>OU015754.1:51361004-51378679 GCA_907169655.1 Acomys percivali | reverse complement strand
AGAGAGAGAGAGAGAGAGAGAGAGAGAGAGAGAGAGAGAGAGAGAGAATGGGTTCTGGCTTTGCTTAAACAGTACCCCTACCCTAGAATTTTGTAAAATTTCAGCATATGTCTGACCTGGATTTTCCTTTTGGTTTTTTTGAGACAGAGTTTCTCTGTGTAGCCTTGTGTGTCTTGGACTTCCTTTTGTAGACCAGGCTGGCCTTGAACTCATAGAGATCTGCCTGCCTCTGCCTCCCTAGTGCTGCATTTACAGGCATGCACCAACCACTTCTGGCTTCTGACCTGGATTTTCATTATAGAGAAATAAATCTGGCTCATCTAGACCCCATACATAGCGATAGAGTGAGTACTGGGCAGTACTCACTACTGGCTATTTCTCTCTGAGATGATTTCTCTAGATGTCTGACAGAATTTAGGACTTAAATCTTCCTTATTAGAGTGGCTTTGACTGAGAACACTGCATGGTCTTTTCTGCCTGCTTGGGTCTTTGAACTTTAACTCAATAAGTCAGTATTTACAACATGTCTAGCACTTCATAAATATTTGCGTCATCATCTTTCAGCAAACCACAGCAGAAAATCCAGAGAGGAAGAATTGACATGAAGCCCAGTTGTGGTTGAATATAGACATACTTAACCAGCTGTGGGCATCAAACCTGACATCAGTTAAATTGTCAAATCTTAAACATCTAAAGTTTCTAAGTCCTTTTTGCCTTGCTCTTAATATTTGAATTGTTGAATAATAAAAGATCTGTTAATTTGAACGTACATAAATTTTGTACAGTTCAATTTAGTATTAAGTATCTTTTTCCTTTAAATTATGTATCTAAGTATGTGTATATGAGTACAGGTGCTCGAGGAAGCCAGAGCTGTTGGGAGTATCCCTGTAGCTGGAGTTTAAAAACCCATGTGCCACAACCCCTTGAGTATTCCAAACTGAACTGTGGTCCTGGAAAAACAGTATTAGCTCGTAACTGCTGAGCCATCTCTCCAACATTTTATTTTTTATTTTTTAAATTTTATTTATTTATTTAATGTATGTAACTACTTTATACCTGGAGGCCAGAAGAGGGCACCAAATCTCATTATAGATGGTTGTGACCCACCATGTGGTTGCTGGGAATTGAACTCCGGTCCTCTGGAAGAGCAAGTGGCGCTCTTAACCTCTGAGCCATCTCTCCAGCCCTCTCCAGCATTTTATAAATAGGTACAGTTTTAGTAAGATTGGTTCAGTAGGCACTTAACTATTCTGGAAATGGACATGTCTTAGTTCTGTTTTATTTTGGGTTATTTTTTGATTGTGTATGTATGAGAGACACAGACACACACACACACACACACACTCACTCACTCTGGGGTTTAATTCCAGTGGCTTCTGCATACTATACCTCCTAGTCTTTTTTCTTTTTTTAAGTGATCCTTATATTTTAGATTAGTTTTAGGCTAATAGCAAAATTCAACAAGATACATACTCTCTGTCCTGACACATATAAAGACTCTCTATTATCAGTATCCTTTACCAGAATGGTACATTTGTTGCACTTGGTAAACCTATACATATATCATTATTATCCAAACAATAGTTTTGCATTTGAGTTTACTACTGATGATACACATTAGACACACTTACAATAATATATGTTCCCCTTTGTAGTACCACACAGAACTATGCTATGTCTATTTTGTTGAATTAGCTTGCGTTCCTGAGGTAAGTCCTACTTGGTCATGATGTATAGTTTTTTTTTAAATTAGCTTTGCTAGACTCAACTTGTTAATGCTGTATTGATAATTTTTGCAGCTCTTCATGAAAGATAATAGTCTGTGGTTTCTATTTTTGTGTTTGTCTGATTTGGGTATTAAGGTAGATGTTCGTTTTAGAATACGCAGGGATGTAGTCCTTCCACTTCTTTCTTCTGGAAGAACTTGTGACGAATGGGTGTGTGTGTGTGTGTGTGTGTGTGTGTGTGTATATATTTTTTTTTGTGGAGGGGGGATTGGTGCTTTCTGTCTTGAAAAGTTATTAATTATTGATTCAATTTTTTAATAGATTGAGACCTGTTCATATTACTTATTATTATTGTTGTTGTTGTTGTTGTTGTTGTTGTTGTTGTTGTTGATTATTTTGGTTTTTCGAGACAGGGTTTCTCAGTGTAGCCTTGGCTGGGCTGGACTTACTTTGTAGCCCAGGCTGGCCTCAAACTCACAGTGATCCGCCTGCCTCTGCCTCCCAAGTGCTGGGATTACAGGTGTGCGCCACCACACCCAGCCATATTACCTATTTTTAAATGAATAGTTTTGTCAAATTATGTCTTCTATAAAATTAGTCCATCTTAATTACATTATGAGATTTGGAGGCATAGAATTATTCATAGTGTTTCCTTTTTAATGCTTTTATTATATGAAATCTTTAGTGATAGCCAACACTTAATTTCTGATATTAGTAATGTGTGTGTTGTTGTCCCCGCCTTCTTGTGTCTCTCACATGCTGTTCTTTAACCTTATTTTGACAAGAGGGTGATTGGTTTCTCTTTTCAAATAACCAGCTTTAGGTCATACTGGTTTTTCCCTATTTTCTTGTTTTTAATTTATTTATATCTCTAGATTTTATTTTCTTCTGCCTAAATAGTCAATAACTTAATTTCCTTTCTTTCCTAGTTTTGAAAAGTGTAAACTTAGAATATGAGTTTAGACTGTTTAAACATGCATTGATGCTCTCAAGTACTGACTTCACTGCTTCTCACAGTTTGAAAAACTGTGCTTTCATTTTTATTTTGTTCTGAATATTTTCTAATGCTTTTGAGGGTATGATTAATATTGTAGACTTTTCCAGCTATCTTTCTTTCACTGATTTTTTTAACTTATTTTGTTCTAAGCAGATAGGAAAGGATTCCTGTTCTTTTAAGCTTTGTGAGGTATATTTAGTGGCCAAGAATGTGGTCTGTTTTAATGACTTTTTCATATGAACATGAAAAAGTATATATACAATAGACAGTAATGTCCATTATATTCATATGATTTACTATGATAAGCTCAACTAAATTCATTAGTTTTCTGCTGAAATAGGATCTGCTATTTCTGTTGAAAGGACATTAAAATTTCCAACTATTACATCATATTCTGTCAGTCCTGATTCTGTTCATTTTTGCTTTATGCATTTTGATGCTCTGTTGTTTGGCAAATACACTTTAAGACTTAGCATACTCAAGCTGGAGAGATGGCTGCATGGATTAAGAGCACTTGCTGTGCACTGGGCATGGTGCCGTGCACCTTTAATCCCAGCACTTGGGAGGCAGAGGCAGGTGAATCGCTGTAAGTTCAAGGCCAGCCTGGTCCACAAACTGGGTCCAGGACAGCCAAAGCTACACAGAGAAACCCTGTCTTGAAAAACAAAACAAACAAACAAAAGTTAGAGAGGTGGCTCAGTAGTTCAGAGTGCCAGCTACTCTTGCAGAGTACCTGAATTTGGTTCTCAGCACCCACATAACAGCACATAACATCTGTAACTAGTTTCAGGAGATCCAGTGCCCGTTGAGCCGTCTCTCCATCCCTGGCATGTAGTTCATAACCACCACCAGCCCCCCACCCTCTACCCCAATGTAGCCTTGGCTGTCCTGGACATGGTTTGTAGACTGGGCTGGCCTCAAATTCAAAGAGATCCACCTGCCTCTGCCTCTGCAAGTACAGGGATTACAGGAGTGTGCCGCTGCACCCAGCTGGTCCTTAAGTCTCATGATAACCTATACTGAGCTTTGGACAAGTCACCATTACATTCAGGCCATCCTACTTCCTCCACTGCTTCCCATAGAACAATGACATTCTAGTCTTTAAATTGAGATTTTTGTGCATCTGCTTCTTTGTCTCCTCTTTGGGGAGCAGTATTTGTTCTATAACTTCAATTTCTCTGTTAATCTGAGGTTCTTATTTTGTAACCAAACCAAACAAAACATGTAGCACTTGACTTATTATATTCTCCTCAGTTCCATTCCTTTGTTATTGGTCATTTCAGTATGCTCATAATTTTAAGCTTCCCAGTTTTGCACCATTCAGATTTATTTTTTCTACTTTTAACTTTGCAGTGAGCTACCCTCCTCTTGTACTCTAAGCCTATTATTTGTTTTAGACTTTGCCTCCATAGTTTCAGTTTCCTTCTTTGTGCTCTGTAGACACTACCTCCAAGCATTCTAGTCCTATCTTCCTGAAACTCCACCTCTGATCCTAGCACCTCTGGTCCTGTGGTCCTTCTAGTGAGATGTCTTCTGTGCTTTTATGTAAGCAATTGAGTATGTTTATCTTGTTTACATGGAAGACGTAAATAAACATTGCAGATAAGAAGATTCAAAAGCTGTAAGTCTAGATGAGACCCTGCGATAATGAGCAGAAACTGAAAAGACTAAAGGTACATAACGAAGCTGAGGGACATTCTAGTTCTTGAGGCCAAAGAACAGGGAGAGCACAAGGAGAAAAGAAGAATGGCTGAGAAACACTAGTGTCCTGGAGCCAACATTAAAAAGAGCAAGTATTTCAAGTGGACACAGAGTGATCCGAAGTCTGAGAACTCCCATCCGGAAGGAGCAGTATAGTGCCAGTGTTGGTGTTTGTTAGCTGTTTTGATGTAATATTAGGGGCCATGGCCTGACTAGGCAGTCAAGAAGAAAGAAAAAGAAAACAACAGTCAGAAGTGTAGAAGTATTACTGTAAAAAGTAGGAAGTACTGTAACTCAAGCATGTAAAACCCTTACTTTGTACGAACAAGACTCTAGGTTAGTCCCATAGCACAGTGGGGGGAAGTAGAAATGAGATGTATTGTGTGCAGATGGAAGTCATTCCATACAGAGAGAAAACATGACTGTTCGTGAGAAAGAGAATGGCAGTCCTTATGTGACTGAAAGGAGATGAGATCTAGGATATAAGCAGAAGATTGGCCTTAACTAGGAAGTAGTGAGAAGAGTGGGAATAATACAGACATTAAAAAGTATAGTAATAAGAGCTTATTGAAGGTATTTCCTGATTACTATCTGAGGTAGAAAGTGAGGTGATTATCTGAGAGCCCGAGGACAGGAGTAAACTATAAAGTAGTGTCCGAAACCAACAGGAGAAACAACACAATAAAGCTTGCTCTAAATCAGAGCCAATGGGGTCAGTGGATCAGAAGTGTAACACAAAACTGGTCAGCTTCATTGTGTGACATTCTCTAGAAACTTCACGAGGCTGGCGTGTTGAACGATTATCTATGAGGATGTTGAAATCATTCTTGTCAAAGTCATGATAAAGAGAATGTCAGGAACTTAAGAGTAAAAACTTTACAATGGTGGATATGGAAAGTGTGTGTAGTATGTTTAGGTGAGTCCCAGACAGAGTAGTTTTTGATGACCTGCTTTCAAACCTGGGTATTTTTATGTCAAAGGAAGGAGAATGCCTAAAAGAGGAAATGGAAAGCTAGCAAGATCTTTAGGTCCAGCGTGAGGAGGGCTGTCTGAAAGGAGAGCTGCCGAGGAAGCTGTCACAGGGGACAGCTGAGGTTCAGCCTAAAGTCTTAAGGGCTCTATAAAACCTATGCTTATTTAAAATCCTTCTTTTGTTCATTTGTTTGTTTTCCTTGAAATGGGGTTTCTCTGTGTAGCCTTAGTTGTGTGGACTCGCTTTGAAGACCAGGCTGGCCTTGAACTCACAGAGATCCGCTTGCCTCTGCCTCCATGAGTGCTGAGGTTACAGGGGTGTGCCAGTGCGCCAGGCTGGTAATGCCTTCTAAGATAGTCGTGAATAAGAATAAATTAATAAAAAAATAAAAAATAAAAAATAAAAAAAATATCTATATGGCAACTATAAATGTAAGTTTCCTTCTTTGTAGAATGTTCTATGTGTTTTAAAGACTATAAAATAATAAAATGCAATTGCAACTAGGAAAAAAAAAAAGATAGTCGTGAATAAGCAAGGTGTTTACAGAGTTAGCTCAAGCAGATCTGTAAGTATCGAATAGATTGCTTTACTTAGGAAATTAAAAATGTAAGCCTTCGTGGTGTATGTTTCCAGATTTTAAAAGTGCCAATTGAATTTGGGTAAGAGGGTAAACAGGAAGTCATGGAAGGACTATAAGTTATATTAAGAGTTAAGACATTAATATCTTGTGGCATTTATTTCTTTTACCTAATATCTGTGGACGGTGCGTGTTTTTACGAAGTTGTAAGTGTCCTAAGGTTGTATTGCCAGTTTTACACTTACACCTATGTTCATTCTCCTGGAAGGAGAGCTTATGAAATTTTCCAAAGGTTGTTGGTGCTTAATCTAAAAAATGAGCCTGTCATGGTTGCTCATGCCTGTTATCCCAGCACTCGGGAGGCAGAGGCAAGGTGGATCGCTGTGAGTTCTAGGCCAGCCTGGTCTACAAAGCAAGTCCAGGACAGCCTAGACTACACAGAGAAACCTTGTCTCAAAAAAACAAAAAAATTAAATTTAAAAAAGAAAATGAGTGTAACTTTAAGGCTTAAATCACAAAGTTGAAGGTTTACATACTTAAATTCCTTTATAGAACTATATAGGAAATAGATTGAATAGGAATGCAAACAAAAGTCTAGAAGAACCAAACCACATTGTCCTAAAAGTAAGCATTTACCACATTAGCAGAAACATAAAAACTTTCTGGGCCTTGGAGAGATCCATTGCTGTCCAATCCTTGAGGAGAGGACTAAAGTTCAGGTCCTGCCACTCATTCAGTGATTCACAGAGAACCCAGTGCCCTCTTGTGGCTTCTGCAGATGGATGCACATACACACTTTGTTGTTGTTGTTGTTGTTGTTGTTGTTGTTGTTGAGACAAGAGTTTCTCTGTGTTATCTTAGCTGTCCTAGACTCGCTTTGTAGACCAGGCTGGCCTTGAACTCATAGTGATCTGCCTGCCTCTGCCTCTCGAGTGCTGGGATTAAAGGCGTGCACCACTATGCCTGGCCTATAAAATATTTTTTCAAAAAGAAAAACTGTCAGTTACCTGGCAATTGGAAAAAGAGGCCATTGCCTCTAATAAGAGGTTATTAGAAACGGAGAAATGTATGAACACAAGAAAAATGTAAGTGGCTAAAGCAACTAGTGTGCAGTGATTCCATATTTCCTGCTCGGGTAATTAATGGATAAGGATGCCATTAATTGAGACAAGGAATAATAAGAGCAAGAATAGACTTGAGCTCTTCTTTCAGTATCCACATAGACACTGACTTATGCTAAAAGTCTTTTTTTTTCTTTTTCTACCTTTTTAAAAAATTATTTATTTATTTATTTATTATTTATACAAAGTGTGCCTGCATGCCAGAAGAGGGCTCCAGATCTCATTATAGATGGCTGTGAGCCACCATGTGGTTGCTGGGAACTGAACTCAGTCTGGAAGAATAGAATGTGCTCTTAACCTCTGAGCCATTTCTCCAGCCCCACCAAAAGTTTCTTGTAAAGCAATAACAGAAAGATTGTGCTGGAATGGTTGAATGTCCATATCAAGAAATATTAAAACTCAAGGCCGAAGAGATGGTTCAGTGAATACAGTACTTGTCAGGCAAGCATCTTGATCCCCCAAACCTACATAAAGGCCTGGCAGTCAAGGCAGCCTGCCTGTAATTCCTGCACGCCCAGCATTCCCTGCAGAACCTGGCTAGCTAGAAAGTTGGAATTGTTGAATGCAAGAGACCCTCCTTCAGCTGGGCATGGTGGAGCACACTTTTAATCCCAGCATTCTGGAGGCAGAGGCAGGCGAGTTCAAGGCCAGCCTAGCCTATAAAGCAAGTCCAGGACAGCCAAGGTTATACAGAGAAACCTTCTCAAAAAACCAGAGAGAGAGAGAGAGAGACAGACAGACAGACAGACACTCCTTCATTCAGTAAGTGAAATGGGAAACAATTAAGGAAGACATCCACACCTACTTTGCGCCTACATATATGATAGAGGGACTGAATTACATAGTAATCAGAAACTGGGGAGTAGAGGCTTAGCTTCTGCGCTAGAGAAGTTTAGGGTAGAAGCCAGGATGAGAGGTTCAGTCATAGGAACTGATTAAGACTTGTCCCAACTTTCTTTAGGACTTCACAATAAAAAGATTGATAATTTGACTACTCGAAAATCAGAATTTTTAGTTATTAAAAGATACTCCAAAGACAAGTGAAAAGACAATGAAACAGAAGATAATTGTGACACATGTGACAATGAGCTCTCTATTCAGAACACTTGTAAATAATAGAATAATTGAGAAATAGCTAAAGGCATGTATGAAAAGATACATTAATTTCATTGGTAAATGTGAAATTAAAAAATAGTGTCACAAGATGATTTCTTATGTGACTCCCTTACTGGCTTACTGAATGGTTGGGGATAGGTGGGGAGAAGGAGAGAGAATGGCCCTGATGGCAGGAGTATAAATTGATGACTCTTTTTTTAAACACAAAGTTGAAAAAATGGACAAATTAGAACACAAAAGGCCACTTATATAATTCCACTTCCATGTCCAGGATAGGCATTCTATAGGAACAGAAAGGAGCCTAGACATTGCTAGAGGTAAAGAGGATTAAAGAAATGACTACTGTAGGGGCTGGAGAGGTGGCTCAGAGGTTAAGAGCACTGTCTGCTCTTCCAGAGGTCCTGAGTTCAATTCCCAGCAACCACATGGTGGCTCACAACCATCTATAATGTGATATGATGCCCTCTTCTGGCCTGCACACTGCAGGCAGAGGACTGTATACATAATAAGTAAATAAATCTTTAAAAAAAAAAAAAAGTAAAAAAAGAATGACTGCTGTAGCAGGCAGAGTTGTAAAAGAGTGAGTTTTATAATACAATTAGTTTTTTGTTTTATGTTTTTTGTTTTGTTTTTGAGCTAGGGTCTCTCTTTGTAGTCTTGGCTTCCTGGAACTTTCTCTGTAGATGTCTACTTAGTAAAGCTAAAGTGAGGAAGTATTTAAAATCAGGATAATGTTGACCTTTAGTGGGGAGGGAAAGAGGACTGATTGGGAGTGACTGTGTAGATAGCTTTGGAAGGCAGCGTTGTTACTCTTGCTACTTTCTACATGGGTAAGGGAAGCAGCTGATTCAAGGTCAGCTGACTGTTCCTGTTTTGTATGTGGTTGTTATTTCATTATAACTTCTTATGATTGCTTCTCTTTGAACCCATTTCCCACCCACTAAATTGCTTGCTAAAGTCCAAAAAGCATGTTTCCCTTCTGGATTTTCTTTTTGTTTTAAAACATTAACATTCTAACATGTTAATCATCCCCAAGATAAGTCTGATTTAAATTATTGATTTTTTTGCTATTCTGTTGTAAACTTCAAAATATTCACAACCTTTTAATTTTAAGGTAAAATATGTATTTGAAAAATAGAGAACTACAATAAAAGTAGTTATACAAATATTCTGTTGGACTTTTGACATGTATAGTATACTAAAATAAATTCCTGGCCGGGCGTGGTGGTACACGCCCATAATCCCAGCACTCAGAGAGTTAGAGGCAGGTTCTAGGGAATCCCCTGCACAGGAATGCTTGTTTTGTTAAAGCGATGACTCATGGTGAACCCCTAAGTTAGTTTCAGGCGAAGGGCTGGTCACCAGAGAGACTAACCATGTTGTTACAGAGTTGGTACTGTGAGCCATTCTGACCTCCAAGAAAGAGACGGAGCCTCAAGATTGAGTTTAACTATGTAATGAAACCCCAATTTAAAACAAGCAAACTCTGGACACAGAAGCTCAGAGGGGCTTCCTGATTTGTAAGCACGCTTATGTGCTGATAGGCACTCCCTTATTTCACAATACAGGCACTGCAGCTCTGATTTCCCTCACAGACCTTACTCTCCCCTAGTGTATTCTTTATAGTTCAACCAGAATAAATATATTGCTTTCTTGAGTTGTTCTAGTGACTTATTGAATCCTTAAGGGAAACTATGGGGACTCACAAATTTGTGGCCAGTCAGTTAGAAACACAGGTAGTTGGGACTTTTTTTAGAAGCATGGAAGTCTTCTTAAAGAATTTGTTGTTAAATCTCCGCTAAGACCTTAAGCTGCATTATAGTACCTCCCATCAGAAGTGGATCAGAACAGCTTTGGGAAGATGATTGGAACCTTGGCCATCAAAAGGTATGTTTATAATCTCTTAGTCTACGAGGCTATAGGGACGAATCATTTCTGAGTTTGTTTGTTTATTTAGCCAAAAACTTTAGCAGCCGCCGCCCCCCCCCCCCACTGGATAACACGATATCTTCTCACTAATTAATCAAAAACAAATCCCAGCTGATCTGTGGTGGCTTATACCTTTAATCCCAGCATTCAGTAGGCAAAGACAGGCAGATCTGAGTTTGAGGACAAACCTGGTCTACAGAGTGAGTTCCAGAACAGCCAGGTCTGAACAGAGAAACTCTGTCTCCAAAAACAAAAAAAAAACCAAAAAACAAAAACCCAGAGATTTCTCTTATTGTTTCTTTTACTAATTCATCATTAAATTTCAGGATGTTCAAAAACATTTTATATCATTTAAATTTTTAATGTATTGCATTTTATTATGGCCCCGAGTATAATAATCTTTAGTACACTTTTTCTGCCATTGAAAAGAATGTATAGTCCACTATTGCAGTGTTCTACGGCAATGAGGTGAAATTGGTTGGTAGTATTTAAGTCGTGTGTATATTTATTGGTCTTCTTCCACTTGTTAACATCAATTTGATTAGTATGAACTAATAGGTATTTAGTGTCTAGTTTGAATCTTATTTACTTATCCGTTTAAATTGTTGTAGCTTTGGCCATTGAAGGGAAGGACCTTCATTTGCTTCCTGTTCTCCTGTGACACCTCATCAGTGCTGTTTGGTTTCTGTTTTCGCTTTTTGGTTGGTTGTGACTTCTTGACTTCTAACATTATGAAATGCTCCCTGCTCATCTTTATTTATTATATCAGTTTTATAGTCAGTTATTTATTCAAGAAGCTTGAATTCTTTTTGGAAGGGAGGGTAGTATTAGAAACCAAGACCTGAGTAACAGCTTTGTTGCTGGAGTGTCATCTTTCTTTTAGGCAGTTTTATTATGCACTCTAAGCAGTGTAAGTAGTTGTGAGCAGGCATCTGTATTTGTTTGAAGCACGAGTTCGTCCTGATGTTTCCGACTCCTCCACAGTGACATGGATCATCACAGTTTCTTCTCTGACCTGGAGATTTACATTCCAACAATGAGAAATCTGGCTCCTACCATCTGCCATCCATACGTAATCACTCATTTACAATGCACATGTATGGTTAATGCCAGAATTTTTAACCTGTACCCTCTAAGAAACTACTTTGTCAACCTGAATCAGTACTTTGTTTTGTAGTTCCTTTTCCCCTTAGTCTTATAGATTCGTTTCTTATTTTTTTAAAATGATTTATTTATTCCATGTGCATTGGTGTTTTGCCTACATGTATATGTCTATGTGAGGGTGTAGGATTCCCTAGAATTGGAGTTACAGACAGCTATGATCTGCTATGTGGGTGCTAGGAATTGAACCCAGGCTCTGGGAGGTGCTCTTACCTCTGAGCCATCTCTCTAGCCCCCTATAGACTCCATTTCTAAAGTTTCTTATGTCAGCAGTTTTTCCTTCACTCTTTCAGTGATGTTGTTTCATGCATTTGTAATGTGGTTAAATTCCCTTGTCAGTCTGCATTCTTTTTTGGGATCCTCTGACATGATACACGATTTTTTTGAAATTTGCATATCTTCCCTGGATGGTAGCAACCTGTAGTCCCAGGTACTTGGAAGGCTGAGCTAGAGGATCACTGAAGCTGAAGAGTTTTAGGCCACCTTAGACATCTTAGTGAGACAAACACACCTCATTTCAAAAATAAAACCTAGCCGGGCGTGGTGGCACATGCCTTTAATCCCAGCACTTGGGGGACAGAGGCTGGCAGATCTCTGAGTTCGAGGCCAGCCTGGTCTACAAAGTGAGTCCAGGACAGCCAAGGCTACACAGAGAAACCCTGACTTGGGGGCGGGGGGAGGTGAAAACCTCAGGTTATGAATGAATCCCATGCTGAGGCAGAACAACTGAGTTCAGCCTGGCCTTCTGTCTCAAACACTAGTAACTAGCATAAATGAAAGTACAGCATTTTGTTCAGAGGTTCTGAATTTCTTAGTTACAAAGTTTAATGGGAATATGTAAGAACTAATTGAGAAAATGGTAGTTGAGGAGACTGACCATGCTTTATAGACCTCAGAGTTTGGAGTACAAGGCATTTTATGGTATACGTCTATCCTGAATTCCTGGCAAAGAACTTCTGTTTACCCTTAAAGAATGTACGTTTTTATTTAGCACTTTAGATGTAGTGTAACTTTCAGACCAGGTGTTCTTTTGTCTTTAAGAAAATCTTTAAGCATTTGAAATAGTGTAACTTGATCTGTTCCTGGGAGGGCAAGATGCATGTAAATTAGGGCTACATACATCTAGAGTACATGTCCACAAGACAGCTTGAGAGTAACAGAGAAAATCTCTGGGCTGTCAAGCTTTTATAAAAAGAGTCATAAACTGATGATTGACCTGAGAAAATAATTAAATATACCAGATTAATAATGGAGAAAAGTTTCTTATCAGAAATTAATACCAGTTCTACCCCACCCTCACCCCTCATTCTTAAAGCAAACCTCAAAGAGGTTTCTTTTCCTTTTTCCATCACAGGAAACAGTCCCTTGGACAGCCCCCGGAATTTCTCTCCGAATGCTCCTGCTCACTTTTCCTTTGTTCCTGCCCGTAGGTAAGTTGCTTGAGAACCTCCTATGTGACTGACTGGCATATGTGTGCTTTGTTGTTGTTGTTTCCCTGGCTGTCATGGAACTTACTCTATAGACCAGGCTGGCCTTGAACTCAGAGCTGACTGCTGGGGTTTGGGTGTGCACTGCTGCCACTTGGCTGCTACATGTGCATGTTAGATGACAGAGCCCTACTTCAAATCAGTGCTCTTCCATGTGGATTGGGTTGCCTTGGGCTACCAGCTGTCAAAACTCCTTTCTTTCTGTCTTCTCCCAGATTACAACTATCTTGTTCAAGTTTTCCGTTCTAAGTGACTGTGTGTTTGCAGCTGAACAGAAACATAGAAGTATATTCAGTGGTGCCCTAAGAATATATTCCACAACACTGTACCTTAATTGAGAGTTATCCTCAGGTGATAGAAGAGAAGATGGACTCTGGTTCCAGGAAGGATCCAAAGTAACACTCTACCTTGTATCCCATTTAGTTCCAAGAAGCTGAAACAGCCTAGTATACCTCTCTTTCTTCTCAGATTTTGTTGGAGTTTTTTATTCTTGCTTTGTTTTGTTTTGTTTTGTTTTTAAAGATTTATTTATTTATTATGGATACAGATCTTGTTATAGGTGGTTGTGAGCCAACATGTGGTTGCTGGGAATTGAACTCATGACCTTTGGAAGAGCAGTCAGTGCTCTTAACCTCTGAGCCATCTCTCCAGCCTCTGCTTTGTTTTGTTTTAAAGACTTGGCCAGCATATGAACTCACAGGCTGCCTTATTCACAGAGGTCCACCTTGTCTCTGCCTCCCAAATGCTAGGATTATAAATCTCAGTTTTGAGTTGGGGGTCCAAGTGTGGGTTTAAAAAGACTATACAGTCTTCACTTATTACCTGAGCTTAGAAGAATTCGCTAAGTCCCATTTTTCTCCTGTCTAAAAGTGATACAGTATTGTTTATGGCTTCTCCTACATAGCATCCCTGACAGCTCCATAAATGGCTAGAACACATTAAGTGGCCTCTGAAGAAGTCCATGCTGACAGTCTCTTCAAACCTTTTGCTAAGGCTCTCTATGTATTGTGATTTCTTTTCAAAACTTTAGAACTCTCTCTTAGCTAAAGCTCAAGTTTGTGAGACTTTTGGTTTTTTGTTTTCTTGCTTGTTGTTTAGCTTTGAGATGTTGTTGTTAGAGTTGTCTTTAGTTCTAAATGGGAAAGCCCATTCAAAATAAATAATAAGTCTCTGGCATTGTAACTGTTAATGGCTAGAGGATATAATAATACATCTTGGAATAAGACTGCGTTCTTGACCAGGTAGCCATGGCGCATGCATTTAGTCCCAGCACTCAGGAGGCAGAAGCAGGTAAATCTCTGAGTTTGAGGCCAGCCTGGTCTACAGAGCAAGTTCAGGACAGTTGGGCTACACAGAGAAACCCTGTTTGGGGGGAGCGGTGTTGTTGGTTGGAAGGACTTCTTTCCTAAAAGGTGTAGCAGAAGGCTGGAGCTCAGTTGGTAAAGGACTTGTCTAACATACACAGAACACCACATAAACAATGTGGTGTACTCATACCTGTAATCCTAACACAGGAGAGGTAAGAACAAGAGGAAAAGACATTAAAGATCATCCTCAACTACATACTGAATTTGAAGATAGCCTGGATGATCCTGTCTCAAAAGTATTAAAATAAAATATTAAAAACAAAAAATAAAGGAGAAGGCTGGAGAGTTGGCTCAGAGGTTAAGAGCATTTGTTGTTGTTGCAAAAGACCTGGGTTTGATTCCTAGAACCACATGGAGGCTCACCATCTCCAAAAATATAAATAGAAGTAAAGCAGAAACAGGAGATTGCTGGGACTAGCACTTATTATTCACATTTCAAGCGAGAAGAAATGCATCCCATTCTTCCCTAGAATTCTGTGTGGCTAAAAAGGACAGGTGAGGAGGGTCTTGATGGCTAATTTTGGTGCTTTTCCTCATTTAGTAGTTGCTTTACTCTAAAGAAACCTCATGTGGGTTTGTTCTGTGAACTTAGGTCTGTCTCATAGTTATTCCATCCGGTTAATGAAGGGCTGTGTGTGTAAACTTAGGATCAGATTAAGTATGAGGTGGAACAATAAAACCTGTTACCAAGCTAATCCCAGTGCTCGGGAGGCAGAGGCAAGTGGATCGCTGTGAGTTCAAGACCAACCTGGTCTACAAAGCGAGTCCAGGGCAGCCAAGGCTAACACAGAGAGACCCTGTCTCGAAAAACCAAAAAAAAAAACAAACAAACAAAAATAAAAAGACCCACATAGGTGGCATTGGGTCATTTCCTATTTGTTCAATAAATATTACTGAGAATAAGCTTTGAGCCAGGCTCTTTGGGTACTTAGTTATTCCATGCATGGTAGCACAGTGGACATACACTCAGCTTTCTCCAAGTTTCAGTCTTACTAGACAGTTTATTTATTTGTCCTGGCATAAGGAAACTGTGCCCCTAGGCTTTAACTTAGTGAACTCATTCATATCTCACCTTAAATGTTATCTCCTTAGACAGACTTTTTTTGGTGTTTTGAGACAAGATTTCTCTGTGTAGTCTTGGCTGTTCTGGAGAGAGGCCTTTTTAACCACACGTTCTTTATCAGATCATCCCATTTCATCTTCAGTACTTTCTAGTGTGTGATACTTTCTTGTTTTCATGTTTTCTATCTTGCCTGACCTAGAATCAAATCATCTTTTAATTAGAGGTTCCTTAAATATATTAAAAATTGCTGCCTAGTAAATAATAAGCCCTTAGTGCCTATTGTTCCAATGTGTGGTTCAAGTAAGGCAGTAAGTGAAGAAGCAAAGGATTGCATAGTTATAAACTGGAGGTTGGAGGTTTAGCTCGGTGAAGGGTCTGATTCCATCCTCAAGTTTGAATAAAAGGACTGGGAAGACAAAATTATAAACCAATGAATACCATAGAGGGAAGGAACATGATGTTTCATGAAAAAAAAAAAAAGAAAAAGAACAGGGTCCCCATTGGGTGGATACACACGGGCCCTCTGAAGACCAAGACATAGCTACTATTGGGCATGAGGACAAAGCCAGAGGGAATGTACTAAGCAGAGGAATGACAGGTACTGTTGATGCCCCTGTAACTGCTGCGTTTAGAATTGAAATAGGGACAGCCAACGGCTTTGAAGCCTGGTATCAGCCAGTGTAACCCAAACCTGTCCTGTCTAGGGAGTATGGCATTTGAGTTGTAGTCATGGAATAAGAGCCCCCAGCCTATCCTTTTGTAGAACATACAAATGGCCAAGTGTATAGAGTAAGGATCCCTTCAGGATCAAAACGGCAGATTTAATGGAATCCTAAGTATAGACCATCTATAGTACAGTTCCACTTCAAACGGCCACATAGTCTTGAACAAAACATTTGTCTCTGCCAAGCTATACAAAATCTGGGCAGGGGAGGCGGGTTGAATTGCTCACACTGGTTCCCTTTGGTTCTCATAATGTATGTCTTTTCACTACAGCCATGGCCACAGAGCAGACAGGTAATAATGGGTGTGTTGGGGGCATGGGCTGGGCTGCTGCTCTGCATGATCAATCAATATATCTTGTGATTTTTGTGTTTGGTGGGAGAACTGGTTGTTCCGATTTTCTTTTTTTTCCTGAACATGGTTGTGAAAATTGAGCCTTTGCATAAAGAGGCCATATGGGATCTCAGTGCTCTATTTCAATCTATTCTCACATACTTCCTCAGTCTCTGAGTGAGATGAACAGAGGAAACAGACATCCAGTGATTGCATTTTATACTGGCTTTGGTCTCTGCCCATCAGTCTATACAGAAAAGTAGCTGTCTTACAAGTGGTTTCCTTTTTCATCTAGAGCAGTGGTTCTTAGCCTTCCTAAAGCTGCCAGACTTTAATACAGCTCCTCATGTTGTGGTGACCCCAATTATAACAGTTTTTCATTGCTACTTTATAAACTGCAATTTGCTACTGTTATGAGCGTAATGTAAATATCTGTGTTTTTCAAAGGTCTTAGGTGACCCCTGTGAAAGGGTCTTTTACCCCAAAGGGGGTTACAACCCAGTTTGAGAAATACTGATCTAAAGACTTGAAAATCAGCTGTGAAAAAAATTTGACAAGGGCATAGAAAATCTATCCCTGAGTTATATTTGACTAATCTTTGTTCAGCTTCTTTTCTGGACTTGAGTGGCTTTCTTAGAGATCAAAGAGGTAAGAAAGAAAATAATTTTTTAGCACTCTCCTGGACACTGTTTTGCCTCAGAGTGTGAGTTATAGCAGAGTTCTTACTTACATGAGCTGGCTGTCTGAGCGTGTGAAGTTGCATGTGACATGGAACTGCCAGCTCTTCCCTTTACAAATAATGGTAGAAATGCTAAATAATATTGGGGAAGAAGACTTGAAAATGAAAAGTCCTGCTAGGATTTTTTCCTCTTTTCTTCTTCTTCTCCTTCTTCTTCTCCTCCTCCTCCTCCTCCTTCTTCTTCAATCCCTTCATATAACTAAGACCTTGAACAAATAGACAAATCTATGCAAATCATTGTAATTTGCATCTTAGCTTCTAAAGATCCTATATTGTTGATGTTTTAAGATTCTGTGATTCTGTGGAGGTATATGCCTTTAATCCCAGCACTCAGGAGACAGACAAGTGGATCTCTGAGTTCAAGACCAGCTTGGTATACAAAGCAGTCTAGAACAGGCAAAGATACAACACAGAGAAACCCTGTCTCAGAAAAACAAAAAAGATTCTGTGGCTCTGCACTGGAGATTTGGATTATTGGTTAATAGCAGTGGCTGCCCCTCTAAAAGAAAAGGATTCAGTTCCCAGCACCCATGTGGCTTCTCTCAACCTTGGTAATTCCAGTCCCAGGGAATCTCCACACATACACACGCGTGCACGCACATGCGCGTGCGGGGACACACACACACACACACACACACACACACACACACACACACACACA
>OU015754.1:51298353-51340593 GCA_907169655.1 Acomys percivali | reverse complement strand
ACACACACACACACACACACACACACACACACACACACACACACACTGTGTACAGCTCCAAACATATTTTCCCTATGGCTTAAAGTCGAACAGAGCCACACTTTTACTTCAGTGGGTATTTGCTGGAAAAAAGGAAGAAGTGAAAAAGCACGAGTGTTTCAGCAGATGCATTTGTTGAATATGGTATTCCCATCCTAAAAGCCTTAGTCTTACTTCTGTAAGTCATGATGACCGTATGAACCTGGATCCCTTCCTTCTGTCATCAAAGTGATAGTCTTAAAGGCCACTGGCAAAGTTTTCCTGTTTCCTAGTAGCCATCTCTTCCGCCCTGCTAGTAGCAGAAGGGCTGGAGTCGCAGGCTCCAACATCTGCTGTTCTGTGAGGCTGCTTCCTTGGGGACTGAGAAGCCTGAGAACTGCTGGGGAGCAGGACCCTATCATGATGGCCTGCCTTTCTTCATGGTAGCCTGGGCTTTTCACAGGGGGAGACTGTGCCACTCTGCTCAAGAACATCGGGGCCCTGCCTGTAGACATGGTGCGTCTGTACTTTGCGGAAACTGTGCTGGCTTTGGAGTACTTACACAACTATGGCATTGTGCACCGCGACCTCAAGCCTGACAAGTATGCCCACTGTCTGTGTCTGTTGTTGAAGACTTCCTCTTTGAGTCCCTTGATGAGTAGGACAGACACATGTTGTATCACCTTAGAATGGTAACTAGGAGAGAGAAGAAACCAGGCAGAACAAAAGAGTCAGCACATCTAGTAATGACTACATGAGATAGCTTTGATACTATGCAGGGCCTGTGTTGACATGGCCACTGGTGCTTGTTAATTCTGAGTCTTTTAACTACAGTTCTGAGCATCAAATCCCTTCCTTCTAAATTGAAAATGGCTCATTTGCTATCCTTAGTATTCTAGAAATAGGCCCCCTTTTTCCTTCTTTGGTGCTGTTTACTAAAGCCAAGGTTGTATGCATACTAGGGAGGTACTTTACCACTGAACTGCATCCCCAGTTCAGATCAGTGTGGAGACCATCACAGAACTCAGTATGTCACAGAACATGTCTCACTCAGATGATAAGCCAGGCAGGAAACCTGACTTGGGAATAGTTTGAGTTTATGGCCTGGGCAGCTGGACAGACATGGAACCCATTAAAGAAATCAGGACCAGAGAAAGTAATTTGGGAATCACTAGAAGAGAGGGGTGGCAGGGTGAAGCCCTTAGCACCAAATAGAAGGCCCAGGCCAAATATGTAAGGAAGTCTCTGATTTCTGGTTCCTTCCTCCCAAGCCATCCAAGGGCATGGAAAAAGATTTTGTTAGTTTTCCTTCTCCCTGAGATGGATATTGTAAGCCCCTCAGCTTAGGGCAGGGATTGTCAGTGACTGCAGCGACTGCTTCAGGATGACTGATCTCAACCCTGAAGGAGGAAGTCTCTTCTACCAGTTCAGTTGTAGAATTCAGGCAGAACAACAAAGAGATGCAGTTGCAAGGAGGGACTGGATAGCTGCCCAGCTCCCCATTTGTGTCCCTTGGTACCATGCAGAGGCTAATACTAAATCAGCACTAAAGGACAACTGAAAAATAACCCCATGGTTTTATTTCTGTGGTCTCACAGCCTTCTGATTACATCCATGGGGCACATCAAACTCACTGACTTTGGACTTTCTAAAATTGGCCTCATGAGTTTGACAACCAACTTGTATGAGGGCCACATAGAAAAGGATGCCCGGGAGTTCCTAGACAAGCAGGTAAGGAAGTGTGGGGACACCTTGGAGAGTGAAGCCCAGGCCTCAGAACAAAGCCTTGGAATCACTTGCTTACCCTGTGCCTGAGTATTAACATGATGACGCCATGGTTTTGCCTTTAGTTCCAGGCAACTATTGCAATAGATAACACATTTGGAAAACAGGATGAGCTCTGAGAAAAAAGGAGTACAATTTTTCATGAGGTTTGGATGAAATAGTCTTTAACTGCTGATGCAGCACCCTGTGAGATCAGCCCGAGGCACTGCTCTCCTGGGCCTGTTGTCCGTGTTTACATTGGATGCTGTGCCATTTTCTGGAGAGCAGCCCCTGGATGTGTTCTGACTTGATATTTCAGGTTATGATGTCCATAGTTGACTGGTAAGCTCTATTCTGGGGGCAGGAGACAATTCTAAGACCAGATCCAGAAGACAGTGATGGGCTTGGGTAACTGGTTCCCTGAGATTGCCGTAGGTCCTGTATATTAGTTAAGATAAGCTGCCTTAAAAAAAAAAAAGATAAGCTGCCTCTTATTCTCTGCCCCAGCAGTAGGAACATCCCCTACTGCCATGCCAGCAAGCTGTCCTAGGATACTAAGCCAGCCTAGCTTCTCTGTGCTCAGGTATGCGGGACTCCAGAATACATAGCACCTGAGGTGATTCTGCGTCAGGGCTATGGGAAGCCGGTGGACTGGTGGGCCATGGGCATAATCCTGTATGAGTTCCTGGTGGGTTGCGTCCCTTTCTTTGGAGACACTCCGGAGGAGCTCTTTGGGCAAGTGATCAGTGGTAGGTACTGTGCCCTGGATCAGTGTATAGTCAGGCTGTATGTACACAGCTGGGGGGCTCTTCAGCTCTTTTTCCACCCAATGAGTATATGTGCCTGGTAGGCTTCCTGCTTTGGGTACATGTGTGTGTTTGTGCATGCATGCATGAGCACACATCCTTTGTGTCCTACTGGGACTTTGTCTGTGTTCATGTCACTCTTGTGCCACTGTGTTCTATGCTGTGCTTTTATCTGCGAGAGTGAGTTCTATGTCTAGAACAGACTGGCAGGTGAGCTGGAGCTTCAGAAGTGGGGGGAGTCCCTATTTGCAATGCCCACACTGGATTACGGATCAAGCTATGTAGGGACTGTGAGATTGCACTAGGGGTGGGGAACCTATAGGACTTAAGGAACGGGGGTCCCAGACAAGGCTTTGAGGAGCTCTAACCGGCTTTTCCCTTCCTTATACTATGCTTCTGTGCATCTCCCCCATTCTACCCACAATTTTTCCTTTCTCTCTCACCCATGATACTTCAGATGAGATTGTGTGGCCTGAGGGTGATGATGCCCTGCCCCCAGATGCCCAAGACCTCACGTCTAAACTGCTTCACCAGAACCCACTAGAAAGACTGGGCACAAGTAAGTTGGGCCTCTCTCCTTTTTCTTACCACTTGAAAAAGGGATGGAGATGCTGAGTCTTATGCACCCTGAGGTCTTGATCCCCAAACTCCCCTACTCCTGTAATCAAAGGAGGAGGAGCACTTGAACTGAGACTCCCAGGCCTGCCTCCTTCTCACAAGATGCCCCCATTCCCTGTCTCCGCCCACTGTGTCTGCAGGCAGTGCCTGTGAAGTGAAGCAGCACCCGTTCTTCACGGGTCTGGACTGGACAGGACTTCTTCGCCAGAAAGCTGAGTTTATCCCTCAGCTAGAGTCAGAGGATGATACCAGCTACTTTGACAGTAAGACTACTGGTGGGGTGGAGTGTGGACTGTATGTGCCCAGAAATGCGTCTGCATCCCTGGGTCAGGATGACACCAACAATGGCACTAAAGCTAACTGAACTGTGTGTTTGGTCCAGCCCGTTCAGAGCGATACCACCATATGGACTCTGAGGATGAAGAGGAAGTGAGTGAGGATGGCTGCCTTGAGATCCGCCAGTTTTCTTCCTGCTCTCCAAGGTTCAGCAAGGTATGACTAAGGAAGCCCAGGCTGCTGGGGGATTGAGAGAAGAGAACCTGTCAAGGGACAGGCCTGAGGCTGGCTCAAGGAATTTTGGTAGGACCACTTCCAGAAAATGAAATCAGCAGGCTAGGACTACAGACAGCACGAGCTTCTAGGGTCACCCTAAGTCCTGCCAGGGTCAGGTCAACAGAACAGCTTTTGAAGATATGCAGCTTAGATGGAGGGGGCCAAAAGAAGGGGATCCCTCAAATCCCGACTGTCAGACCCCAAAACCTTGTTCCTCAGAAGGTGTACCTATCAGAGCCATCCCATGTGTTTCCTGTGCCCACAGGTTTATAGTAGCATGGAGCGGCTTTCCCTGCTTGAAGAACGCCGGACACCACCCCCAACCAAGCGCAGTCTGAGTGAGGAGAAGGAAGATCGCTCAGATGGCTTGGCAGGGCTGAAGGGCCGAGACCGCACCTGGGTGATTGGTTCCCCTGAGATGTAAGCATCCAGGGCTCACGCGGGTGGGTAGTAGGTCAGTCATCCTTTAGCTGTTGCATCACGGGAGAAATTGAGATGCTGGGTGGGGGTGGGAATTGGTAGTTAAATGACACTCTCCAGGGAAGTCTGGCAAAATGTCTAAAGAAGTCTATGACTATAATTGTGCTCTTAGGTACCCTCAGCAGAGACAGGAAAGGGCAACCACCTGGGTCACCTCATCCAGTACCTGGGTCCCCTTTTCACAGATTACGGAAGCGGTTGTCTGTGTCTGAGTCGTCCCACACAGAGAGTGATTCAAGTCCTCCAATGACAGTACGACACCGTTGTACAGGCCTCCCAGATGTGCCTCGTCCTGAGGAAACCAACAGCACCCCTCGGAGGCAACAGCAGGAGGGTATATGGGTCCTCTCACCCCCATCTGGAGAGGGCTCGTCTGGGTCTGGCCCTGAACGACCAGTGGAGAGGCAGCTCAAGCTGGAGGAGGAACCTCCTGGCCACAGCAGTGGGTCTTGTCCAGGTACGGCCCAGATGATGCTGAAAGGGTGGGCTAGGGTATAGGACAGGGAGGGAAGCCCAGCTGCATTGCAGGTCTCACTGTCCTTGGGCCCACAGCCATGGAGACACGAGGCCGGGAGACTGCACAGCTAGCTGAAGAAGCTGCGGCCAAAGCCATCAGTGACCTAGCTGTGCGCAGAGCCCGTCACCGGCTGCTCTCTGGAGATTCTATAGAGAAGCGCACCACTCGCCCTGTCAACAAAGTAATCAAGTCAGCTTCAGCTACAGCCCTTTCCCTCCTCATCCCTTCAGGTAAGGCCACCAAGGAGCTAAGCTAAACTCTTTGAAGGACATGGGAAGCTGGAGCTGGCAGGGGTCTCCTGTGTAAAGGAGGAGTCTGAGAGGCTGCCTCCTTTCCATGCACGTGGAGGTCTCTGGAGATTGGCTTGATGTCTGTGGTGTGCATGCACGCGCAGCAGAGGGCAGGATTGTAGTGGCATAAGGAGTCCGGGCTCTGAGGAAAACAGCTATAGCCAAACCATCAGTGCTAAAGGCTCTTGACCTTGAATACATTGTCTGACATTTTAAACTTTTTGTTTGTTTTTTGTTTTGTTTTGTTTTGTTTTTTGAGACAGGGTCTCTCTGTGTAGCCTTGGCCATCCTGGACACACTTTGTAGACTAGGCTGGCCTCAAACTCACAGCGATCTGCCTGCCTCTGCCTCCCAAGTGCTGGGATTAAAGGCATGTGGCACCACACTTGGCTTTTTGGGTTTTGTTTTGTTCTCTTAAGTTCTTATTTTTAAAATGTGGTTATATTTGGGGCTGGAGAGATGGGTCAGTGGGCCCAGGTTAAATTCCCAGCACCCACATGGCAGCTCACAATTGTCTGTAACTCCAGTTCCAGAGGATCGCTCCAACACCTTCACACAGACATACATGCAGGCAAGACACCAGTTCACATAAAATCAAAATAAATCATTAAAAAATGTTTCAATTGTATATAATGAGCTCACAGGATAACTGTGATGTTTAAATGCTTATGGCATGTTTACATAGTCTACTACATACACATAAGTGCTAGCTGTACTGTTCCCTGTCACCTGCACCCCAATCTAGAGCCCAAACAGCTCTGTGCAGATAAGGGTGTTTTGTGAATCAAGTCCTATGGAGAAGATGCCCCTCAGCCCTAGCTCCATCCATGACAGGAGTGGGCTGGGATTAGAAGCCTGGACCAGGCTGGGGTTGTGGCCAGGCCAAGGCCTCTGAAGACTAAGTCTCGGTCTCTGTTTCTCCAGAACACCATGCCTGCTCACCATTGGCCAGCCCCATGTCCCCACATTCCCAGTCATCTAATCCATCGTCCAGGGACTCCTCTCCAAGCAGGGACTTCTTGCCAGCCCTTGGCAGCTTGAGGCCTCCCATCATCATCCACCGAGCTGGCAAGAAGTATGGCTTTACCCTGAGGGCCATTCGTGTCTACATGGGTGACTCAGATGTCTACACTGTCCACCATATGGTGTGGGTATGTCTGGCCAGGCAGAGCTGTTGCCCTCCAGCTTTGTTACCCCTGCCCTGCCCTCCCCAGAGCCTACCTCCTCCCCTTTCTTTGGTCACTGTTCGCTTTACTCAGAGAAACTAAATTGTGGTGGTCAAGGGTCACAGCAGCAGACCCAGGCTCCAAATTAAAGACTCTTCTCTTCCTGGGGCAGCATGTAGAGGATGGTGGTCCAGCCAGCGAAGCAGGGCTTCGTCAGGGTGACCTCATCACCCATGTCAACGGTGAGCCTGTGCATGGGCTCGTCCATACAGAAGTAGTGGAGCTGGTTCTGAAGGTTAGTGCTGGGTTTGTACTATGTAGTGCATGACTGACCCCACACTTGAGAGCCTGGACTAGCCGTAAGGGGAGTGGGATGGTCAGGGACACATACATCTAGCGTTAAGGATAGATGTAGGGACATGGCAGAATTTGAATGTGCAGTACAGGAGATTTTCTCCATGTGGTAATTAACCTTTGTTAGCCAAACCCCAGTAGCCCTTCTAAACTGCAAATTAGACTGATGAGCAGGGCAGGAGAGGCGCTGCTGTCTTTCCATTGCTAAACCACTGTGGGGTACCACTCGGGACCATTTTTCTATCCTGTGAGGGGAAAACAGCACTTGTAGATGTACTTGTTGGTGTGGAAGAGCAAAGGTTCATGCTTTTCTCTGCTCGGCTTCCCAGAGTGGAAACAAGGTATCAATTTCAACAACTCCCCTGGAGAACACATCCATCAAAGTGGGGCCAGCTAGGAAAGGCAGCTACAAAGCCAAGATGGCCCGAAGGAGCAAACGGAACCGGGGCAAGGATGGGCAAGAAAGGTGAGACAGACTCAGTCCAGAGGTCCCTTGAGGACCTGGGTGCTTGCTTCTGCTCCAGGCCTAGAGTATGATGTCCGCTGTGCAACTCAGCCTTGCCCCTATCTCCACAACAGGAAAAGAACCTCCCTGTTCCGGAAGATCACCAAGCAGGCCTCTCTGCTACACACCAGCCGCAGCCTTTCTTCCCTTAACCGCTCCTTGTCATCAGGGGAGAGTGGTCCAGGATCTCCCACACACAGCCACAGCCTCTCTCCCCGATCTCCTCCTCAGGGCTACCGCGTAGCCCCTGATGCTGTGCACTCAGGTACAGGGGGAACCCTGCAGGCCAGAAACCACCCCTTGGGAAATGGGAATGAACCTCCTGAGCCCTCTGGTTCCTGTAGGGAGGAATTGATGGGCCGGGGATGGATTAAGTGGACTCTAGTCCACTAGTAGCATAAAATAGACGGTCCTTGGGCATTTCCAGGGCTAATTTCTACCTTGCCACTCAGTCTCTTCTAACAGCTAACACTAGTGTGCTTTTTTTTTTTTTTTCTGTTTTTCTGTCCATCCATTCATGCAACTATCCAAAGTGGGAGGGAATTCATCGCAGAGCAGCTCTCCCAGCTCCAGTGTGCCCAGTTCCCCTGCAGGCTCTGGACATACACGGCCCAGCTCCCTACATGGTCTGGCACCCAAGCTCCAGCGCCAGTATCGCTCTCCACGGCGCAAGTCAGCCGGCAGCATCCCACTGTCACCATTGGCCCACACCCCTTCTCCACCCGCAGCAGCAGCATCCCCTCAGCGTTCCCCATCACCCTTGTCTGGACATGGATCTCAGGCCTTTCCTACCAAACTTCACTTATCTCCTCCACTAGGTAGGCAACTCTCTCGGCCCAAGAGTGCGGAGCCACCCCGCTCCCCACTACTTAAGAGGGTGCAGTCTGCTGAGAAGCTGGCTGCTGCACTGGCAGCTGCTGAGAAGAAGTTAGCACCTTCTCGCAAACACAGTCTTGACCTGCCCCACGGGGAGCTGAAGAAGGAGCTGCCACCCAGGGAAGCCAGCCCTCTGGAGGTAGTTGGAACCAGAAGTGTGTTGTCTGGGAAAGGGCCTCTTCCAGGAAAGGCAGTGCTGCAGCCTGCTCCCTCAAGGGCCCTTGGGACCCTCCGGCAGGATCGAGCTGAACGCCGAGAGTCACTGCAAAAACAAGAAGCTATCCGGGAAGTGGACTCCTCAGAAGATGACACTGATGAGGAGCCTGAGAACAGCCAGGCCACCCTGGAGCCAAGATTGGGCCCCCACCCAGGAGCAGGCCAGAATCTACCCACTAAAGGTTCAGGAGAGGGTAGAGAAGAGGACACTTTCTTGCACAGGGATCTAAAGAACCAGGGTCCTGCACACGCAGGCCTATTAACAGGAGTCATACTAGGTTCCCCCCGAATAGAAGTTCCTGGGTTCTCCCACAGGAGACTCTGGAGGCCACAAGCCTTTGAGGAAGCTACCAGCTCGTTACAAGCCCCTAGCCTGAGTAGGTCTGGGCCCACAAGCCCCACCCCCTCTGACGGCTGCTGGAAGGCCCAGCACCTCCACACACCGGCACTAGTTGCACTTTGTCCCACCTCTTCAGAACTTACCCCTACCAGTTGTTCTGCTGCCACCTCCACCTCTGGAAGCCCAGGGACATGGTCCTGGAGATTCCTTATTGAAGGTCCAGACAGGGCATCCCCAAACAAGAAGATAACAAGGCCAGGTGAAGCAGCTAGCTCTCAAGATGTAGAAACCATAGTTCCAGCTCTTCCTAAGAAACTGTCTCCTGAGCGGGAGAAGCCACAGTCACCTAGTGTCCCTGGTCCGACCTATCCACTTCATGAGGTCCCCAGCCAGAACTGGCTATGGGAGTCTGAATGTGAACAAATGGAGAAAAAGGAACCAGCCCTGAGCATCACCGAAGTGCCTGATGCCTCAGGCGACAGGAAGCAGGACATTCCGTGCAGAACCCACTCCCTGAGCCCAGAAACTGGGCCCAGCCTGCACTGGAGAAGCCAAGAACATGGGGGCCAGCAAAAGCACCAAGACTTAGCACTGATATCAGATGAGCTTTTAAAGCAAACATAGCAGTTGTTTGCTTTCCTTGCACTCACCTGTGTAATACACCCTCCTGGAGACTATCTTGGCCTTTGTTTGCTTCTTTCCATTGGTCGGGGGCCTTTTGCTACAGGGATTGCACTAAGGTCCCACTCAGGAAGAGAACTTAATCCAGATCATTAAATACCTGAGCTCAGATATAAATGGATGCTGGATAGTAAGTTTTCTGGGTATAAGAGTAGGGAGTGACGTAGGAAGGAATGGCCATAATGTAGCATACACAATATACCTGCTATGTTCAAGGAACCAAAACAAAAAACAAAAAAAAAACTCTATAAAGTGGAGCTAGGTCTGCCAGTTTAGGGACAGACTGTGGCTTACAGCCCTTCTGCATAGCCATCAATGTACACAAGGAACAAAGCAGGGTCCAGCTCTGAGCCTGTAAGTTATGGAGTGCTGAAAGAGAATTTATGGCTGCTAGTATTCCTGCTTGCTAGATAAGGAATTGAGCCTTTTTGTTCAAGCAATACAGTTTGGGCAGAGTTGGAATTAGAATTTGGGCCTCTGATTCTAGAACCTTTACCTCCTAACTTAGTGTCTTGGGCCAGTAAGTTAAAAAAAAAGAAGGAAGTGATGAGTTTAACTTTGGGTGTATTTACTTTGAGCTATATATGAGGTATTCAGAAGGTAATAAAGTATATGGAAATGAGAGCTAACATCTTAATCATAGTGTTCTGGCACAGCAACATTAAAGGCAAGGAGTTGGGAGACATAGCTCAGTGGTAGAATTGTCTAACCCGAAAAAAGGTCCAGAGTTAAGTCAGTTACACACATTCCAGAACCCAAGAGCCAAGAGAGGAAAGAGCTTCAAAATAGAAGGCGTAGTGGCTTGATAAAATGCTGAGAGGCGAGATAAGATGAAAACAGAGTTACCTATTTAGTGACGGAGCATCCCTGGGCTGTTGAAGGTAGGGTGGCAGATAGTGCAGTGAGCAGCCCTTGATGACTAGAAATGTGTGTTTGTGAGGAAAAGAAAGCAGAAACGTACAAGGACCCAGGGGTAGATAGAGGAGGTAACATCACAGTGCAGGAACCAGGCTTGGTGGTGTGGTAGAGAATCTGGAAGATTAGCCATGGTTATGCTTGTCTGCCCCATAATCTAATGCCTACCTCTTAGAGAAGTCCTGGGAGGCCTGGAGACCAAAGTCGGTACTTCTGGGATACTACAGCTTTGTCATTCTGCATGGGTAAGACAGTGACCACCAAAAATTAGACTGACATTAACAGGTTCCTGTAAACATGAACTGAAGCCTTTCTGCATGAAAGTTATAGGGTTATGTATGCTTTACTCCTGTATTGGAATAGAAGTAGATCAGGTGCTATGATCAGAGTTAGTAGCATCACAGGACAGAGAACCAGACTTGGCATGTCAAGGCTACAAGACTTGGACTCCAAGGGTCCATATTGGATGCTTTCTTTACTCTTCACTTCTGATAGTTCTGTAACTTATGTATTAGCTGCAGAGCCTGGGCTGCTGCACTGGGTCCTGAAAACAGGTCATAGGTTATTATTGCTTTGGAAGATCACCGGATGGCTAAGGAGGTAGTGATTGTCTCACGTCAAGATCTGGTAATAAGCACCATAGCATAGGTGAAGGGAGTGGATGGGAGGAAGGAAGCATTTTAGTTTACTGGAAACAGCCCTAGGAGGTTGGAAGGAAGCACAGCCACCAAGCATCTTGTGACAAGGGCATCAAACCAAATGCAGTAGTACCCCCTTAAGAAACACTGCTGGGCTGGGCATGGTGGCGCACACCTTTAATCCCAGCACTCGGGAGGCAGAGGCAGGTGGGTTGCTATGCGTTCAAGGCCAGCCTGGTCTACAAAGCGAGTCCAGGACAGCCAAGATAACAGAGAAACTCTCAAAACCAAAAAAAGAAACACTGCTGGGTGTGAGGAGTTTCTCAAGGACAACTTCAGGTAAGTGGTACCAGGTTTGCTTTAGCTTTTCTCTGGCTGTAATATAGACAGGCTACAGTGGTTCGTGTAAGCCAGGGAATAGTGCATGAACCTGTCAACAACACGGAACTATCAGAAGATGGATGGTAATTAAAACTATCAAAGGATTGCCTGAGGAACATACAGAATGAAATGAGAAATGAAACCCAAAAGGCCCCATAACATTTAGTAGATACAGCAAGTACAAACAAACCAAAAAACTAAAACAAGGAATGAGATCCTCAATCAGAAGTTAGACCCACCACGTATGGCAGAGCACAGTTAATCCTGCACTTGGGGAAGCAGAAGCAGGAGGACCTCTGAGTTTGAGGTCAGCTTGGTAGCTTGGTAGCTTGGTTTATGTCATATGCTCCAGGACAGCCAAGGCTACACCAACCTTATCTTAAAAAAAAAAAAAAAAAGCTGACCAGAGCAACTTTAAAAAGTGTTTAATTGGGTTTATGGTTTCAGAAGATTAAAGTCAATGATGGGCCGGGCGGTGGTGGCGCACGTCTTTAATCCCAGCACTCGGGAGGCAGAGGCAGGTGGATCGCTGTGAGTTCGAAGCCGGCCTGGTCTACAAAGGGAGTCCAGGACAGCCAAGGCTACACAGAGAGACCCTGTCTCGAAAAAAAAAAAAGTCAATGATGGTGGAGCAAGGCAGCGCTGCAGGAAGAGCTGAAACCGCACATCTTGGTCCTCAAGCAGGCCACAGAAGGAATACTGGGAATGGCAGGAGCCTTGAAACCTCAAAGCCCACCCCTATTGGCACACCTCCTGTCTTTCCCAAAAGTTCCACCAACTGGGACCGAGTACTTAGAAAGAAGCCTGTTGGGGCCATTCTCACTCAGAGCACCACAGCCTGCACTCCTGTGCTACATTCAGTATATGCTGAGAATAATAAGATCTCTTACAATAGAGATCTAGGCAAGAGATTGCCTGGACATAGGTGAATTCAGTGATGGGGGCAAATTTTAGGTAGAGGAGGCCTAAGGTGAGTCTAGAAAAGCCAGAGAGATGAAACATGTCAGAAGAAAATAGGCGAATGGGTTGTAGTGGAGTGGATTTAGTGAAGAAAACACAGCATTGGTTACTTAATACTTCAGAGGGTACAGTTTTGACTAATAACCAATAGGTAAATTTCAGATGAGGAAATAGACACTGAGGTGGCTCTTGTGAAGAAAGGAAGATAAGGGAAGGGTATGACTACAGTTTAAGCGTAGAATGAGGCTTCCCAAATCTGTTCTGTAAAAAAATTAAGTGTGGGGGTGTTTTGTTTGTAAATCTGTGCACCATGACATTCAGTGTCAAGAGGCCACGGTGTTAGGTCCTTTGGAACTGGATTGTGGGTGTTTGTGATCTGCCACGCAGGTGCTGGGACTGAACTCTCTAGTGCTGTACACCCAGCCATTTTAAATGTAGGGTAGGTATGATCTGCCTTAAGAAAACAGTGAACAAAAGATTCCAGAGATGAGAGGAAATAGAATCCAAAATGTACATAAAGGATGGCACCAATTGGAAAAGGGCTGCCTAGGGCGATTTAACAAAAAGGAGGCTGGTAGTCAACCTTTCTATGTTCTTTAAATCCAAAATGCCTATGAGATGCTGTCTCCTAGTGGAGATTTCCAAGGACGGGTGGACAGGAGGTAATTTTGACCAGGGATTAAACATCATTCATGACAGTTCACAACACAACAGGAAAGGAGTGTACAAAACAGGCATTCCCTCAACATGCAACATGGATAAAGTGCCTTGGAGAGGGACAAACTGCGAGACTAAGTTCATTTCTCCTAACCCCAGAGTATGATGAGATGCTTATTTCTGGGCATGAGAACCAATAAATACACTTATTGGAATGGGTGTTAAGGGGAGGAAATGGTATTTGATATGCTTGTGTCCTCTTTGGGGTAGATAGGTGTTGAGAGTTGATTTCCTCTTACAGGAGAGAGAACTCTGGTGTCCCGAGTTTAGCCGCCAAGACTGCAGAACTACTTACCTTCCTCCCTAACTGCCGTAAGCACACTGCCTTCCATGCAAAGACAACAAAAAGGTGCCTCACTGCAATGTCTTTATTGCATCTGGAGCAATCAGTCAGACCACCCAATCTTGGAGAAGGTGCTTTTAAAAAAAAAAAAAAAAGGCCCCAATGTTCTGGCCTTACCTTCCCCCTGCCCCTTCCCACAACTGCACAACAACGTCTGAACACATTTGGTGACGAGAACAATGTGTAATAATAATCTAGGAACTACATTATGAATTGTCCCAACACAAGACACAACTGGCTTCCTTCTGAGCTGTTTTTACATAAACTACATGAACTTTTTATTACATCAAAGACAACAGAATAAACTCTTCACAAGAATCAACTGTGTACCAAAGTTACATGCGCAAGGATTTGTAAGGAAACAAGGTTGGTTGTCACAAATGGCTAGAGCTAAGTCAAGACTGAGCAGTTGGCAGCAAAGGACCGAGCATGGACCCTCTGGTTTGTGCCATGGAAACCTCACAGAGAGCTACTCTGGTGTCCTAACTAGCAGCAGATCATCCTAGAAACCAGAAATTTCTCGGATACATTTTTTTAAGCTCAAAAGAATGCATGGAGCTGGTACCTTGCAGCAACAAGAGGCAGGGAAGATGCCACAACAGATCGAGGAGTCTGAAATAAATGTGGAGATCCTATGTCTCAGGAGTGGAGCTATAGGATGTCTTCATCCATGGCTGGAGCAGTGACAAGAACACAGGCAACCTACCGGTGCTTGAACTATACCTTGTGGAAACAGCACTGTTATTTAAATAAAAAAAAAAAAAAAAGGACCTAGCCAACCTGAAGCTGCTTTCATGATGGGGACTGGCTGTTCTGCCCCTGTGGTCTTAATCTGTCTCTCTACACCTGCTTCAGTCAGTGAGACTACAGTTAAGATGCCAAAATAGAGTCTCAGGGGCCCAAATTATGGGACAGAACACTGAGCTAGACTTGGGAAGACCAATACCTGCTTCCAGGCCATGGAGCAATAGCGTGTTGACTCTCTCAGACACCAGGGCCACTGTTAGGAGACTGGTCCTTATGCCATTTCCACAGCTCAGGATCAAGTACATCATGTGGCAAACATGTCAGAAAAAGATAACTTCCAATTTTTTAAATGATCCACTGGTCTCAGATTCCACAAAGCAATCACTTAAAGGGAAAGGAATACAGAGCTGAAAAACAGCCTTTCTTCAGTCTAGCTCAAGTATAGATGCTAAGATGCTGCTTGCTCTCTCCTGCGCACCTTCCATATCTGTCTACAAAGTAATGACAATATTCAACACTAAAGTAGTATATCCTATTCCATTTTGACTCAGCTGGGAAAAAAAGAACTCAGGACATACCAAAATTTTAGGGCTTGATCGGAGGCATTCCTCATACCTAATCTTGAGAAGGTAACTTAACTGCCTCAGCAGGTTCAACATCAGGTGCAAAATCACACAGGCATGCCAATCAGCAAATAGCCTGGCATTTCTGGGTAAACTGAGCAAGATTTCAAGCTGGCAATTTTGAGAAAGGCAGGGCCCTGAACAGTGGCTGCTCATTCCATACTGGAGCATGAACAGAAAAGGCAGCATAATATACCCTTTCCTTCCTGTCCTCACTGTGATGGCTTTCCAAAACTTTTTGACCTATCTCTATACTGCAGTTCGTTCTAGACAGTAAGTGCACGGGGAAAGTCATCTTTGTCTTTATTTTGGCCCCCAAACTCGTATCTTCCCTGATGGTAGGCCTTAGGAGCCAAGACCCAGGTACAGGTTGCTTATCTTGTTCAATTAGAATGCCTGACTGCACATCACTGCACTCAGCAGCTGAGTCTAATGAGCCTGCTATGGCTCCACGATTGGCTCTGAAGCAGCTGGACTCACTTAACAGAGCGTGAAGCCAGGAATAGATGCTTGCTCTCTACCTAGCTTCACTTAGCTGGAGGGCCTAAACCACACGAGCACAAAATTCCTGGCCTGAAATCACAGCCACCGAGGCATGAGAGCAGGCTGTGCACAGTGCCTTAATGGCTCGCTCACAAAAAAGGCAAATAGGAAAGCCTCAGATACGCGGAACTCCATGCTATCCCCTCTCCTGTCAGAAGTTCCAACTACAGTATGGAGTAACATGCAATGTGATGGGCCCTTCACCCTGGACACCAGGGCCCATGTGCCTGTGATTTACCGAGATTTCTGACACAAACTGAGTCCTCCCTTAACTACCTATGGCTCCCTAAACCCCACCCAGAAAAGGAAGGGGAAATGAAGGCAAATTAACCCTCGTATAGTTTTGGCAAGGCTTTTTTAACCCTGGGGAAGCACACAACAATGTTGTTCTCTATCATTATTTGGTATATCAAGCCATCCTTTTCTTTACTCATAAAACAACTTAGAAAGGTCTCAAACATCATTCTTTAGACTAAACAAACACCACACAAGCACCAACTTCATTATGACTCAAAGCTCACTATCCCCACAAAATAATTCTATTCCTCATTTCTGAGAAATGAGGCCAGAGCAAAAGGAAACACACTGACCAATTTTAGTGTTTGTTGAAACTCACATTTCTAGTTTTCTTTCAAGTTTTGGAACAGAAGTGCACATTCAGCTACGACTGTCCTCCCCTTCAGCCTTGGTCTGGCAATGCTGCTCTGTTGGTTTATGAACACAGCGCTTTAGAGGGAGGAGATGGTAAGATGCTAAAGCCTAAATTTCATTGGTAAAATTGAAGTAACATCAACTGAAGGAGTCTTTTGCCTCCTTGATTTAGATTCTGTAAATGAAGCCCCATACCTCCCTATCTTCCTTTGGTTTTTTTTTTTTTTTTTTCTTCCTTTAAACCCCAAATCCCATTTTACCACAGTGCCAAAGTCGGCTTCATATTGGGGGGGGGGTGGGGAGAGACTATTGAAGCAAAACAGCTCCCAACAGAACCATGACCTTCAACATTCTCAGAGTTGAAGACAAGAGGACATGGGCTCTTCAGAGGCTTCCATGTGAAAGCCCCGCCCCACCCCCACCAAGTTAACTGCTCTTTTAAAGGTGCCTGACGACAAAACCAAACCCCCATGAAACCAGTATCTGCTTCCAGCTTAGTACGTCAGTGCAGCAGCACAACTGAGTCCAGAGACCCTGGGCAAGTGGCCAGCTACTGCTTGGCCTCTCCACCTCACATTCACAGAATCACTTGTGCAAAACAAGCAGTCTCCGTAGAAAGAATGCCCTCATCATAGTCTAATAAACACCTTAGGCAAAAACTGCTAGAGAGTGTGTCTCTGCCACTCTGCTTATCTGCAGAGCGAGGGCATCTGTGCGTGGACAGGGTAGGCGAGCCTGACGTTGAGGGAGTCATTGTGCTGAACCAGGGACGTCTGTTGGTAATGGAGTACCAGCTCCTTCAGCGAGCTATACAGGTTGTAGGGTTCTGCAAAGCCGTATCCTCGAGCGGTGCTGTAGATCACACAGTGCTTCACTTCTCCATCCGCACTGCAAGACACCGTGGGAAAACAATAAGGTGGGACACAGTAGGCAGGAAGTTCAGAACAACTGTTATACAAAGGATCCCATGTAGAAGCATCCTGTCAATCAAACATAACTGTGCCTCTTAAAGGCTTGACTTCAATTCTTAAAACAAGCACCAATCTCTCAGCCCTCGATTCCTGTCACTGCACATACATGTCTATCCTATGTTAATTTCTCATGGGTATTGGTTGCTATAGCTTACAATTGTGAATTCTGAAACCAGAGTGGTAGTGTTACAGCTTACATACTTATTTTCTTGAAATTGTTTTGGTTATTTTGGGTCCCTTGCACTTCTTAGAAATTTTAGAACAATCATTTTTATTACTGCCAGATATTCAGCTAGGACTTAGGATTTTGTTTGATAACTGCATAGATCAACTTTATGAAGTACTGATAGTTCAAGTTTATTACATTTCAAGGAGCTGAGTAGGTGTGACAGTAACAGGAAAACTCCTCTAGACCAGCAGTTCTCAACTTGTGGGTCATGACCCCTTTGGAGGTTGATTGACTCTTTCACAGGGGTCACTTAAGACCATTGGAAAACACAGATACTTACATTATGAATCATAACGGTAACAAAGTTACCATTATGAAGAAGCAACAAAAACAATTTTATGGTTGAGGGGTCACCACAACATCAACTGTATTAAAGGGTCTCAGCATTAGAAAGGTTGAGAACTACTTCTCTAGATATTAACATTTTCAATCACGTTTCTCATATATCATTATACAACTCTCATTTGTTTAGTTCCTAGGCAATTCATAATTTTAAATGGCATGCCACCTCATTTTTGAATTTTCTTTACTAGTACAAAGAAATACACTTAAAAAAAAAATAAACTAGGCATGGAAGCACCCAACACTTGGGAAATAGAAGCCTGAGTACCAGAAGCTCAGGGTAACAATCAGATACACAACAGGTTCAAGGGCTGCCCTGGGGTACATGAGACCCTATCCAAAATTAAATATATACTAAGAGTAATTACACACACACACACACACACACACACACACACACACACACACACACGGACTGATGTAGCCTGCAACCTCTATAAGTCCAGTTCACCTCTTCTTTTCCAATCATAAGCCTTTTTTTTTTTTTTTTTTTACGACAGGGTCTCACATTATACCTTGACAGGCCTGATACTCCCTACATAGGCCAGGCTGGCCTGGAACTCACAGAGATCCACCTGCCTCTGCTGTTGAGTACTGGGAAGGATTACAGGCATGGGCCGCCACTCCTGGTTCAATCACAAAGCCTTTCAGAGTGGACAGAGTGCTCTTAGAAGAAGGCGTCCAAACTTTTCTATCAAGTGTGACACCTTTTATCTGGTAACAGAAATTCTCCCCTACTCTTAGGAAATGAAAGTATTTGCATTTTGCAAATACTATTTGTGAATATGTTGAGCATATTATGTGATTCCTTTAGGGAGGTTCCTTTCCTGATATGACATTAATTGGCTTTTCTGTGTTAAACCTACTTTCTTGAAATGAATCCTATTTAATCATGATACATAATGCTTTTTCTGTGTGCCTGAAGATGCCTTCTTGTTGTTTTGGTTTCTTGTTGTTTTTTTGTTTTGTTCCTTTTATTGAAAATAGAATTAAAAAGTTTCTTCTTACCTAAGATATCCTGATTACAGTCTCCCTTCCCTCTACTCCTCCCATTCCTCCCCACCTCTCCTCCATGTGCACCCACTCCCTTCCTGTCTTTCATTAGAAAATAAACAAACTACTAAGGGATAATAATAAAGTAAGATAAAACAAAAATTAACACATGGAATTGGAAAAAACAAACAGAAGGAAAAGAGCCTGAGAAAAGGCACAAGAAACAGAGCCATTGTTCATACCAGGAATCCCGAAAACACTAAACTGGAAGCCATAATATATTCAAAGAGGCCCTGGTGCAGGACCCATGCAGGCCCCCTGTGCGTGCTGCCTCAGGCTCTCTGAGCTCATATAAACTTTGCCCTTGTTGATTTAGTGGGCTCTGTTTCCTTACCCTCCGGCTTTTACACTCTTTCCGCTTCCTCTTCCCTGAGTCCTGAGGGGAGGAATTTGATGGAGGGTTAAGTGTTCCAAGGTCTTTCATTCTCTGAATCTGAATAATGTCTCGATATGGGTCTTTGTATTTGCTCCCCTCTGCTACAGAAGAAAAATTCTTTGGGGGGAAGGGATTGAGACAGGGTTTCCCTGTATAGTTCTAGCTGTCCTGGAAATTGATTTGTGGACCAGGCTGGCCTTGAACTCTGAGAGATCCACCTGCCTCTGCCCAAGTGCTAGGATTAAAGGCATGCAAATCCACCACCCAGCCAGGAAGATTCTTTTTCTTTCTTTTTTTTTTTGGGGGGGGGGGGTTTGTTTGCTTGTTTTTGGTTTTTTTGTTTGGTTGTTTTTTTGTTTTTGTTTTTTAAGACAGGGTTTCTCTGTGTAGCCTTGGCTGTCCTAGACTCACTTTGTAGACCAGGCTGGCCTTGAACTCAGCAATCTGCCTGCCTCTGCCTCCTGAGTGCTGGGATTAAAGGCGTGTGCCACCAACCCCAGCTCAGGAAGATTCTTTAATGATGGCTAAGCAAGGCACTGATCTGTAGTGCACAGCAGAATATCATTAGAGATCATTTTATTGCTCTTTTTTTTTAAAGATTTATTTATTTAATGTGAGTGTTCTATCTGCATGTACACCTGCAGGCCAGAAGAGGGCATCAGATCCCATTATTGATGTTGTGAGGCACCATGTAGTTGCTGGGAATTGAACTGAGCACCTCTGGAAGAGCAGCCAGAGCTCATAACCTCTGACCCATCTCTCCAGTCCTTTATTGCTCTTAAAAAAAAAAAAGGAGTGGTAGTATTTGTTTCACCCTAGGTCCTTAAGCTACAGTCTGGTTCTTGATCACCCAAGCAGTGTCAGGTATGGTTTCTACCTTGTGGAGTGGGCTTTATGTCAAATCACACATTGGTTGGTTTACTTCCACAAGTTTTGTGTCACCACTGCAGCAGCATATCTTACAGGCAGACCACCATTGTCAATCTCAAGGGTTTGTGTAACAGCTCTGGCTGTCCTGGAACTCAGGCTAGCCTCGAATTCACGGAGATCCACCTGCCTCTGCCTCCCAAGTGCTGGGGCTAAAGGCGTGGGATACCACCACCCAGCAGTGTTTCTTTTAGTGGCATATGGAATAACTTGCAGTACCAAAGACACTGAAACAATAGGAAAGGCTCTATGTAAGCACCAATTTAATTTCTCCATATTCAATGAGTTGTACAGGTGTTGTCAACAATAGGGCCTGGCTGTCGGTTTGTGGAAAACAACCTACAGCCTTGGCAACAGGCCGAGTTGTTTGGAGATTCTCTGTGGGATCTCTCTGGCCAACAACTCAATTAGTGTGACAATCCTGTAGCTGAAAGCTTCATTTGGTGATAAGACAGGGCCAGTTGGGGCTTTGTCTCCCCAATTATGTGGCAATTTCAGTTAGATCATCTCATGCATGTATGTATTTTAGGATACTTCTACTGTATTAGGTTTCCATATGACGCCTCAAATGGCTCTTAATTTAGCTGTCTCTCTCTCCCTCCCCATCCCTACTTGGTCCTCCTGTTCCAGCACACACACACCCATCTATCCATAACTTCTCTATTTCCTTTTCCTAATGACATCTATCTGTCCTCCCTGGTCCCTTAGTTTCTGGTTCTATGGACTGTAGCTTGGTTATCATTGATTTGCCTGCAATTTTTCCCCCGAGACAGGGTTTCTTTCTTTTTTTGCTTATTGCTTTGTTTTTTTTTTTTTTGTTTTTTTTTTTTTCAAGACAGAGTTTCTCTGTATAACAGAGTCCTGGCTATCCTGGACTTGCTTTGTAGACAAGGCTGGCCTTAAACTCGCAGAGATCCACCTGCTTCTGTTTCCTTACTGCTGGGATTTCAGGCCTGTGCCACCATGCCAGGCTATTTCATTTTCTTAACAGCTGAGTAATACTCCACTGTATAAGTATACCACATTTTCTTTATCCATTCTTCTGTTGAGGAACTTCAAAGTTGTTTCCAATTTCTAGCTATTATAAACAGAGCAGCAATGGACATGGTTGAGCAAGTGTTTCTGTATAGGACGAAGCATCCTTTGGATATTTGCTCAAGAGTAGAAACTTTAGTTTCTTTTTAAACTCACTTATGTTGTGTAAATGTTTTTGTTTTAATCCTAAGTGTGGGGTTTTAGTTTGAGCTTTAGTTTGTCCACAGCTGATAACTGTCTCATGCAAGACGTTCTTTGCCAGCTGGTAACAGCCTGCCTCGTGCAGCATGGAGAGGGGCATGGTCTAGGACTCTGATCTGAGGAGGATGAACAGCGAGCAAAGAGAGAGAAATGTGGGGTGCTATGGTGGTGGTGTGAAGCGTGCAGCAGTTTGGAGAGACCAGAGACGGACAATGTGGCTGATGGAGAGAAATGTTTCAATGCAGTGGCTTGGAGGAGACTGCTTGCTGTGTTTGCTGTTGACAGAGATCAGTATTGACCCTAAACAGCCAGAGGTAAAGGGGTCAGTGCCCCCTCTCCCCACTAACCTTTCTCATACCCAGGGTTAAGGGGTTGGTGGAAGGGAGGTAGAGGCTTCAATACCCCAGATAAAATAGGGTTTAAAAAGCAAGTGTCAACAGGTATAGCTGGACCTTGAGGTAGATAATTCCCATCTTCCCCTCACTGATTTCCACAGTGGCTGTATAAGCTTGCACTCCACCAGCAATGGAGGAGTGTTCCCCTCACTCCACATCCTCACCAGCATGTGCTGTCACTTACTACTTTAGCCATTCTGACAGGTGTAAAATGCACTCTTAAAGTAGTTAGGGTTTATATTTTCCTAGATGACTAAGGATGTTGAACATTTGTTTCATTGTTTCACAACCATTTGAGATTCCTCTTCTGATGGTTCTTTGTTTAGATTTTTACCCCATTTTAAAATTGGGTTATTTGTTTCCTTGCTCTCTAGTTTTTTCAGTTCTTCTTTATATTTTGGACAGTAGCCCTCTATTGGATGTGTAGTTGGTAAAAACCTTTTTCCCATTCTGTAGGCTGCTGCTCTGTCCAAATGATGGTGTCCTTTGCCATGCAGAAGCTGCTCAGTCTCATGAGGTGCACTTATTATTGGTGATCTTAGAGCCTGTGCCAGCAGAGTTCTGCTCAGAAAGTCTTCTCCTGTGCCAGTGAACTCAGGGTTACTCCACACTTTCTCTTCTATCAGGTTCAGTGTTATCTGGTTTTATGTTGAGGTTTGGTTTTCCAAGAAAGAGTTTCTCTCTGTGTAGCCTTGGCTGTCTTGGACTCGCTCTGTAAACCAGGCTGGCCTTGAACTCAGGGAGATCCTCCTGCCTCTGCCTCCCAAGTGCTGGGATTACAAGTGTGCACCACCACGCCCAGCTTTATGTTGGAGTTGAGTTTTCTGCAGGGTTTATTTGGATTCTTCTACATGGAATTATCCAATTTGCCCAGCACCATTTGTTAAAGATATTTTCTTTTTTCCATTGTATCTTTAGGGACATCTGACTTTGTTTTTAATAAAAAAGCCAGAGTGTCCAGAGGTATTCAGATTCACATATGAGTCTTCAATTCAATTCCAAAGATCAACGTGTCTGTTTTTATGCCAATACCATGCAGTTTTTATTATTATTGCTCTGTAGTACAGCTTGAAATCAGGTATGGTGACACTTCTAGCATTTTCTTCATTGTTCAGGATTGGTTTAGCTGTCCTGGTTTTGTGTCTCCATATGAAACTAAAAATTGTCCTTTCAGGATCTGAAAAGGACTGTGTTGGAACTTTAGTGGGGACGGCTTAGACTGCTTTTGGTGGAATGGCCATGTTTACTACCCTAATAATCCATGAGCATGGGGATCTTCTGAGATCATCTCAATTTCTTTCTTAAATCACTTGAATGAAGCTTTTATCATACAGGTCTTTCACTTGCTTGGTTAATTACTCCAAGATACTTTAAATTATTTGAGGCTATTGTGAAGGTTGTTTCCCTTATTTCTCAATCTACTTATCATTTGTGTGAGTTAATTTTCTATCCAGCCACTTCGCTGAAAGTGTTTATCAGCTGTGGGAGACACGCTGCCACCTTCCTTTCCTTGTTCTTATAAGACTTAAAGTCTGGGTTGTTTTAAAAAAAAAAAAAAGGTTTGAAGCCTGGCACTGCCCTCTCTGTCATTTTTACTCAAACAACTTAAGCAATGTAAATCAAACAAAAGTGGGATGCTGTACGTAGTCCTGCTTTTAGATGGCAGTAGTACAGTCGTACAGTGTGCTTCTCAGTTCTGCCTTCATTTTCTCCCATAGACAGCATCCATGCTTTAGGACCCAGCTCCAACGCCTTTTCTACAAACCTCAAATTCTCTTTTTTCCCAACCAGAACACATATTTCCACACATGAAAGAGCTATTAATGATAGCTATGTCACAGTAATCTTATTTATCTTAGATACTGTAGGAAATGAAGGCTGGGAGCGGAGTGTGACAGCTCACCTTGCAGTCGTACCTCTCTGTGAATCCCTTTTATTTATCCTTTCTACCTGGCCCTCCTATTTTTTTACGTTAACACACAAAATAATGGGTTTCAATGTGACTTTTTAAAGGGTTTTAAAATTACACTAATTTTTCATTTTTGTTTTAGTGTATTTTGAGTCAGGGTTTCTGTGCAGCCTTGGCTGTCTTGGACTCAGTTTGGTAGACTAGGCTGGCCTCGAACTCACAGAGATCCTCCTGCCTCTGCCATCTCGAGTGCTGGGACTAAAGGCGTGCACCACCATACCTGTCATATTTCTTTATGTTGGGGCACACATACGTGTGAAAATCAGTAAACAAACTGAAGGAGTTGGTTTTCTCCTTCTACTATGTCAGCCTGGAACACTGGTCATCAAATTTGGCAAGTGCCTTTACCTACTGAGCCCCATTATGACTTTTGAGACATATGTGTCATTGTACCTCGATCATACTATATTCCCCTAGCTACCCTCTGTTCCCGTTGATTCTCCAAAATAATGACAGGGTTTCTCTATGTAGCCTTGGCAGTCCCTCTTCTGCTATTGTGCTGTTTATACTTATTCTTATATTCTGTGTGTGAAAGAAAACAGCCATCGTTGTTTACCCTTGCTCTCTTTGACAGCAGTCACTTGGTTACCTTCCTTTGCTTTCTACCCCGTCTTACAGTGGCATTATTATCCTAATAATATTAACAGGTAGCATTTACCTCAGAGCAAGTATTATTATTACCTTTGCTTTACATGTAAGACTAGACATGGGACAGGTAAGCTATGTACCTACATTACACAGCAAGTATGCAGCAGGGCCAGACTCAAACCCGTTACATCCTAAAACCATTAGATAACCACTGGTAGTAGACCATAATTTATCACACTATGCACTAATTCCATCTCAATTTTATGATAACGACTTTCACTAATTAATATAGATTTGAAAAGGTCATATCCACAGAGACGACTTACACAACAGAACAAGCGTAACATCCTTTCTTGCTGCTCTCACGAATTAAGAATGCACCATCTGGTTTCCCATAAAGCAAGTCCTCTGCTTGTACTCGGTTGATATCCTCCACAAACCAGGTTTTCTCATCATAATGCGGCAGGTTCTCATCTTCCTCATTGATAAAATAGCTTCTAAAAATTAAATATTTGAAATATTATTCTAGCAATCAGTTTTCTTATATCTAAAAGCTAATAAAATGTTGTTCTAGGTCTTTATAAAATTAGATGAGTATTTAGTTTTAAACAACTTTACTACTTATTACGTTGCAAAAACTACAGAACTCATTCAGTAAGCTAAGACACTGGAATAGCAGTGTATACATGCAGGTTTGGGAGCTTTCTACACTCAAGTGTGGACACAGTACTCTTTAAGCAACTCAGTTCAAAAGAGGCTCAAAGTCCTCTATTCTGCAAGTGACCCTGGGAGCCAACTTCCCACATGCATGATGTGGAGGAGCCTTACATGGAGAACAAAGCCCTGGAGCCAACTTCCCACATGCATGATGGGTGAACAAAACCCTCTGGCGGGAGGGACTTACTCAGCATCCTCACTCTTGATCCCCAGCCAGGCATTCAGGCGCTTCTGCCTCACTCCTTTGTGATTGAGCCATCTGCCAAAAGGGAAGACATTGTGAGAGTCTGCCTGCCTGGATAAAGGAAATATGTTGAAACCAGCCAAGCTCTGAAAGATTGGGAACCTCCTATTTTTTTCCTAGTCTCAAGAAGAGCAGCCAGAGTTTTCCCTAAATTAATCTCTCCATTACTTTTCCTTCAATTAATACCACAATCAGTTTCCCTGCAAAAAGGAAAAAATAGAAAAGCACTTGAAATTAGGGATGTGTCTTATTTTCTTTCTTCTCATATCTAAAAGTACACACATACTTGCATTAAACATAGTAAAGGCCACGGTCTAAAACAGGGGTGTACAAGCAGAGTATAAAGACACTCATGAGCCAGGCATGGTGGCGCACACCAGTAATCCCAGCACTCAGGGAAGCAAAGGCAGGAGGATCTCTGAATTTGAGGCTAGAGTGAGTTCCAGAACAGCCAAGGCTAAAACAGAGAAACTGTCTCAAAAAACTAAAAAACAAACAAACAAACAAACACTTGTTCATCACAAACCAAAGCTCCTTTCCTTAATATTCACTATTATAAACATCATCTCAAAGCTATCTATTCACAAAAACATGTGAGTGTTTGTAGCCACATTATTAATAACAACCAAAAGACAAAACAACCCGATAGTTGATATAGTTAAATAAAATGATATGTCCAAATAATAGAAACTGTCATAAAAAGGAATGCAGGGGCTGGAGAGATGGCTCAGAGATTAAAAGCATTGTCTGCTCTTCCAGAGGTCCTGAGTTCAATTCCCAGCAACCACATGTCTCACAACCATCTATTATGAGATCTGGTGCCTCTTCTGGCCTGCAGGCACACATGCAGGCAAGACACTGTATACATAAGGCATAAATAAATCTTTAAATTAAAAAAAGGAACACAGTACTTATATATATGCTATAAAATGGAAGAACCTAAAGCCATCATGCCAAGAGTAAGATGCCAGTCATAGAAGAGTGCACATTATATGTTTTGTTTTCATGAAATGTTCTGAATGGCAAGACTATACAGGAGGATAAAGTAGCTTAGTAGTTGCTTACGGCCAAGAAGAAAAGGTTAATAGGTAACACAGGTAAAGAGTATGCGATTTCTGTTTATAGTGATAAAAGTTATTAAATATGTTGTGATGATTACAAATACTTTGTATATGCTAAAAGTACTGAATTATATTTTTTCTTTCTTTTTGGTTCTTCAAGACAGGGTTTCTCTGTGCAGCTCTGGCTGTCTTGGAACTTGCTCTGTAAACCAGGCTGGCCTTGAATGCAAAGATTCACCTCCATCTGCCTCCTAAGTGCTGGGACTAAAGGCATGTGCCACCACCACCCAGCATATTTTTATAGTTAAAATTCTTGGGGCTGGAGAGATGGTTCAGTGGTTAAGAGCACTCGTTGCTCTTCCAGAGGTCCTGAGATCAATTCCCAGCAACCACATGGTGGCTCACAACCATCTGTAATAGGATCTGATGCCCTCCAATGTACCCTGATACATAAATAAATGTTTAAAAAATTAAAGTTCTTAATGTATTTACTGAGTTATAATACACATAAAGTATGTTGGTCTTACATATACAAATTGATAAACCAGTATATATGTATAAACACATCTAACCATAGTCATATCAAAAATCAAAGCATCTTTAAGGACCCCAAAACATTTTTTTGTTTGTTTGTTTTTTGAGACAGGGTTTCTCTGTGAAGCCTTGGCTGTCCTGGACTTGCTTTGTAGACCAGGCTGGCCTCGAACTCACAGAGATCTGCCTGCCTCTGCCTCCCGAGTGCTGGGATTAAAGGCTTACACCACCACCGCCTGGCCAAATTTCATTTCTTAAACATAAAATTTCTTTAAGGAACTACCTATTCTATTTACTTATTTGTAGAATTTACCTTGAGAGACTAATTCTACTTCTGTGATTCTACCATAAAACTACAGTTTCTAGTTTTTATGTTTTAAGAAAACATCAACATATGCTTTTCACTTTTTCATCTTATGACTATCTTGCCTGCATATGTGTCTGTGCATCATGAACCTGATACCCACAGATTTCAGAAGAGGGCATCAGATCCCTTGGAATTGGGGTTAATATGGTTGTGAGCCACCATGTCAGTGCTGAGAACCAAATCTGGGTCCTTGGGAAGAACAGTATGTAGACTTAACCACTGAGCCATCTCTTGAGCCCCAACATGTACTTTTTACTGTGTAACATTTTGCTAATTTTACCTGAGAGTTCCCAATTATTTGCATGAAGTAGAGTACTATATTCTAACTTGATTTGTGCCATTCTGGGACCTCCTACTATAAAGGGCCACGTTCCTAAATTCTTAAGTATCACCTTCTAGTTTTCAAGTTCTTCTCCCATTGGTGACAATTCTAGTTCCAGTAACAACCTGAGGCTGCTGAGTCCCTCAGCATTCAGCCCCAGATTACTCACACAAGGTGCTGATCTCGGATCTTACGCAGCTGGATCAGATCAGGTTTGATGCTATTCATTTTTTTATCTATTTCCCGGTTGTCCAAAGCTTGTTTCTTCAAATCCTGCTCTAGACGCACCTTGCTATCATGAATCTCACCAAGACGTGATTTCAATTTATCGTAATTCATCATAATCCTGTGAAAATGTATAACATATAAGGCTAAAGTAGTAACAGTCTTACTCAGTACTCACTTGCAGTATTACGTACACTCACCGTTCAATCTCCTTTTCATTCCCCTCTCGACGAAATCGCTCAATATATTCTTTACTGTGTTGTTCTTGGGTATGACACTGCTCCTCAAATATTTTAATTGTTTCGTTAAAGGCTTCAATTGCAGTCCTCTTCATCTGTATCTCCTACAGGAAGAAAATAAAAATATACACTTTATAACTAGGCATTGTGGCTCTTGACTGTAATCCCAACACTCAAGAGGAAAGAAATAGGAGGAGCAGGAGTTCAAGGGCAGCATCACCAAGGGCAAGCTTAAGACCAGCATCAGGGTTAGGGTTAGGGTAGGGTTCTGCTTTTGTCTTTGCAGGAGAACAAAATCATCCAACTGAAGAATATGGAGACCACTGAACAAATAAAACATCTGAAGAAAAAGGACTAGACACCAAAGAAGACAAGTAGCCCAGATGATGCAGCCTCACAAACTGCCTCAATAGCTGTTTCTTCAAAAATCTGCATCCAAAACAACCTCAAAACGGCTAGCTAAGATGGGCCAGCCTCATACACTGGTCCAGTCAGGACTTCATTTTCACAGCATATAGAGACTGGACAGTAAATATCACAGCTAGACTTGACCATTTTCCCAATTTCTTGGGCCCCCAAAAGGAAACTATGTCTCAAATCAGCAGGAAGCAACTTTAAGAGAGTGCTGCCCCATTACCAAGAGATGGGGTGGCAGGTTTTTGGTCTTTCAATGGGCGATGGATGTTTGCTGTCATTGTAAGGGACTGGTTCTAAGTTATTAACGGCATTGGTCAGGGAGGAAACAAAGTATAAGTATAGGAGGTTAGTTTCAGGGATTCTCCCTCCCCTCCCCCCACAGGGTTTCTCTGTGTAGCCTTGGCTGTCCTGGACTCATTTTGTAGACTAGGCTGGCCTCAAACAGCGACCTGCCTGTCTCTGCCTCCCAAGTGCAGGGATTAAAGGTGTGTGCCACCACACCTGGCTCTTTCTCTTTTTCTTTCCTCTATTCTTCTTTCTCTCCTATCCAGGAAAGCGGGGTGGGGGGGAGGAAGGTAGAAAAGAAAAAAGGAGGGATATAGAAATAATATAAAAATAATAGCGGGGAAAGGGTAGATTATTCAATCTACTCTTCTAGATCTTTGTATACTGATACAAAGTTAAGGTTATATTTGGTTACATTTGATATAGATCTTTGTATACTGATACAAAATTAAGGTTCTATCTTGGTCACAACATACTATGTACCAACTCTTTTTTAAGGTATTATACTGATGTTAATTCTTAAAAATTCAATGTGAAGTTCTAGTCCTTTTGAAAGCTACTGTCACAAACCATTTAGGATAATTAAGAAATGCAAGCTAATAATCAAACTTCTTGTATTGTTAGGTTCTAGTTTAAACAGGTGGTTTGTTTTGTTTTATTTTTAAAGGTTTATTTTATTACATATACAGTGTTCTGCTTGCATGTACACCTGCACACCAGAAGAGAGAACCAGATCTCATGATAGATGGTTGTGAGCCATCATGTGGTTGCTGAGAATTGAACTCATGACCTCTGGAAGAGCAGATAGTGCTCTTAACCACTGAGCCATCTCTCCAGCCCCCTAAACAGGTATTTTTTAAAGTTAATCAGATACTAAATAGCTAGAGACAAGCAACATTTGCCTATTAAAATATACTGAGATAAATAATCTTTAAAAACTCAAAAATCTACAGAATATGGCATTTAAAGATGTTTTATTAATTTAAGACTTTTTTGATGAGACATGTCAATTCCTGGCAACATCCCATGCTACTTCAAAAAAGATGATGAGCATCAAAGAACCTTATGGAGTTTGCTTCATTTGTGGCAAACTAGCCACTGGGAATAAAATGTCCTTACTTTAACTTCAGACAGAATACTGGACAAACTGGACACAGGGAAGTTAACTGCCAAACTTTGCAAGAACAGGGTGGGCAAGTCCTTTATAATTCCTGCTTCACAGGAAAAAAAAATCTATCAGATATTCGGGGCCATTAGGCCAAAGATATGGATGCTCCAAAGTTGCAGAAGCAATCTCTTGTCATTTATAGTTTTTAAAGCTGTTTGTTCGGGCTAGAGAGATAGCTCAGTGGTTAAGAGCGCTGCCTGCTCTTCCAGAGGTCCTGAGTTCAATTCCCAGCAACCACATGGTGACTCACAAACATCTATAATGAGATCTGGTGCCCTCTTCTACAGATAAAGCACTCATATACAATAAATAAAATAAATAAATCTTAATTTTAAAAAAAGCTGCTTGTTCTGTGCTTCCTCTTTATTCAGATAATATTTATTCTTCTCAGGTCTCTGATGACGTTAAAGACTAGATAGTTATAGTCTCACAGTTAAGCTTAAATTTTTTTTAGAAATTTAGAAAATTGTTTTAAGGTCTAAAAAGATGTTTTTAGGTTGATAAATACAAGTTATGCTTGAAAGTGATTTAGGTACAGAACTTTGAACTCACCAACACAGGATAGATAGCAGAGTACTTTCTCCAAGGTCGCTAAATACATATGGACTAGACATTGTGAGTGTAATTCTTCCCAGATAGTATACAGTTTATTGATGTTAGAGAAAGGATCTTTTATTTAGACAAAAAGGAGGAAATGTTGCAGGCTATTTGATCCCATTGTGAACTATAAAAAAACCTGTTTTGAATTGTGCTATGATTCAATCTGTAACCCAAGAACTTTCTGCTTATTGTTAAAAAAAAAAAAAAAAAAGTGGTTGTGGTGTGGCTCAGTCCTAACACATACCTTTAATCCAGGAGCTTCTATAAATATAAGTAAATAAGGTTAACACTAGGTCAAGAGGTGGGGCAAGCAACCAGCTGACAGGGACTAAAGAGATTGGAGGGACATTGAAGAGGAAGGTAAAGACAGTGTGAAGAAGAGAGGCCTTTTGGCTTTCCTGTTCTGGCATGTGAGCTGAGTAGGAGGTCAGCTGGGTGCTTTCTCTGCCTCTCTGAGTTAGTAGGTTTTCACCCCAGCATCTGGCTCCTGAGTCTTTATAGGTTGGGTTCCACCCATTGACACTTACTTTTAAACTCTATTTTATTTGGGGGTATGTTCTCTATGTCTTGGTTATACATTATTGGCTTATAAATTACTGAATATGGTTAAAAATCTGTAACACAGGAGATGGGCACAAGGATGCATTCCTGCAATCCCAGTACTCAGGGAGGCAGAGGCAGGCAGGTCTCTGTGTCCAGCCTCTTCTATTGGGATTAAAGGCAAGCACCACCACACATGGCTCTGTGCTCTGTGTCTTAATGCTTTAAAAACTATTTATTTTGATATTGCAAAAACATACAATTGAGAGATTTTGAAGTTTTACAGAAAATTAAACACTGGATATTTAAAAACAGCTTTTAAAAATCTTTTAATTTATAAGCTATGGGACATTTTACAGTTTATCAGATACTGTACTATAATGTCTTAATCAATATATGATCTTACTAAATAAATAAGTAAAAGACTAAAAATTAGGGCCATAGCTAAACACCAGAATCTGAAAAATTCCTATCTTATGATGAAATAAAACAATGACCTTAGGCAATCTGACAAAGACCTTGGATATTAGATGGTTACAACATTAAAAAAGAATAACTGGTTTAAAAATATGTCTCTCCTTACCTAAGGTCTACTCAGGCTAACAGAGACCGATCTAAAGATCTATGTCTAACCTCCTTGCTTTTACTAGCATTATTCAGCTATGGCTATTTTAGTAAACGGAGTCATATAAAAAACTGTCATGTTCTATAATAGTATACCATATTAGGATTAAGAAAGTTCCCAGTCTCTATATTTAAAAGTCTTGTTTTGATACTGAAAGAGCTTTAGTTTAGAAACTGTCATTTAATTATAAACTGTTAAGGATAATTTTTAAAAATACAAGCTAGTAGCCACCTTATATGTTCAGAACTATATTTGTAGTCATGCTAAATACTAATGTAATTAAGGAATAAGCCTTATTCAGCCTCCTATTTTATGTTTTCAAGGTATAGTTTAAAGCAAATAACTAAAAACAGACAAGAATTGCTTAACTCAAATATGCTTGATAGATACTAGCCCTCAAACCCATCAGAGATCTGCTAAATATGGTATTTACAATATTTAAGCTTACTATGACAGAGAGACTCTCAGATCCTAGTAATAACCTTCAGGGCCTCCAAGAAGAAAATGGACACCACGACAAAGGACTCCACCAGAATTACGGTAACACTAACCACTGGGCAAGACTGCTCCAGTACCTCACCCACTGCTAGGCCCTAGCCTGAACTGTGGATAAGCAGGAGAACTGACTACCCTACTTTGTCTAGACAAGATGAGGTCAGCCCCTCCCATGCGCCTCCAACACAAGAATGTCTCTGCTGCTGTCCTGATACCTCTGCCCCATCACCATGGAGACCACAGGAGCCTGGGATGGCTGTCTAGGTAATGGACTATGGACTAATCTTTGTCATTTTATAGTATTTAGTTAGTTAGCTAGCTAGCTAGCTAGTTAGTTTTTTTCAAGACATAGATTCTCTGTGTAGCCCTGAGGAAGAGTCAGAAGGACCCGGAATGTAGCATCACTTGCAACTACGCCGGGCTAAATGAGGCCAGGCCTCAAACAGACAGACCAAGAGAGGAGGACGGAAAGGGAAGAAGGGCATCAGAAGGGGAGGGGAAATCAACAAAACCAAAAATTGTTCTTGAAAAAGATCAATAAAGTCAATAAAACTTTAGAGTAAGCATAAAAAAAAGACTCAAAAAAGGGACATTACTACCAACTTTATAAAAATAAATAGGAGCCAGGTGGTGGTGGCGCACACCTTTAATCCCAGCACTCTGGAGGCAGAGGCAGGCTGATCGTTGTGAGTTCAAGCCCAGCCTGGTCTACAAAGAGAGTCCAGGACAGCCAAGGCTACACAGAGAAACCCTGTCTTGAGAAACAAATAAACAAACAAACAAACAAACAAACAAATAATAACAATAAACAGGAAGCCACTTTAAAGCAGAAAACCTCAGGCTGGAGAGATGGCTCAGTGGCTAAGAGCATTTACTAGGGCTGGAGAGATGGCTCAGCGGTTAAGAGCACTGACTGCTCTTCTAGAGGTCCTAAGTTAATTCCCAGCAACCACATGGTGGCTCACAACCATCTATAATGAGATCTGATGCCCTCTTCTGGTCTGTAGGTGTACATGCAGGCAAAACACTGTATACATAATAAATAAACAAATCTTTAAAAAGAGAGAGAGAGAGAGAGAGAGAGAGAAAGCATTGACTATTCTTTCAGAAGACCCAAAAAGCACATGATGGCTCACAACCATCCATACCTCTAGTTCTAATGGCCTCTACTGACCTCCATGGGCACCAGGCATGCACGTGGTGCACAGACAAACAATCACAACACTCAGCATTTAATAAATAAACAAATTTGTCTTAAAAAGCATAAAACCAGCTGGATGAGGTAGCACGGAGCTTTAATCCCAGTGCTTGGGAGGCAGAGGCTGCTGGATCTCTGAGCTTGAGGTTTGCCTGATCTACAGAGTAAGTTCCAGGCCAGCCAAGGCTACATAGAAAAATCCAGGTTGGGGGGGAGTCGTTTTTTTTTTTTTTTTTTTCTTTCCTATTCTTCCTTTCTTTAGAAATGTAGTGATGGCTCATGTTAAATAAGAAGAGCAGGGGCTGGAGAGATGGCTCATAGGGGCTGACTGCTCTTCCAAGGGTCATGAGTTTATTTCCTGGCAACCACATGGTGGCTCACAACCATCTGTAACAAGATCTGGTGCCCTCTTCTGGTGTGCAGGCAAATGCTGTCTTTAAAAAAAAAAATAAGAAGAGCATAAAACAGGGGAATCCAAGGACCATGATGACAGTGGTGCTGCTCACACAGCCCTGTACTGCCCATTTGGACAAAAATTAATTTAGATCTCAAAAATTTGTCATTTTGCTAATTTTTATCATTTACAACTGTTTATTTATATTACCTAAGTTTTTAAAAGTTTCTTGGGGCTGAAGAGATGGCTCAGAGGTTAAGAGCACTGTCTGCTGTTCCAGAGGTGCTGAGTTCAATTCCCAGCAACCACATGGTGGCTCACAACCATCTATAATGAAATCTGATGCCCTCTTCTGGCCTGCAGGCTCAAATGCAGGCAGAACACTGTATAAATAATAAATAAATAAATAAATCTTTTTTTTTTTTTTTTTTTTGGAAAGCAGGGCATGGTGGTGCACATCATTAATCCTGGCCCTCAGTGAGGCAGAGGCAGGTGGATCTCTGTGAGTTTGAGGCCAGCCTGGTCTACAAAGCAAGTCCAGGACAGCCAAAAACCAAAAAACAAAACAACAAAAAAAAGGCAGCTAGGATATGAACACAGCAGGTCCAGTCAGCTGCCCCCCAGCCGGGTCCTCACCTGGGACGTCCTGGTGTACTCTTCATACAGCCTATCGTACTCTCTACTCTTCTCCTGATACTGAGAGTGGAACTCTTGCAGGTTTTTACCTACTGCATCAATGTTATCTTCTTTTACCAACTGATCCTACACAGGCAGACAAAAATAAAATGAAGCAACGTTATTGATTCTGACATGTTTTTCCAGGCCTATTTACATTCAAATTATATTTCAACTTTAGAAATGCTGTTTTGAAAGCAAACACCAAAACCACTTTGAATTTATAACGATTTTGTTCTTTCTTTTAAGGCAAGGTTCTCACTCTGTAGACCAGGCTGACCTGAAACTCAGAGTGATCCTCTGCCTCTTTAGTGCTGGGATTAATGGCATGAAACACCACCCCATAAAGAAAAACACTTTTTAATAACAGATTTTAAGTCAGATAAAAATTGTATTTTTTAAATTAAAGAGATGGCTCAGCTGCTCTTCCAGAGAACTTGGGCTTGATTTACAGCACCGACATGGTGGCTTAAAATCTGTAACTCCAGTTGCAGGGAATCCAGTGTCATTTTCTGGCCTCAATGGGCATCAGGCACATATACACATGCACAGACATACCAGGCAGGTAAAACATTCATATACGTAAAATAAAATATAATAAAAGCTTTAAAAAGAGAGAAAGAAATAGGACTGGAGGCCCAAAGTTCATTCCCAGCACCCACATCCAGCAGTTCCCAATGTCTGTAACTCCAAGAGATGTGATGTCATGTCTTCTGGCCTTTGCAGGTGTGTGTACACACACACACACACACACACACACACACACACCTTTAAAAAAGAAAAAGAAGGAAAAAAAGAGGAAGAAAAAGGAAGAAACAGGGCTGGAGAGATGGCTCAGTCTGTAAAACGCTTGTTACTAAACATGAGCACTTACATCTGACCCTCAGCACCTAAGTGTAAAGTGAGAATTGCTGCCACATACTTGTATGCCACTGTCAAGGATCCACTGGGTGGATCCGGAGTCATCTAGCCTAGGCCAATCAGTAAGCCCCAGGTTCCAATGAGAGATTCGGACTCAAATAAAAAGGTGAATGGCTCCTGAGGATCATCTCTGACCTCACATACACTCTCCCCTAGCCCACCCACCACACACACACACAAGCTGGGGCAGGAAGATGGTAAATTCAAGGTAGCTGTCAGCTACATAGTGATTTCAAAGCCACCCTACCTACATGAAGCCCTAGTTCAAAAAAAACAAAACAAAACAAACAAAAAACTAAACTAAAATAGTTAAAATGTTACTTAAGAAATGTAACCTTTTCTTTTTGAGATAGGGTCTCACATAGCCCTGACTGGCCTAGAATTCACAGAGATCCACCTGCTTCTGCTTGGGTTAAAGGAGTACACCACCACACTCAGGATTAATTAGGAAAATAAATATAAAGAAGACTTAAAAAAAAAAAAGTCAGGCGGTGGTGGGACACACCTTTAATCCCAGCACTCAGGAGGCAGAAGCAGGTAGATCCCTGTGAGTTCAAGGCCAGCCTGGTCTACAAAGTGAGTCTAGGACAGCCAAGGCTACACAGAGAAACTGTGTCTCGGAAAACAAAAACAAAAAAACAAACAACAACAACAACAACAACAAAACCAACCAATAAGCCCGATAAACAGAAGACAATGCTATGAAATAATGCTGTGACAACACCTATGGTCATACCTGCTGGTGTCTGGACACTGGGTACATCAGCTTCACATCCAGTTTGGGATTGTACTGAGCAAGTGACTCATGGTGATAGTGGTTAATGAGCTCCACCACAGAATTAAATGTCAAGGGGTCAGAAAAGCCATATTTACCATCCCGATGATAGATCTTTATTAGTTTATTATTTCCTCCCTTCCTGTGAACAACAAAGCAATATCTGTAGCATTTTCCCCAAAATTCTATTAAAACACTAATTTCATATGGAGATATAAAAACTTAGTTCACATAAAGTAAATATATGCTAGTAAGACCAGAGGTGATAAAACATCATATATAATTATGTGTTTAAAAATGTCTATAATTTCATGTTATTTTCTTACCTATTTTTCTTTCTTTCTTTTGGTCTTTTTTGTTTTGTTTTTCAGACAAGGTCACTGTGTAGCCATGGCTGGCCTAGAACCTGTTTTGTGGATCAGACTGGTTTTAAACAGCAGAGATCCCCCTACCTCTGCCTCCAAGAAAAGGCCATCACACCTGGCCTATTTCTCTCTTTTGTTTTTTGTTTTTCTCCTACTTGTTTTGTCCATAATACCTTAGTTATTAAAAATCAACACATCTGGGATGGCTGTGGTGGTGCACACCTTTAATCCCAGGCAGAGTCAAGAGAATCTCTGTGACTCTGAGGCCATCCTGGTCTATAAAGTTCAGGACAGCCAGGACTATAGAGAGAGACCCTGTCTCAAAACAAAACAAAACAAAAAACTCAAACCTATGTAATATTCATTATCAACAAATTTAGTCCAAAATATTACTTAAAAATAACTAAAATATAAGTAAGTTATTTCCTTTGGTTATTTTGTGAAATTTTAAAAATTTGTCATGGAGGACAGAGGCAGTATCTTTAGGACTTCCCTATCTTTGCGCAGAAGCAGAGATCATCTCTATATAAAGGAATCAGAAACATTTGTCTCAGTATCACCAATACCCTCAGGGTTTTCAAATATAATTTGATTGGTTTTGTTGTTGTTGTTTGGGGGTTGTTTTTGTTGTTGTTTTCAAGACAGCGTTTCTCTGTGTAGCCCTGGCTGTCCTGGAACTCGCTCTGTAGACCAGGCTGGCATCGAACACATTCACTGCCTCTGCCTCTGGAGTGCTGAGATTAAAGGCGTGCGCCACCTCTGCCTGGCTTTATAATTTTATGTTTCAGTATCTCAGAGCACCTTTATTAGATCATTTATAGGACCAAGTGTGGTACACATGGCCATAACCATAGCACTTTGAAGGAGGACCACAAGTGTGAGGACAGTACATCTGGGTTACAAGGCAAGACCCTGCCCCAGAAAAGAAAATCAAAAAGAAGAAAAGAAAGGCGGGGAGGGAATAAGTAAGAAAAAATGTATAACAAAAATTTAAATAGCAATGTTTTGTAAGCTCCATAAAGCATAATCTAGCCCCACATCAGGTTGATTCGTTATATAACAGCAAAATACTATGCTATTCCCATTCAATTTTTCTAATAACACCATGAAATGGGGGAAGGGCATATGTGCTGTATGCTGTGCATTTATCACATATGACAAATAACCCACTGGACTTCTGAAAGACTAAACAAGATAGGTCTAAATCTATAGACTGGGTGAAACTCAAATTACACAAGGTTTAGAAGTCAATATTTAGATGGATGATGAACTAGTCCTATAAAATACATGTTAGAAGGACCACTTAATAGTGTATGATTAGTATAATAAATGTATATATGTACATTCAAATTAATGGCTGAACATCTACAGAAGGCATGAAGTCCTTATACCCACAGATAAGTACTAGGGAAACCAGGAATGTTACACAGACAGGATTCTCCTCAACTGGGAGGTATATGCCTATTTTCCACCCAGAAGGCTTATTAGTAACCTGGTGGGGTTTGAATAAGAATGACCCCACAGGCTCACAGATTTGAATGCCTGGTCACCAAGGAGTAGCACTATTTAAAAGGATTCAGAGGCGTGGCATTGTTGGAGGAAGTGTGTCATTGGGGATGGGCTTTGAGGTTTCAGAAACCCATGCCAAGCCCAAAGTCTCTTTCCTTGCTGCCCTGGGATGCAGATGTAGAGCTCTCAGCTGCCTTCTCCAGCACCATATCTGCCTGCATGCTGCCGAGCTCCTACCATGGTGAAAATGGCCTAAGCCTCTCACACTGTAAGAAAGCCCAAGCCCCTGGACACAGTGTCTCTTCACAGCAATTGACACTGTTGACCTTTGCTATCTGTAGGGCTAGTCTGTATTTATTTTTTTAAACTTACTTATTTATGTATATGAGTGCTCTGTCTGCATGTTTGTCTGCATACTAGAAGAGGGCATGGTTCTATTACAGACGGTTGTGAGCCACCATGTGGTTACTGGGAATTAAACTCAGGATCTCTGGAATAGCAGCCAATGCTCTTAACTACTGAGCCATCTCTCCAGCCCCCAGTAGAGCCAAAGGGTTCACCCAAATCCCCTAGACTATTGTTTGTTTATCCCAGACTCTGCTACTCAGTCAATAAAACCCATCCTTATCAAAGATGTCACTTGTACTTTACAACTGCCTAGGGCCAGGCCATGACCCCCACAGACTATTATGTTTACCTCAGTCATTCTCCCTAGACCCTTATCTTGAGTGTTGTTTCTGAGTCAACAGAACCCATCTTTATGGAAGGAGACTATATGTACTTTGTAAAGAGCTTCAACATAAATGTGTCTTAAGCTTTGTTTACACATAAGATTGAATTAATTGTCATCAAGAAACTTTTTTTCCATAATTGTACTGTGTTTAAATATGGCTAAAATAAACTCTCCCAGGGTCACATACTACAGGTTTGAACCAACACTGGCTAACTAAATTGTATTGAACAGGATTTCCTTCTTGCCTCACTCACATTGTTACTCTGACAGGACTGGTGTTTGCAGACCCCCCACAAGCATCTACTATGTTCCAAGAACTACACCAAGTGCTACGGACACAATGACAGAGAAGCCAGATACAGTCCACGCTCTCACAGAGCTCAAAAGAGCATATGTGCATTTCATAGATCTCAGGTTTAGGGAGGGAGAGGGTTGCATTCTGATTTTTAGACTGGGAGGCTTTTTGATGTTTAGGTTTTGGCTTTTTGAGACAGAGTTTACGTTGTAGCCAAAGTTGGCCTGAAACTTGCTGTGTAGATCAAACTGGCCTCAAACTTGTAGCAATCCTCTTGTCGCCAAAAATAGAAAATTTCTGGCTGTAGAAATAGCTCATCAGGTAAGGGCCCTTGCCACCAGTGCTGACAACTTCAGTTCAGGCCATAGAACCTACTTTCTTTTTTCTTTTTTCTGTCTGTGTAGCCTTGGCTGTCCTAGACTCAATTTGTAGACCAGGCTGGCCTCGAACTCACAGGGATTCGCTTGACTCTGTTCTCTGAGTACTGGAATTAAAGGCATGCACCACCATAACAAGCTGAACACACTTAATAGAAGGAAAAAGCCAGCACCCATAAATTGCTCTCTGACCTCCACAAGCATATTGTGACACACACGTAAGCCAGCAGGCAGGCAGGCAAGCAGACAGACAGACAGACAGAAGTAAATAAAGTAAAAATACAAATAACAATAAAGGATAGTGAGTAGTAGTGCACACCCTTAATCCCAGTACTCAGGAAGCAAAAGCAGGCAGATATTTGTGAGTTTAAAGCCACCTTGTTCTACACGGGAAGTTCTCGGCCAGCCATGGCTACATAGTGATACCATCTTTAAAAAAGACAGCATGGGGGCTGGAGAGATGTCTCAGTGGTTAAGAGCACTTTCTGTTCTTCCAAAAGACCCGGTTCAATGCCCAGCACCCACATGGCAGCTCACAACTGTCTATAACTCCAAGATCTGACACTCTCACACCAACACCCATAAATTAAAATTAAATTAAAAATATTAAAAAAAAAAAACAAAAAACAAAAACAAAAACAGCATGAGCAAGGAAGGCGTGGTGGCGCATCCCTTTAATCCCAGCACTCAGGAGGCAGAGGCAGGCAGACCACTCTGAGTTTGAGGCCAGCCTGGTCTACAAAGTGAGTCCAAGACAGCCAAGGCTACACAGAGAAACCCTGTCTCGAAAAACCAAAAAAACAAAACAAACAAAAAACAAAAATTATAAAAAGCAGCATGAAGGCAAGTAATTTGGGGACTGAATAACCAAAAGAGAGAACAGTAAGTGGTGTACGAGGAGTTAGAAGATCATGAAACAGCTTGTAGACTATAGTAAGGCTTTATTTCTTTGGTAATATTTTATTTTAAAAATAATTTATTCAGGTTAGATCCCAGTTGTTTCCCTCACTTGTATCTTCCTGTCCCCTCCCTCTCTGACCCTAACCCTCCCCTAGCTTTACTTGCAGGGGTCTTATAAGGCCATATGCTTCTTGGAGCTAAATCTACAGGTGTTTGTACGCTGCCAGAAAGAGGTGTTGGGAACTGAATTCAGGTCCTCTGCCCCATTTGGGGGGAGGGGCCCACAATCACCTATAACTCCAGCTCCAGATCAGTTGCCTCTTCTGCATCCACAGGCACTTGCATTCAAATGCACTTACCCACACAAAACACATAATTAAAAATAAGTCTTTTTTGAAAATAGCATTTCAAAAGTTTTCAAAATAAGATTACCAACAGATATAATAAGCATTGGGTTTGGCAAAGTAAGACCTTGAATGAAGTCTTAAATTGTTACAGCTAATGATATGTACATAAATCCAACTAAAATGAATTGAAGATAAGGCCAAATTTGGTGTCACGTATCTTTGATGACAGCAAAGATGTGAATTTGAGGTCAGCCTGGTCTATGCAGAGAGTTTGAGGCCAGTCAGGCTACATAGGGAACCCAGCATTTGTTTGTTTGTTTTGTTTTGTTTTTTGTTTGTTTGCTTTAAGAAGAATAGGAGGAGGAAGAGAGGAAAAAGGGAGACAGGATAATTATTTGGAGGATAGGATGAGGCAACACTAGGGACTGAGCCTAAGGCTTCATTCATGCTCTACCACTGAGCTGTAGCCCTAAAACTTAGATAAAATAATCTGTAGAGTGCTGGACATCAGCACGTTAGTGGGATGACCAGCAGCCATTCCACAATAGAGATGTAGCCGCAGACCGAAGTGGTCATTCACCACACCAGGAGAAAGGCCAAGTGTTCTCCCTACTGACAGCAATGGCGATGAGAGTATGAGGAAACGCTCATGTGCACACATTCCCACTGAAACAGGAAGTAAGTTCTTTAGCTAACAAGGAGAATTGCAGATCTGAGCTGGAAACACAGACCATGTCAGACTGTCTTCTAGGAGAGTGGGAAAATAAAGGGATTACAGGATGCAGAGATGGAGCTGGATGCTACCAAAGATCCATTTATGGCCAGTAGTCAATGTGAGCTCAGTTCCCAGCACGGACACTGGGAAGCCCTCTTCTGGCCTCGTCAGGCACCCGCATACAGGTTGTATTCACACACATACACATAAAGAAAAATCAACATCTGATCCAATTTCCTACTTCTGCAAATGATACATGGTCTAAGCCTAGGAAGTTCAAACCGCTATCTCTTTCAACTTCTACCAATTCTGTTACCAAGCTCCTTTGGGTCTTAATGCTCCACAACCTTTTATCTTAGGACTGTCTTAGGACAGTGTGTAATCATGGCTGCACTGGACCTCTCCCTTACACTTAGAAATAAAATTCAAATTCCTTCCTGTGGATCATTAAGTTTCCATTCTAATCTCCACTTCATCACTTGCTCTGCTTGATAAACGTGAGCCAACCACAAAATGGTCCTTGCACTCATCACAGCCATTAAATCTTCCTCCAAATTCCTGCTTTTGTATGTTTTGTTCTCTCCCCTGGGGACACCACTCTGGCTGGTGACCGCTAGTCATCTTTCAGAGGTCATCACCTCAGGAGCGCTTCAGGAACTCCTCCCACCAACACTCCCCAGCGCGTCAGGCTCCCTTGTGCACAACTCACAGGCTATGGAGTTATCTCGTTTCTTTTTGTTTTTTGTTTTGGTTTTTGGTTTTTTCGAGACGTTTCTCTGCATAGCCTTGGCACCTAGACACCAGGCTAGCCTCGAATTCACAGTGATCTGCCTGTCTCTGCCTCCTGAGTGCTGGGATTAAAGGTGTGCGCCACCACACCCAGCTTCATTTCTTTTTTTAATGTGCTGATTTTGTCTTCCTTTCTTCACTCCCTTCCTCTCACCAAGAATAAAAACACCAGAAGGGAAAGGCCACACTATATTGTCACGTTCTTTGCCTAGAAGAGTATTGAACACTTAGTACTCAATAACTGTTAAATGATTAAGCAATAAATCCTAAATTCAATCATGACTCCCTCTCACTTTGTCAAAGCTTCCTAAGTAACTCTCTTTACTTCTCTAATTGTTTTGTTGTTTTAATACAGGGTCTCCTATGGCCAGGGCTGGCCTCATACTCATTATATAGCCAGGTATGGCCTTGAATTTAGGATCCTCCTGAGATCCTGCTGAGATTACAGGCATGTATCAGCACACCTGATCCTAAGAATCAAACTCAGCGTCTCTCAAATGCTAGAAAAGTACTTTTCAATTGAGCTGGAACCCCACCCTGTTTATCCTTTGCCTCCTGAATGCTGGGCATGGTGGCATTCCTAATTCCTTTGAGTGTGTGTGTGTGTGTGTGTGTGTGTGT
>OU015754.1:51231699-51294022 GCA_907169655.1 Acomys percivali | reverse complement strand
GTGTGTGTGTGTGTGTGTGTGTGTGTGTGTGTGTGTGTGTGTGTGTGTGTGTGTATGAGACACGTGCCACACTACATGTGAGGGTCGGGGACAACTTGTACAGTCAGTTATCTTCTTCCACATGGAGATCCACAGGACTGAACTCAAGTAATCAAGTTTGGCCACAAGAACCTTTAAATCCTGAGCCATCTTACCAGCCCCTAAATACACTTTTGGAGGGGTCTCACACACAACTTTCTGTTTTGTTTTGTTTTGTTGTTTTGGAGACAAGGTTTCTCTGTATATCCTTGGCTGTCCTGGACTTGTTTTGTAAACCAGCTGGCTTCAAACTCACAAAGATCCACCTGCCTCTGCCTCTGCTGGGATTATAGGCGTGTGCCACCACACCTGGCCACACACACAATTTTTAAAATGGTAATCTTTAAATAAAAACCAATAGATTATTAAAATGTTTAACTGTGGGCTAGAGAGATGGCTCAGAGGTTAAGAGCACCACCTGTTCACCCAGAGGTCCTGAGTTTAATTCCCAGGAACCACATGGTGGCTCACAACCATCTATAATGAGATCTGGTGCCCTCTTGCGGCCTGCAGATATAAAGCACTTATATACATTTAAAAAAAGAAAGAGAAAAAGGAAAAAAAGTTTAACTGCTAACTCATTAACTGTATTTAATTATGGTAGCATTTTAGTTACCTGGAAATATCTCCCCAGTACCATTCTGCATCTTGAAGAGAAATGAAATTGTCCTTCATGCCATTTGTAACTGCTGAAGTCAATGGTTTAGGTGGCTTTGGTGGAAGAGCTAGAAGAGAATTTTATGTTATTTTGTATATGAAAATTATTAATTTTCTAATTTCCTCATCTAATAATAGCTCCTTAACCAGTGTATAACAAGATTCCAACAACTGCCAGTCAAATCAGCTGCCATGTTAGTGTTAGCCACAGTGCACTTTTGAAATGTTACCAATAGTTAGTTGCATGAAAGGTAAAGGTTTTTCCTCCTCAAATGATCCTTTTACTTAAAAAAAAAAAGATGTGAAATTTCCTTAAGAATTATTTATTTATTATTATGTATACAGTGCTCTGCTTGCATGTACTCCTGCAAGGCAGAAGAGGGCGCCATATCACATTACAGATGGTAGTGAGCCACCATGTGGCTGCTGGGAATTGAACTCAGGACCTTTGGAAAAGCAGGCGGCGCTCTTAACCACTGAGCCATCTCTCCAGCCCCTGGAAATTTCACATCTTTAAAACATAAGTAAAGCTCCAACCTGAGCAATTCATCCCAAAAGCTACTAAGTGACTAATACAACAAAAATACTCAAACTAATACTATTATATTGTATATTGGCAATGTGACACCATATCAGAGTTTAGGTTTTCTTTTTTTCTTGAGATGGGGTCTCACGTGTAATCCTAGCTGTCCTGGAATGTTCTACGTAGACCAGGATGGCTTCCAGGTAATGTGTGAGTTAAGCTAGCCTGGTGACCTAAGTTCAAGTCACCAGGGTCCACATAAAGGTGAAGGGAGACATCTTTAGACTACATACACATTGTGACTTACACATACGTACACACTTTTTTAAAAGGATACACACACACACACACACACACAAACACACGCAAGGATATACACATGGCCAAAGCAAGCATACAAAAAGACGCTCACCATCATCAGTCATCAAGGAAATGCAAATCAAAATTAGAGAGACAGGGCAATATGTACATTTCTGTACTCCCAGCACTCGGGAAACTGAGTAAGAGTTTGGGGTCAGCCTGAGATACACAAACCAGTCTGAGGCATATGGTTCTTAAGAAATGATCTTCAAGAAGGGGGCTGGAGAGATGGCTCAGAGGTTAAGAGCACTGACTGCTCTTCCAGAGGTCCTGAGTTCAATTCCCAGCAACCACATGGTGGCTCACAACCATCTATAATGTGATCTGATTATACTATATACATAATAAATAAAATATTTAAAAAAAGAAATGATCTTCAAAAACAAACAAAAATTCCATAGTAAGCAAAGCAGTAGTGGCGCACACCTTTAATCTCAGCTCTCAGAGGCAAGTGGATCTCTGAGTTCAAGGCCAGCCTGGTCCACAGAGCAAGTTCCACGACAGCCAGAGCTACACAGAGAAACCCTGTCTTGAAAATTAAAACAAAACAAAAACAATCTATAATGAGACACTATTTTATACTCAATAAAGTAAGTATAATTCAAAGACAGACTAGTGAGCGAGTGAAGATGGAAGGAAGGCACTCCCCTACACTTATGCTAGGGAAAGGAAATAATGAATTTCTTAAAGAACAGCCTGTCATCCTCAAAGGCTAAACCGTCACCTGATGGCTTAACAATTTTACGTATTCAAGAAAAATAAAATATTGTTTCCACAGAAAAACCTGTATATAATGTTCAAAGCTGAACAACTTGTAATAGCCAAAAAGTGAAAATAATAAGAGTTTATATTGGGAGACGAGACACGCTGTGATTTATATCTGTCTAATACAATGTTATTCAATAATAAAAGTAATGAAGTAGTGATACGGAGTAGAACATAGATGGGCTGAGAACATTAGGATCGACATAAAAAGCCAATCATGACCACATATATCACCGTCAGGAGCAAAGGGAACTCCCATTTCCCCAAACTCCAAAAGGCAGAAGGGGCAAACCAAAGTGCATGCTGGCCTCTGGGCCCCTCAGTACAAGTACCTGTTACACACGTCAAGGTCTACACTGGCACCCTAGCCCTTCTCACCTCATGCCTATGCTAAACTCTCTCCAGCTCAGCAGCTTCCCTCCCCACAACTACTCATTCCCCTTATAACCCTTCTATCTGAGCTCTCTTCTCCTCCTTCTCCTCCTCCTCTTTTGGTTTTTCCAGACAGGGTTTCTCTATGTTATCTTGGCTGTTCTGGACTTGCTTTGTAGACCAAGCTGGCCTTGAACTCACAGTGATCCGCCTGTCTCTGCCTCCCAAATCCTGAGATTAAAGGCATGCGCCACCACACCCAGCTTCCCTCTTCTTTTTGATCCTTTCCTGTCTCTGTCTCCCTTCTCCTCTCTCTCTGCTCTCCCACCTCCACTCCCCCTCACCCGTTCCTTCTTTCATGGTCAGGTCCAGTCGGCTGGCCATGTGGACTTTACTACTTTTCTCTCTCTCTGCTCTTCCAGATGCATCTGGTCTCTCTCTTGTATCTACTATAAAAACCTTTCACTTAATTATATGTAAAGCCAAGACACTCAGCAGGGGCATAAGTAGACCTTTCCCAAGGATCCCAGCCTCTTCTAACTAAGCCAAACTGATTTGACTCTCCTGAGGTATGGATCATTTGTTTTTGCCAGCTTCTGCCACCCTCCAAATTTCAGAGTATGCCTCTTCAAGTGCTTCCTCCCTCTCTCCTGTAATCAGGTACTCTGGTGCCACCTCAGAGTTGCCATCTCTGTCTCTGTCAGCTCCTGGAGCCTTCTGCTATTGCCTCCTTGCTCAGCTTCCTCCAGCAGCTTACTCTGTCTCTGCCTGATTCTCCAGGCAGCTTCTTTTGCCCGGATGGGCACCCATCACATGGAAAGGGACATCTTTCCTTTACGGTATGAGACATTTTTCTCTGACAAGACTCTAGGTCCACTTGGGGATACCAGATTGAAAGTCTTGTCACCAGGACTCTTACCCTTCTCTCTCCCATCCTTGCTGCCCCTCCTCATATGTGCTCAGCTCTCTCTCTCTCTCTCTCTTTCTCTCTCTCTCTCTCTCAGAGCTTGCTCTGTCTCTCTTGCCTATCCTCTTACTCTGCTCCTGGGCTGCCTCCTCAAATCTCTTTTCCTAAAAGATTCCATTCACCCTGAACGTCTTACTGCAAACAGCTTGGCCTCAGTAGCTTAACAGCCAAAACTGGCACACTAGATCTCCACATTCTTATATTGTAATTGCTTCTTCTACTGCACAAACAAATCTCTTATCTCTAAACTTTCTCTGCTCTCCACTCTCAAAAATCTCTTTTCTCTGTCTTCTTTACCCTGCTTGTTCATCTCTCCCTCTGATTGCTAAATTCAGTTTTCTGTATATCCCTGGCTGTCCTAGAACTCACTTTAAAGCTGGATGTGGTGGGGCACTCCTTTAATCCCAGCACTCAGGAGGCAGAGGCAGGCAGATTGCTGTGAGTTCGAGGCCAGCCTGGTCTACAAAGTGCGTCCAGGGCAATCAAGGCTACACAGAGAAACCCTGTCTCAGGAAAGAAAAAAAAAGTGTGCACCACCACATCCAGCTAAATTCAGCCTTAATAGAAATTTAAATGTCTTCTGAGAAATGGTGTTTCCTTTGGACCTGAAAATTAGAATTCCATTGTTCAAAATAGGCAAACTGACAGATAGAAAATAGATCAATGTTGACCCAGACTGAGAGATTAAATTAAGGAGAAACAGGAAGTGACTACAAGTTTATACAGGATTTCTTACAGGCTAATAATATTTCAATTTTTACTGTGCTGATAGCTGTACAACTCTGAATATACTAATTTGAGAATCATTATGCCAGGCAGTGGTGGTACACGCCTTTAATCCCAGCACTCAGGAAGCAGGTGAATCTCTGAGTTTGAGGCCAGCCTGGTCTACAGAGTGAGTCCAGGACAGCCAGAGCTACACAGAGACACCCTGTCTCAAAAAAACAAAAAAAACAAAAATGAATGAATAAATAAATAAATATGGAAAATAAACTGCAATGCAATGTTCATGAATTATGTATGGTATATAAATTATTTTGCAATAAAGCTCTCTTTTGCTTTGTGACACTAGAAACTAAACCTAGGGCCTTAAGCTTATTAGGCAGGCATTACACTGATGTGTATTCCTAGGCCTTGGGCCTTGAAGTTTTGTTTGATTGTGGGTTGGTTTGTAGGAGGGATGTAAATCAGAATTATCAGACTGCTGAAGTTACTAGACAGGGGAGAACTTGCCTCAAAAATATCCATTCTTGCAGGGCGTGGTGGCGCACACCTTTCATCCAGCACTCAGGAGGCAGAGGCAGGTGGATCGCTGTGAGTTCGAGGCCAGCCTGGTCTACAAAGTGAGTCCAGGACAGCCGAGGCTACACAGAGAAACCCTGTCTCAAAAAAAAAGGGGGGGGCTAGAAAGAAAGCTTAGCAATTAACAACACTGGCTGTCCTCCCAGAGGTCCTGAGTTCAATTCCCAGCAACCACATGGTGGTTCACAACCATCCTATAATGAGGTCTAATTCCAGCTTCTGATGTGCAGGTATACATGCAGGCAGAGCACTGTATACATAATAAATAAATAAATCTTTTTTTAAAATTCATTCTTTTATTACAATCAAAATAAAAAACACAAAATAAAATACACAACACAATTTGCTGGGTCTGGGTCGGGGCCTAGAAGTCTGCATTTTTACCGAGTTCCCAGGTGATGCAATTGCTTCTGTTCTAATATTTACAGAAGTTTACTTTAGAAAACAACAAAGTAGCCTGCACACGGTGGGTAAAATGTAGGGGAAAAGCTACATGTAGTTCTTTATTTCTTCTATTAATCAACCCCAAGTGGCAATAAAATACATTTTGCAGATTTAAACACAGCAGAGTTAAGAGATTTAGAGAAGAGACAAAACAAAACTAATAAAGGAAAAGAAACAAGACAGATTGGTAGGGCTCAGAAAATTAAACGCCTAAAGGAAAAAGCACCTAAAGAAAAAAATTCAGTCAAAGGCAACATGATATTGTACCCTGCAGGAATTAAGAGGTATAATGTGTCTCTGAGGGAAAAATTCAAGAGCGGCCCCCTAGGGCTGCAGAGTGGCTCAGTTGTTAAGGGCACTGGCTGCTCTTGCCGAGGTCCTGTTTCAATTCCCAGGAACCATAAGTATAGTGGCTCACAATCATCTATAATGGGATCTGATGCCCTCTTCTGGCATGTAGACAGAGCATTCATATACATAGAACACACAAATAAATCTAAAAAATAAAGGCTGGCCGCCAAATAGAACTGGCTCAGTGTCTACTCAAAGAATAGTTAGACCTTGGGTTCTTTTCCCAGTTCTACCAAGTAGCCAGGCAGTTACCTTCCTCTCCCCACATCCCACACAAGGTCTGCCTGATGGTTAGCTTGGTTATGTTAAGATGTTATTTTATTGATGGAAGCGGAGGCAGGGAGGAGGATCTCTGTGAGTCTGAGGCCAGCCTGTACATAGAGAGTTCCAAAATAGCCAGGGGCCACACAGAGAAACCTTATCTCAAAAATATTTTTTTGTTTATGTGTAGGTGTGTGTTTATTTGCGTGTGTGCCACACATGTACAGGGGCTCCTGGAGGCCAGAAGAGGAAACTAAATCCCCTCAGCTGTTGTGAGCTGCCTGATGTGAGTGCTAGGAATTGAAATAGGGTCTTCTGGAAGAGCAGCAAGCACTGATGGTTAACTTAAGTGTCAGGTTGATGTACCAGAATCATTGGGAGGAGCCTCAGTAAACAATGGATTACACTGACCTGGCCTGTGGGCATGTCTGTGAGAGACTATGTAAGCTAATGGAAGTGGGGAGACCCAGCCCAATGTGAGTGGCACCACTCCCTAGATAGGGGCCTGCACTGCCTAAGAATGGAGACATCGGCCTGAGTGTGTGCATTTGCTTCTCCTTGCTCTCAGCTACAGATGTGCCGTGACTAACTGCTTCAAGTTCCTGTCTTGACTTCTCAGCAATAATGAACTGTACCCTGGAACTGTGGGCCAGTTCTCTGGTTTTTATCATCATGGCAACAGAAATGAAACAAGAGCAGATGTCAATTCCCACGTTCCCATAAATAACTAACGAGCTATTTATTTTTGAGTCTCTGGACTCAAAGACACCTAAGAAGAGAAGTGAATCCTCTGCTGAAAACAGCAGAAATAAGTAAAAGTCTAAAACAGGCAGATATCATGCTAAATTTAAATCCCCCAGGAGAAATGGGGGAGAAGTTTTTCTCTACAGAAGCAAACAGGATTTTAAAAAGAAAATCTTAAAAATCCAAACATTTGGGAATTACCCAATAAAAAAGATATTTGTCATTTTATCTTTAATCAGCAAGATTTCCATCAACAAGTTTTGTTCATTCACACAGAGTAGGTTATTTTATCTTATTTTGGCTTTTTGAGACAGTATTTCTCTGTGTTAACTCTGCTATCCTAGACTCACTTTTGTAGACAAAGCTGGCCTCAAACTCACAACGATCCACCTGCCTCTGCCTCTCGAGTGTAGGGATTAAAGGCGTGTGCCACCACATCCGGCCTATTTTGTTATGCTTTTAGAGACAAGCTACTCCATAGCCTTGGCTGTCCTGGAACTCTGTAGACCAGGCTGGCCTTAAATCCAGAGATCCACCTACCTCTTCCTCCTGAGTGCAGGGAACCAAAGGCGGGCACCATCACCACCCGGCTCATCTTTTTAAAGTAAAGAATAAAGCCAGTGTGCCTGCTCACTTGGTTCAGGTTGCTGTGCAGCCTTGGTTCCCTTTTAAGATACTTTTAACACATACTACCAGGGTGAATGAAGCTTGAACACATTACACCAAGTGAAACAGTCACAAAAAGATAAACATCTAATTCCTTTTACATCAGGTTCCTAGAGTGGCTGAATCCACACAGACATAAAGCAAAACGGTGCTTCTTAGAGTCTAGCAGGAGTGAGGATAGAAGTTAATATTCGATTGCTACAAAGTTTCAAATGGGCAAGAATAAGGCATACCTTGGTGATACTGTGAGTTTATATCTACTTCTCCACATCAAGTAAGCATTGCAATAAAGCATGTCATGCTAGGCTTTTTGATTCATCAGTGTTTTATTAAGTTAAGTTTATACTATACTATGATATGCCAAAACCACATTCATGTATTTTAAAAAGTATATTACTATTAAAAATGCTAATGATACCCAAGGCTTCAATAAGTCATAGTCCCAGATGAGAAGCTTGATGTTGACAGCTCTGATTGGGCAGAGTCCTGATTCTGAAGGCCAGTGTCAATTTCTAAAGTTTGCCATACTGAGGAAAGCCTTCTCTGCAGCATGTGATGATGCTGAAATGTATTTTACCAGAGTACAACTTTTACAAATAAGAAAAGGCCTGGCATGGTATTCCACATCTGTGATCACAGCACTCAGGAAAGTCAAAGCAAGAGGATCAAGAGTCTGAAGCTAGCATGAGCTATGTAGTATAAGACAAGGCTGATTACATAGAAAGACCTTAGCTCAATGTACAAAAGATAAAAATAAAATTCACAGTGAAGCCTCTCAAACTGCGCTTTACCAGCTAAGAGTATGTAATGTCTCTAATTAACAGATTCCACCTCAATAAACCAATTCTAATTCAAATTCTCTTGTGACTTCTACCACAGCTGTAGTTTTTAACCTTTCAATGTTATGTCTAATAAAACCAAATTCCGACAAGTGCTTGTTAATGTTAGTATTCTGATTATCTTCCACGACTCACTTTTTTTTTTTTTTTTTTTTTTTTTTTTGAGAAAAAGTCTCATTACTTAGCCTAGGCTGCCCTCAAATGTGCAGTCATCCCACTTCAACCTCCTGCACGCTGGGATGGCAGGGATGCACCACTGCCCAGCCACATGGTTTTTGTTTATTTTTTCTTTGGGGTATCTGTAGCAGTGATTCCTTTCTAGAGGATTTACCATTTCCCTCACTCATTTATATCCATCAAAGGAATCACTATTTATGGTAGCTATCACCATTAAAAATGCAATCACTGGGTAAGGGTTTACTGTATAAGCCTGGTGACCTGAGCCTAATCCACAGAACCTACGTAAAGGTGAAAGGAACAAATAGACTCCACAAAAAAATGCAGTCACTTTTTGATCCATGAGCTAGAGAATGGATGTTACATTAGCAGGCAGGCATAAAAACAGTATTTATGTTATGTTTCTATCAGGGCTCTCAGGTAACCATGTATATTGTGAACAAGCAGCATTTTGAAAAAAATATTTTCTGAGCAGACTTCAGTGTTTTCAGTAAGACCCATTATACACAGATTTACTGCCTTACTAGTAGGAATTTATTAGTTTCAGATTAAATTCAACAACTACATCTACTCCTAACAAGAAAGTGAGCCTGTCCTTTCATGTCAGAGACTGACTTCTCCATAGCTATAGAACCATAGGTGACACCATCTCAACAGCTCCGTTTACCCTGGAATCTCTGCTTACTACAGCCAGCTTCATCATCTATCTCCACCTGACCGTGTACGTAGCTGCTACAGCAGCACAGGCTGTTGCACGTTGTTTTGGTTACAGGGACAGTTCTCTCCTAAACCCGTATGACTCTCCCCCACCCTCACACTTCTCTCCTTTCCTTCTGTAGTGTCTTCTCTTCTCTCATCCTTCACAGAACTCAAATTAGGGGCTTGCTCTGGATCAGGTCTTGGCTTATAGGAATACAATGATCAGTTTAATCTCCCATCCAGACCAGTCTAATTTTCTCCTATCAATTTGAAGTCTATTTCGTTTTCTTATCATTCATAATGTTCAAAGGGCAGCACACTTAATTTCCTTCCACAATATTCCTCTATATTCGCTCTTTGGCTGTTTGGCAAAGGAAGACTATCGTTTGGCCTATTTCAGCTTTCTTGAAATGCCATCCTTACTAAATTTACTCATTTCTAGTATTTGCATTAAAGTGAGACTTGGAACCAGGTATGGTGAAAATGGGCCTCTCATGGAAGCATCAAGGGAGTGGAAGCAGGAAGATCAAGAGTTCAAGATTACCCTCTGCTACACAGCAAGAGTGGAGCTAGTCTGAACTAGACAAGAACGTGTTTCAAGAAAAAAAATCTAAATAAATAACACTAAGAAGATGGCTCAAGAAGTGCAAACGCAAAGACCTAAGTTTGATTCCCAGAACCAACACGAATCCTGCCTAGGATCAAGAGATCCTGCCCCGCCACACACACACACACACACACACACAATTAATGGTGATACAGACTGAATAATAGCCCTTATCCAAAAGCCTAGGACCATGAGGCAGATTTTGGAATGTTTGCATTCACATAAAAAGACATCTAAATATACAATTCATCTAAACACACAATTCATTCATGCTTCACATACATTTAACCTAAAAGTAATTTTATACAACTTTTTTTTTTTTTGGTTTTTTTTTTTGTTTTTTGAGACAGGGTTTCTCTGTGTAGCCTTGACTGTCTTGGACCCGCTTTGTAGACCAGGCTGGCCTCGAACTCACAGCGATCCACCTGCCTCTGCCTCCCGAGTGCTGGGATTAAAGGCGTGCGCCACCACGCCCGGCTATACAACATTTTTACTGTATCTGTTTTAATTGTGAACTATCACATGAGGTCAGGTGTGAGAGTTCTACTTTTAGTATATGAACCAAAAAAAATGTTGGGTTTTGAATATAGTGTGGTAGCACACACCTGTATTCTTTAGCACTATGGAAGCTGAACTCTTAGGAGGACCTAAGCGTTCAAAGCCAGCCTAGGCTATATGTGAAACAGAGGTTAGCCTGTGCTACATAGTAAGACTTTATTTCTAAAACAAAACAGCTGGGCAAAGTGACTCATGTCTATAATCTTAGCACTTAGACGGCTGAGGCTAGAGAATAGCCCATAAATTCAGGCACAACATGCATTACATAGTGAATACCAGGCCAGCCTGGGACACAGATCAAGAACTCTGTCTCAAAAAAGACAAAAGCCTGAGATTTCAGACTTGTGGTCTTCAAATAAGGGATAATCAATTTGTACTAACATAGTGGTTTAACAGTAAATAATGAAAAGCAGAAACAGTTGTAAGATATCTGTGGTTTTGAATGAGACTGACCCCCATAGGCTCATATGCATGAATACTTGTCCCCCAGTTGGTGAAACTATGTGGGAAGGATTAGGAGGTATGGCCTTGTTGGAGGAGGTGTGTCACTTTAAAGTTACAAAAGCGTGGTGGTGCACACTTGTAACCCCAGAACTCACGGAGGCAGAGGCAGGCAGATCTATTTGAGTTCAAGGACAGCCTGGTCTACGAAGTAAGTCCAGGACAGCCAAGGCTACACAGAGAAACCTTGTCTCAAAACAAAACAACAACAAAAAACAAACAAAACAAAACAAATGTAATCCCAGCACTCAGGAGGAGGGCAGGCGGATCTCTGTGAATTTGAGGACAGCCTGGTCTACAAAGTTGAGTCCAGGACAGTCAACGCTATTACGGAGAGAAACCCTGTCTCGAAAAAAAGTTTAAAAATAAAAATAAATAAATAAAAGTTTCAAAAGCCCACACTCTTCCCAGTTAGCTCTCACTCTATTTCCTGTTTGTGGATGGGTTATAAGGTCTTATCTACTGCTCCAGTGCCACGTCTGTCTGCCTGCTCCATGCTCCTCACCGTGATAAACATAAATTTACCTTCTGAAACTGTGAGCCCCAAGCAAGCTCTTTCTTCTCTAAGCTGCCTTGGACATGCTGCCTTCACAGCAACAGGAAAGTAACTAAAATAGTGTGTCAATATTTTCAAAGAGCTATATGCATAATATTACAAAGTCATGCATGAGTAAGAGGTGTTTTCAAAGTACAAAGCAAACCAATGATTTTTTAAAATATTGTGTGTGCATGTGTGCCTCGGTGTGTATAGGTATATCACATGGGTGAAGAAGCCTGCACAGGTTAGGAGAGAGATTGGGTCCCTGGAACTGAAGTGATATCAACTTGCAGCTGGCCTAAAGGCAGTGAAGAACGGTTGACCAACAGCAACCACATGGTGGCTCACAATCATCTATAATATGATCTGACGCCTTCTTCTGACCTGCTGGTGTACGTGCAGGCAGAGAACTGTATACATAATAAAAAATAAATAAATAATAAATATTTTTTAAAAAATATTATCAGTAAGGTATAATGGAAATTGTGACAGCTGCCTCAGGTCCCACAATCCTATTTCTAAGAGATGGGACATTCCAAGTACCAGCAGAAATGTCACTAAGCCAACAACGCTTTCAGAAAATGTGCTGTTGGTCAACTTCTTCACTGCCTTTAGGCCAGCTGCAAGTTGTTATCACACTGAGGAGAAACTGCTGTATCAGATGACTTCCTTAACCTCTCACTGGCACATCCCCACCTCTGCTGAATAATTGAGCTCACACACAGGTGATGTCAAGCCCCTCCACAGTGAGGCTATCGCCCAGTATTAGAGCTGAAAAAAGGAGTCACAAATGAGAGACTTTGCTTCACGTTGCTTCTATTAAAGGTGATGTACCTTCTGTTGGATACCTTTTGCAAAATGAAAACAGCCCAAATATAGACCACACTGGATGGACACCATTGCCTTAAGCCTGTAGTCACGGGCACCTGAAGGTAGTGGAAGTGCTGCTCCAGCATAATGCTCTGGTGACCACCACTGGCTATCAGAATGACTCACCACTCCATTATGTGACCAAGAATGAGCACATAGATAGAGTCAGGGTGTTACTGTCCTATGGTGCCTTCAGGAACGCTGTTAACAATTTGGTTATGTGGCCTGTGCATCTCACACACACAGTGAGAATGTTAAGATCATTGTTGCTGCTACCAGAGAAGAATGAATCATTCTCAACTACCCAGGGCTCAACCACAAATGCTGGGCAGCAGAAGAATGGGCTGCTGGTGCTTACAGGCAGTGGGCTTTCATAGCAACAAGATGCTCAGCAAACGAGATAGTTCTCTTTTTTTCTGGTTTTTTGAGACAGGGTTGGTTTCTCTATGTAGCCTTGGACTCACTTTGTAGACCAGGCTGGCCTCAAACTCACAGTGATCCGCCTGCCTCTGCCTCCTGAGTGCTGGGATTAAAGGCGTGCGCCACCACACATGGCTGATCATTCACATTTTGTTTTTATTTTTATGTAAATCAGTGGCCTGTCTGTACTCTTGTCTGTGTGAGGGTGCTGGATCCTAGAGTTACAGACAGCTATAAACTACCACGTGGGTGCTGGGAATTGAACTCGGATCCTCTGGAAGAACAACCAGTGCTCTTGACCACTAAGCCATCTCTCAGCTCTGATCATTCACATTTCTGTGAAAAGGTAGAATCATTTACATTTCCCCCTTTGTATTGAAAAATAAAAATTGGTACTAGATTAGGAATTTATTTAGATGCTTAAACTGATTTTAAGATTTTTTTTTTTTTTTGCTGTTGTTGTTCTTTTTAAGGCTGGGCTATAACTCAGTGTCTCCATGAACCATGCATGATGCACAGGGTTCCACACTGGGAACTGCAAAGAAGTTTTCATTTTATAAGTAGCCTGTAGTTCTTTATTGATCATGTCTTTCAGTTTTATCAGCATCTATCAAAGATTAGATTAGATTTGTAAGTAGGCATCAGAACTACTTGTTAAATCCATAAGTGTTCTATCATTAATTTAGCATTCCTTAGTAAACATATCACCAGACAAGTCATTCTGCCTCTGTTATGATAATAGAGCTTACATTGTATTTTAGCTTATTTTTTTAGTCTGACTTCACATTTACTCATTTTTAAAATCTTGTGTGTGCATTAGGAAAGCTTGACTTGAACATTGGGTGTTGGTGAAAACGGGCTCGTGGTGCATGCTTTCATCATGCACCTTTGCTATCTGTCTGCTATGTATCTGTGCATACCTCAGCTTTCTGTAACTTACTTTAGTGTCATTATTTTCTTTGTTTCTCAAGACAGGGTTTCTCTGTGTATCCTTGGCTGTCCTGGACTCCCTTTGTAGACCAGGCTGGCCTGGAACTCAGAGATCCACCTGCCTCTCTCTCCCAAGTGCTAGGAAAGTTTTTAGGTTAGTGGGTAGTCAAAAGGTGGAGATTTCCCAATTCATAACACTTTCACCACATCCTACACAAAGGCCATAGCAATGAATACATAGGTCTGAGTGAGAAGATACTCGATAGTGAAGCAACCAAGGCAGGAGAAGTAGGGAGGACACCTAAGCATGAGGGCAGCTCATCCTGTCTGTCCTGCAATTTCTCATCATGAATGGACAGGATCTACAGTGCTTTCTAACAAACCCTTGAAGTAGTTCTAATAACTATTGTCTAGACAAGAAAGCTACCTAGATTTTAAAACAGTGATCCTTCAGAACATGGAGATGGTCCAGTTACTGTCAAGATCAAGCTTTTGGTGTTATCTTTAGCTCCTATGAATGAGGACACTTGTAATTCCAGGAGCCCAAGCCAGCACCCACTTTATCACCAGGAAAGCCAGCTTGAGAAAAAAGCTGACAATTCTTAAATGCAAAAGAACTGGAGAAAAACAATGCCAAAGATTAGTACCATTGATCATCATATGCCAAGTGCCCTCACCCTCCCTGGTCTTTTCAATTACATAAGTTGTATATCCCTTGCTTTAGTGAATTTCTCTTGAATTTTCTTTCGGGTATCTACTGCACCAAGTTACACATCACTGTACAGAAAGTATACTAGAAAATGTGGTCTAGTTAACTAACAGCCTCTCACTAAATTAAGATTGCCAGATTTAACATATACAAATATAACACCCAGCTAAATTTGAATTTCAAATGAACAATAATTTTTAATGTAGTATGTCTCACATACTGTGTGAGACACATAGTACACATGTTTTCTCACTACTTTAAAGTTCCATTGCTGAACCCTAGGAACCAAAGGACAGCTCAGCTCCATCCCAATCAGACTCTTACAGTTAATTATTATTTGGAAAAAGATGAACCCCCAAGTTCTGAACTAATATCCCAAACTCTAAATCACCCAGTGGTTCTTTTTAAATTAAGCAAAAAGCTTTCTAAAAGCCAAACATAGCAGCTAAATGGAACACGAATGAAAGTGCTGCTATGTAGTATTTCACAGATGTGAGTCTCTGGGATTGGGTTCAGGTCATTAGGCTGTGCAGCAAGTACCTTTATCTCTGAGCCATCTTCTGGTCCACCTCTTTAAATTACTTATAGTTATTATTAGTAATTTAGCTCATTCCTTATTAGGCTATAAATTCCATTAGGATATGGACTGAATCAATAATTTCTCAATCTCCAATACCTAGCTCTGTTAGTAACTAGTGGTGACCAAATGTTTGAATCATACTAAATGAAAGTCATATAAGCAGGAGGAGGAATATATGTATTACTGGCGAAACCATGAAGAAGCACCAGCCTCAGTACGTGTGTGGGTTAATGTACCTTAAGTTTTATTGAAACATATTTAATGAGGGAAGTGTGTTAGATGTGTCTGATAGGCAAATGAGATCCAAACCACAGAAGGCCCCAATACACTTGGGGTTAGACTGCTGATCTCGCCAGTAGCTGTGTAGCACCATTTAACTGGTTGCCAAATGAAAAATACTTTCAACCCTAGCACTCTTTGAGTTTGAGGCTAGCCTGCTCTACATAGTGAGTTCTAGGCCATCCAAGTTTACAAAGTCAGACCTTGCCTCAAAAAAAATAAATAAATAAATAATAAAATAAAATAAAAATTCTGGCCAGGCGTGGTAGTGCACTCAGGGGAGGCAGATGGATCTCTTGGAATTCGAGACCAGCTTGGTCTACAAAATGAGTCCAGAACAGCTAAGGCTACACAGAAAAACCCTGTCTCAAAAAAAAACTGGAGCTGGAGAGATGGCTCAGAGGTTAAGAGCACTGGCTGCTCTTCCAAAGGTCCTGAGTCCAATTCCCAGCACCCACATGGTGGCTCACAACCATCTGTAATGTGATCTGATGCCCTCTTCTAACATGCAGGCAGAGCACTGTATACATAATAAATAAATAAATAACTATTATTTAAATGGTTAAAAAGATGTTTTAGTATGAATGAGTTTATGAAAGCTTAAAGGTTAGCAGCAGTAAGTTTACTGGGTTCACGAGTGTCTTCGCTGTGTGTGAAAAAGAATTCAAATCACAGCACTCATATAAAGCCAGACGGACAACAATACAGAGTCAGTTCTCCCCTTCCACCTGTGTGTGGGTCCTGGAAATCAAAATGGCACCAGGCCAGCACGGCAGCGCGTTATGCACTGAGCAATCTTGAGTAGTACCCTCCTTTTTGTTCCCCGATCCGTTTATTTATTCGTGAGTTCTCAAGCCACAGCACAGGTGTGGGAGTTGGATGGTAACTCTCTCTACCATGTGGATCCCAGGGGGGAACCTTTAATTTGTATTATCTGGCCTTGTGAACTCCAACTTAGAAAGTGAAATGGGGTTCTCATCAATAACCTTTAGTTCTAAAAAAGGAGAACAAATAACTTCCTAATATTTTTTATGTACAAATACAAGAATAATCTTGAGGAAAGCTATGGTTTTCCAAATCATAGCACTGTTGTTGATTGCTCACCTGGCATCCATTTCCTTCTCTTCCTAATACAGTCCCTCCGGGTTACAGTCAGCGCGCCTTAGGGGAAACCAACACCATTCCACTTTCAGGAACAAAGGTAGAGCAAGGGTAACCCACTATGATTGGCTCAGGAACTAGCATATGACCTGACTCTAGGCAAAAAGACATGAAAGAAGTCTGGGAAAGGTTCCTGGAGTCTCCTCGCTGAAAACTGAGGCACAGAAGCAGAGGTCTGTCTTCTTCTAGAAGCCGTGTATGAGTTTGTCTGGAATCACTGTAACCACTTTACTGCTAGACTAGGCTAATCTCAAGCACGGAACATCTGAGCCGTGTATGAGTTGAAAATAAGAGGGTTTTTGTTTGTTTGTTTGCTCTTTGAGACAGGGTTTCTCCATGTTAGCCTTGGCTGTCCTAGACTCACTTTGTAGACCAGGCTGGCCTCGACTCACAGTGATCCGCCTGCCTGTGCCTCCCGAGTGCTGGCATTAAAGCCACCGCTCCCAGCTAAAATAAGAGGTTTTTTTTTTTTTTTTTCACTGTTAAGCTGCTAAAATCAACAAACCCTGAAGCCTGCTAAATGGAAAAATAAATTTTGGGTTTTTGTTTTGTTTTGCTTGAGGTGGTTGGGGGGTACAGTTCAAGACAGAGCTTCTCTGTATAACAGCCCTGAAACTCATTGTAGACCTGGCTGTCTCTGCCTCCCAAGTGCTGGGATTAAAGGCGTGTACCACCGTGCCTGGCAAATTTTAGATCTTATGCCATTTTGAATCAGTGCTACAACATGTCCCTGAAAACAGTAACTACTATTTTATGAAACATATCCCAATAGCAGAAAATGCTTATTAATAAATTATACCACACTGAGTACCCTTACTACAAAACTGAAATTCAAAACATCTAGCACAGCCGGGCGTGGTGGAGCACGCCTTTAACCCCAGCACTCGGGAGGCAGAGGCAGGCGGATCGCTGTGTGTTCGAGGCCAGCCTGGTCTACAAAGTGACTCCAGGACAGCCAAGGCTAACACAGAGAGACCTTGTCTCAAAAAACAAAACAAAAACAAAAACAAAAACAAAAACAAAACATCTAACACAGAGCTGGGTATGGTGGTGTATGCTTTTAATCCCAGCACTCAGGGAGGCAGAAGCAGGTAGATCCTCGTGAGATCGAGGTCAGCCTGCTCTACAAAACGAGTCCAGGACAGCCAGGGCTATAGTACAGACTGGCCATGGTGATGCACGCCTTTACGCTAGCACTCAGGCGGCAAGGCAGAGGCAGGCAATCTCAGTGAGAATGAGGAGAGCCCAGTCTTTGCAGCAAACTCCAGACCAATTAGAACTGTATAATAAAACTCTGTTTGGGAAAAAAAAAAGTAAAATACATATTAAAAACAAGCTCTAGGGACAGAGAAATGGATCAATGCCACCAAGCCTGGTGACCTGAGTTCAATCCCAGAATACACATAGTGCAGGAGAGATTCCTGAAAGCTGCCTTCTGGTCTCCACGTATGAACACCACACACACACACAAACAAAACAACAACAACAACAAAAAAAAACCCAAAGTAAAACAAATATAGGACAAAAAGTATAGACTCTAAAGCAATTTATTTCAATAAGATTTTTCTCAAAACTTATAATCACTATAAATTTTGAGTCATGGCAGGTTTATCATACATTTAAAAATAAAAATTTTAGTTGGGCACGGTGGCACACGCTTTTAATCCCAGCACTTAGGAGGCAGAGGCAGGTGGATATCTGAGTTTGAGGCTAGCCTAGTCTACACAGTCCAAGACAGCCAGGACTCCATGGAGAGCAAAAACAATGACAATAATATCAATAAATTAAATTTTTTTTAAGATTTATTTATGTATTATTATCATACAGTGTTCTGCCTCCATGCACACCTGCACGCTAGAAGAGGACATCAGATCACATTACAGATGGCTGTGAGCCACCATGTGGTTGCTGGGAATTCAACTCAGGACCTCTGGAGGAGCAGGCGGTGCTCCTAACCTCTGAGCCATCTCTGCAGCCCCCAATAATTAAAATTTTAATACAATTCAAGAGCTAGACAATGGTGGGTGGCACTTACTTCGGCTTTGTCCTCATTCCTCACCAGGAGACCACAGGGTAGATTTCACGTGATACAGGACATGCACAGTGGCATGACTTCACGGGTTGAACTTACACTGCTATTACCTCTTTTATTAGAATAAATGATCTTTATCAAAACTTATGCACAATCATGGACTGGCGAGATGGCTCAATGGTTAAAAGCATTAGCTGCTCTTCCAGAGGGCCTGGGTCCGATTCCCAGCACTCACACGGCAGTTTTGTAACTCCAGCTCCTCTGGTCTCTGAGACGTGCACACATGTGGTGCACAGACACGTATTTAGGCAAAGCATCCATACAAAAGCAAATAAATCTTTAAATATAAAAATAACAACAAATATTCCACATAACAGGCAAAAAAATTGGAAAATTATCTTTTTTTTTTCTTTTTTTTTTGAGACAGGGTTTCTCCATGTAGCGCCTTGGCTGTCCCGGACTTGCTTTGGTAGACCAGGCTGGCCTCAAACTCACAAAGATCTGCCTGTCTCTGGAAAATGATCTTTAATAGGGCTTAGTAGTTGATTTTATGTTATAACATGTCAAGTTCTACATATTATAACTGTGTAATAAGCTAACTGGCATAATAATATATTTGGTAACATAAGCTTCCATTTGGCCATGTGCATTATAAAACTAAGCTAACAACTCCAAAAAGCATACTCATTTCTAATTTCTCAGTTCCAAAAATAAACTTTAATCTAAACTAGAAAATGTTAATAAAAGTAATGTACATTTTATTTTCTTTATTAAAATAAATATCCACTACAATATCAACATTTTAAAACTTAAGCCACAAAATGAAACTGGTTGAACACAAAAGACTTAACAAGATACTCTGGCACAGGATATTGAGACAAGAGACACAAATAAGACCCAAATGCCAGAGAGATGGTGCAGTCACTTAAGGAACCTGCATATAAGCATAATGAGTTCAGATTCCTAGCAACTATATAAAAGCTGGGAGCAGCAGCTAAACCCTGTAACCCCATGAGCAGGGAGGATGATGTGTCCGCCCAACGAGTGGGCTCCAAGTTCATTAAGAAAGGAAAGAACTCTTACTCTTCTTCTTTTACAATTATTTATTTAGTGTGTATGTGCCCACATGTGTGTGCCAGAGAGCACAGGTATTAATCTGAGACAACTTATGGAGGTTTCTCCTTCTGTCATGTGGATTCTGGGGATCAAACTCAGTTTACCAGGCTGGATACTGTTAGCAAGAGCATTTGCCTAATGAGCCATCTTGCCGGCCCAGCCCACAACCCTAACTCTTGATATTATTTTTTCTCTTCTTTTGGAAACAGATCTCATATCCCAAGCTGGCCTCAATTCACTGTGTGGCGGTGAACTTTCTGACAACCAGACTCTCTGCCTCTACCTGGAATTACAGACGTGCATCACCACACCCAGTTTACCGTGTGTTAGGGATCAAACCTGGGTCCCTTGTATACCAGACAAGCACTCTAACAACTGAATTATGTTTCTAACCCCAATCTTAACGTTTCAAAGGTAGTTTTACATTTCATGCAAACAGTATCTCTACAGCTGCCAGATAATAGAGGAACATTAAAACATGAAACCAGACAGCTCACGTTGCCAAGCCTGACGCCCTGAGTTTGATCTCCAGGGTTCACGTGGTGAGAAAAAAAACCAACTCCTGTAAATTATCATCTAATTGCCACAAGCACACCACGCCACTCCTGCTCCCACTCATACAAATAAATAAATAAATGGATGGACAGATGACTAGATAGATAGACAGATAAAATTAATTTCCCAGGACTGGAGAGATGGCTCAGCCATTAAAGGCTAGGCTCACAACCAAAATTAATTTTCCAAAAAAGATATTAAGCTCCCATTTAGATCCAATTCTTTTCCTTTTTCTTTTTCCCTTTTTCTTTTCATTCATGCATTCATTGTTTGCTTGTTTGTTTGTTTGTTTGTTTGTTTGTTTTGGAGACAAGGACTTTTTATTAAGTAGCTCTGGCTGCAGCCAGTGCTCTTGACTGATGGGTCATCTCCTCAGCCCCCTCAGACGAGGAGTCTAACCAGGCAGTGGTGGTACACATCTTTCATACCAATGGATCTCTGAGTTTGAGGCCAGCCTGGGCAACAGAGCAAGTTCCAGAACAGCGAGGGCTACACAGAGAAACCCTGTCTTGGGGGGAAAAAAAAACAAGAAAGAAAACTATGAAATGAATGATAGCTGTTGAAAAGATAGTTTTTAAGACAATAACAGGTAACAACTTTTATTATATTTATAGTTCACATGAAAATCAACATAATACACAAAAATATTGATAATGTTCCAATTAAGGGCCCTAATAAATAAACTAACTCAAAAGTTAGGCAACTACAATAGCCAAGGAATGAGGTGACCAAAAGACCTTAAGCAAAAAGCACCTGAAACTAGAAAGAAACAATGATCTTAGTTATCTACTAATTCAACATACATTGATTAAATTGTCTACTACTTCCAAGACCCTAAACAAGCTAAGAAGCTTCCAACCAAATAGGAAGATAATCCCATAGGACAAGATATACACAAACAAACGCAGTAGCTGCTCTAAACATGACGAGTTCCATCTAAGAAGGACTCAATAGAAAAGAAGGAAACGGGACTTCTGACAGAGGTGTCAAGGGAATGTACATTCTGGGGAAAGGCATCTGACGTGAGTTCAAAACATACACAACATTTTGACAAGTGACCATTAGAAGAGATGGGAAGGCAGGAGTGTACATTCAAGTAACAGGGCTGGGGGAAGCTTATCTAGAAGTTATAATGGACCCCAGGAGAAAAATGGACTAGAAAATTAGGAATAAAAGAAGGATGGATTTATATGCAAGGGTAAGCAATAAGGGGCTTTTTTTAACAGACAAAAGAAGCCATTGGATAATTTTTTTTTTTCCTTCCGAGACAGGGTTTTTCTGTGTAGCCTTGGCTGTTCCATAACTCACTCTGTAGACCTCCAACTCACAGAGATCCACCTGCCTCTGCCTCCAGAGTGCTGGGATTAAAGGCACGTGCTGCCACTACTGCCACTGCTGCCACTGCTGCTGCCACCTCCATACCCCACCACCCAGGGCCACTACAAGATTTTTTTTTTTAATTAGAAGATTTATCGTTGTATCATTGTAAGCTAAATCATCACATGATATTGTAACAATAACACTGTAGACTGGGGACTAGAGAGATGATGGCTCCGCAATTAAGAGACCTTTTTGCTCTTCCAAAGGGCCAGGGGTTCAATTGCCAGCATCCACATCATGGCTCATAACTGTACCTCCAGTTTGAGGGGATCCAGTACCCTCTGAGGGCCTCTGAGGGCCCCAGGCATGCATGGAGTGCACAGACATACACTAGGCAAAACATCCACAAACAAAAACTATACACTGGACAGAACAAAAATGGGAAAACAGTAAGTTTTCACTCAGTCCAAGAAGAGAGAATTTTTGTTAGTGTTGCAGGCTAGGAAGAAGACAAGACATAAACATGCTGCCAATCATCTCGTTGATAATTTACTCATAGTTTAACATATTATAAACCTTCACGTATCACACAAAACAAGGGGGCATTCAATTAATTCCATTAAAAATTATTCAAAAAAGGATAGAAAGTTGTGGGTAGGAAAGGGGGGTGGTTGGAAGTGGGAAGAGTTGGTTCAAGACATGTTGTATAAAACTCTTAAAGAAAAAAGTAAATATTTTGTTTGTTTTTTGTTTTTTGAGACAATGTTTCTCTGTGTAACCTTGGCTGTCCTGGATTCACGTTGTAGACCAGGCTGGCCTCAAACTCACATAGCTCTGCCTGCCTCTTGTCTCCCAAGTGCTGGGATTACAGGCGTGAGCCACCACACCTAGCATGAAAAGAGTAAATGTCATTGTGTCTTGGTTTTGCCTTATTTAGCTCTTTTTGTTTCCTCCCTGGTAACTGAAGAACTGTTCTGTAGTCATTATTATGGTGTCTGATACTTTAAATAATTATGATCTGGCACAAAAAAATATTTTAAATAAAGAGAAAATATAATGCACATGCAAAAAGTTATATAATTTTACTTTAGGCCAGGTGTGGTGGCTCACCCCTTTAATCTCATCACTTGGCAGGCAGAGGCAAGCAGATCTCTATGAGTTCAAGGACAACCTGGTCTACATGGTGAGTTCCACACCAGATAGGGCAATCTAGTGTCTGCCTCTCCCGCCCCCCCAAAAAAAAGAAAGAAGAGAAATTCACTTAATACTCAATGTTTCAGCATTATTTAAAAGCAATTTCTTTTTGAAATACTATTAGGAACAACTATATTCTACAGTAAGAATGCAAAACAAAAGATAACAGTATAAATGTATTTTCAATATTCTGAATATTTAGCATACAGAATTTTATTCACAAATAAACATCTTAAACTCAAAAGTTTATTTCAGTGAAAAATAAAGTTTGGATCAGAATTTTCTATCCATCCATATTAAAACCCACATTTTACATAATTATAATAGCTTTCTGAAAAATTATTTTTGGGTGGCACATGCCTGTAATCTTAGCACTTTCAGAAGATGAGACAGGAGGAGTGCAAGTTTGAGAGCCCAGCCTAGACCACACAGAGTTATAGGCCAGCCTGAGCTATATTGTTTAATTTAGTCGCAAAAATAAAAAAATAATATATATATTCAACTCAAGTTTGCCAATATTTTTCTACAAGATTAAAATGTTTCAATTATTAGTATCTTCTTCATTTTCTACCCTCCTCCCTACTCAACTCCCCGCCCAACAAATTCCCTTTGTATGTCTGGAAAGCATGATCCTCTATGATCTAGCATGATTCTAAGGCAATGTGAATATATAATTCTCACAGACACAGATGTATAGCACTATTTACTCTCCACAGAAGAGAGGCCAGTGACACACTGGATTTCTGAACATGTGAATGACAGATGTGTCTAACAGAAGCTATGCTTTACCATGGGGGGAAACAAAGGAGAAAACACACAATAGATGGGTGGCAAATCTTACAAACTTTACAAAACACTGGAAAGCTGCATCTGGGTTACAATCACAATTACAAAAGTAAACCAAGACAGCTCTAAGACAAAGGAGAAAAGCACAACTGTTAGTGATCATTGAGAGTTTCCTAAAATGGGTTATTTTCAATAGTAGTATTAGTTTTTAACACTATCACTAATTCTTAAAGAAGATAAGTTTCCATTCACGAGGACACAAGAAATAAATACCTTCTACAAGATATTTAGACTTCATTATACTTGCTGCACTCCATTTTTTTCAAATGTTTCCAAAAATACATAGTCCCTATGACAAACACTTTATTCTGTAGGATTAACTATAGCACATTTTAAAAGACAACAAATTCATCCTGCATTAAAAAGAATGAATCACAAAGGCCCTCTGCATATTCAAAATCATTACATAAAGCACCCCATGTAAATGCAAAGAGGGTTTTAATATCTGGCAGCTACAATAACCATAAAATAAGCCACACTCTAAAGAACAAAAAAACTTTTTGTTTCCCTTTCTTTTTCCTTCCCTTATCAGAGAACAAAATATCTCAGCCTCAGACAAAGCTCTCAACTAAAAATATATTTATATGTACACTTCACATGTACATATATAGAAACCTATCACATATATGTATATATCCTATTCACAGGAAAAAGAAAGGTTCTTTATTTGTAAGAGTCGAAATTATATCAATTCTATGCCCCAAATTGAGTTAAATCACCATAAATTAATTAACGAGTAATAAAATACTGCATGCAGACCTAAGAGGCTATATACATAAAGGGGGGGGGCCCTCAGACTAAGGCCATGAATGAACAAGACCGCCCAGTCCCTGAAAATCACTAACCGGCATTCGGTTTCTATGAGAGAGACACGGAGTCTCAAAATGAAGAATCACAAAGGCAACTCAGTTTCTGAAGTTAACCAAGGTAAAACACAACGAACCAAATCAGACAATTGCATTAAAGTATAAACTCTAAGGAATTCCCACAAAGAGAAAGACTGTCTTCAAGCATGGATTATAAAACATCCCTTGCGCGTAGAAATCTTGGATTATTTAAAAAAAAAAAAAAAAAAAGTGGAGGGCCGTCAAAAACCTGAATGACATGCAAAGGCAAAACCGAAATCGGGTCTTTCCTTCCACCCCCTACTCCAGTCCCCCCACCCCCACCTTCTGAGGACAATGGGATCAGGGTCCTAACTGCAAACTTTAAAGGTGTAAACTAGAACAGATTTACTGCAGCTGTAACTGCAAGCTGCCCCTCATCCCGAACCTGGCGCACCCAAGAATACTTCTGGCCTGAAAAACATCACCGGGGTTTTGTTAAGCACAAATGAGACCCATCCAAAACATAAGAATAAATAAGAAGTTTGCTCCCAAATACCTGGAGGATCCATTTCAATATAAAAGATCAGTTCTGTCGAATAGGGCATCATCACCTCCCTCCAGTCTGCGTCATCGCGGTCCATACTCCACACCGTATTGTACATCGCGCTGTCAGGGGCAGGTCGTCAGGAAATATATAGAAAGCATATATACCTTTTATCTGATATTTAAAAATCTAAATATATATATTTGCAAAAGTTCCACACGGAAATGAATGTACTTGGGGCTTTCCAACGGCCAGAACAAGTCCAGCGAACTACTGGGATGAGGACAAGGTCCTCCCCTACTCTCCTACAGCACCCAACAAAACGCCCCCAACTTTCAAGCTACGGGGTTTTTACCTCAAAGGGTAACTGGGAAGCTCGGAAAGCAGAGAGCCGTGGTGGTTTAAAAAAAAAAAAAAATTAAAAATTAAAAAAAAAAAAAAAAGCGGCTTCCCGAAAATCCTTCCTACAATCGCTCTCCAAAGGGAAAAAGCTCCCACCGCCTCCTAATCTTTCAGCGGAAGCCACTTTTGTGTGTCCTTCGGGGGGTGGGGGAGTGGGGGGGGAGGGAGAGAGGGAGAGAGAGGGAGAGAAAGAGAATATGGAGAGGAGGGGGAGAAAAAAAAAGATCGCGCTGGGAGAAAGGTGGGGAAGTGACAAAGGCTTGAAAAGGGGGGTTGCGTTCAAGTTTCGGGGTCCCACTGGTCTGCAGAGAGCGATCCCCTCTGGGACTGGGACTCGGGCTCTGTTGGCGTCAGGCTGGGAACCCCAGCGTCCGCAGCTTCGGGACGGCGACCCGCCGGTGAGTCCACTCAGCTCGGCGGCGCGCGGGTAGCAAATGTAAGCCCGACAGCGCCAGCTCCCTTCACGCTCTGCCCTGGCTCCGACCACTAGAGTTTCATTTTAACTGCGCTGAGGGGACCTCCTCCTCTTCCCTCCCCACGTCTCTCCCCCCCCCCCTCTTCCCACCCCCGCTGAGGCGCCCCCCACCCGTGCCGGGGGGGGGGGACAGGGGGAGCAGCCGGTAGCGCGGCCGCCCTTTCCACTCCGTACCATCTGAACGTGCAGAGGAATGTCAAGCGCCTGAAGGGGAACCGCAGCCACTGCCCTCCACTCCGACTTTTAACTCTCCCTGTCGCCCCGTCAGGCGCGACTCTTTCCTCAGACTTTGCCTGTACCCCCCTAGGCTCACTCAGAATGGTGCGGGCCGGGCGCTGGCCGCTCGCCAGGAGTCGGAGCCCGGCGCACGCGAGCTCAGCCGGGGGCGGGGGGGCGGGCGCTGATTGGCTAGTCCCGGTTGCCGGAGCCCGAGCCTGCGTCTTTTGTCTGCCCTGCTCCAGCTGAGGAGCGGAGACGGCTGCGCGCTCCGAGCGGGCCAATCAGGAGGCAGCCGGCGCCGGCCGGTAAGGTGGCGATTGGTCGGACCTCAGTTACTAAGCGGGACAAAGGCAGAAGGGGGGGGGAGAAAAGAGGAGGAAGAGGAGGGGTGTGGGGGGGTGTGGAGAAAGAAAGAAGGCGCAAACGGCGGTTACTGACAGGCTGGGCGAGCGCTCGGGGGGCTCAAGCTGCCCGGAGACTGGCGGGGCTCCCGCTGTGGCTCGGTCCGCCCGGACTAGTGACGGGGAGGGTGGGGGGAGAGAGAAGGACGGGCTGGCGCGAGACTCTTCTGCCTGGAGACTGGCCGCGGGGGAGGGGGAGCGGTGGTAGCGGGGCGTGCTGTCACTTGGCGGGGCGCACACTCTTCTGCTCCATTGGAAGTCTCTGGGCAGAGTTCCTCCTCACAGACCTCCTCACCTTGCTGCGTTCGCTCTCCCCTACCCAGGTGTTAAATCATCGGATATGGCAAAGGTCGCCAAGGCCACTTGCAGGACTGTTCCCGTGCAGACGAGATGCCCATCGACACCCCCACCCCCACCCCGCAACTCCCTGCGGGTACCTGAACCTTGGGTATTTCTTGGGGAGTCATTTTCCCGCTACTCTGCTTCCCACTGAAGGACTTTTGAACCCACAGTAACTCAACGCTCAAGTAAATAGTGAGACATCCCATCTCAGCAAGCCTTGCAGTTCCATTACTCAAACCAGGAAAAAGAAAAAAAGGGACGGGGTGGATTACAGGGCCTGTGTGATTTCTGAGATAAATCACAGGTGATGGATTCTCTCACCAAAAAAAAAAAAAGCGCTAATTCTGTTTCCTAACAGAACCCCCTTCCTCACACACAGTCCCCTCCCTCCAAGCTTAAAGCTCTGAGACTGTCTTCAGTATAAAAATGCTGAACACTTCCACGCATTTCAGAAACAATTAACTTTCTGGGGGAACCCTGAAATAGCTAACTTGTGCCTGGAATTGCCGTCCTGCCCTACAATACAGTCTGAGAAGGCCAAAAACTGCTGTTTCCTCTTTACTCTGGAGCAACAAAGCCCATTGTGTTTGAATGACAACTTGATTTAAGCCCCAGCAAAACCTATCCTGAGGAGTTCTGTTCTTGATTGGCCTCTGGTAGGGTCGCCACTTTTCATCCTCTACCTCCTAAGGGAGTTCTGCTTTTCTTAAAAACATTCTGAGCTAGGCCAGGCAAGAGGGCCCTTCCTTTGGTTCCAGCACTCTGGAGACAGAGACAGGCACATCTCTGAGTTTGCAGCCTGGGTTCGAGACCAGCTTGGTCTACAGAGCTAGCTCCAGGATAGCCAGGACTACACAGAGAAACCCTAAATCGGGGAGAAAAAAAAAAAAAAAGGAGTTGAGACAGGTACAGAAAACACAATGAAAATGCCTACAGACTAGATACAAAGAAAATCCAGACATGGTGAAGCTTCGAAGGAAACAAATTTGAAAAGAATTGTTTTTAGAACCCTGGCGGACGCTTCTATCTGTTGAGTTAAAATGTATTTCGAAAGCTGGAGCAGCTCTGGGGCAGGGCTCATTAATTTTAATCTCCTAAACTGCTCCTTCAGGTAGAAGACGTTGGAAGATCGGCTCTAATTTGTGGCTGGCTTCCCAGCAGTCTCTACTTCACCATAGCTGAGTGCCAGAAGTAGTCACATTTGATAAGTTAAAAGGCTGAACAACCAGTCAGGAGCAAGGTGGTGTACACAGGTGTCAGTGTGCATTCCCAAACAAAATGAAAGTGAAGAGACAAAAGTGCGGAAACGATAACGGCTTTGGCTTTCATGTTTCCACAGCGGCTTTTGCCTGGACCACTTCTCAGCAGTTAGTAATGGGGTTTCGGACTTACAGAGTAATCACCCAGGCCTTTCCCATAGTTAAGGCTTGGTTGGGGGTAGAGTGAAAAAGTAACATAGTATAAGCCAAGTTCTCAAGGTTGATATATGGCATAAAGCAGTTGTGCTGGATAGAGTTTGGTTTCGTTTAGTTTGGTTGGTTGTTTTGATGTTTTGGGGTTTGTTTTTGCCGAGACAGGATTTCTCTGTATAGCCTTGGCTTTTTGGTTCTCCCAGACTCAACTAGCAGGCCAGGCTGGCCTCGAACTCACAAGATTACAGGCCTGCAACACCCATCCTGCCTGTGTTGGATAGCTTTATGTCAGTTTGGAGCAGCTAACATCATCTAAAAGAAGGGAACCTCAATTAAGAAAATGTCTTTAAGCAGGAGCAGTGATAGTGCACACCTTTAATCCCAGCACCTGGGAGGCAGAGGCAGGTGGGTCTCTGAGTTTGAGGCCAGCCTGGTCTACAGAGTGAGTTCCAGGACAGCCAGGGCTCCAGGGAGAAATTGTTTCAAAAAACAGAGAGAGAAAGAAGATCATGCAGTAGGCAAGCCTGAGAAAGAGAGAGAAGATCATACTATATGCAAGCCTGTAGAGAATTAGCCTATTGTGAGTGGTGCCATCTCTGGGCTGGTGGTCCTGGGTTCTGTAAGAAAGCAGGCTGAGCAAGCCAGGGGGAGCACTCGGCCGTGGCCTCTGCCTCAGCTCCTGCCTCCAGGTTCCTGCCCTACGTGAGTTCCTGCCCTCAGTGCTTCTCATGATCAACTGTGAATGAAATAAGTCCTTTCCTCCCCAAGTTGCTTTTGATAATAGTGTTTCATCACAGCGATAGTGACCCTAAGACAACAATGAGTCAACCTTGACACCAAAACGCGTCTGACCCAAAGCTCCAATTTAAATAGACCTTTGACTTCCAAGGGATGAGTGGCACACGAGGCTATGAGGATGTCCAAAACGAGAGCGTTCCTTTAAGATGGGCTTAAGTCAGTGGCCTACCATGGTGGGAAGTGCCTGTCACATGATGTTGGCTTTTTTTTTTCAGTTGAGAAACAGAATCAAGGCTCTGATTGCATGTCATTTAACTGCTTCTGGCTCTTTGGCAAAGGTAGAAATTGTTAGCTCTGGTGTCCTGGACCGCTTCCAAACTGGAGGATTATATTTGGCCTGAGTGTGGATTAAATTCAGCCTCAAGAGCTCAGACTCTTGGGTCACAACCTGCTAGTTTGGGAGGTGCTTTTTTTCTTTTGCTTCCTTTCTTTCTTAATTTAAATTAGCCCTAGGTAAATCACAAAATCTATGTGTCTTCATTTATATATTTGGAATAGGAGATTGCCTTTCGATTTATGCAAGCTACTTAATTTATTGTGAAACACTCTGAGAATGAAGAAGAAATGTCACTTAATAGTTAAAATAGCACCTTTTTACAATCCAAATAAAAGGCCAGGCTTGGTGGCACACTCCTTTGAATCTAGCACTTAGGAGGCAGAGGCAGGAGATCTCTGTGAGTTCCAGGCCAGCCTGATCTACAAAGCAAGTCCAGGACAGCCAGGACTAGGAGAGAAACCGTGTCTCAAAGGGGGAAAAAAAAAAATCCAAATAGATAGGATACACTTCCTTTTTTTAACCCTGGCATGGTTTGTTACAAAGCTGTTCAGATATGCTCCATGCCCTTCATTCTCTAGATTTCAGAAATGGATGAAATTTTTCTTCTGTGCTCTGAATGTAGTACATGATGTCAGGGCTCTCTGCACCAGCAGAACCTCCCTGGAACTCAGCCAAAAGTTACTCATGATTAAAAGTACCATCTGAACACAATTCTTTTTTTTTTAAGCTTGGCAAAATGAAAACCTACCTTTTTCCCTGAGGTCATCAGGTTTAACATCAGGACTGACTTTAGCCTTTGAGGAAGAATTCCACTGGCCTCAATCTCCTCCCCCACCCCCACCCCATCATCTTCCCTTGACCATTTATCTCCTGAGACCTAGTCCATCCAGCTAAATAAATTTACCTAATAAACGAAAGCAAAGAAAAACACTTAAAATGATCACTTACAGCTTCTAGGGCCTCCGTAAGCCACGTGCTTTTGGATGGAAAAGTTCCCCTTACATTGCAAAAAGATCAATGGTGGTGAACCTTCTAGAAAGTCATTTCACCTGGGAACTGATACACATATCTTTTTTTTTTTTTTTTAAGTTTTTCCAAACAGGGTTTCTCTGTGTAGCCTTGGCAGTCCTGGATTTGCTTTGTAGACCAGGCTGGCCTCGAACTCACAGAGATCTGCCTGCCTCTGCTTCCTAAGTGTTGGCATTCAAGGCCTGCGCCACTACGCCAAGCAATAGACATCTCTTGAGATAACTGTGCCCAAAGTCATTCTGAAGAGCATCTCTTTTAAATGGCATTTACAATATTTTTTAACTTCCCCTCATCTTTTTTTAATACTTGAATAGTCATATTAGCTTAAGGCTCTGAGAAATTATGACAGTAGATGAATAGGAGGACTTTAGAGAAGCGGCATTTGCCCAAATGTTGAAGTCCTGGGCTTAGGGGGCATAGACCCATCGGCACATGGTGGAGATCTGCTCTGCCTTATTCTCCCCACCCTGGATTCTCCTTCAGCTGTAAGGGATATAAAAGTGCATCTCTCTGTAGCCTGACATGTTCCTCTTCTAGCAGCACAGAGGTCACTGGATGATATGTATGCCACTCTACAAATGTCCCCTCCAACAAGGCAACAGATTTCAGCTTGGCTCTCACCAGGAGACAGAGCAAATGAGATCCAAATGACAGGAACAATAGTCCAGGCTGTTTTGCTAGGGCAGGGCACAAACCGGGCAAGCAGCTGGCGAGCTCTGTTACCACGTTTAACCTCCATAACCCTGGGGAAGAGGGTTGTGCTTTTATTCTCATTACAGATGAAGAAATTGAGACCCAAAGCAGTGAAGGAACTTATTGAAAGTCATGCCGTCACTTAGTAACAGCAACACTAGAGCCCCAGGTCTCCACTCCAGGCCCACTGCATTCTCTGTGACATCACGGTTTCATCTCTTTGTTTTTACCTGGAGATACAAAAGTGAATAAGAAAGAAACAGTAACATTGAACTCTCCAGACTCATAGAGGAGAGCAAACAAAGGAATAAATAATGGCATGGAAAGTGAAATTGACAGAATGCTGTGGGAGCCCCAAAGAAGTGATGCCCTGGACACACATGCAGGTAAATAGAAGCTTTTGAGTGGCTAGGATTCCTTGAACTTTTTTTTTAAGATTTATTTATTATGTATACAGTATGCATCAGATCACATTATAGATGGTTGTGAGCCACCATGTGGTTGCTGGGAATTGAACTCAGGACCTCTGGAAGAGCAGTCAGTGTTCTTAACCGCTGAGCCATCTCTCCAGGCCCCATGGATTCCTTGAACTTTTTACATACCTGATTTAAACATGTGCTCTCTTTATTTCTGTTTCTTCAATATATATAATTAGCTTCAAGCCTGAAAACGTTTCATGGAGGGGCTGGAGAGATGGCTCAGCAGCAAGGACCACTGGCTACTCTTTTAGAGAGTCCCCAAACCCTCATGGTGGCTCATGGTCATCTGTACTTCCGGTTCTAGGGGATCTGTAGGCACCAGGTGTTTGTGTGGTACACAGACATATATACAGACAAAGCATTCATACACATAAAATAAAATAATTGAAAGACATAGCGTAAGCCAAAATGGTGGTGCATGCCTTTAGTCGCAGCACTCAGGAGGCAGAGCAGAAACAGTCAGTTTTAGCTTAGTCTGCTCTACATAGCAAGTTTCAGGGTAGCCAGAGATTGTGTGTGTGTGTATGTGTGTGTGTATGTGTGTGTGTGTGTGTGTGTGTGTGTGTGTGTGTGTGTTTTACTGAAAAAGCTAGCCCAAATTGCAGCTTGCCAGAATCTTTTAATTTTCCCTTTTGTTCTATTTTATGTACACAGGGTAAGTTCTCAGGTAGCCCAGTTGGCCTTTACTTCCTATATAGCCAAGGATGACCTTGCACTTCTGATGTTCCTGCCTCCACTTCCTCAGTGCTGGGATGACAGGCATGTGCCACTATAACTGGTTGTATGTAGTGCTGGGGACTGAACACAGGGCTTCGTACATAGTAGGCAAATGCCCTACCAATCAAGCTCTGTCCTCAGTCCCTGGAATCCCTCAATTTCTTGAATGACATTTGAACAGCTTCTTTCTAATCTCCTCGCCTTCTTTAATCCACACAGCACACAGCTAGAGTGATGACCCTAAATAGTAACAATGACAATAACAGAACAAACCCGAACACAGGCAAGGCTCTGGGTTCAATCTCTAGCACTGGGAAGAAAGGAAAGCAAGCCCACATGTCCTTCTCTTCCGATAAACCCAGGTGGTTCCTCCTGCCCTCTGGAAAATTGGTCGTTCTCTTAGCCTAGCAGTCAGGCATTTGATGCTCTAGTTCCTGCCACCATCTCTTCTCACATAGGTCTTCCTGTCTCCTAAGAACTATCAATAATAGGCCAACTGTAAGAATGAATTCCTAAAAAAAAAAAAAAAAAGAATGAATTCCTCACAGGTAGGGTACAAGGACATTCTCAGCTACATAGTGAACTCAAGGTCAGCCTAAACTAATGAGACCATGTCTCAAAAATGAAATAAGAATTGACTATAGTAAAGCACTTGCAGTTATCAGAACAGTAAAAACGTATCCTCCATATGACATACTACAGTACAAACTTGCCAACTCCCCCTGTCCCTGTGGTTGTTCTTGAAGACTGTGCTGACACCAGCCCCTCTAATCGGCCTTCGGCTGTGTGTGAAAGCATATGTGGTTAGATATAGGTCTCCAACGTTCTTAAAAATTCTCTGGGGTGGGGCTGGAGAGATGGCTCAGCAGTTAAGAGCATTGGCCACTCTTCCAAAGGCCCAGGTTTCATTCTAGCACCCACATGGTGGCTCACAACTGACCAGAACTCTAGTTCCAGGGGATCCAGTGCTGCCTTCTGGCTTCTGTGAGCACCAGACATGCACATGCTATACAGACATACATGCAGGAAGAACACATCCATACACATAAAATAATATTTTTCTAAAATTTTTTAAAGTTTATTATTTATGTACCTGCATGCCAGTAGAGGGAACCAGATCTCATTATAGGTGGTTGTGAGCCACCATGTGGTTGGTAGGAATTGAACTCAGGACCTTTGGAAAAACAGACAGTGTTCTTAACCTCTGAGCCATCTCTCCACCCCATAAAATAATATTTTAAGCTTTCTTTAAAAAAAAAAAAAGCCAGCCAGGCAATGATGGCACCTGCCTTTAATCCCAGCACTGAGGAGGCAGAGGCAGGCAGATCTCTGAGTTCGAAGCCAACCTGGTGTACACAGCAAGCTCCAGGACATCCAGGGCAACACAGCAAAACACTATCTCTGAAAACCAAAAGAAAAAAAAGAATTTCTTGTGGGTGGAGAGCACATCCTTGAATCATCCATGCCCAGCCAAGGACAAGGCACACAGTAAGTGGTCAGCAAATGTTCTTTGAGTGAACAAGCAAACATTACAAGTAAGCCTTGCAAGGAGGTTCTTCAGCATTCTAAATTCAGATTGCCCTAGTCATTCTTTCGGTAGCGCCTCAGCTGATTTCTAGTTTATTTGAAAGTACAAAAAGAAAAAAAAAAAATGCACTTCTTCGGTTACAGGAACCAAGAGAGACAGACAGCGACCTTCTCCTGCTGGCTGCCTCCAGGGTCTTCACCACAGACTCTCAGTCCCTCCGTTCTTCTGTTTTATCAGCTGTGAATTGTTTGAAAAATCCCAAGCAGTTTGTTGGAAATTCAGGAAAGCTCAGCAGCTAGGAAAGGAATGGGTTTCGGTTTTCAACCCAGCTCATTTCTGAAATGTAACTCCATGTAGGGCTTTAAAATCTGCTCATTTCCTGCGCCATTTCTTCAGCAGTTCTGAGCAACCTGTAGATTGTGCCACTCTTCTAGACTGTATCTAGTTGTACTATGATGCCACAAGTTTCAAACGCAGAATTCATTTTATATGTTGCATTGTTTGAGGAGAAAACCACTTGTTGTTTTTTTAACTAGACAGTCCAAGTTTAAGAGTAGGGATAACAGTTTTCTTTGCAAGCAGCAGGAAGCACTCAAGTGGTTTATATAATATGTGTATTAAAACAAAAGGCCTGCCGGGCGTGGTGGTGCATGCCTTTAATCCCAGCACTCAGGAGACAGAGACAGGTGGATCGCTGTGAGTTCGAGGCCAGCCTAGTCTACAAACTGAGTCCAGGACAGCCAAGGCTACACAGAGAGAAACCCTGTCTCAAAAAACAAAAAAACAAAAACAAAAAACAAAACAAAAGGCCTTCAGCAGCCTCCACATTGGTCTTTCCAGGGGCATCATCTTGGAGATGTGGCGGAGTGAGGTAGCTGAAAGATCCTATTTGCGGGCACAGAGAGATGGCTTAGGAGTTCCCAGCACTTGCTACTCTTGCACATCCCCAGCACCCATACGGTGGCCCACAATCATCTTTTATACGATGCCCTCCTCTTGCCAGTACTGTACATGGTGAACACACATACATGCAGTCAAAACATTCAGACACATAAAATAAAATAAATCTAAACAAAATATTTTTTTAAAAAAGATCTCTGAGTAAGGAAAGTACAAACATTAAATACAAAAAGCAGCCGGGCGGTGGTGGCGCACGCTTTTAATCCCAGCACTTGGGAGGCAGAGGCAGGCGGATCGCTGTGAGTTCAAGGACAGCCTGGTCTACAAAGGGAGTCCAGGACAGCCAAGGCTACACAGAGAAACCCTGTCTCAAAAAAACCAAAAAAACAAACAAACAAAGAAACAAACTAAATACAAAAAGCATGTTCAGCACGCCTTTAATCCCAGCACCGGAGAGCCAGAGGCAGGTGGATCTCTGAGTTCGAGGCCAGCCTGGTCTACAGAGTGACCCAGGGGTACACACAGAGAAGCCCTGTCTCAAAAAAATAAAAATAAAAAAAGACACACTATTACACAAAAAACTTCATTTAGGATCTTTTTTCTTTTTGGAGTGCCAGTGTATGAAATTCTAAATTACATCATTTTCAGGATTAAGGTTTCAAGGTACTGAAAAATGTGTATTAAAAAGCAATGCAGCCAGGCGGTGGTAGCACACGCCTTTAATCCCAGCACTTGGGAGGCAGAGACAGGCGGATTGCTGTAAATGAGGCCAGCCTGGTCTACAAAGTGAGTCCAGGACAGCCAAAGCTCACAGAGAAACCCTGTCTTGAAAAAAAAAAGAAGGAAAGAAAGAAAGAAAGAAAGAAAGAAAGAAAGAAAGAAAGAAAGAAAGAAAGAAAGAAAAGCAACGCATATGGTCGGGTGATGGTAGCACACACCTTTCTTTTTCTTTAAGTCTGTCCTCAAGTCTGTTCTCATTTTTAAAAAACATTTTTTAAAAAATTATTTATTTATTTTATGTATATGTGTGCTCTGTTTTCATGCATACCAGAAGACAAAATCATATGATTGTGAGTCACTATGTGGTTGCTGGGAATTGAACTCAGGACCTATGAAAGAGGAGCCAGTGCTCTTAACCACTGTGTCCTCTCTCCAGCCCAGTGGCACACATCCCAGAACTCTTGAGGCAGAGGCAGGTAGATCTCTGCATTTGAGGCCAGCCTGGTCTACAGAGTTAAATTCCAGGACAGCCAGGGCTACATAGAGAAACTCTGTCTCAAAAACCAAAAGAAGAAAGAGGAGAAAGAGAAGTAAGAAGAGGAGGTGGCAAGAAAAACCAGGCATAATGGCACTGGGTCAGCCAGGCTACCTAGAGATTTCTGTACCAACATGGGCTACACAGCAAAAGCTGTGAACCCATCTTATGCTGAGCACTCTGGAAGACACTGTCCTAAATAAGCCCACCATTTCATAAGGGAGAGTTATAGGAACAAGCAATAACAGTTTTCATGACCCTTGTACTTTCAAACTAACTCATTCTCCCTGAGGTCTGAAAAGATAGCATCCTTTGTTGGCCCTCTCCGCTTTCCCTCAGCAGTCTCTCTCTCTCTCTCTCTCTCTCTCTCTCTCTCTCTCTCTCTCTCTCTCTCTCTCTCTCTCTCTGCTTCTTCCTGAACTCTTTCACTGCTGAGCCTCAACCTCATGATTCTGTTCTTGTGGAATTCACTGCAGCCTTTATTCCCCAACCACAGCTGAAACTCGTCCCTTGGATTATGTCTTCTTTTCCAAGACAATAGAGGAACTGAGCCTGGAACCCTCACTTGATAACTGGCTTTGTGGTTGCTGCTTCTGCACTGCTCTCCTAGGACCCTGCAAATAAGAACCAGGCAGACACCATCTCACTCATGAATTGCTTCATCTCAGAAATGTTTAACTCAGTAACAGACCACTAGGACTGCTCTCATTTTGTTTTGTTTTGACCAAGTAATATATTGGGGAAAATGATTATACCCTAATAACATTTCAGCCAGGTCTGTCTAAGAATCTGTATAAGCTTTAAGTCCAAAAGCTCTAAATACAGCCTTATTTGGAAAAGAAGTCTTCAAAGATATAATTAAAGATCTTTCAATGAGATCATTCTGGATTTAAGGCGGGTTCTAGATCCAATGACAAATGTCTTTATAAGAAATGAAGATCTGAGGGGCTGGAGAGATGGCTCAGTGGTTAAGAGCACTGCCTACTCTGCCAAAGGTCCTGAGTTCAATTCCCAGCAACCACATGGTGGTTCATAACCACCTGTAATGTGATCTGATGCCCTCTTCTGGCTTACATGCAGACAGAACATTGTATACATAATAATAAATAAATAAATATTTTTAAAAAGAGAAAAGATTTAAAAAAAGAAGAAATGAAGATCTGAGACACAGCCATACGTGGAAGGCTGTTTGAAGACAATGGCAGGTATTGGAATAATTCCTCTACAAGCCCCAAAATACCAAGAATTGCATGCAACCCCCAGAGTCTAGAATGGTGTGGGTTCTCCCTTAGAATCTCCAGAAAGCACTAATCCTGCTGGCATCTTGACTTTGAACCTTTGGTCTTCAGCCCTCCAATGGTATGAAAGAATCATTGTTTTAAGCCAGCCACTTGTGGCAACACACTATCAAATCCTAGGAAAGGAATACCACAAATATGAGGCCTTCTTCTTCCTCTTTTTTTTTTTTTTTTTTTTTTTTTTTTTTTTAATGTTTTGAGGCCAGCTCTTACTCTGGAGCCCAAGCTTGCTGGCTCCTGTGTCAGTCTTCCAAGTTCTGGCATGAACCATCACACTCAACTCCATAACTTTTCTCTTAATATTTTCCCATTTTATTCATTTGTTTAGTTTTAAATGGTTTCGTGGTCTGTGAATGCTAGTGCACACCTTTAATTCCAGTACTGGGGAATCGGAAGCAGGTGGATCTCTGTGAGTTCTAGGCCAGTTTGGTCTAATTGAGTTCAACATAGTGAGGTCCTGCACACTTTTATTGCAGAATGTTTTATTTTCTTCTGTGTAGCTGAATGATTCATTTATTTCGAGGACCCTACCAGCTAAAGCAGGTAGCCCAAAGAGTGTTGCTTGTGGGTTATGTTCTGACCGTGTGTAAAGGCCATTGTCCTAGGCTGGTGAGTCCATTGACCCATTGTAGTGGTGCCCTCTAGTATCTTCCCCCCCTGCCCCCCCCCAGTGACTTCACTTTGAAATCTCCCTCCTTAATTTGTACAGGACTTTGCTCCTGGCCATAAGTGACCTCACCCAGGTCAAGTTAATTAGTGTTCCTTTCATGAATATTTGGAAATAGTGCCCCCCCCCCTAAAAAAATTAGACTCTTTGGCCAGGCACAGTGGTGCACACCTGTAATCTCAGAACTCAAAGAGGCAGAGGCAGGTGTATCTCTGTAAGGATAGCCAAGGCTATACAGAGAAACCCTGTCTTGAAAAACCAAAAAATAAGAATTAAAATTTAAATTAAGATTTAAAAAATTAGGCACTTTACAGTTTTGACTTGTAGCTTTTTCTCTTCTGGTCCCAGACACTGCGGGAGCTGGGGGTTACTGTGCAGACATGGCCAAGTTCAAGAACCACACCACACACAACCAGTCTCACAAATGGCACAGAAGTGGCATCAAGAAACCCTGGTCACGGAAGCGGGAGGGAGGAAAGAAAGGGAGGATACAAGGGGTGGGCTAACAATTGTGATATAATATGAATAAATTAATTTTTAAAATGTCAAAAAAAAAAAAGAAAAGAAAGAAACCCTGGTCACAAAGATACTAATCTCTTAAGGGGGTCGACCCCAAGGTCCTGAGGAACATGTGCTTTGCCAAGAAGCATAACAAGAAAGGCCTGAAAGGGGGCTGGAGAGACGGCTCAGAGGTTAAGAGCACGGGCTGCTCTTCCAGAGGTCCTGAGTTCAATTCCCAGCAACCAAATGATGGCTCATAACCATCTATAATGAGATCTGGTGCCCTCTTCTGGTTGCAGGTATACATGCAGACAATACTGTATACAGAATAAATAAATATTAAAAAAAAAAAAAAAAGGCCTGAAGAAGATGCAGGCAATCAGTGCAAAGGCAATGAATGCACATGCAGAGGCCGTTAGAAACTACATGGCCAAGGGTTGGAGGCTCTGCCAACCACAGCCCAAGGTTCAAACCAAGGCAGAGGCCGCAGCTCCAGCCAAGGCCCAGGCTTCGGCCCCTGCTCAGGCTCCCAAAGGTGCCCAGGTCCTTGTGAAGGCCCCATAGAAAAGGCTTCTGCCAATGTGAAGACAGGTGGACTGGTGTGACACGCCTACCTACACACTATTTACAGATGACCAGTGACTATGCTGTTTTTACAAATAAACCCAAAGCAAGAAAAAAAAAAAGTCAACCTCCAGAGCTGGCTATGGGACCGTTCACCCAAACTCTGAATTTCAATGGAAACCAAAGAATCAGGACCTGGTAGCAAATCTACATTTCCAGACAGAGATCATAAGGTCAAGGACTTCCTGGCCTACAGAGTGAACTCAAGGCCAGTCTGGTCCAATGAGAGCCTGTCTCAAAATAAAGTAAAAAGAAGGCCTTTAGGAGTTCAGGATCTGGTCTACACAGAGAGTTCCAGACCAGCCTGGATACATAGTGAGACTCTGTCTCAAAAAAAAAAAAAAAAAAGGTGCTGGGAATGTAGTTCTAAGACAGAGTGTGTATCTAGCATGCACAAAGCCCTGGGTTCAACCCCCAATGCTGAAAACAGAAAGAGGGAAGGAAATAATCTGAATGCAGTACTGTTAAAGGATGGGATGAATACTAAGAGTAATGGATTTCCTGAGTTGCTATCGTTTGACTATGACTGTCTCTTCAAAGTGCTCCTGCTGGAAGTCAGGCTTGGTGGAGTGTGCCTGTAATCTCAGCACTTGGAGAGGCAGAGACAGGGGAACCTCCGTGAGTTCAAGGACAGCCTGGTCTACAAAGCAAGTCCAGGACAGCCAAGGCTACACAGAGAAACCCCATCTGGGGTATGTGGGGAAGGGGAAGCAAAAACAACAAAGTTCTCCTGCTGGGACCCATATTTATTGTAACACTATTCTTTTCTTTTTTGGGGGGTGGGTGGGGGTAGGAGTCTTGAGACAGGGTTTCTCTGTATAGCCCTGCTAGCCTGGAACTCTCTTTGTAGACCAAGCTGGCATCAAACTCAGAGCAATCTGCCTGCCTCTGCCTCCTGAGTGCTGGGAAATAAATAAATAAATAAATAAATAAATAAATAAACTAAAAATAAATAAATAAATAAATAAAAACAAGCTCGTGTGCTGGAAACTTGATTCACAATGTAATTGGGAGATGGTGGAACCTTTTAGAGTAAGGTCCAGTGGAAAAGAATTGCATCATGGGTACCACTCTGAGGGCGGGATTAAGGCCCATCTCCAGAGAGTCCATTAGATCTCAAGAGGCTGGATGACCTTGAGTATGAGTTGATTCATTGTTGAGTACAGTTTCCTCGGTTTCCTCTCCCGTAGGCTCACACTCCCATATACACTTGCACCATGTGATGATGCCTCTGTTCCACATACCACATGATGCTCTCTGTCCTGTTATATGCTAGAAAGGTCTTAGCAGGCTATTAATGCTGTCACCTTTGGTCAGAGAAGATTCTTTTTTACTGGGCAGCAGTTATCACATACTCTTAACTGGTCAAAATTCTGAGAATAAGTGATCACTGAATGTGCAGTCGAAATGGAACGTCTATATTTCGCCAAGGCTCAGGGAACATCACAGAAGTGGCTGCAAAACAGACATAAGAGCCCGAGGAAGGGCTGGAGGGTTGCAGAGTACTCTCTCCTCTGCCTGTCACCGCCGTGGCACTCTCAAACTCCTGGCAGTTGTGACTACAGGAATAAGACCTGTAAGCTTTGGCTGGCCAACATTCTGTCCTGAGGGTGGAGGGGTTCTCGAGTCCCCACCCCTCTTTAAAGATTTATAGGCAGTTAACTGCTATTTGTAAGGAGTGGCTCACGGGGCCTCACCCCTCCTGGAGAATCTATAAGCAATTAGTGTTGCTGTGGTGGGAGAGACATTTTCTTCAGTGATGTGGCCACTGGTAAATTGCCCGTGCTCCTATAAATAACCCTTCATCCTTCACAAAACCCTAATACACACAGAGAGACATGAGAGCAGAAAGGGAACTAGTTGAGGAGAATGTAAGAGGGATAAGAGAGAATAATGAGAGGTGACCATGATCAAAATACATTATATACATTCATGAAAATGACACAGTGAAGCCCAGTCTTATGTATAATTATAATATGCTAATTAAAAACTTTTAAAAATAGATCTTTATCAGGCGTGACTGCCAGAGCTTGAACTTTTCAGCCTTCAAAACCATGAGGCAAGGTAAATCTTCTTTATAAGGTGCCCACCCTTGGGTATTTTGTTATAGCAATCTATAAACAGATGTTATAACATCTGTTTCGAGCTTCCTGACACCTGACTGTGTTCCTGTATTAACACTGGTAGGACCTGGGGCGAGAGTATTAATGGAGACCCACATGTCATTTCTCAAAAAAATTAAAATTAAAATTAAAAATAAAAATAAGTCCCCTTATCATACCAAATACATCTTCATGAAAACCCAGGAGACAGAGATGACCCCTTGCCTTCTTAGTCGTGGCTTCATCTGGTATGATGAGTGGCCCTTGTGCACATGTCCAAGCTCTTTCTACACATCCCTTCCCAAACGCTGTTTTTAACCACCTTTAGGTCTAAAGGAACTGACACTATGTAGAGGAATGTTAGTTCAGAACATGGCTGTTCTGGCAAGAGATCTCCCCTCCATCTAGGTCTATGTGATCTGGCTGGCAAGAGATCACATCCAAAGATCTGTGTGATCTGGCTGGAATACAAATATGCCTTTAATCCAGAAGACAGAAGCAAACAGATCTGGGCTCAAGGCCAGCCTGGTATAAACAAGTATCAAGTAAAGAAAAACTTAGGTCCAGGCCTTTAATCTCAAACGAAGGTAAAGTGAGTTTGTAGAAGGAAGCACTCATATTTGAAAATGATGTCTAGTTGAGTGGAAGAAAAGTGACAAATCAGAGAGTTGGCAGAATAGGATTACCGCCCAACTCTCAAAAGAAGGGAGAGGAAAAGGAAGCTACGTAAGAGGCAGTTTTACAGAGAGAGGGGAAGGACAGTAATAGAGAGACAGGTTGCAGAGAGAGAACTCAGGTGAAGATGGAACAAGCCAGAAAATGAGAAGCAGTCCAGAAATTAGAGCAGATTGCTGAGTTAGTTTGAGGCCAAGCAGAGTAATTCCAGGCTGAGAGAGGAGCCAGAGACAGGAGAATAAAAGTTACTTTTCTTTTCTTTTTTAACTTTTATTTTTTTATTTTTTTGGGGGGGGTTTTGGGTTTATTTTTGGGTTTCTGTGTTAGTGTTGTTGTCCTGAACTCACTTTGTAGACCAGGCTGGCCTCAAACTCACAGCGATCCACCTGCCTCTGCCTCCTGAGTGCTGGGATTAAAGGTGTGCAAAAAGTTACTTTTACAAGACTATGCTTTTTGTGAAGTTGAGACCAGCTTGGTCTGTAGAGTTCCAGGACAGCCAGGGCTAACCAGAGAACCTCTGTCTTGAAAAAACAGAGGGGGGGGGAGAGAGAGAGAGAGAGAGAGAGAGAGAGAGAGAGAGAGAGAGAGAGAGAGAGAGAGAGAGAGAGAGAGAGAATGAGAACACAGCAGGGGAAGGGCCTGTGCAGTTCTTAGAAGCAAGCAGAGGCTTTGGGGGCAGGAAATTCCAGAGACTGAGGATCGTTCAAAAGTGAGAGGCAAGGGCTTTGGGTAAATAAGTCCCTTTGTCCCCCATGGTTTCTCATCCTAAGGAGAGAAGTTGGCTCAGAAAGGGACCCTCTAGGCACAGGGTCCAAACCCTGAAAACTGTTTACATAAATATTTATATATAAATTATGATCCAACTAGATTCTGTTACTTGCAATTCAAGAATCCCAAAGCCCCTGACTTTATACACTGTCTAGTTTTTATTCTCTCCTCCCCAGTGGGCTAGAGTAGTGCCTGGTACAAGCCCTAATGTCTACCAAATGTGCCAGAAGCAAGGAAGTGGCTTTTGCCATAAATTCTGCCATCTGTGGAAAGTTATTTTGATTAGTCATTGTGACTTTACTTTCCCCACTTAAGTATGTATACTATAGCTCTAAATAGAGATGATTTTTTTTTTTTTAGCTTAATAGCCCAAATCCTAAAATACTGCCTTATTTCTGGAACTATATTCAATATATCAGAGTTTATGGATTCTGCCTCTCACCTAGCTTGGGAGGACTCCAAAATGAGAACAACGTTCAGATATTAGGGAACAAAGACTGTAAAATGTTCTTTATAATCCCATCAGTCACGTCTTGAAGCCGTCCTTCTTGGAGGAAATTCTGGTCGTCTTCCTTGGAAGGCCTTTAGTGTTTCTCTGGGGATGGTGTACAGACACTGTGTGAGTCCTGCCTGCTACTCCCCCATCCATCTTCACACTCATGGGGTGACTAATAACAATCTGTATGGGACCATACAGTCAAAGGCTACCATGAGCATGGTATCTAAGATGGACAGGAACTTCCTGCTAGACCTGCCTCACAGCTTGACTCTCAGGAGCCAGTGAAAAGGATGCATCATCGTGCTCACAAAACAACTGAGTGTTGTGGTGCAGATCTGTGTTCCCGGCTGCTCTGCAACAGGAAGTAGGAAGACCACCCTAACCCAGTGGTTTGACATGAGCATAGACAACACAGTGACATCCTACCTCTTTAAGAAGGAAAGAGAGGAGGAAAAGAAAGAAATAGAGAGAGGAATGTAGGCTCAATTTTCTTAACAAATACATTTTATTATGAACTTATTAAGCGAGAGTACCTCACTTATAACCCGACTAACCTAAACAATAGGAAAAGGAGATTAAAGAATACAATAATGGCCTTTAATCCCAGCACTCGGGAGGCAGAGGCAGGCGGATCGCTGTGAGTTCGAGGCCAGCCTGGACTACAAAAGTGAGTCCAGGACAGTCAAGGGTACACAGAGAAACCCTGTCTCGAAAAACCAGAAAAAAAAAAAAAAGAATACAATAATGAAATCATAAGGATATCAGTTCCGAGGAACGATTCTCCTGGCGTAATCAGCAGGATTTCTTCTCTGGAACCTGGAGCAACCAAAACCCAGAACCTCAGCCTGAGCCAGGAGCCCCGAAGCCTTCCCTCAAGCAGTTCTCTCTAGGAGCAGCTCAAAGTGGAGTGACGAATAGCCAAGACTATCCCACGTCTCCAAAGGCCCCGCCTCTTGTTTTTGGCTCACATTTATACCTCCTCTCAGAATTTGCTCAAGGATGTTTTTCAGCTGGTTAACAACCAATCTCCCCCACATGGTGGTTCGACTTCTAAGGGGATAAACATCACCTGCTCTCTCACAAATCTTTTTCTCATCCCTCCACTTGTGATCTAAACAAAAAACATGTTTATCTCTCCTTCAGAGGAAGGAAGGAAGAAAGGAAGGAAGGAAAGGGAAGAAAGGGAAGGGAAAGACAACAGCAAAATAGACCTACAGTGGCCAATTACCAGAAATAATCCACCAGGCCTCAAGAAGCACAAAAAAAAAAAAAAAAAAAAAAAAAACCCAACAACAAAAAAACAGGGTGTAGTCTAAATTTACTTGTGATTTCCCACTTTAAAGAAAACAACAACTTCTGTTTTGTTTTGAGACAGGGTTTCTCTGTGTAGCCTTGGCTGCCCTGGAACTCACTATGCAGACCAGGCTGGCCTCAGACTCACAGAGACCTGCTTGCCTCTTCCTCCCCAAGTGCTGGGATTGAAGGAATGTGCCACCACACCTGGCTGTGATTTCCCACTTTTTAGGAAAACTACACCTTATAATCTGGTATACTTCTATAAACAAAAATTTTTTTTCAGTTTTCTAATAGTATATTTGATAGTGTGGGTCTTAAGTGTCTTTCAAAGGCCCATAGGGTTTTTGTTTGTTTGTTTGTTTGAGACAGGGTTTTCCTGTGTAGTCTTGGCTGTCCTGAACTCACTTTATAGACCAGGCTGGCCTCGAACTCACAGAGATCCACCTACCTCTGCCTCCCAGGTGCTGGGGTTAAAGGCATATGCCACCCTTCTGGATCTTACACTTCTGGTTTGGTACCTGGATTGGCCCTGACAATGTCAAATACAAAGCTAGAACACTCAAGACTTTTAGGAGCCTGGAAGAATTGCTCATTAACATTGTGATTGTTTCTCATTTCCTGTGGTTCCTAAGTGGGAGCAGTTATCTGGGGATCTTCTGGGCCTGAGGGTATAGCTCAGTCATAGACTGTCTGGGGATCTTCTGGGCCTGAGGGTATAGCTCAGTCACAGACTGCACACTTACCTTGCCTGAGGCTGTGGGTTCAATTCCCTAGAACCAATAATACTAACAACAACAACAACATAGCTCTTTTCATAGCCTGTGTTTATGTCCTATGTAGTACTTTATATCATCAACTTTTATGGAGATTAAAGCAAAATTGTTGCAGTTATAAAGGGACACCGTCAAGCTTGAGTCTTTCATAGGGCCCAGTACCACTGTTGTCACAACATGACTTTAGTTGTGACTAAAACCCAGCTTAAGCCAGATAAAGGCAAGCGTTGACTTCAGGAAGAGCGTGTAGGAGTGCTCAAGCCATGTATGACGGCTAATCTTGGCTGTCAACAACATATCTGGGAGAGGGAGCCATTGAAGAATTTCCTTATTATTACATTAGTCAGGTCTGTGGGGGCATTTTCTTTCTTTTTTTTTTCTTTCTTTCTTTTTTTAAAAAATATTTTTATTTTATGTGTGTTGGTATGTAGGTGTCAGATCCCTCAGGACTGCAGTTACAGACAGTTGTGAGCTGCCATGTGGATGCTGGGGATTGAATCCAGGTCCTTTGGAAGAGCAGACAGTGCTGTTAACCACTGAGCCCTCTCTCCAGCCCCAGTGGGGACATTTTCTTGATCGGCAATTGATGTAGGACTGTCCAACCCACAATGGGCAGGGTCATCCCTAGGCAGGTAAGCTATGTAAGTTAAAGGTAAGTTTTGGAACAAGCCTCCATGATTTCTGCTTCCATTCTTGCTTGAGCTTTTGCCCTGACTTTCCTCCTTCATGGTCTGTAACCTGTAAAATGAAATTAACCCTTTCCTCCCCCAGTTGCTTTTGGTCAAGGTGTTTGTCACAGCAACAGAAAAGTAACTAAAACACAGTGTTAGCAAGAATCTGACTCATTCTCAGTTCTCTTTCCCTTAGATGCTTCCCCAAGGATGGATCCAGAAGGTCAGGTTTACACTCTACCCAAGAAGCAACTCCATTCAGCAGAATATAAATTTTGCCATATGGTAAGAGAAAATTTCTGGGGAACAGATTTGTCTCATTGGGTCACGTAATCACCCTGGAACAAATCACTGAGTCTTATTAAAGAAAATGTTTTGATTTTTTTTTTTTAATTTTGTTTAGTTTTGGTTTTTTGAGACAGTGTTTCTCTGTGAGGCCTGGCTGTCCTGGAACTCACTTTGTAGACTAGGCTAGCCTCAAACTCACAGAGATCCACCTGCCTCACCTCCCATTAAAACCATGCCTTAATCACCAGTGGCTTCCTTTCATTAGAACTCAACCATTTTCTTTTTCTTTAAAATCATTTATTTAAAAAATAATAGAGCCGGGCGTGGTGGCGCACGCCTTTAATCCCAGCACTCAGGAGGCAGAGGCAGGAGGATCGCTGTGAGTTCAAGGCCAGCCTGGACTACAAAGTGAGTCCAGAACAGTCAAGGCTACACAGAGAAACCCTGTCTCGAAAAAAAATTAAAAATTAATAGTAACATCAGGCATGGGGGCGCACGCCTTTAATCCCAGCACTCGGGAGGCAGAGGCAGGCAAATCACTGTGACTTTGAGGCCAGCCTGGTCTACAAAGTGAGTCCAGGTCAACCAGGGCTACACAGAGAAACCTTGTCTCAAAAAAAACAAAAAACAAAAAAACAAAAAAACAAAAAATAATAATAATAACGTGGGGCCTGGTGAGGTGACTTAGGTGGTAAAAACACTTGTTGTGAACCCTGACAACCCAAGTTCGTTCCCAGAACCCTCATAGCAGGCCAGAAACAACTCAAGTTGTCCTCTAACCCTGAAACAGCACTGCAGCGTGTAACCATACATGATAAATGGGCCTGTGAGGGCCTGGAGAGATGGCTTGGCATTTTAGAGTGCCTGTTGCTATTACAGAAGACCCAGGTTCAAATCCTAGCACCCACATAGTGACTCACAACTATCTCTAAATATAGTTCTGAGGGGCAGGAGTACTAACGCTCTCTTCTGACCTCTGCAGGCACCAGTCATGTATACATATATGCAGGCAAACATTCATACACATAAAAAAAAAAAATCAAATCTGTGGTGTAGAGAACCCAGAAACAATAAAATTATGCAATGAGTCTCTAAGGTGATTTCAAAATCCTCTCAGTTAATACAGACTTCCTGGTTATTTCCTAGAGTCTGAGTTTTCAAACTGTATCTTGTACTTACCCTAAGCTGCATTCCATTCTTGGAACAAAAAAAAAAAAAAAAAGAAGAAGAAGGAAGGAAACTGTTGCCTTAGCCTTTCGGTGAGCAATAGCTTCTCTTTGTACATTTTGAACTTTGAACAACTCACCAAACTAAACTTTAAGTTGGAGGACCCCAAGTAGAAGCATAGAAAATGGAAGTGTTTGGCTTTTTCCTGCCTTTACTTACTTTTCTGTGGCTTCTCTACCCAGATGGAGATAGAGCACTCATACACCCTGACCCTGTGCTCTTCACTTTGCGGTTTGACCTTGGTCCCCACCCCTGTGTCGTCTTCGCCTGCACGCCACCGAGATCTACAACCACAGAAGTCTCATTCCTCTTCACAAGCTGCGCAGGGAGCCCAAGGCCCTATGTGATGGGAGATGCCTTGGGTGCTTTTCTACGTACAAAGTTTTCCATTACAAACTTCAGGAAAATGGACTTAGCGATAGCATGCTTGTAGTTTCAGCAGTAGAGGAAGTGGAGGAGGAGGATCATAAATTTGAAGCTGTCTGGAGCTATGTAGCAAGACTCCTGTGTTTAAAATAATGACAACAATGACAGTTTCTTGGGGGGCTGGTGATTTTCTGTCTGCTACCCCTCTTCCCAGGATTCTCCCTCCACCGGACAAAGCTGAACTCTTCCTGGCTGCAGTCTCCTCTTGTGAGAGCTAAACATAGCTAAAGCTCCAGCCCTTTTTCTTTGATGTGCTTCAACCTTGAATGCTATAGCTAGAATCTCTTTTTAGCTAGGAGTCCTGCTTATCCATAACCTCCTTCAGTGCTTTTTTTTTTTTTTTTTTAAAGGTAGGGTCTCAGGCATTCCATGCTACCATGGAACTCTTTATTTAGCCAAAGATGACCTTGAATTTCTAATCTTCCTGCTTCCATCTCCTAGGTACTGGGGTAAAAGGCATGTGCTCCTGCACCTAATGTTGTATTATGTGTGTAGGTACACATGCAATGGCCAGAGTTTGACATCTGATGTGTTCCTGTTTCCTCTCTACCTTATTTTTATTTTTTATTTTTTTGAAACAGTGTCTCTACCTGAACCTAGAGCCCACCAGCTCAGCCAGACTGTCTGACCAGTGAGCCCTAAGACTCCACCTGTCTCTAGCCATCTACTTCCAGCACTGGGGTTATGGACTTGCTGCTGAGCCCAGCTTTTACATGGGTGCTGGAGTCTTTATGTTTGTGTGGCAAGCACTTTGCTGACTAAGCCATCTCTCTACCCCATGCTTGATTTTAAGCAGTAGTGGAAATAGAACCCATGGCTTCCTGCGTAGTAAGTAAATAGTCTGCCAACTAAGCTACACCACCAGCCCCCATGTCCTGCCTTTTAGTTTCTATTCTTTCTCTGGCTTCCCTCCCTGGAACTTAAAGATCTACTATTAGATCCCCCATCAGAGCCTAGAGAGATAGCTCATTGGTTAAGAGTTATTGCTGCTTCAGAAGACCAGAGTTGAGATTCTAACATTTCACAAATGCCTCTAACTCCATACTCAAGGGATCTGATGCCTTCTGCTGGATGTTGCACACATAGGTATGCATATATGCATGCAAACGTACACATAAGGGAAGTAATAAAATTAAATATTTGAGAAGATCCACTGTTAGATCTTTAAAGTTGTGGCTCATTGGAATCCTTGATGGACATCTACAATCACTTCTGTTAGATGACTGTCTTTCTTTCTCTTTCTTTCTTTCTTTCTTTCTTTCTTTCTTTCTTTCTTTCTTTCTCTCTCTCTCTCTCTTTCTCTCTCTCTCTCTCTCTCTCTCTCTCTTCTCTCTCTCTCTCTTAGTATTTCTTGCTTGTTTTTTGAGACAGGGTTTTCTCTTAGTGTTTTTAAGAGCTGGTGTCTCACTGTGTTGACCAGCCTGGTCCTGAACTCCTAGGTTCAAGAGAACCTGTGGCCTCAGCCTCATGAGCAGCTGAGACTATGGGCACATGGCATGGCCTGAGTTTTCTTTACTTAGTGGTCTGACTGGTCTTCCCTTTCTTCCTTGTATTATTTTCAACAATTAGGTTATTTTAGACAACCATCCATCTTGGCAGCTGGAGTTCCTCTCAAAACTTTATCCTGGGAAAGATCTATTATACAGAGGATCTAATTTCTATCGATTGGACCTCTGACTACTGGACCTTCTGCCTTCCATGAGAACGTATCCAGGCGCAGTTCCTACGAAGATATACTTAGCCTCACTCCCTGACAGAGCAGAGTATCTGAATAGCCCCATGGTTACCTTTTTCAGAGCACTCAGCTCTTGGCCAACTAACCCTGAGACCTGGAAGCCTCCCCTCCCCACCCTGAGAGGCTCCTCCATCGACCGCTTATCTCATACTCATCACCCTCAGCGGCTCAGTAGAACGCCCTGAGCAAGGAATCTCTTTCCTCATATTCTGAGTGACTTTTCCCCCAAATACCATCAACGTTCAGGTCCTCCCAAGTCTCTAAGTTAACTGAAGGGCCTTTCCTCTCACCTGTCCTCAGCAAGTAGACAAGAGACTTCTTGTTTGGGGCTACGATGTGGTTTTGGCATGCTGAACACATTCAAGAATATATCTTATGAGTCGGGCGGTAGCGGCTCATACTTTTAATTCCAACACTTGGGAGTCAGAGGCAGGCAGATCTCTGAGTTCGAGGCCAGCCTGGTCTATGGAGTGAATTCCAGGACAGTCAGGGCTACACAGAGAAATCCTGTCTTGAAAAACCAAAATATTAAAAAGAAGACTGTATCTTAAACACCATCAAGGGCTGGTGGGATAGCCTAGGGGTGAAGGGCACTGGTAGACCTTCCATCTCTAGCACCCACATGACGACTGACAACTGTCTGTAATTGCAGTCTCAGAGGAATCCAACGCCCTCTTCTGGCCTCTGTTGGCACTGCACAGACATACATTCAAGCAAAACACCAATACACATGAAATAAAGATTTAAAACTTTTTTTAAAAATTTTTTGAGACAGGGTTTCTCTGTGTAGCCTTGGCTATCTTGGACTCGCATTGTAAGCCAGGCTGCCCTCGAACTCATAGCGATCCACCTGCCTCTGCCTCCCGAGTGCTGGGATTAAAGGCCTGAGCCACCACATCCAGCCTTAAAACTTTTAAAAATGTTATTTTACCACCTAATGAAGGTTGCCAGTTACTGTTTGTCAGTGTGCTCCTGAGTCTGGCTTTTGACCACCAGGCTGCACACAGAGGTCCTGACCTCAGATTCACAATGAGAAACTAACATTTTGTGTTTTGTAATAAATCCTTAATTTATATTCAAAAAAGGATGTGATTTTTGTTGTTGTTGTTTGAGACAGAGTGTCTCTGTGTTGCCCTGGCTGTCCTGGAACTCCATCTGTAGACTAGGCTGACCTCAAACTCAGAGATCCATCTGCCTCTGCCTCCCAAGTGCTGGTATTAAAGGTGTGCACCACCACCTTTAGATTATGATATTTTTAAAACACAAAACTTGGGTTGGGTGTGGTGATGCAGGCCTTTAATCCCAGCACTCGGGAGGCCGAGGCAGGTGGATCGCTGTGAGTTCGAGGCCAACCTGGTCTACAAAGCAATTCCAGAATAGCCAAGGCTACACAGAGAAACCCTGTCTCAAAAAACCAACAAAACAAAACACCCATTTGGGTGGAAATCTTGTATCAAAGTTGTAAGGTGCCAGAACTGACAAGTTCAAAGAGTTTGAAGATACCTACTGAACAATGAAACAAAGCATCTTGACAAATAGCAGAAGCACTGGCACCTCTGTTCCCTGTCACCCCTCCTGGGACTGCAGGCTAGTTAGCATGCTTAGTGAGGCTACACTGTCTTCCCTCCTGAGTTCTCTTTATCTGTTCAAAGATATAGCCCGAGTTTTCACAGTGTCTTCTGTTTCTTGCCATTCTTTTGGATTGTTTTGTTTTGTTTTGTTTTTGTTTTTCAAGACAGGCTTTCTTTCTGTAGCCTTGGCTGTCCTGGACTCCCTTTGTAGACCAGGCTGGCCTCGAACTCACAGCGATCCGCCTGCCTCTGCCTCCCAAGTGCTGGGATTAAAGGCATGCGCCACCACCGCCCAGCATCTCTTGGATCTTTTAATTAAAGCTACCAGAAGTCTATACACCTACATCTATGTGCAAATTATCCAATATTATCTTGGTTCTTGGTTGTTGTAGTTGTTGCATTCAATATTGACATACTTAGCCGGGCGTGGTGGCGCACGCCTTTAATCCCAGCACTCGGGAGGCAAAGGCAGGCGGATCACTGTGAGTTCGAGGCCAGCCTGGACTACAAAGTGAGTCCAGGACAGTCAAGGCTACACAGAGAAACCCTGTCTCGAAAAACCAAAAAAAAAAAAAAAATTGACATACTTTCTTTGTGTGTGTGTGTGTGTGTGTGTGTGTGTGTGTGTGTGTGTGTATCTCGCGCTCAATCTTCTTTCTTTCTTTCTTTCAAGACAGGGTTTCTCTTTCTTTCTTTCTTTCTTTCTTTCTTTCTTTCTTTCTTTCTTTCTTTCAAGACAGGGTTTCTCTGCTTGTCCTGGAACTTGCTCTGTGGACCAAGTTGGCCTTGAACTCACACAGATCCACCTGCCTCTGCTGGGATTAAAAGCATGTACTACTATGCCCGATGACAATATGCTTTCTTTCTAGAGGTAGTGAGTTCATGGAGCAAATATAATCTTCAGTAAACCCCAGATAGTGCCTGGAGAGATGGCTGAAACCTTAAGCATATGTATAGGAGCTCAAAACAGCTCATAACTTCAGCTCCAGAGGTTCCAACACACTCCTCTGATCTCCACAGGCACCTGCACTCATGCACGCACACTCCAACACATAATTAGCATAAAATAAAGGTTTTCATTTAAAATTCCAGATAGAACTTCCAATGTATAGCCTACATATCCATGGTCCATTTTTCTGTATCTACTTAGACTGTTTAACAACTTTGGTTTTTTCAGCCAAAGTTACTCCAGCATGAACAAATCCTTCTCTACTCGGAAGGATCAACTGTCCTGTGATTCTCAAGTCAAGAATAAGTCCTTCGGTGGCTACTCACCTTGCAGCTCCACTCCTTCTCATCTTTGGTGGTAGAAGCTGCAAAGACCTTGCCCCATCTCCAGTAGTGACCACATGTAGCAAATGATGTCGGCTTCCAGGAGCAATGGTTCCTTCTGTCCTGGTGGGGCTGGAAAGCTCCTCCTTCAGGTGAGTGTAATTGTAGCTGTTGTCCTGCCACTACCTACATCTTTCCCATTGTGCTAGTTTCTCACGCTCTGGGTTGTACAGACTTCTCCATTCCTTGCTGCACATGGGAGCTGAAGAGGAAGGAAGAAGGAAGGATGGGTATACTGACCTCCAGCTCACTTCTCACAGAAAACGTATTATGACCACTACACAATTATTTTGCCCCATGTCTGTCTTTCCTTGTAGACTACAAACTCTTCAGTTACCACAGTGCATGACATTTTATTAGCCTCTTAGCCAATAGTCATTGAGTAGGCTACTAGGATAGCTATACACACAAAGTACAGTAAAGACAGAATAGGTCGTTGAATGAAGGGAAGAGACTTCCCCTTACAGAGCATAGGAAAAGTGATACTTAGAGCTTGGTCTTGGCAGATCAAAGTGAGAATTCACAAGGCAAGGCAAACATGATAGTAGCTACTTGTAATCATAGCAATCAGGAGGCTGAGCAATCAGAATTCAAGGCTAGCCTGGGATACAGACCCCATCAAAAAAAGAAAAAAAAAAAAAGAAAGAAATGAAGAAAAAGAAAGAAAAAAAGAGAGAGTCTGTATTCAACCTGAGGCTGGCCTCAAACTCACGTAGATCCTCCTGCCTCTGCTTGGGATCAAAGGTGTACACCACCATGCCCGACTACAAAATTCTATTACTGAAATAAGCAGAGCATGGTTATGGCCATGAATCCCAGCTTGTGGGAGCAATCTGAACAGAACTAATTCACATAAAAAGAGAACAGCTTGTTTGAAGAACAAAGAAGTTCACATTTGCCTAAAATGTAGAGTGTAAATGTTGCAGTATAAGAATTGCCACACAAACCACTTGAGTACCAATCTCAGTGAGATGTTGATGGTCTATTGAGTGAATGAACGCACACCTTATGGCAAGACTGATTGCACTCAGGGCCACAGAAAGGACTCCGGAGCCTAACTGTGATGTCATCCTGTTTCTAAGGCAGGCCTTTTATAAGAAAAACCATAACCAGGTAACCAGGTAGGAAGCAACAATAGGGCAGCATTACATTTTGAATAGCTAAACACAAGAAGAATCCATTTTGTTCTGAATACATTGTATCCAGGGAGCTAGACAGAGCATTTTGAGCTGATTGGCTAGGATATAGACTTGGGGACTTTCCAGCTCCCCACCATTTGGGAGAAAGAAACATAGCAGGGTATTGTGGTTTTGTTTACATAGAAATATATCATTAATTTGAGCAGAATGTTCAACAAGTATTGAATTGTAAGTAAAAGGCTATTCAAGCTCCCAGGTAAGTAGAGCCTGAGAACTTAATCTTACCTTATGATCAAAATGGAGACTTAAAGATAAAATGGCTTCTGCTATGCTAAAGATGAAAGCAGGCGTTAACTGAGGAGCTAAGGTTGAAAGCAGGTTACAACATAAGCAGATGAAAGTGCCAGGAAATGAGAGAGGCGAGTGGAGGCGTGATCATAAAGACCTCCATGTCTCTCATTCACCTCCTAACCACTCTCAGCGCACACCCATCCTTCCTCCCTGCTTCCGCCCTTAGTCAGAGAACAGGCTCAGAGAGGCCTCAGGACTCTTATATGTTTGTCCTTCCTCCCCCTAGAAAGCTGCTTTTCTCAGGGAGCAATCCACTACCTTCCTTTCCTTTGAGTCTCAGTTCAAATGTCAGGTCCTCAAAATGGTCTTCCTTTGCTTTGTTAGCCAAAGTACTGCGCTCCACATCAACTTTTACTGTGAAATCTCTTGTTGTTGAGACAGGGCCTCACTGTGTAGCTCTGGCTGTCCAGGAACTACCCATGTAGACCAGTCTTGTCCAGAAAAGCCAAGAGTATACAGAGAAACCCTGTTTCAAAAAACCAATATATGAGCCGGGCGTGGGGGCGCACGCCTTTAATCCCAACACTGGGGAGGCAGAGGCAGGCAGATCGCTGTGAGCTGGAGGTCAGCCTGGTCTACAAAGTGAGTCTAGGACAGCCAAGGATACATAGAGAAACCCTGTCTCAAAAAACCAAAAAAAAAAAAACCCAAAAAAACAAAAAACAAAAAACAAAACAATATATGAACCTTATGAAGTTACTTCTTTCCTTAGCTTTGTGTGGCTCCAGTGACCAACTCAAGGTATCAGGCTTGCCCTCCTGCTGCCCTTCTGCTCATGCTCATTCAGGGACTGCAGTGCAGGGCGTCAGCATTCTTGAGTTCCTCCATGTTAATAAAAGCTTTCTGTAACAACAACAAAAAAAAGGTATCAGGCTTTTGCCCACCCTTTCCAGCCCTACCCATCTTATTTTTTCTTGTCTTGACACAGGGTCTCACTGTGTAGCCCTGGATGGCCTAGAACTCATTATATAGACCAGGCTAACCTCTAACTCAAAGACATCTACTTGCCTCCTACCTCTTGAGTGCTGGAATTAAAAATATGCACCACCATGCCTGGCTCTTTCCATCTTTTGCTGTTGTTTTCTTTTTTTAATGAGTGTTTTGCCTACATCTGTGTGTCTGCACTAAATGCATGCCTAGTGCCGTTGGAATCCAGAAGATGGTGTCAAACCCTCTGCAACTGGGGAAAAAAAACCAAAAACCAAAAAACAAACCCTCTGCAACTGAAGTTAGGAATGATCCTGGCTACAGTGTGGGTGTTGGGAATCAAAACTCTGGTCCTCTGCAAGAGAAACTACCATTGAGCCGTCTCTACAACTGTCCCTTCCCCCATCCATCTTAATTTTTTGAGACAAGATTTCTCCCTGAACCTGGAGTCATTGGTTCAACCAGCTGTCTAGTGAGTTCCCAGGATTCATCTTTTCTAACCATTACCCTCTGAACCTCCACCCTCCCAGGGGCATGGTTACAGACAGATGTGTGGTGCCTGGACTTCATGTCAGTGCTAACAGTCTGAACTCAGGTACCCACACCCATAGTGCAAGAACATTCCAACCGGGCCGTCATCCGGCCCCAGGTACCACATTTTCATTTTTATAAGCATTTGTCACTATCTAAAATAAACTCACTTACTTAAACAAATCCTTTTTCGTTTCATATGTGCATGTGCCATGTTGTTCATGTAGAGGTCACAAGACAACTTTCTGGATTTGGATCTCCCCTTTATCATATAAGTCCCAGGAATTGAACTCAAGTCCTTGGGTTTGGTGGGAGACATTTTTACTCACTCATCCTCTTCACCAGTCCCCATTACTTCTCTTTGTGCTCTTTGTTGTTGTTGTTTGTTTGTTTGTTTGTTTTGTTGTTGTTCATTGCCTATCTCCCTAGCTGAGAACTAAGTTCCACAAAGTCAGACATACAACTTTGATTTCTGCTCTACAAATGTTTGTTCTTTCTGGCAGGGGCTGGGGGTAAATGGAGACTTGAGACAAGGTTTCACATAACCCAGGTTGGCCTTAGATTTGCTGTATAGCCAAGACTGGCCTTGAATTCCTTGATCCTCATGTCTCTGCCTCTGGAATTTTGGGATCATAGGACTGCACTGTCATACCTGGCTGGCTGCTGCTTTGTTTTTGTTGTGTTTACACAGAGTCTCTTCTATCTCAGGCTCAAAGTATCTGTGGTTGACCTTGGACTCCTGGTCCTACTGTGCTGGGATCCCTTCCAAGTGCTGGGATTATAGTTGTGTGCGGTGACAATCCCTACAATTTCATTTTAAATTGTTTTTTTAAAAGCAGGGGATGGCGGCACACACCTATAATCCCAGCCCTCAGGAGGCAGAGGCAGGCAGATTTCTGTGAGTTGGAGGTCAGCCTGGTCTACAAAGTGAGTCCAGGACAGCCAGGGCTACACAGGGAAGCCCTGTGTCAGAAAACCAAAAAAAAAAAAAGAAAAAGAAAAAAGAAAAAAAAAATTAAATGATCTATTTAAGCTGGGGAGTGGTATCAAATGCTTTTAATCCAAGCACTTGGGCGGCAGAAGCAGGCAGATCTCTGTGAGTTTGAGGGCCAGGACAGCCAGGGCTACACACAGAGAAGCCCTGTCTTGAAAAACAAAAACTTGGGGCTGGAGAGATGGCTCAGCGGTTAAGAGCACTGACTGCTCTTCCAGAGGTCATGAGTTCAATTCCCAGCAACCACATGGTGGCCCACAACCATCTCTAATGTGATCTGTGCCCTCCTCTGGCCTGCAGGTGTACATGTAGGCAGAGCACTGTACACATAATAATAAATAAATCTTTAAAAAAAAAGAAAAAGAATTTAAAAAAAAAAAAAAGAAAAAAAAGAAAAACAAAAACTTTAAAAAGCGGGGGATGGAGAGATGGCTCAGCTGTTAAAAGCACTGGTTGCTCTTCCAGAGGACCTAGTTTCAATTCCCAGGACCCACATGACAGCTCACTACTGTCTGTAGCTCCAATTCCAGAGGGATCTGGCACCTTCACAGGCATATATGCAAGCAAAACACAACTACACATAAAATAAAAATAGAAATTTTTAAATTTCTTACTTGAGGCCAAGTCTCACTCTGCAGCCCTTACTGGCCTGGAACACCTATACAGACCAGGCTGACCTCAAACTCACAGGGATTCCTTTGCTTCTGCCTTCCACATCCTGGCAATACAATGTATACCAACATTCCTGGCCTTTTTTTCTTTTTTTCAATTACATGTTTATTTTGTTTGACTGTCAGTATCCCTGTACCACAGTGCACATTCAGAGCTCAGAGGACAATTTGAAGGTATTGGTTTTGTGCTTTTACAGTGTCGGTCCAGGGTATTGAACTCAGGTGGCCAGAGAGGCACCTTTAAACCCCTAAGCCATGTTATTGCTTACTGGACTGTAACTCTGTGGATGTGTATTTGTGTCAGCATCCACACACAAGCACATCTACCACAGCATGTTATGAAACTAAAAGGATAATTTTAACTTAATTTTATTTTATTCTTATTCATGTCTGTATGTGTATTACACGCGTGTATGGAGTGTCCAAAGAATCCAAAGTCCCTTGGGACTAGAGTTTCAGGTGGTTATGAGCTGCTTGATTTGGGTGCTTGGAAATAAATTCCAGTTCTCTAGAAGAGAAGCAAGTGCCCTTGGCCACTGAGCCATCTCTCCAGCCCCAAAGGAAAGTGTTCAGGAGCTGGGTTTCTCTTTCTACTCTGTGAGTGATGAGGATTGAACTTAGTCAACAGGCTTACCAGCCAATGCCCTCAGCTGCTGCATCATCTCCTGGGCCCTGTTGCTATGCAACAGTGTATTCCAGGCTAGCTGGTCCATGAGCTTCCCTAACACTTACACTGTGCCTCACGACTGTCTGCAACTCCAGTCCCAGGATTTGGACACCTTCTTATGGCCTCCTTAGGTGCAAGGCACACATGTGGTAAACAGAGATACACGCAGGCAAAATACCCATGCACATAAAATAATCTTTAAGCTTCGTTTCTGTTGAATTTTTAAGCATTTATTTGAACATACGTGTGTGAGGCTGAGTGTCACAGTAGGTGTGTGGAGGTCAGAGGATAATTCGGAGGAGTGGGTTCTCTCCTTCTACCGTGTAAAACCCAGGGATCGAACGCAGGGCATCAGGCTTGGAGGCAAGTAGTTTTACCTGATGATTATCTCGACAGTGTTTGCTTGGGTTGTTTGTTTTGTTGAGACTGATTTTCATGCAGCCTACACTGGCCTGGAACTTAGTATGTGGTCAGGAATGATCTTGAGTTTCTGATCCTCCTGCCTCTTTTTTTTTCCTCCCTCAAAACAAGGTTTCTCTGTGTAGCCTTTGCTGTCCTGGACTATTTTTATAAACCAGGCTGGCCTTGAACTCACAGAGATCCACTTGCCTCTGCCTCCTGGTTGCTGGGATATTATAGGCATGCGCCACCACACTGAGCTTGCCTCCACTTATTTTTTTTTCCAAGACAGGGTTTCTCTATGTAGCCCTGGCTGTCCTGGACTAGTGTTGTAGGCCAGGCTGGCCTTGAACTCACAGAGATCCACCTGCCTCTGCCTCCTGAGTACTGGGATTAAAGGCATGCACCACCACACCTGGCTTTGCCTCAAATTTTTCAAGTGTTAGGAGTACATGAGTATACCACCATGGTCAGCTTTTTTATTTTGAGGGTGTTTTGAGAAAGTAGTGGGGTTAGAGATTTAGCTCAGTGGCAGAGTGCTTGTCTAGCAAGCTCAAGGCCCTGGGTTCGGTCCTCAGCTCTGGAAAAAAAAAAAAAAAAAGACAGTAGCTTGCCTCAAGCTCACCTACTCCTGCCTTAGCCTTCTGAGTGTTGTAACACCATGCCAAGTTCATTTAAACCACTGTTTTTTGTTTTTGTTGTTGTTGTTGTTTTAGATTTATTTATTACGTATACAATGTTTTGTCTGCATGTATGCCTGCAAGCCAGAGCGGGCATCAGATCAGATATTATATAGAAGCCAGCCTGGCCTACAAATTGAGTCCAGGACAGCCAAGGCTAAACAAAACAAAAACAAAAAAGAAAATAAAAGAATTTTAAAGCTGCCCCCCACCACACCACCATCTCTTTTTCTCTGCCTGTTGTGGATTCACTTTGTATACTAGGCTGGCCTTGAATTCACAGAGATCTACCTGCCTCTGTCTCTGGAGTCCACCACACCTGGCTCTTTAAAGCTATCTCAAATCATTAGAGAGGATATGATGAGGTTTGAGTGAATGTTAAGAAGCAGTACAGAAACATGATCCCAGCTTCTTTGGGATATTTTTAAAATGTTATTATTTATACAATATGTGGGCCTGCATAGCAGAAGAGGGCATCAGATCTCATTATAGATGCTTATGAGCCACCGTGTGGTTGCTGGGAATTGAACTCAGGACCTTTGGAAGGACAGACAGTGCTCTTAACCTCTGAGCCACCTCTCCAGCCTTCCATTGGAATATTAATGCCAGATAAGATGTTATCTATATCAGGCAGTGCTGCCAAGCCTTTGATTCCATCACCTGGGAGGCAGAGACAGGCAGATCTCTGAATTTGGAGCCAGTCTGGTCTACAGAGCAAGTTCCAGGACAGCCAAGACTACACAGAGAAACCCTATCTTACAGAAGAAGAAAAAAGTTATCTACTTCCTAGCACTTGGGGAGCTGAGGTAAGCAGATCATGACTTCAAGGCTAGCTTGGCTACAGAACAAGTTTGGAAGAAGCGTGCGCAATATATCTAGACATAGATGTGTGTGTAGGTATGTATGTGTATATATATCCTGCCTAAAAAACAACAACAACAACAACGAAGCAAAACCAGAATTGCATATACTTAAGCAACATAACTTGACGTGGTTCAGTCTTTCAGCATCTCAGACTTGAGTCAGCAGTTTTGCCCTTCTACTTGATACACAGTGTCCATCAATACTTGAGTTTAGAGTTTTAAATACTTCACATTGTTTTGTCTTATTTTTTAATTATTTCACCTATTTCTTTTCTTTGTGTGTGTGTGGTTTTTGTTAGTTTGGCTGGTTGATTGGTTTGGTTTGGTTTGGTTTGGTTTTCGAGACAGGGTTTCTGTGTAGCCCTGGCTGTCCGGACTCTCTTTGTAGACAGACCATGCTGGCTTCAGAATCATAGAGATCCACCTGCCTCTGCCTCCCTGAGTTACTCCCTGATTACAGGCATGCACCACCACACCAGCTAATTTCATCTAGTTCTTTTGAGGGCGTGTATGCTATGGTGCATGTGTTCAGGTTTAAAAACACCTTGAAGCCAGGCGTAGTGGCACACGCCTTTAATCCCAGCACTCGGGAGGCAGAGGCAGGCAGATCGCTGTGAGTTCGAGGCCAGCCTGGTCTACAAAGTGAGTCCAGGACAGCCAAGGCTACACAGAGAAACCCTGTCTCCAAAAAACCAAAAACAAAAAACAACAAAAAACCCACCTTGAGTTAGTTCTCTCATTCCACCATGTCCCTCAATCATGTGGATCTACAGGATCAAAATCAGGTCCACCAGGCTTGGCAGCAACTGCCTATACCAACTGAGCCATTCCACCAGTCCACCAGCCCTATATTCTTTTTTGTTTTCCTTAATTGATTGGGAGGGGCCAGTGTGTGCACATGCTACACACACAATAGTGAAGAAAATACACTTTTTAAATGGTTGGATTCTAAGGAAAGGAAGCCAAGATTCTGTTTCGTTTTGTTGTGTTACGTTTTTCCAGACATGGTTTCCCTGTGTAGTCCTGTAGTCCTGGCTGCCCTGGAACTCACTCTGTAGACCAGGTTGGCCCCAAACTCGAGATCTGCCTGCTTCTGTCTCCAGAGTTCTGGTATCAAAGACTTGTGCCACCAAGCCTGGCTAAGATATTTTTTAAATTTTACTCATTTTTATTTTCAGTAAGTATTTTCTTTCACTTACTTAAGCAAAATTATTTATTAGTGTGTATAAGCAAAATTATTTATTAGTGTGTATGTATGTATATATGATGGTGGGGCATGTGTGAAGGCCACAAGATCCCCTGTAGTTTTGGGCAGTTCTGTGGGTATTAAAAGACAAACTGGACTTCTGCAAAAGCAAGTGCTCTTAGCCGCTAAGCAGCAGTCTCTCCAGGCCCTGCTTTTTGTTTTGTTTTGAGACAAGGTCTCATTCTGTAGCCCAGGCTGAGTTGAAACGCGCTCATTTCAAACTTCTGGCAATTCTCCTGCCCCAGTCTCCAAAATGCTGACATTCTACACATGAGCCATCATGATTGCTGTCTTTTAAATTTTTAATTAAAAAAAAAAAAATGGCAATAGCAAGAATTCATTGCACGATCTACTACGACGTGAAGATTTCCTCTATGGAAAAAGGGATCACGAGTGACATTTCTGACCGTGAAGAATCACATTCTGTGTCCTGAATAGAGACTACTCTGCAGAGGACACATCTGTGGTGAAGCAGCCACTGCCCTGTGCACTTGTGCTCTGCTCAGCAACAGAGGCTCTCTGGGTCTCTCTGAGCTGTGACTGCCCCTGCACTGAATGGGGCATTTATCACACTGTTGTAGACAGATCAGCTGACCATCATGCACAGGGCCCAAGAGCCTATCCATTAGTTCCTATTTGTTTGTTCGCACTGTCCAAACACACAAATGCTCTGGCTCTGGCACTGCAGTCAGTTATCAGTCTCCTCCAGCCTCTGGAAGGGTGATACAGGCAGGAGCTCGCTGTCATCCACCATCCCTCGTCTCCGCTTGGAAAAACAGTCAGTTAACCAGCTAATGAGAATAAAAATGTCTGAAGCTGGGGGGTGGGGATAAGGGGGGCAGGGGGGGTAGGAGCTCAGCTAGGCTGTTTTAATAACAAGCTCCTGGGCCCCTCCCAGCAACTCCTTCTATTCCCAAGTCCACCCACAAGATCCTCCTTCAGTCTGTGAATCAGAAAACTACACAAGGGACCAGTGAGTTGGCTCAGCAAGGAAGTTTGATACCCAGGGCCCACATGGTGGAGAGCAAAAAACCAACTTTTCAATTGTTCTCTGTCCTCCACACGGTGCTGTGACACATGTGTGCTAATACTCAAACACACCCAATAAGTAATACGATAAAGAAAAAAATGAAAGCAACATACAAACAGTTTAACAGATTAACCACTCCTCCAAATTATCAAAATTTGGATGAGCTTTGATCACTTTTTTTGAGAGATTAAACAGGTCATTTACAGTGTCAACCAGCATTTTGAAATGACTGTGTGGGAGTCATCCCTTTTTCTGCTGCCTGTTCACAGACGTTCCGAGTGCTAACACCCAGTCCCCTGCCTCTCTTTCCAGAAGAAATCTCTCTTCAGAAAGCTAATCCCCAAAGGAAGTCATGATGGCTAAAATGCCCAAATCTGCAGAAATTCCCAGCAGTGTGTCTGGTGTCAAAACAGGAAGGTGCCCAAGTCCCTCCTGTCTACCTCCAAGGGATACAACTGAAAATAGCTGACCTCAGCCGGGCGCGGTGGCACCCGCATCAGCACTCAGGAGACAGAGGCAGGTGGATCTCTATGAGTTGGAGGACAGCCTGGTCTACAAAGCAAATTCTAGGACAGCCAGGGCTCTCTCAGAAAAACAAAGAATGAAGAAGAAGAAGAAGAAGAAGAAGAAGAAGAAGAAGAAGAAGAAGAAGA
>OU015754.1:51209852-51231689 GCA_907169655.1 Acomys percivali | reverse complement strand
GAAGAAGAAGAAGAAGAAGAAGAAGAAGAAGAAGAAGAAGAAGAAGAGAAAAAAGAAAGAAAAGAAGGAAGAAAGAAAGCAAGCCCAGTTTCAGGGCCACATTTGGGCAATTCCTCTATGCTCTCCCCTCAGTAGCTGGCAGCATCCTTTTCCCTTGCCATCCCGTTCTATTTGCATCCCTAGGGCTCCATCAGCAGCCACTCAGTCAGCTCTTACTGATTCCTGGATTGTCTCACTCCAATCCTTCCCCTCCCCCAAGCCAGCTGTAGCCCGAGGGATCACTTGAAGATATAATTATGACGGACTCCTTTGCTTCCTGCCTGAAAGTGTTTGATGGCGCTAACAAAGTAAATCCAAACTGTCTAACTTGACTGGGGACCCCATGCCGACCATCTCAGGCATCCCCTCTTTCCTCCACTGTGGCTTCCATGAGTGTCTGTGTCCCAGCTCACACCATTTCCTTCCTCCTGCATTCATAAAAGGCCTTTCCTTGGGGCTGGAGAGATGATTTAGTGCTTAAGAGCACTGGCCACTCTTCAGAGGACCTAGGTTCTTTTTTTTTTTTTTTAAGTTTTATTTATTTTATGTATGAGTGCTCTGTCTTCATGCACATCAGAAAAGGACATCAGATTCCATTACAGATGGTTGTGAGCCACCATGTGGTTGCTGGGAATTGAACTCAGGACCTCTGGAAGAGCAGCCAGGGCTCTTAACCACTGAGCTGTCTCTCCAGCTCCTATTTTTTTTTTGTTAAGCCTTTTTTTTCTTTTCTTTTTTTTTTTTTTTTTTTTGGTTTTTGGAGACAGGGTTTCTCTGTGTAGCCTTGGCTGTCCTGGACTCACTTTGTAGACCAGGCTCACCTCGAACTCGCAGCGATCCGCCTGCCTCTGCCTCCCGAGTGCTGGGATTAAAGGCATGCACCACCACCGCCCTGCTAAAAGTAGTTGTTCCTTTCATGTTTTTGTTTTGGTTTTGGTTTTGGTTTTGGTTTTTCGAGACAAGATTTCTCTGTGTAGCCTTGGCTGTCCTAGACTTTGTAGACCAGGCTGGCCTTGAACTCACAGTGATCTGTCTGCCTCTGCCTCCTGAGTGCTGGGATTAAAGGTGTTTGCCACCATGCCCGGCCTAAGCCTTTTTTTTCAAAGGTCTGCCTAGATGTGACCTCTTCCAGCAAACTCACCTTTGAGCTTCCACAACATTTTGCTGGTTATTCCCTTGGACCTGCTCTGCTTTAAATGGTGACTATTGATGCACAGGGTTTTTTGTTGTTGTTGTATTGTTTTGTTTTTCTTTCCATAGACAACTGGCATCTTAAGAACATTGTAACTTCTGGGGCATGGTGGCACAGGCCTTTAATCCCAGCATTTAGGGAGGCAGAGGCAGGCAGATCAAAGTGAGCTCAAGGCCAGCCTGGTCTACAAAGTGAGTCCAGGACAGCCAAACAGCCAAGGCTATACAGAGAAACCCTGTCTCGAAAAACAAACCAAAAACCAAAAACAACAACAATAAAAACATTGTAGCTGCTGCCTGCTGTCTGTGATGGCACATGCCTTAATCCCATCACTTGGGAGGTAGAGGCCAGTGGATCTTGGTGAGTTTGAAGCTAGAGGGGTCAACAGAGCAAGTTCCAGGTCAGCCAAAGCTATTACAGAGAAAACTTGTCACAAACAAACAAACAAACAAACAAACAAACAAACAAACAAACTAGCCAAGAATGGTAGCACAGTATTCAAGGAAACAGAAGCAGGTAAATCTATATGGTCAAGCTTTATTTTTATTTACTTATTCTATTTTACTTTATTTTATTTTGGTTTTTTGAGACAGGGTTTCTCTGCGTAGCCTTGGCTGTCCTGGACTCCCTTTGTAGACCAGGCTCACAGCGATCTGCCTGCCTCTGCCTCTGCTTCCTGAGGGCTGGGATTAAAGGCGTGCGCCACTGAGCCTGGCTTCTAATAGTTTTGTTTTGTTTTTTAAAGAAGATTATTAATTTGGGGAAGGGACATGGGTTTGTTGTGGCACACATGTGGATGTCAGAAGACTTTGCAGGAGTCAGTTCTCTCCTTTCTTGGTTTAAGGCAGGATCTGTTTTTGCCATTGCAGTTGTGTATGGTTTTTTTTTTTTTTTTTTTTTTTTTTTCTTTTGGAGGGGGGGGGGTTGGTTGGTTTGTTTGTTTGGCCTAGATTCCAGGGACCAAACTTGCAATCTCACCAGTCTGAACTTTTTGCTTTTTGGTTTTTTTGAGAGGAGATGTGTCTATGTTTTCTTTTCTCTCTCTCCTCTCTCTTTTTATTTTTTATTTTTTTATTATTATTATTATTTTTTTTTTTTGGTGTTTTTGAGACAGTGTTTCTCTGTGTAGCCTTGATTGTCCTGGACTCATTTTGTAGACCAGGCTGGTAGTCTCTTTGAACTCACAGAAATCAGTCTGCCTCTGTCTCCCAAGTGCTGGGATTAAAGGGTGCGCCACCACTGCCGGGTGTATCTCTGTTTTCTAAGGTGCCCTTGAATTCTTTCACTTATGGGAACCTCCTGCTTCAGCCTCCTAAGAATTGGAACTATAGGGGCTGGAGAGATGGCTCAGAGGTTGAGAGCACCGCCTGCTCTTCAGAGGTCCTGAGTTCAATTCCCAGCAACCACATGGTGGCTCACAACCATCTATAACTGTGATATGATGCCCTTTTCTGGCTGAAGGTATACATGCAGAAAGAGCACTCTACCTAATAATAAATAAATATTTTTTAAATTGGATTACACCAGCCTGGTCTACAAAGCAAGTCCAGGACAGCCAAGGCTAAACAGAGAAACCCTGTCTCAAAAAACCAAAAGCCCCCCCCCCAAAAAAACTGGAATTACAATCCCAGCATTTGGGAGGCAGAGGCAGCTGGATCTCTGTAAATTTGAGGCCAGCCTAATCTACAAAGCAAGTCCAGGACAGCCACGAATACAAAAGAAACCCTGTCACGAAAAAAACAAAAAAACAAAAATTGGAATTACACCAGGCGGTGGTGACACACGCGCCTTTAATCCCAGCACTGGGGAGGCAGAGGCAGGCAGATCTCTCTGAGTTCAAAGAGACCAGCCTGGTCTACAAAGTGAGTCTAGGATAGCCAAGGCTACACAGAAAAACCCTGTCTCGAAAAAAGAAAAAAACAAAAACAAAAAATTGGAATTACAATCATGTATCACCACAGTTGGCTCTTATAGAATATTTATTTATTATTTTTGAAACAAAGTCTCACTGAATATCCCTGGTTGGCCTAGAACTAGCTATGTAGACCAGGCTGGCTTCAAGTTCACAGAGTCCTGCCTGCCTCTTCCTTCCGAGTGCTGGGATTAAAGGTGTGCACCACCATGCCTGGCAATCATCACAGCATTTTTATAATAGCAAAAACAAAACAACTATTACATACTTAAGGGTAAGAATTTGATTTAAAAAAAAAAAAAGATAATAGGGCTGGAGAGATGGCCCAGAGGTTAAGAGCACTGGCTGCTTTTCCAAAGGTCCTGAATTCAATTCTGAGCAACTGCATGGTGGCTCACAACCATCTATAATGAGATCTGGTGTCTTCTTCTGGTATGCAGGTGTACAAGCAGGCAGAAGACTGTATACATAATAAATATGTCTTTAAAAAAAGAAAAAGAGAAAAAGGATAATAACATAGAGTAGAAGTCATTAGGACTTGAAAAAAGAATTTTAAATGGTATTAAACAGTTTCTGTTGTTGTTTTTTCAAGACAGGGTTTCACTGTGTAGCGTTGGGGTCCTGGAACTCACTTTGTAGACCAGGCTGACCTCAGATTTACAATGATCCACCTGCCTCTGCCTCTCAAGTGCTGGGATTAAAGACATATGTGACTGGGGCTAAAGAAATGGCTTAGCCACTCGGGAGGCAGAGGCAGGTGGATCGCTGTGAGTTCGAGGCCAGCCTGGTCTACAAAGCGGGTCCAGGACAGCCAAGGCTACACGGAGAAACCCTGTCTCGAAAAAAAAAAAAAAAAAAGGCTCAGCAGTTAAGAGTACTATCTGCTCTTCCAGAGGTCCTAAATTCAATCCCAGCAACCACATGGTGGCTCACAACCATCTATATAGGGATCTGATGCCCTCTTCTGGCTGGCAGGTGTACATACAGACAGAGTACTCATATACATAAAATAAATAAATCTTGCTGGACATGGTGGCACAAACCTTTAATCCCAGCACTCAAGAGGCAGAGGCAGGCAGATTGCTGTGAGTTCGAGGCCAGCCTGGTCTACAAAGTGAGTCCAGGACAGCCAAGGCTACACAGAGAAACCCTGTCTCAAAAAACCAAAAAACATTGTTCATCAGTGGGGAGAAGTTGCTCAAGTGCTAAGACACACATGAAGGTCAGGGGTGTCCCTGCCTGTTGTCATCCCTCACACGCAACCGCTATACATCCCCTACCCCACCCCCACATACACCTTTTAAAGTAAAATAAAACCCTAGGAGGGCTGGAGAGATGGCTCAGAGGTTAAGAGAACTGGCTGCTCTTCCAGAGGTCCTGAGTTCAATTCCCAGCAACCACATGGTGGCTCACTACCATCTATGATGTGATCTAATGCCCTCATCTGGCCTGTAGGTGTACATGCAGGTAGAGCACTGTATACATAATAAATAAATAAATCTTAAAAAAAAAAAAAAACCCTAGGAAAGGAGTATAATCTTGTGCTGAACCTGTAGACTCAATTTTCTTAACCAATATATTTTATTAACAAGTTAGTGACCAAGCATACGTCACTTATAACCTGACCCACCAAAACAATAGGAAATGAGGATTAATGGACACAATAACAAAACCTTAAGAATATCAGTTGCGAGGAACAATTCTCCTGGCACAATCTGCAGGATTTCTTCTGCTGGAACCTAGAGTAACCAGAACCCAGAACCTCAGCAGGAGCCGGAGCCCCGAAGCCTTCCCTCGAGTGGTTCTTTCTAGGAGTGTCTTGAAGTGCAGTGATGAACAGGCAAAACTATCCCAAGTCTCCAAAACGCCCCGCCTCTAGTTCTGGGCTCATTTATATGTTCTGGTCACGGGATCTTTTCAGCTGGCAACAATTAAGCTCCTGGCTGAGGTGGTTGCTCTTCTAGTGAATTAACCTCACCTGTTCTCTCACAAGACTGTTCCGATCCCGCACTTGGAATCCTAAAAAACAGGTTTATCTCTCCTTCAGAACCCTGATATGAAAATGAACCAGCACCAGTTTCCAACTGTCAGTGTTGCAACAGTGCACCCAAATCCTGAAATGACCAATGGCAGAACCGTGGCCTACAGCCTGTCTGAAGAAAGCCCAGCCTGCCCTTGTGCAGGCTCTGTGGGCACATTCTGCCTACATGCCCCTTGGATGACTATATTTTCCTTGCTGCAGGCAGCCGGCTGCTTTCCCTATTCTCTTAGTGCAAATGTCAACTGACATTGTGAGAGTACATTACACACAGACCTTTAAGCCTGAGCCTCAGTTTTCTCAGCTATAAGGTGGCATAGAGTATTGTCACTCTCTCCTGACAACCCAGTCCTTGAGCTAATATAATATGACTCCAGCCTAAGAAACAGCCTGACGCTCAAAAACAATACCTGGGGACACATCTAGCTGGCCCCGCCCCATGGTGACATTAGCCTCACCACATACAGCATCCCCTTTCAGACGTCCAATCAGCCAAAGCCAGGGAACAGCCGATCCGCAACGGGCGATGATGATACTCCACCGTATGTCGGATCCACTAATTGCCATGTAAGATTAAAAGGCCCTAATTATTAAGGATCTGTCTTCTGCTATGGCCCCACGTGTGTTCAGAACTGCAGTCTCTCACCAAATGTGTTCCTCTTCCTACTTCCTAGCTCCAAAAACAGCAGCACCAAAGACCCAAGCTGGAAATAAGCACAGCATCCTCCACTTCCCGCCAGAGTGTGGGTCTCGAAGGTCCCCCAGAGGTCCACGTGTTGAAGGCTTGGTTTCCAGCCTGTGGCACTATTGGCAATGATGAAACTTAGGCACACTCTCAAAGGAGACAATAGGACCTCACTCCCTAACCCCCTTTCTCCACTTGCTTCCGGAAGCCTTGACATAAACAGCCTTCCACTGAGCCGCCATGAATTCAAAGCAGCAGGACCAAGCCCCATGCACTGAAACCTCTTAAAACTGTGATCCAGACCTTTCTTCTTTTTAAGTTTATTGCCTCGGGTATTGTGTCACAGTAACAGAAAGCTGACTGACCATCCCCTCCCTTATGTCTTCCATTCAGTCTATTACAAAGATTTGTCATTCCTCTCTCTCTCTCTCTCTCTTTCTCTCTCTCTCTCTCTCTCTCAGACCTATCCATTTCTTTTCATCCAGAGCCCACCACTGTAGCTCTTTCTATTATTCCTTGTCGCTATGACACTGCCACACCATCCTCCTTTACAGCTCAACAGCTCACCCTGCCTTCACAAGGCATCCTCCTTTACAGCTCACCCTGCCTTCACAAGGTCTTCCAGGGAAACTAACTTTTGCTTTTACTAAAAAACCCGCTAGGGCTGTCAGAATAAAAACTAGCCTTGGTTTTTTTTTTTTTTTTTTTTTGAGACAGTGTTTCTCTGTGTAGCCCTGGCTGTCCTGGACTTGCTTTATAGACCAGGCTGGCCTCGAACTCACAGTGATCTGCCTGCCTCTGCCTCCCTGAGTAAATACTATTCTTAAACACCTTTCTACCTCACAACAAATCTTGTGTCTACTTATTCCTATTATTTGTATTTTATGACAAGAAAAATAAGATTTGTCAAAGTTGAAAAATTGTCCAAGGCTATAAACAGTAAGTAGGTAAAGCAGAGCTGAACGCCAAGGTGGCTTAATTTTTGTTAATGGAAAAGAACTGTATTGTTTTAAATTTGTTTTATTTTCTGTGTATGAGTATTTTGCTTACATGCATGTCTACGTACCAGATATCAAAGGGCAGAAGAGGGCACTGGAGCCCCTGGAATTGGAATTACAGATGATTGTGAGCTGCTGTGCGAGTGCTGGGAATTGAACCCGGCTCCTCTGGAGAAGCAGCCAGCTCTCTTAACTGCTGAACCATCTTGCTAACCCTGCCTTTCTTTTCTTGTCTCTTGTTTGCTTGCAAAGGAGTTTCGCCATGTTGCCCAGGCTGGCCCTTACACTCCTGGGCTCAAAATAACCTGTCCTTAGCCTCAGCCTCCAGCCCAGCTGTGAGGAGATGGATGCCTCTGCTCGCCCACGTCCTTGGCTACAAAGCTTGGTCTGGCCTGCTGTAGACAATACATGTGCCGCCATGCTTATACATAGCACTCTCCACCACAGACTGGTACACAGTTCTGGCAGTTTTGTTTCCTGAAATTAGAGCCCTATGCATTCTCTTCTGCCTGCTCCCAGCAGGCCCCTGTGAGAGATGAGGAAGTCCTCAGGACAGGGGTGGGTCCAGTCAGTCTGTAGCCAAACATGGGCTTGGGACAGCCCCTCAGCGTCTGAGGATTCCAGATCCTCCACTCCTTCAAGCCTTCACATTCTCCCTAGGAAAACCTGTCACAGACCCCTAGGCCAGTGTCCTGCATGCTCACTGAATCTGTCACTCCTACTAGGCTCTACGTCCAAAGGGTTTCTTCTCCCCGCCCCACATTAATTAACCTACTAAGGAATTCCCATCTTCTGTCCTTCCCCCAGACTCTGGCTGGAGCCGAGGGATTCCTAACTAAAAGGGAACTCCCATCTCAGGCCCTGCTGCCCTTAGTTAGGTCAGGGCCAGCAGGAAGCAGCACTTCCAGCCGGGCACTGGCGCCTATGCGCCTGCTTCAGGGAAAGAAAGCCTTTAATAAATCCGGAACGGATTTGCATCACTGAAGCAAGAGAAGGGCTCGGGGAACTCACAAAGCTCTAAAGTTGAGCTGAGGTTGCGTCCATCCCACCCCAACCCCAGAGCTGCTGCGGGATCTGCTGAAAGGCAGACACTGGCCTTGAAACGAGGGTTGTGATGGTTGCTAGTCACCACCTCCTGTGTTTCAACCAGACCTCAAGTTGGAGAGGAGAGGGAGGAGGTGAGGGGTTTGTGTGTGTGTGTGTGTGTGTGTGTGTGTGTGTGTGTGTGTGTGTGTGTACCCACAATTAAAAATCTTCTAGTGCCGGGGCAGGGGTGGGGTGGGGGCACGCCTGTAATCCCAGAACTCTGGGAGGCAGAGGCAGGTACATCTCTGTGAATTTGAGGCCATCCTGGTCTACAAAGTGAGTCCAGGACACCTAAGGCTACACAGAGAAACCCTGTCTCCAAAAACAAACCAAAACCAAAACAAAACAACAACAAAAAAAATTAGAAAAAGCCAGGCATGGTGGCATACAACTTTAATCCCAGCACTCAGGAGGCAGAAGCAGGCAGATTGCTGTGAGTTTGAGGCCAGCCTGGTCTACAAAGTGAGTCCAGGACAGGCAAAATCACATAGAGAGACCCTGTCTCGAAAAAACCATAAAACAAAACAAACAAACAAGCAAATAAAATAAACAGAAAAAAAGAAAAGAAAGCTGAGCCCTAAGTGTGCACATATTAGAATCATCTAGCTGTGTGGTCTTCTGGGGGTGGGGTGGGGCATGCATCTTAGTGACTATTACTATGCTCCCAAAGCACTCACAGCGCAGACTCTGAGTCTCAGCCTTGGCTCTCTGCATGCCTGCCTCAGAATTCTACTCTCCTCATGCTGTTTCTTAGAAAAGTCTTTCCCATGCTGTGTCAGCTAAACCCTGGCCAGTTCTTTAAGCCTCTACTGAAAGCCGCCTCTGCTCTGGGCTTGGTGGCACACACCTGTAATCCGAGCCCTGGAAAGAGTGAGGTAGGAGGATTTGCATTCAAGACCAACCTGCGTTTATATAAACCTGGCAAGTTCCAAGCCAGCCAAGACGACATAGTGAGGCTACATAGTGAGACCTTGTCATCAGGATCAAGACCAGAGTCCAAAGCCGGGCGTGGTGGCGCACGCCTTTAATCCCAGCACTCGGGAGGTAGAGGCAGGCGGATCGCTGTGAGTTCGAGGCCAGCCTGGTCTACAAAGTGAGTCCAGGACAGTCAAGTCTACACAGAGAAACCCTGTCTCGGGAAAAAAAAAAAAGACCAGAGTCCATTCCTGTGGAGTGCCTTGCCTGGCAGGTGATGGATATAGCAGTGGCTGTTGTGTGGCCTTCGTCAGGTCCCACTCCCTCTACAGTTACCTCTCTCACTCTCAGTGGGATCTGGATGAGATGACACCCCCCCCCCCAGGGCTGCCTCCAGCCCCAACCCTGTAAAACTAGTGATTTCTTGCATCTCTCAGCCTCTTTGGATGACCCAACCTTGGGCAGATGTTAGAGCATATGTGAAATCCTCCTTCGAATCGGCTAACTGAGCCAATTGTGCAAGGTTACCAGGAACCTCAAAGTGATAGATCTAGATTCAATACAACACGATGCTATCCTAGTGGGAAAGTCCCACTGCCCCAGTCTACTGAGAACCAGACCTGGTCAGAAAGCCTCTTTTTCTTTTTCTTCTTCTTCTTCTTCTTCTTCTTCTTCTTCTTCTTCTTCTTCTTCTTCTTTTTTTTTTCCAGAGCTGAGGACCGAACCCAGGGCCTTGCGCTTGCTAGGCAAGCGCTCTACCACTGAGCTAAATCCCCTACCCCCAAAGCCTCTTTTCAACACAACCACAAACTGTGACCACAAACTGTCTTACTAACGCTGGAGGACTAGCTCCAGGTCACCCCGTTTTGTACTCCAGTCTCCAGCCATCTCCTATAAACAATTTGTTCCCCCCCACACAAGGACCTGAGGACCTATCACGTACAGGACTGAATCGCTTCACCTTTCAAGCTGGCCACTTGGACCACTGCTTCCTGAGATGACCATCCATGGGCTCTCCTTACCTACTGAAGCCACACGGAATTAATGCTAATCTGAAGCCAAGGTCCTCAGATTCAGATAGAATCGGAAGTTGCAATTCCAGTTCTGTCACACCCTAGGCAGGTAATCTTAGACATGCAATTTACCCTCCTTGAGCATCTGTCCATTAATCTATTAGCAGAGCAATGAGCACAGGAGGAGGGAGGGGCAGCTAGCTCTCTGCAAAGTGCACACTTAGCATGTTCCAGAGGCCCTGAGTTCAAGCTGCAGAACCAAACCACACCAAATACCACACACTCAGGCAAGAATGTCATTGTTTCTGTTTGCTGTTTGCCTTTGTTCTCTCAGGAAGCCACTTAATGTATTCTTTGAAAGCTAGGTGCAGAGATCTCTGCGGCAGAATTTCTCTAAACAAAGTTAGGACTAAATAGTATTAAGTGCAGCCAGGTGTAATCGTGCACACATTTTTCCCCCCAGCACTCAGGAGGCGGAGGCAGACAGATTTCAGTGAGTTCAAGGCTGGTCTGAATTTCAGGACAGCCAGAGCTACATAGTGAGACACCCCTCAATAATGTATATAATATAAATACTGCCCTAAGGACCCAATTATAGACTTCAAAAAGCACAAAGAGGGCCGGGCGGTGGTGGCGCACGCCTTTAATCCCAGCACTCGGGAGGCAGAGGCAGGTGGATCGCTGTGAGTTCGAGGCCAGCCTGGTCTACAAAGCGAGTCCAGGACAGCCAAGGCTACACAGAGAGACCCTGTCTCGAAAAACCAAAAAAAAAAAAAAAAAAGCACAAAGAGGGTTTGAGGCCCAGAGAGGCCAAAGGTCACACTGTACGTGTAAATATGTAGAACGGCAGATGGGCCAGGGCAAGGTATGATGGAGGTCAGCGTAGGAATACTGAGCTGAATCCACAGACAGGCAGCTGAATATGAGGACGTGCAGTTGATGCCGCCCCATTTCTCATGCCCAGCAGGGCCTGGCATCTGCCTGTCTTTGGAACTGCTCCTCCTGGGTTCTTGAGTTTGCAGTAGCTTCCCAGAAACACTGGGTAAATATGTCTATTGTTAACCAGTAACCAGCCCCAGAGTGCCACACTGTGTCGCACACCTGTAATCCCAGCACTCAGGAGGCAGAGGCAGAAGGAAGGTCACTGTGAGTTCGAGGCCAGCCTGGTCTACAAGGCAGCCCAGGACAGCCAAGGCTACACAGAGAGACCCTGTCTTGAAAACCAAACACATGAAAGTCTCCTTTCTCATTTAACATCAATTTATTTTATTGTTTTTGTGGTTCTGAGGGTCAAAACATTGAACTACTTTGAGCTATATATATTCCAAGCTTCAGGTGGGATCGCTTCTTTTTTTGATGTCCAGCTCCTCTAAGAAACACCTCAGACAGATGCCCTCAACAAGGTTCTCTCTCAGGACGTTGCTGTGGGGACTCTGAACCCCGTTGCATGGGGTACACATGTCAATGATCAGCATCTTTGAATACTGTCTGCTCCTAACAGAGAATCTAAGTAAAGCCTGAAGTATGTTTTGTTTAGTGTCTTTTCAAAGAAAATAGTCTGACATGGGTTTGTTGACCTGCAATGTAGTAAGGGGTGTCCACTAACCTTAGGAAATGCTTTTTATTCAGTTTTGATGGATTTGGGTTTTTTTTGAGACAGGGTCTCACTATGAAGCCCTGGCAGGCTTGGAACTTGTTACACAGACCAGACTGGCTTCAAACTATGCCTTCTGAGGGCTGGGATTGGAGGGGTATGCCACCACACCAGGCTTGTTTTGTTTTGAAACAGGTTCTCATATAGCTCAGGCTTGCCTCAAATTCAATATGTAGCCGAGGTTGCCCTTGAAATCCGATTCACTCACTGCACCCTGCTAACCCTCAGAAATGTCCTTGGCTGAGGATAACCCCAATCATGGGAAAGCCAGAGATTCTAGGGACAGTCTGTCTGGTATGTTAAGCTACTTGGTGATACCCCAACTTTTTTTGCTATGTAGCTCCGGCTGGTGTTAGCCTCATGAATTGAAGTGATTTTTTTTTTCCCCTCAAGCCTCCTGAGTCCTGGGTGTGCCACCACACCCAAGCATGTTTCTTTCTTTAGGCTGTTCCATTGTTTTTATAGTTCCACTCTGTCTCCACCTGCAACTCCCTTTCCTGGTGCTCAGAAATGCGTCTTCATGGGCAAAGTCTGTCCCTGTCCAGTTTATTGCAGGGTTATTATTTCAAGCTAACCTCATGCACCCAAGGCTGTCTTGTCTGCCTCTCCCACTGAGCACACGCATGAGGTGTAGGAGAAAATATGGAGTGTGGGACTTCATTGACACACCTCAAACTTCTAACTTAAGCACATTCTAACTTCTTTTGTGGTCTGGGATTCAGTAGATGCCACCATTCGAGATTCCCCAGCTTCTAAAGTTTTACAGTAAAACTCTGTGATGTCAAGATCCTGTGACTGTGGACTCCATGAATCCAGAATTTCATGACTTTTTTTGTGTGTGTTTAATGCAATTTTGTTGTCGACATGGTAACAACAATCAGTGCACACTTGCCTGAGTTTCTGTGTTTATTTTGCTACAAGTTGCAAGTCTCAACTCTGGTCTTTCTTCTGTGGGTTCCAGAAAAGGCAAAAGATGGCTAGGGGAACAGAAGGATTTCTGTTCCTGGGGGGTGGAGGGGCTACAGGGCACCCCACTGCTAAACCCCAGCACTGAGTCTACCCTAGCTCCATTTAAGCTCCAGAACCCGAGGCCATCAGGAGAAGCCATCTCCTTTACAGTCCTTTCTCCCTGACTTGCCGCAGCAGAGTCCAGTGGAAGAATTTAGTGGGAGACTGGTGTTGCTGGGTGGGTGACCGCAGAGGGAGGGGTTAAGCGAAGGGCAAGGCACGGGGGGGGGGGGGGGGGGGGGGGGGGGGGGGGGGGGGGGGGGGGGGGGAACACAGCGATTCCCTAGGGAGCTCTGTAGCTTTCCCCGGAGATGAGGAAGGAACAGAGGCCGGAAGTGGGGGTGGGTGGGTAAGGGCACTGGTAAGGGTGGGGTGACCAGTACTGCATTGTGGGCCTGGAGCTAGGTTTCCGGTGATTGACCCATTAGTGACGAGGAGGGAACTCCCACCCGTGCTCCAGGGACTGTCTGGTTCTGCCAGACCCTGTCCTTTGACTGTTAGTCCCCCTGCCTGAGTCAGACTCCCAGAGGGGTTTTTTAAAAAAAAAAGCCCTTTCCTGTGGGGGCTCTCTGGCCAGGAAAGAAAGGAACCAGGGTTGTCAAAGCATCGCATTAGGGTTTAGGATAAAACAGGACTTCCAGTCCAGGACTATTCTTCCTACATTCCAAAAGATCCCAGAATGTTCCCTGCACTTCATCGTTCCAGAAAAGGATGGCGTGCCTCAGGCCACCTCCCAGGAGCAATCTGGACTCCCCCCCCCGCACCCCCCTCCGCGCCCTTCCGGCAGAACAGTTCAGCACAGCACTGGGCTGAAGCTGCCAAACCCGATTTTCCGGTGGCTGCCCAAGGCTGGCTAGAGCAGGAAGCCCTCCTCAGGGCATGGACCCCTCGGGCTCCCGTTCTCCTCCCCCTCACCTGATTCCCTGCCTGGGCTGTGCCTTCTGCACCTGTGCCAGCTGTCCCAGTGTGCCACCACTTCCTCCTCTCCCCTGGGCTGCTTCCCCGCAGCACCATAAGGTGTGGGCCAGTGCTGCCAGCCTCTGGGCTTCAGTCTTCTCATCTCCAGATGGAGAACAGCCGCCTTCCCACAGAGCAACTCAGGGGGAGGGGTCCAAACGTAGAAGTGAAAAGCCAAGGGCCCGTGGTTTGCTTAGTGGGTTGGTGTGGGGTTAGGAGCACAGCTAGGGAGTGAGAAGGAAGCTTGTGGAAATCTCTAGGTAGAATTGAAGAAATGAAGGGTGTGAGGTAAGCGGGTGTGCTCCCTCCGGATCTCTTATGTTGCCTAACCTTTGGGAGCTGGAAGAGAAGAGAGAGTGAGGAAGACAGACGTCATCCCTGAAGCCGCCAGGTGCCCAGTGTTCTGTCTCCGCCCCCCACCACCACCCCCACCACCACCGTTGAGGAAGACCTCTCAGTGCCTTCACCTGTCCCGTCTGCCTTAAACGCAGCAGCTGAGTCAGAGCTACAGACTGAGAGGCACAGGCACGCGAGGAGTTGTAGGCTGGCTAGCCAGGTCCGTCACCTCGCCCAGGTGCCTGCACCGGCTGCCCCACAGCTCACGCCCCACCCCCTCCCCAGTCTGAGAATCAGCCCTGTGTTCTCAGCCTCCAAAGAACTCTGGTGGGGTGAGAGAGAGTGAAGTGTACCCAGTCATTCCGAGGGGGGGGGCACATAAACAGAAAGAGTGGGTACCCTCTGGCTGTTGCTATCTCTGGGAGCCTGGGGGAGGAGGAGAACTGGGAACCTGGAGGAGGAGGGGTAGCGGAGGAGAACTCATTGCAGATGGAGCTAAAAATAGCTAGAAGAGATGATGTCATCGAGTTCCCTGTGCTTGTCACCCGCCCCATACACATACATAGAAATACATACGCTCAGAGACACGGATACACAGAGACATAAGCAAAGGCATGTACACACACACACACACACACACACACACACACACACACACACACACACAGACACACACACCAGAGTGATACTGGGGATGGAGGCATCTGGGCCTGGGGATGAAAGGGCAGGGAAGTCTACTGAGTGTGTCCAGATGTGTGTCTGAATTTGCATGAGTCTGACTGCACCAGTCTGATGCTTGTGAACTTGTGTCTGTGTGTACGCATGTTTCCTGCAAAGGGGTGGATGGGTGTCTATTGCGTTCTTGTTAGTGCTGATCTCTGTTTCTAACATGTGCCTGGGTGCATGCATTTGCTTATTATCCTTGTATACCTGTGAGTCACTGATATTTACATGTCTGCATCTGTTTGTGGACTATGTCATGTGTTTGTATGTACAGACCCCTTTGTGGGCCTTGGACACCAACCAGTCCAGCCATCTTCTGGCTGATATAAATGTCCAGCAGCCTGTTCCCATACCCAGGAGCCCTGGCACTCTCTAGACTCTGTGTGACTGTGACTTATCTGCCTCAGCCCTTCCCTCAGGATCCGACACTCATAGTAGGTGTGCTTAACTCATTTTCCTCTCACAAGAGGCAAATGATAATGTTAAGCAGACTTCTTAAACCCCAGAGGATAGGCCACCAAAGGTATTAGTGATTACTTCACCACCACCACCACCCCCCACACCCCCGCAACCCTCACACTAGCCCATGCACAAATCAACACATCAGAGACAAAGACCCTCATAATGTTACCTACACTAGACACAGCCCCATGGAAACCTAGTTAAACCCGGTGATACATGGGCACCGCATTCAGAAATCCAAATGGAAAATCCCAGGGCCAGACAGAGCAGCGCAACACCCTCCCCTGTTCCTTGCCCCACCCCCAAGTGCCCCAGCTCAGCTAGCAGTCCTGGAAACCGCTGACCTCGGAGGATGGCTCGGGGCTGAAGGTGACATGTCCTCCTCACACACTAGCCATTCTGCGCACACACACACACACACATACACACACACACTCTTCCAATGCAGGCCGCCCCTCCCCCTCCTGACCTTCATCCTTAGCGGAGCCAATGCTGCTCTCTTTGGTTTGCCTCTGCCCTCACAAGCAAGTGCCCCTTGACTCTCAGAAGTACACTCAGGCACAAAGGCGTGTCTAGTCACATGTGCCTTAATGCTCCTATTCTTCTGTCACACCTAGGAGCAGCCACACCTACACACTGACCAGCCCAGGCATACCTCAGACTAGAGTACTTGTGGGGTTTCTGTCTCTCATCCGGTCTCTCTCTTATCTGAGCCTTCTTAGTCTTCGCAAGGTGCCTTGTGCCCAGGGGAGTGTAAGGCAGGAGAACCCCTTATCACAAGGCAGATCAAAATGCTGAGGACAAAGATGGGTTTGTCTGACTGACCTTGCCCTGTCCTTCCACTGTCACCGTGGCCCACAGTGATCCTTGTTGCTGCCTCTCTGTTTGTCCCTGAGTAGCCAGCCCCAACCCTACCCTCATGTCCTGCATGGTTGGAACGCTTTGGAATGGGGTCGGACAGCTTAAGCAGAGTGTGACTGTGTTTGTTGTTCACCACCAACGACCCTCTAGAGCAGCAGGTCCAGGGTAAGGCAAGCTTCTGAGCATTTCTAGAGGATCACAAAGCCCCTAGGTTGACAGAGGTGTCTGATAACTGCAGAGAGAGAGAGAGAGAGAGAGAGAAAAAAAGGAAAATATTCTTTTAAAAGATGGCATTTGTCGAGATAACTCAGTAAGTAAAAGTGCAAGCTAGTCTCACAAGGTTCTGAGGTTGATCCCAGAATCCAGGTGAAAAACCTGGGCATGATGACATGCTGATTTACTGTCCCCACTGAGGAGGCAGAGACATGCAGATGCTTCGGATCCGATGGTCAGCCAGCCTTGCCTACTTCACAAATTCCAGGCTACTGAGAGGCCCTCTCTCCAAAAATGGTGGATGACATCCAAAGATGTCTGATTTTTTACCTACATGCACGCGCGCGCGCGCGCGCGCGCGCACACACACACACACACACACAAAGAAAACAGGCATTTGTGAAAACCACACTGACCCTTGGACTCACCTATCTCCCTCTATTTCAGTCACAGTCATGTCACTTTTCATTAAAGCCCTTATTTGATGGTGCGCCTTCAAAACCTTGCCATACCCTTGGGCTGGGTTTTCACAAAGTGTCCTTTAGAGTACAGAAGCAAGACAGGAGAATACTCCTGTTTTACAAAATTCCCACGCTGAGTCACAGACTGTCCATCCCTATATTCCCCCACTAACCTTGAGGTGAGAAGATCCACACCCTGGTGGTAGTAGCATTGGTGTCATTGCTGTTTGTGGACCTAGTGTTAAGATTGGTAGCAGCTGGGCCTCGGGGTTTCTGCCGGTATGTTCTGCGGCTGTATTTGAACATCCTGGTAGAGCGGCGGCGGGACCCACCCATACCTGGCCTTCGGTAGGGAGAACTCATGCCCCGAGGCCGAGGGGCTCGGACAAGTTGAGAGGGCCCCATGGATCGCAAAGAGCTTCTGAGGGGTTCTGCTGCACAAGGCAGCTGCAATCTCTATGACATATGGAGCCTACCTAAGGGTGGAGCTTTGTTACAGGTCTGTCCCATCCCCCGCCCAGACATAGCTCAGACTTCCTCACAATCCCCTTCATGGAGTCTAGACCAAAAGCCAGGCAACCACAGCATGGTCCCTTGGGGGGGGGGGCGAGGAGAGAGCAAAACTCTGGTAGGATGAAAAAAAAAGATTTTCTTGGGGGGGGAGGGGTTTTGAGACAGGATTTCCCTGTGTAGCCTTGGCTGTCCTGGACTCGCTTTGTAGACCAGGCTGGCCTTGAACTCACAGTGATCCGCCTGCCTCTGCCTTCCGAGGAAAAAACAGATTTTTAAAAAATTTGTCCACATTAACAGTACTAATGGACTGGGCATGGTGGCACACGGCTTTAATCCCAGCACTCCGGAGGCAGAGGCAGAGGCAGGCAGATCACTGAGTTCAAGGCCAGCCTGGTCTACAAAGAGAGTCCAGGACAGCCAAGATAACATGGAGAGACCCGGTCTCAAAAGAACAAAAAAACCAAAACAAAACAAATCAAAAAACAACAACAACCAAAAAAACAAACAAACAAACAAAAAACAATACTAACAATGTTTATTGAGCACCTACTGTGTGCCAGCCACTAGGCTTAGTACTTTTCAACCAAGATTTCACTGAATCCCATCACAGCCCTGTGCAGAGATTCTAATGTTAATCTTACTTATAGAAGTCAATTCTCAGTCTTCCCAGTAGTTGGAGGTTTACAGAGTCACCGTAAACATAGAATTAACAAACACTGAAGATGATTGTGGTAGTGCACGCCTTTAATCCCAGCACTTGGGAGACACAGGCAGGAGGATCTCTGTGAGTCTAAGGCCAGCCTGGTCTATAAGACTGTGTTCCAGGACAGCCAGGGCTACCCAGAGAAAACCTGTTTCAAAAAACCAAAACGAAACAAAAAGAAAAAACCAACCAACAAACAAAAAAGGGGGGCAGTGGGGCTATTTAGCACAAACATTTCCTCTCATATGTACCACAGCTTTCTTTCTTTCTTTCTTTTTTAATTTATTTATTATGGATATAGTACATGTGCAGGCCAGAAGAGGGCATCAGATCACATTATAGATGGTTGTGAGCCACCATGTGGTTGCTGGGAATTGAACTCAGGACCTCTGGAAGAGCAGTCAGTGCCCTTAACTTCTGAGCCATCTCTCCAGCCCCCACCACAGCTTTCTTGTGCTTAGGAGTGTTAGGTAATGTTCGGCACAACAGGAACCACTGGGGCCAGCAACATCTTCGCCGTCCACAACAACAAAACCTAAAGTCCTAAGAGATTCAAATAAAAAATACTGATAATTAGACTGCTGAAAAAACACTGGCTTCAAGGGCTAAAACACGTTTGTGAAGGCAGAAAATACACAGCTAAAAACGTGTTAGGATGGCCGGGCACGGTGGCACACGCTTTTAATCCCGGCACTGGGGAGGCAGTGGCAGGTGGGTCACTGTGAGTTCAAGGCCAGCCTGGTCTACAAAAGTGAGTCCAGGACAGGACTGTTACATAGAGAAACCTTGTCTCAAAAAAAAAAAAAAAAAAAAAAAAAACAACAAAAAAAAAAACTTAAAAAGAAAGAAAGAAACCGTGTGTTAGGCACTCAGAACTTTTACTTCTGTGTACATGCTCTGTGAATAATTGCAAAAGTGACACAAGAGTTGGTCCTGTGGTTACAAATGAATGTGGTGACCAGGTGAACTCACAGATAGAGCATCTGAATAATGAAGCTTGACCGTATAAGGAAACCGCCTCGTGAGGTGTAGTCATAGAATAAGGGGCAGCCCTGAGTTCAAACTTGATAACTGCCAAGATGGAAAGCCCAGAGTGTTCATCTTTTGCTATTCTATGGTCATTTATTTGTTTACTCAGGATATTCTGTAACCAACCAGGGATGAGGAAGAATGTGACCTCCCAGGAAAGAGAAAGCCCCGTGGAGAAAGGGGAAGCTGCACCAACTCTGGCTTCACTGGTCTTGTAGGAAGCAGACAGGAGAGGCATTGTCCACCCTGCCCTGTGCAGAGCCAAGGAACTTTGGATTTGCCCATTTCTCACACCTTAACCCCCCCTCCCTTCTGTCACTCTTCCTGCACCTTCAGCCATTAAGGAATCTTACCGATTACAAGGCCTCACCATCCCCACTTTGCCCTCCTTCGCTTTTAGCCACTGTGCTTCTCTGTCCTTATTCAGGCTCTGGGCCAGAGCCGCCTCCCTCCCTGGCTCTGTGGAAGTCACTCTGCCTGCCTCCTTAGAGGTAGACTCACAGGTTGAGTCTGGCTCTACCTCTCAAGTTATGTGACCCTAACAAGTGCTCACACTTTCTGGGCTTTTGTTTTTCCCCACATTTAAAAGAAAGAGTAAAAAGAAAGTCTAAAATGGGCATGGCAGCCTACACCTGTAATCCTAGCGTGTGGGAGGTGGAAGCCAGGAGGGTCACGAGTTCAAGGTCACCTTTAGCTTCACAGAGAGTCAGTGGCCATGCTGGCCTACTTGGGACTGACAACAGCAACAACAAAAAACCCAAACCAACCAAATAAGCACACAAAAACAACCTAGAACAGACAGACAAAACAGAAAATCTATTTCATAGGACTGTTGTGGAGAAAAAGAAAAACAAACAAACAAACAAAAATCCAAAATATGTTGCACATTTAAGGTATGTTTTGTTAGGGTAGTCTGGTATAGCTCTGGCTGGCCTGCAACTCACAGAGATCCACACACCTCTCCCGCTCTATGCTGGGATCATGGACATTGACCACCAAACTCAGCTCATTTGTTTCAACTTTGAGATGGGATCTCACTATCTCTTGCCCAGAAGGATTTTAAACTTGAAGGATCAAATGATCCTCTTGCGTCAGCCTCCAGAGGAGCTGCTGATACAGGCGTGTCCTGTTGGTTTATTACCTGTAATGTTACTACCCGCTTTCTCTCTGTCTATACAGCTGCCTCCTTCCATTCAAGAATTACAAACTAAAAAGAAAAAAAACCACTTCCGGGATGCAGAGATGGCTCAGCACTTAGGAATGCTTATTGCTCTGGCAGAAGACACCCAGCGCCTACGTTGGGTCAATCACAACCAGGTGTAACTCCAGCTCCATGTCATCTAGCACTGCTTTCTTCTGGCCTCTGTAGACACCTGCATACAAGTGAACACACCACACACACACACACACACACACACACACACACTCTACCACCACTCTGCCCCTATGTCCATGCCACAATCACTCTAGCAGTGCTCTCTGCTCTGACCTCTTGGTGCTCACTGCTCAGAGCAGGGAGGGGAATTTACTTTAAAACCCCATAACTATTCTCTTACACAGACCAGGAAACGAAGACTGAAAAACACATTTCAGAAATGACGGCGTAGCAGGGTGTGATGATGGTGATTGCCCGGAACTGGCACTAGAGAAGCTGAGGCAGGAAGACCAAGAATTCAAGCTAGCTAGGTATGGTGGTTCGAACCTGCAATGCTAGCGCTTGGGTACTTGGAGGATTGTGTCAAGTTTGAGGCCAGTCTGGTCTATAGAGTGAGATCTCTTCTCAAAATAAAAGCCAGGCCTGGTGGCTCACATTTATGATCCCAGCATTCTGGAGGCAGAAGCAGGCAGGTCTCTGAGTTCAAGGCCAGTCTGGTCCACCTCAAGAGCTCCAGAACACCCCGGGCTATATAGAATCTGTCAAAAGGAAAAATAAATAGGGGCTGGAGAGATGGCTCAACCATTAAGAGCACTTGCTGCTCTCCCAGAGGACCCAGGGATGATTCCCAGCACCACATGGGGTTTCCTGTCTTTGATCTGAAACTCTCTTCTAGCCTCTGCACAGGACACACAGAAATACACGCACACAAAACACTCATACACCTTAAATAAAATTTTAATTAAAGGGCTGGAGAGATGGCTCAGCGATTGAGAGCACTAGCCGCTCTCCCAGAGGTCCTGAGTTCAATTGCTGGCACACACGTGGCAGCTCACAACTGTCTAACTCCAGTTCCAGAGGATCCGACACCCAGGCACAGTGACACACGTCTTTAATACCAACACTTAGGAGGCAGAGGCAGGCAGATCTCTGTCAATTTGAGGCCCAGCCTGGTGTATATAGTTCCAGGACAGCCAGAGCTACATAGTGAGACCCTTGTCTCGAACAGAAATAAAAACAAACAAATAAAATAATGCCCAGGGCCCATCATCATACAGCTAAAAGATGACAGAACCAGTGTTTGAGCCCCTAATATGAATAACAGAGAGCAAGCACTTGTAAAGGACCTCTCAACCAGGAAAGTGGACCAGAAAGGGCTGCAGAACCTTGGAAGGGATTGCTCCTTTGTGGGCCCGCAGTGCCACCTGCTGGCAGAATGACCAGGGTCCTACACAGAGTTCCAGAACATGGAGAGGGGCAGAGAAAAGAAACAGGTGAGAGGCAGAAGATGAAGTGAGGAGACTAGAGAGATGGCTTAGCGGTTTACGTTGCAAAGGACCCAGGTTCAACTCCCGGCACCCATATGGTGTGTCACAGCCTCCTAGAACTTCAGTTCTAGGGGATCTGATGTCCGCTCCTGAACGTTATGAGAACCAGGCCCACACATCAGGGATATGCAGGCAAAAGGATATTTTTTTTTTAAAAAACAGCCGGAGCTGGGCCATGGTGGCATACGCCTTTAATCCACTCGGGAGGCAGAGGCAGGTGGATTGTTGTGAGTTCAAGGCCAGTGAATCCAGGACAGCCAAGGCTACACAGGGAAACCCAGCCTTGAAAAAGAAGAAGAAGAAGAAGAAGAAGAAGAAGAAGAAGAAGAAGAAGAA
>OU015754.1:51190364-51209842 GCA_907169655.1 Acomys percivali | reverse complement strand
AAGAAGAAGAAGAAGAAGAAGAAGAAGAAGAAGAAGAAGAAGAAGAAGAAGAAGAAGAAGAAGAAGAAGAAGAAGAAGAAGAAGAGGAGAAGAATGGGGACCTTGAGTTTGTAGAGAAAAAAGGACAAAGAATTATTTCCTGTTCTAAGGGGAAAACAAAGGTTGCCAGACCATGGCCATTCCCTTGAAAGTGTGTGTGTGTGTGTGTGTGTTCGAATGCACACACAAAAGAGAGTGTGAGATGTGTGCTAGTCTGTTATATATGTGACTGTGACTTTTGTGTGTAAACATATGGATGGCAGCTTGAACAGATGTGGGTGCCAGATACACGCAAAAATTCGAGGTAAGAATCGCCCTGCGCTATTGTGAGCAGGGCACTCAGAAGTTCTGGAAAGCTACTTGTCCTACTACTGGACACTGCTGCCCCGCACACACATTTCCTGAAATCAGAAGAGGCCAAGCCTGTGGGTGACATTTCCAGGCAGTAGGGGGCAGCAGGGGCAAGGGAGGTTGCTCAGCCTTGGGTGGGGCCAGTGGGCGGGCAGGCGCAGGAGGAGGCTTTTAAAGCACCTGCCCCACCTGCAGGTGTGCAGTGTTGTGTGAAGACTAGCCGATCCCTCATCACTCTGCCAGCACACTTAAGTGGCAGTTTCCTGGAGCTGTTCTGTTCCTTCGGGAGTGCAGAAAACCCGTTCAGAACCCATTGCCAGGAGCCCTGAGCAGGTGATGGCACAGGACAGAGATTAACCTAGGAATGGATACCAGTCCAGAAACAGGTTTGGGGTGCTAGAAAAAAAAAGCCTTTGGGTGGGTCCTGAAGTGTCTGTGCTGGTCTAGGAAGAGGACCAGGAGAGGTGGGTGTCAGGAAAGAGCCCTGAGTGACCTGCAGTGTGGGAGTCAGGCTTGGAATACCTGCGTGGAAATCTGGGGGTGTTGGGACCTGAGAAATTAGTACAGGTGGGCATGGGTGTCTGGAACTGGAGGATAGGAACTGGAAACAGTTATGAGATATCAGAGGCTGGACACAGGGGGAGTTTGGTGAGAAGTCACAGGATGCTGGGGTCTGGCATGCCAGGGTTTGAAAAGCAAGGCAGGTGGGACGGGAGGCCCTGACTTGTACATGTCTGTTTCCCAGGACCCACAATGCAGTGCTTCAAATTCATTAAGGTCATGATGTTCCTCTTCAACCTGCTCATTTTTGTAAGTATGAAGGTTGTGGGCTTCTGGGGTCCCCTACAAAAGCGGGTGATGATCTGAGGAGCCCAGGCGAGGGAAGTGGAGACTGGGTACCCAGGCGCTGCCGTGGGAATTTTCCTTTTTGAGCGGGAAGCAGGAGGTCTTCCCCACTGCTCCTTCCTGATCCCACTAACAACAGCCCGGCTGCCACACAGAAGTTAGGGTGAAGATGGGGAGGTTAGGGATGGAGAAGTGTAAGGTTCTCAGCTCCCTTCCAGGAAGGATCCGTCTAGGGCAGGATAGCCTATCAGGAGGGCCCCCCCACCCCCCTTTTAAACAGGCATTCACGGTTCATAGAGGAAAAGGGATCTGCTTAAGTTTATAGTGCAAAAGGCCACCATACACTGAGAAGTTAAAAGGAGAGGGAGTCCATGCCTCTTAGCAACCTTTGTGCTTTTACTAAACATTCATTGGCTGGCCAAGCATTTTAAGGAGCTGGGATTGTCTGCTTAGTGATAGAGCATTTGCTTAGCACGCATGAAGCCACAAACTAAAAGGCAAACATATTCGTTGATTAAGACCCGATGCTGTGTTAGAGCAGACGGAGAGCAAGGCCATTCATTGCCCTTGAGGATCTTGGGACCGGTAAACCTGATAGGCTGATAGTTGTCCAATAGGCTGATAATTGCTATACGCACTGATAATTGCAAAGTGGTACTTTCAGATTTACCACCAAGGCTAAGGGAGGCCCTGGAGGGGTTTGAAGCCAGCCTCGTAGGAAAATGCTTCCTGGAGGAAGTAGCTGAAGCTGGAAATTTGCATTGGGTGGAGGAGCTATAAAGTGCATAGGAAGGCCCAAAGGTAATGACATTTGATATTGTTTTAAAAACCAGGAACAGATTATACAGGGCTTGTTTAAGAAGCTGAGCCATGAGGCCCAAGCCCTTGGAGATAGAGACAGAGATAAGAAAAGAGGGACATAGTAAACAAAGGTGTCAGGGGTGGTGGAACAGACAGAGGCAGGGGTGAGGAAGGGGTCAGCCCCAGGCTCCTGTGTACCCAAGGGAGGTGCATGGATATTTGAAAGTCACGTGTTTGAGGTTAGCCAATGAAGCCATAGGGGTGGGCGGGGACCCTGGAAATCTTAAGGGAAGTCTGCCTTCCACCCACCCTCTTTGTAGCACCTCTCCCAGCCCATGGAACCCCTGATCTAAAAAAAAAAAAAAAAAAAAAAAAAAGTGAGTTCTTGGAAACTGGAAATATTAGGGTTGAACAGAAAAATAGCCACCGTGAAGGAGACAAGGAACAGAAGGTAGGAAGGAAGGAAAACAAGAAGTTTGAGGAAACAGTGGTCAGGGGCTGATGCCACCAGAGATTAGTGAGTGAAGGGGAGGAAGTAGAGACATGAAGTGTGCACCAGTTTAGAGAAATTGGGCAGAAGGTGGGTAGTCTCGTTGGCTCCGTGTGGTCTGTCCCTCCGGCTTCCTTTGGCTGCCGGGAACTGCGTTTTATTCATATAACTAAAGGAAATACTAGGATTTCAACAATTGAGAGAGCCAGGGCTCTGGCCTGATAGGGTTAAAGTCAAATCCAGTTTTGTTTCTGTCCTCTGTTGCCCAGGCCTTGCCAGACTGGGCAGAACAAGGTAGGAAAGCCAGGCTCCTTGAAATTTGACCCTGTAGGCTGGAAGCCCAGCTCTCTTGTCCTTAAGCAAACATCCTGGGATATAGTCACAATATATATCTCTTTACCCCCATGCCAGACTCCGCTCCTTAGCTGGACAGTGAGAGCTGGGCACACGTCAGCATCAGTGTCAGGCTGGTTCATCCACCAAAGACCCCAGGTTGGCAAAGGTTGGCTAGGAGTTTGTGGGTCCAGAGCCTCCATGGAAGGCCTTCAGAGCCTCAAGACCGCCTCTGAGACCTCAGGTCGAGTCAGTGTCCTGGAGAGAAGCTGTGCTTGTGCTCTGCCTCCGTCAGGCAGCGATCTGGATGGAAAAGGAGTGGGTCTGGCAGCTGCTCCACCCTGGAGGGGGTATCAAACGGGTCCTTTGAGTGAATGAACCTCCCAACCTCCGCCCCGTTTCAAGGTTGCGAGCAGGTGGAAGCCTCTCCCTGTTGTTACTATAGTGACTACTGAGCTTGGCTCAACACCACCACCAACAGCTTCCATGTATCAGAGAACAGTTATTCTTGACAATGAGAGACTGGACCCACTGGAAAACTAGGAAACACTCCTCTCCTACCTATGTGGCAGGACCCCAAGCACAGTAAAAGCCAAGTTGTATGCCTCCTCCCAGCCTGTGGCTGTTTCTAGAAGCCCTGGTCTCATTTTTACCTTCCCAGGTGAGCAGACTGGTGCATTCCTTGTAAGCGTCCCAACTCCTACTTTCTGGTACAAGTTAATGTTCCCCTCCACGCACAGTAGGTTGTTAGGTTCCCGAGTCGAGGAAAAGCAGAAGTTTCCTGACTGGATGGTGTACAGGGGACCGTTTGCTAGCACTGTTTCAAAGCCTGACTTCTGTCCCCAGCTCTGTGGTGCGGCCCTGCTGGCTGTGGGAATCTGGGTGTCCGTCGATGGGCCGTCCTTCCTGCAAACCTTTGGGTCGCTGTCATCAAGTGCCATGCAGTTTGTCAACGTGGGCTATTTCCTCATCGCGGCGGGCGTTGTGATCTTCATTCTTGGTTTCCTGGGATGCTACGGTGCTCACTCTGAGAACAAGTGTGCACTCATGATGGTGTGTGAGACCCATCTCCATCCCCCCGCCACCCTCCTGTCCCCCACCCACCTCCAGCCGAGGGTCCTTTCATCCCTGACACCAGCCTCTGGGGATCCCAAAAGCTCACCATGGGTGGGGAGTAGTGCGCAGGGCAAGGAAGGCACGTCTCCCTAAAACGCATTTTCTTCTTTCCCACCCAGTTCTTTTCCATCCTCCTCCTCATCTTCATTGCTGAGCTTGCGGCTGCTGTGGTTGCTTTGGTGTACACCACATTGGTGAGGCATGGGGATGGGGCAAGGGAGGAATAAACGAGCAAAGCCCTGAGAAGTGGGCGGTGGCCTGTGAGTGGCCACTTTCCCTACCAGTCTCTTAATACTGGCTTGACCCATCCAGGCTGAACAATTCCTAACATTGGCGGTGGTGCCTGCCATCAAAAAAGACTACGGCTACCAGACTGACTTCACCCAAGTGTGGAACTCTACCATGGAAGGGGTAAGGTGGGCTGGGAGGATTTGGGAGTGGAGAGGGGCATGAAAACCAAGACATCGGGCTGGAGAGATGGCTCAGTGGTTAGGAGCACCGCCTGCTCTTCCAGAGGTCCTGAGTTCAATTCCCAGCAACCACATGGTGGCTCACAACCATCTATAACGTGATCTGATGCCCTCTTCTGGCCTGTCAGTGTACATGTAGGCAGAGCACTGTATACATAATAATGAATAAATAAATCTTTAAAAAACAAAACAAAACCAAGGCATCATCAGTCACCAATGCCGTTTTCTCTGCAGCTGAAGTGCTGTGGCTTCAACAACTACACAGATTTTAACAGCTCACGTTTCGTCCAAGAGAATGGAGTCTTTCCCCAATACTGTTGTGCCAACTCTGCCAACAGAACAGTGGAAGAGCCATGCACCGAGGCCAAGGCCCAAACTATGAAAGTACAGGTATGTGCTGGCATAGAAGGGTGAGGCTACTGCTTTTGGTTGGTTGGGTTTTTTGGTTTTTTTGTTTTTGTTTTTGTTTTTTTTTTGGTTTTTTGAGACAGGGTTTCTCTGTGTAACCTTGGCTGTCCTGGACTCGCTTTGTGGACCAGGCTGGCCTCGAACTCACAGCGATCCACTTGCCTCTGTCTCCCGAGTGCTGGGATTAAAGGCATGAGCCACCACGCCCGGCGTTGGTTGTTTTTTTGAGACAGGGTTTCTCTGTGTAGGCCTGGCTGTAGACCAGGATGGCCTCAAGCTAATAGAGATCTACCTGCCTCTGTCTCCTGAGCGCTGAAATTAAAGCTGCCACCACCCAGCAAGGGTGGGATTGCCTTAATGGCCTTACAGTAGTAAATGAATTGGAGGTAGGACATTGCCAGCTATACTTTCTCCTGTCTCCCAAGGGTTGTTTCCATCAGCTTCTGCATGGCATCAGAACCAATGCAGTCACCGTGGGCGGCGTGGCAGTTGGAGTTGCGGCCCTAGAGGTAAGTCAGGGAGCAGACCGGAACTGGAGTATCGGTCTCCACCAGACCTGTACAGATTAGGCCATCTCTGAAGCGTCTCTAGAGGAGAAAGCTTTCTTGTGTTTTCATTTCTGGAGCTGAGGACCTAACCATGGGTGTATGGATGCCAAGCATATGTTCTACCATCAAGAAAAAAAAAGTGCTGTTCAGGGCAGACAAGAAACGAATCCTTGAGGATCTCAATCATGCCCTTTGGTGTTTCCCTGTTCCGCCCCACTAGCTGGCTGCCATGGCTGTATCCATGTATCTATACTGCAATCTGAAATAAGATGGCCTCTTCCTCCCGACTTGCTGCCACCACATGGAAACCAGGAAGAGGCACTCGGCGCAGCTAAGCAGCAGTGATGAGGGTGGAGATGAAAGCTAACAATGTCATCTGGGCTGGAGTGGACTCACCTTTGCTGTTCTGGAGTTGGGGTGAAATAGGGACCGCCTCTTTTGGTCTGTGTGCCTGCCTTGTTCTTCCACTGGTGGGGGGAGGGGGGAGGATCTGTCCCAGAGTCTCAGAGGCAGCCATGTCTGTCCATCTCCTGAGTCTTTTCTTCAAGCCTTGACACTCTCTTCGTGTAAAAGTGGCTCTTGATGATCCCAGCACTCCACTGGTGGATGAAGGCACTTACAGCCTGGGCATTTCAAGCACCGCCAAGTCATACAATGAATGTATAGAAGGCATTTTGAATCCTATAAACTAATGAATATATTCTATTTGGACTGTGTATGCTTGGAGACACGGGCCCAGACTGTCTAAATTGCACTGACTGCCCAATTGCACGGTTTCTGTGAGGCTGGACTCAGCAGGGTGGAAGGAAAGTGAGGTAGGTATTTGGGCCGCAGGCCTAGAAGGGCCCTGAGAAAAGTGGGAGCTGGGTTGGTCTGCCTTTATGGATCATGAGAGGGCTTTGTCCTGAAAGTTCTCCCTCCTGGTGAAGGGCACTGGACTGGAAAGCTATGAAAATAACAAGCTTGTGCCAAGTCAAGGAGAGGAGGACAGAATCCGTGTCAGGGCTGTGGGGGTGGAGCTGCCCTCTGGAGCCCTCCAGGAACTCTGAGAAGTAGGCCTAAGCTGTGTGCCCTAGTTTGGGGAATTCTCAAATCATTTATTCTTTGGTGTTGGCCTACCCATTCCTCTCAAGATTTGTATCTTTTGGGGAAGAGGGAGTTGGTTTAAACATCTTTATCGTCAATTAACCGGTTCTTCAGACATTCCAGACTTGTGCCCTGAGGGTCCTGCGTGTGGCTGGGCACACTGGTTCTGTTCCCGTCATCTTGAAGAGGAACTGCGTAGCTGGAGGGTGTGGCCTGGCTGATCATGGTGGCTTACTTAGGGTAGGGGCTGAGAGCATAATTATGGCACTACGGACACCACCAGCACTTTTTTTTTCTTGTTTCTGACTGTTCTAGAACTTGCCCTGTAGACCAGGAAGGCCTCCAACTCAGAGATCTGCCTGCCTCTGTCTCGTGAATGCTGGGATTAAAATTGTGCACCGTGACACCTGGCCTAGATCTTGCTTTGTTGGTTTTGCTTTGAGATAGGTGGGGAGGAGTCTCATATAGCCCATACTGACTGACCTTGAACTTTCTATATAGTTGAGAATGACTTTGAATCCCTGCCTCCATCTCCTAAGTGCTGGGTTCACAGGTATGCACCACCACACCTGGTTTTATGAGGTGATGGGATCGCACCCGGCTTCATGCGTACTGGGCAAGCACATGCTGCTTGAAGTACATCCCTACTCTTACTTAGTGTTTAACTGCCAGGGGCCCAGAAATTTTCAGCTGAAAAGCTCAGGACAAGACTTCGAGCAGATTGACTCCTGTAACTAGGCAGACCTTGCTTGGCACAGTGATAGTTTAACCTGAAGAACCTGACCAGGATGTTCCTGACAAAAATCTTGAAATCTTTATTTAAAAAGGGGGGGGGGGGGGCGCTGGAGACATGGCTCAATGGTTTAGAGCACTGGCTGCTCTTCCAAAGATCCTGAGTTCAATTCCCCAGCTTCCAAATGGCAGCTCACAACCGTCTGTAACTCTAGTTCCAGGGAATTTGACACCCCTGGACACACACTTACAAGCAGAACACCAATGTATATAAAATAAAAAAATTAAAAAAAATAAAAGAGGCTAGGCATCGTAGCGCATGCGTTTAATCCCAGCACTCGGGAGACAGAGGCAGGAGGATTGCTAAGAGATTGAGGCCAGCCTGGTCTACAAAGCAAGTCCAGGACAGCTAAGTCTAACACAGACAGACCCTGTGTTGGAAAAACAAACAAACAGAAACAACAACAACAACAACTACAGAAAAGAAAAGAAAAATTGAATGCCTCAGAACTTCAAGAGGCAACACTAAAGAAAAAGGCTGTTGCCCCAGGATAGGACAGTGGCTGCTACCAAGCAAATCCCAGTTTGACTAGCTGCCTGTCTCCCCCTCCTCCCCATCTGTCTCTATGGGCTTTTCCAGAGCAGCCTACAGCTATCACCCACTTGCTAGGCCCAAAAAAGAACAGACTTGGCCAGAGCCACACAGCCTCAGTCAGTGGAGCCTGACCAAGGATCTACAAGGGTCTAGGTAGGGAATTAAGTTGGCCTTCGCCCTGTGCCAGCTGACCGTGCCTCACACACAACCCCTCTATTCCTCCTGCAGGTGCCTGTGTGGAAGCAGGGGTGAGGTAGATTTGTTTGCCCAGGGAGGGCTGCTGCTTCATGGACTAATTGTTTCTCCTGTGCCTGCTTTGCCACCTGAAACACTATCGCTAGTGCCAGCAAACACTGAAGGAGTCAGGGCCGTGAGCAATATCAAAGTTATACTGTGCCGATGCCAATGCTGTGAGGAGCTCCTGGCACCAGTGAGAGAGTCTGGGACAGCAAACAGATAGGACAGGAATTCCAGTGAGTTCCTGACTCCTTGGCAAAAGATCTATACCCTTTCTTACAGTGTGATCTACTCAGGTCCCAATCTTTGGCCTTCAGAGCCTTTAATTTAAAGGTCATGTTCCCCTGCCGTGGGCTATCTGACTCCCAATGGACCATGCTGTCCATTTTCCGGTGACTAACTCAGGCCTTTATATGCTCGTTTGAGTTACTAGCCTCTTGAGAATCTAATTTAAAAAAACCATGGCTCTTTTCTCCAGAAAAACATCCCTATATGGAATTCTGCACACAACCAGATGGCCAGCCAGGCGGTAGTGGTGCACGCCTTTAATCCCAGCACTCGGGAGGCAGAGGCAGGTGGATGTCTATGAGTTCGAGGCTAGCCTGGTCTATAAAGTGAGTCCAGGACAGCCAAGGCTACACAGAGAAACACTGTCTTGGGAAACAAACAAACAAACCACACCAGATGGCCACAGACACCCTTGCCCCTATGTCTGCCTGCCCAGATAATCAGCTCCCACACCCCTGTGGCCTACACTGCTTCTGGCCCAGCCGCTTCCCTGCTCTCTCCCACTCCCTCACCCACGGCCACTCATCTGTTTTGGACTCTCAGCTATTTCTGGGGACAGGTGCTGAGACCAGACAAAGAAACAAAGAACCAGCCTGATAGTAAATTGGCGAGGAAGGGATGTAAGATGGCTGCTTGGCGCTAAGGCCCAAGAAGGAAAGGGATAAAGTCAGGTGGTCCCAGGGAGGAGCCTGTTTAAAACAATAAAAACAGAAGGTTTGAAGCTTGAGACTTGGGCATCCCCTGGTGGCCAAATGGCTTCACACAGAAGATAAACTACGGCAGACGGTAAAAAAAAAAAAAAAAAGAAAGAAAAAAGTAAAACCCACCATCTGACCTTTCATCCAAATGATTCTCTCCCTCACCACCACGCCGTGCTCCCCACAAAACACACTTCAGAGGTTTTCTCCTTTTTTAATCAATGATCACCTTTATCCAGCTTTGGAAATCTGGACAAAGAGAAGGCTGAGAGGAGGCCTGGTCCAGTGTCTAAGGGTCTCTGAGTGAGTCTGTCAGCACATGGGCCCCAGATGGGCCTGTCCATCAGCTGGGCACAGCAGTTTCCTGAGTATGAGCCAGTCCCACCCTCAGGGCAGCATCCTGGCCTAGAGAGGAGTAAAGGCCCCAGGTTGGGCCTATTCCCAAGGCCCTCAGGACAGTCAATAAATAGGTTCTGAGCCAGGCCTGGGAGGACGGGGTGTGAAAGAGCGGATCAGTTACCCAGGGATCCCAAAAAGGTCCTGGGTACTCCCCTGCCCTTCTCCAACAGGAAGTAAATAAATAGACCTTAAACTCAGGAACAGGGGTATTGGAGGGGATCCTTCCCATAGAGTTAGTAATTAAACCCATGTTAAAAACAAACCAGCCCTAACCCCTACCAGCATCTACAAAATCCTACAGGATAGGGCAGCGGGCTAGCCTGCCTGGGGGTACACAGTACCCAGCCCTGCAGGGTCCTGGAGGAGGCTTCATGTTTGTTCAGCGGCCCCTGGGGCTCCTTCTTCCTTTGGGGGTGGCTCCAGGAAAATGGGGGTGACTGATGGTGGCTTTTTCACTCTGAAACGTAACAGAAGTATGACAGAGGAGAGGACACGCTTCGGCCCCAGGAGGACTTTCCTATGGCAGAAGAGGGTGACTCACGAGTAAGGGGAGGCTGGGACCCCCACCACCAAGAAGTGGTTCTTCTTCCGAAATAATCTCCACAGGCCCCGGTGGTTGCCACGAACATCCAGGTCCCAAATATGGAGGCACTGGCAGAGACAGAATATGGGAAAGAGCTGGTCAGGAAGCTGTGGAGACGGTCCTCTGAGGGTCTTGCAGCTGCCTCAGTCTTCATGAGGATGCATCCTCTGGAGTATGGATTTGAGCAAGGGGTTAGAAGTAGGCTCTTTTGTAGACCAGGCTGAGCTTGAACTCACGGGGATCCGCCTGCTTCTGCCTCCCAAACGCTGGAATTAAAGGTGTGCACCACCACACCATCATACCCAGCCAGGAAGTGAGGTTCTTGAGAAGGTTCTGAGGTTAAAAAGTCTACAATAAAGGACTCTCACTAGTTGGGATAGCACATGCTTGGTGGAGGGTACTCCTGAGATAGGTGAGGCACTGGCACCTTGGCAAGCTGAGTCCAGGTAGTGAAGTCATCATCTTTCTCCATTCGGATAAAAGCCACATAGGTATGGCCCTCTGTGTCTGGCAGGAAGGAGTCTTCACAAGGGTCCTTGCTGTGGTCCAAAACCTCTGCTTCACTGCATTGGGGGTAGAAAAGTGAGGCCAAGACAGGACATACTTCCTAGAGGTGACACAGGGTCCGGGGCTTGAGTAAATGCTCTGTTGCTACCATCTTGGGGCTCTTTAATATTGTATGTACTGGAGAACTGTGGCTTCCATTTTCTATAGTGCCCACAGATTGTGGTACCAAGAAAGCGTACTCCCTGCCAGGCGTCCCGGTTTTCCTAGGCCATACCTGAGCAGCCTGTGAATTTCCACTTCATAAGCTTCTTTCTTCAGACTGAAGGGGAAGAAGAAATGAATCAAGAGAAGGAGAGGCCCCCCAGGTCCACGGAAAAGAATGGGCAGGGCAAAGGGTCACATGGGGAAAAGGCACAGCAGGTCTGAGGCAAAGACCCAAAAGGCCCTAGACAGGAAAGAACTAGCAAGGACTGGTCTTCAAACCTTCAGGTATCCACCCCCTTAGGCTGCTGCCAGTCTCTACCTGTCCACATTCCTGAGCTGGACACCTGGAACTGTGTTGAACTTGTGCTTCTTGAAGTAGGCCTCCTGAAACAGGAATGAGGATACGCATCGGGCTCGCTTTAGCTGGGCCAGCGTGCTCGCTGACTGCTACAGAGCCACAAGGCCCGAAACAATGGAGTCCTAAGCCTGGCCAGCGCCCTGAGATCTCCTCCAGGCTCTCCATCTTTGGCAAGCTCTTACTAGCTTTAATGTGGGTCGGTCCCTCAGCTTATACAACTGACCCATGAACTAGTCCTGTTCTCACTGGTTTTCCCCAGCTTTGCTGCAGAGCCTTAGAAGTAAAGGCAGACAGAGGCAGGAAGATCAGAAGCTCAGCCTCAGCTACACAGTCTGGAGACAGGTGGGGCTACAAGAGACTCTGCCTAAGAAAACAAAAGGGGGTCGGGTGCAGACACGCAGATACACACATACACACATACACAGAAACAGAGGCAGACAGGCAGAGACGCCCCTTCTGCGGGATGTAGCCAATAGCAGGTAAGAAGAAAGAAAGCCGCTGACTCAAGTTCTCTGAGTGACCAGAAGAAGCACTGTCCTTCCTTGGGAAATATGGCTTTTATTAGCTTCCTCTGGGGGTCTTTTTGGCTTCTAGTAGGTTCCAAATTAAATACATCCCTTTCAGCTGGACTTTTCTTTTTAAAAAAATTATTTATTTTTTTAAGCCGGGTGTGGTGCCACACGCCTTTAATCCCAGCACTCAGGAGGCAGAGACAGGGGGATCTCTGTGAGTTCGAGGACAGCCTGGTCTACAAAGGGAGTTCAGAACAGCCAAGGCTATACAGAGAAACCCTGTCTCAAAAAAAAAAAAAAAAAAAAAAAAAAGAAAACAATTTTTTTTTTTAATTTTATGTACATTGGTGTTTTGCCTGCATGTCTTATCTGTCTGTAAGTGTGTCAGGTTCCTGAAATTACAGACAGTTGTGAGCTGCCCTGCCATGTGGGTGCTGGGAATTATACCCTGGTCATCTGGAAGAGCAGTCCATGCTCTTAAGCACTGATCCATATCTCCAGCTCTCAGTTGGACCTTCTTTTTTTCTTTTTTTAAAGATGTATGTATGTATGTATGTATGTATGTATGTATGTATGTATGTATGTATACAGTGCTCTGTATGCTTGTACCCCTGCAGGCCAGAAGGCATGAGGTCACATAATAGATGGTTGTGAGCCACCATGTGGTTGCTGAGAATTGAACTCAGGACCTCTAGAAGAGCAGCCAGTGCTTTTAACCGCTGAGCCATCTCTTCCAGCCCTCAGCTGGTCTTTCAAATGTTCTTTCTTTCTTTCCTTTTTGGCTTTTCAAGACAGGATTCCTCTGTATAGCTCTGGCTGTCCTGGAACTCTGTAGACCAGGCTGGCCTCAAACTCATAGAGATCCACCTGCCTCCCAAGTGCTGGAATTAAAGGTATGCACCACCACGCCTGGCCTTTTTCTTTTTCCTTTTTTCTTTATTTCTGAGACAGGGTTTCTCTGTGTAGCCCCTGGCTGCCTGGAACTAGCTCTGTGGACCAGGCTGGCTTTGAACTCACAGAGATCTGCCTGCCTCTGCCCCCCCAAGTGCTGGGATTAAAGGAATGTACCACTACTGCCCGGCTGTTGGTTTTTGTTTTCTGAGGCTGGGTTTTCACTTTGTAGCTCAGATCGCCTCAAACTAACGCTCTTCCTGCCTCAGCTTCTCAAGTGCTGGGATCACAAGGCTTGTGATCTGTTTGGCCTTTGGCAGGTAGCATTTTTTATCCTCATCTTACAGATAGAGAGGCTGACAAAAGCAGAGCAGTAATTTCCGCAAACTGACACGGCTAGTCAGTGCCAGGGCCAGGCTCCACAGTCAATGTCCTTGACCACTACGTCATATAGCACCCTACTTCCTAAGACCCCACTCACATGGAAGTAGCCATTCATGTTGAGGCCCACGATGCCAAAGTGGTAGGATCGGGAAACATCTGGGATGATGCACTCTCGGCCCCGGCGCTGTTCCGGCATCCGCATCCACATGTCCCAGTCCCACAGCTGGGGTCACAGAACATTATGAAGGCTACAGGTTTGGGATTGACAGGGATTCTAGCCCATTCACCCTGTCCTGCTGGGTACCTTTTCTGGTGTGGGCCACTTGGGCTCAAGCTCCTCCTTGTATAAAGATCTCCTGAGCACCCATCCCAAGCCAGGCATGGTCTCCACACGGTACAGTAGTGCTGGATCCTCAGCCGTGTGTTCATACCCCTAAAGACGGAGTGCCACAGGAGGCATTAGCTCTAGGCCCTGACAGAGTCCCATGCTGACTGACTAACCCCTGGCCGCCCAGCCTACCTGGTCATTCCAGGCAGAAATGCAGTACAGGCTGTCATCTTCCTCCAGCAGGTGGATGGACTGGCTCAGGAAACTGAGAAAGCCAGAGTTCAAGAGCTCAGCATCAACACCATGACACTGAGCCCCACTGCCTCCACTCCTCCTTTTTACCTTCTGTACAAGCTCAGCACCTGCCCTCCTAGCAAGGCAAGCTCTCCCCCCACTTCTGAGCACATTTAAAGCTCCCCTAGGCAGCTCACCACATCCTTCCTGGAGACCCAGCCAAGTACAGAAGTCCCAAATAGCTTATGAGCAGTTGAATGGTGGGCTACCCCTGTCACCTGAAAAAATCCACAGCGATGTCCAGATCCTCTTCCAGAACCACAGCAAACTTGGCCTCCTACAGAGACAGGAGGGACCATAGTGGTTCCAAGGAGGCTGCTCCCAACCATGGCTTTCTGTCTCCAGCCCTAATGTTCAGGCACTACCCACCCCATCTTTCAGATCAGAAGGGCTATGCCAGGTAAGGGAGAAGTTTTCTCCATAATATAATTTCTCTCCACAGACCCAAGGGCTGTATCTATGGTACTCACCGGAAATAGATTGAAGGTGGCAGTGAGGCTGGCCTTGTAGTGCTGGTGGGGAATTGGACACATGAGATTTGAGGCAGAGAGCAGGACCAGGTCTCCGCCCTTCCACCCTTGCCAAGGAGTACCTGAGACACACGGGCGTTCTTGATGCTGATAGGAGTGTGCTGGATGCCCCTCAGACCAAACAGCGCCACCACATCCATGGGCTCCTGGGGGCATGGGCATCGGTCACTCTGTGTGTTACCTTCCCCCCCTCTGTGGCTCCCACATGTCAAGCCTCTCATATTTCACAGGCCTCACTAGTGATCACAGCTGCCTAGAACCCATAGGCTTGTGTCCTGCTCTGCCTAAGGCCCTCCAGCCCCACTCACCTCATAGTAGCCATCAATGAAGACCGTTATCATCTGTGGAGATACCCCTTGGGCTGAGAGCAAAGAGCGCAGCATCCTGAGGAGCCCAGGAAAACAGATTAGGGCTCTTTATCCTCTCAACTCACAACTCCCATGTTTATAAACAGGCCCACATGTCCTGTGTTTACCCATGTGGAACAGGCCTAGCATCTGCTGCCTTTCTGCCTCCTATAAGAGTTCCTTGTATGAAGCCGGGCGTGGTGGTGCATGCCTTTAATCCCAGAACTTGGGAGGCAGAGGCAGGTGGATCGCTGTGAGTTCGAGGACAGCCTGGTCTACAAAGGGAGTCCAGGACAGCCAAGGCTACACAGAGAAACCCTGTCTCGAAAAAGAAAAAAAATAAAAAATAAATAAAGGGTTCCTTGTATGGGACTGGAGAGAGGCCTCAGCAGTTTAAAGCACTGGCTACTCTTCCAGAGGACCCAGGTTCAATTCCTAGCTCCCATTTGGCGGCTCATAACTGTCTGTAACTCCTGCTCCAGGAGATCCAGCACCCTTACACAGACATATATGCAAACAAAACACAAATGCACATAAAATTTAAAAAATGAATTAAAAAAAAAGTTCAGGTGTAGTGGCAGACGCCTTTAATTATAGTACTTGGGAAGCAGAGGCAGACAGATCTCTGTGAGTTCAAGGCCAGCCTGGTCTACAAAGGGAGTCCAGGACAGCTAAGGCTACACAGAGAGACCCTGTCTCAAACAAAACAAAGAGAGAGAGGGGGACAGGAAGATGGAGAGGGGGAGAGGGGGAGGGGGAGAGGAGGAGAGGGGGAGAGAGAGAAAGAGAGAGAGAGAGAGAGAGAGAGAGAGAGAGAGAATGTTCCATGTACATGAAGGAGAGCTAAGCACCCACCCACTTCCTGAGCACCCCTGTTCAGTGTTGAGTACAGCCCACTTCCAAGCTTACCTGTACAGGTAATTGGGTCGGTTTCCTGCAATGACAGCCACAGGCACATTGAGGACCTTATTGTCTGGAAGCTGCGTGAGAAACAGATTACTGCCAACTAGAACCTCCATTTAGGGGAAGAAGTGCCAGTGCAGTGAAGGGCCTCAGAGCAGACAGTGAGGGGCCAGGGGTCTTCCTTGGTCTTGCCTTTCCATACACAGTCCAACTCAACCCTGGTAACACAGCTTGCCTCACCCCAGCCTGCCTTCAGCGTTCAGTACACATACACCCTCGGTTCCTACCAGGTCAAGGTGTAGAAAAATCTAAGCTGTGGCTTGTTCCTAAGGCCCCTTGCTAAGCTGGGAAGGAGTCCAAACCTCACTACTTTGGCCCCATTTACCGGGTCAGGGCTGAACTCAATGGGTGTTGGGTCCTTGCAGCTGCATACGCTCCCATAGCCCTCGACTTTGCTGCAGAAACGCCTGCGGCGACGGTTCAGCTCCGTATCTGCCCAGTGACACTCAGCCTCTAAGGGAGGAAGTTGACAGCATGAGGGCATGACACCAGCTGTGCTAGGGAACCCCAGGCACACCATCAGGGAAAACACAGCCTCAAGGAGGAGGATCCAAATGCCCTTTCTCTGCTCAAACATTACCCAAGCCCAGCCCCCACTAACCCCACCTTCAGCAGAGCTCAGTGGCACATCTGTCTTCAGCAGGACAGGGTCACCCCAGGAGGAGAGGGCAGGAGACTTAGAATGTTTCTCACCAAGTACAGGACCTGGCCGAAGGCAGGAATGAAGAAATATGAAGGCCCAGACTTGAGTACAGGGTGTCTTCCCAACTCCTTGCCCACTTTCACCCAAAGACTACCACTGACTCCTATATACTCCCATCCCACGAGACCCTATCTTACTGTTCTGCTCCTCCCTTGATACCACAGGTTGGACAGCCGCACCTCCTTTTCGTCCCACGAAGGCCCAGGTGTCCCTCCAGCCAAGGGCAGGGCCTGCCTGGCTTCCCAGGCTCCTCAGCAGAGCCTTGGCTGTGTCTTTGAGGTGGAAGGAGCCCTCATCCTGGAGGACCAAGAGAGATAGTCACCATGACCTGGCCTTATGGAGTACTGGGTGCGTTTCAAGCACTTTTATTTAAGTTGGCTCACTGAATAACTTCAACAATACTCTTTGGGTTGTGTTTTGTTGTTGTTGTTTACCCTTTGGGTTTTTGTTTTGTTTTGTGGTTTTTTTTTTTTTTTTTTTTTTTGGTTTTTCGAGACAGGGTCTCTCTGTGTTGCCTTGGCTGTCCTGGACTCACTTTGTAGACCAGGCTGGCCTCGAACTCACCATCGATCCACCTGCCTCTGCCTCCCAAGTGCTGGGATTAAAGGCGTGCGCCACCACCACCCAGCCACTCTTTCTTTTCTAACTCCATTGGCATCCTCGCTGTCCCTCAAGCTTGCCAGGTACTTCCCTACTTCAGGGCCTTTTGAACTGATCATTCTACAAGTTTCTACCTGGGGATAGTCTTCCTTCAAACAACCTACTGGCTTATTTCTCTCTTTTTCCAGTCCTTTATTCATACACTACTTTCCAATAAAGGCCTTCCCGGCCTAAGCTGCAGCCGCGTCCGTCATTCTGCATCCTTATCTTCTGCCTTACCTGGCGCTGAGCTGACTGCTTTATTGCTATCTCCGGGATGTGAGCTCCAAGGAGCAGACTGGAACTTGAACCTCCTTTCTCTAGAAGTTCTTCCTATTCCCCGAGAGAAGTCAGAGCAAGGGGCTCAGAGAACAGAGCCAGGGAGACTTCACTGACCTTAACGGTGCAGATCAACACACGGCCGGGTGCCACCATGTTGAGAAACAGCACCATGGCCTCATCTTCATGAGGAGAGTACGTGTCAAATACACGCTTTGCCATCACATGACCCTGGCAGGAGCAAACCTCTTGTGAGATAGTGTTACCAGGAAGGAGGGTCCAGCTTCAGCCTTCTGGGTCTCCCATCCTTAAGCTCACCGTGGCCTGATTGAGGACAATGACATGGATGCCTCGGCCTTGCTCTCGGGCCTCATCTTCTAGCACCTACAGTGGCAGAAACAAAACCCAGCTTTTCACCCTTGGCATTCATGGTAGCTCCATCTTATAACCACAAAACACATCACGCCCAGCCACTATCTCTCTTTAACTCTGAATTTCCCATAATCCTCTACCAGTGAGGCCATCGGGAAAGGCAAGTCCTATAACCCCAGTATCTGGCCAGAGACTGAAGGCAAAGGGACTAGGGGGTGGTTACATAACAAGTAAACCAAGGTTGTTATCTGCCTGCTTACGGGCCTGATCACTTCTAAGACATCTCGGACACCTCTTACTTCATCCTAACACGTAGAAGCCATTAGACAGCAGGCTAGAGCTCCCTCCACGGCTGAACGCGGACCGAGGCTGTCGGCCCACTCACCGTGGTGCCATCCACTGCCACGTACACTTTGCTTCTACTCGAGTACACTTCTACATCCAGCACCCGTCGGGGACTGCTGCCTCTGCGCTGAGGGGACTCCAGGCGTCCTAGGGCCTCATCTGGAGAAGGAGTTGTCAGTAACGGGCATGGATAATGTCTCCTCACTATGGGATCTGCATGCCATTCCTGCCACGAGGTCCTAGGACTCCCCCTCCCCCCCACCCTCAGCCAGGGGCCCCCACCATAGTCTTCTTCTGCTTCCGGGTCGTCACTGGCTTCGCTGATGGCTCTCCGAGTGTCTAGGATCAACTTGATGTTGACAATGACAGTCACCAGCAAGAAAAGCACAGCCCCTGTCTGAGTGGAAAGGTGAGGATGGCTGAGGCACACCCTCTCCAGATCGCAGAGGCTTCTGGAAAGTATGACCCTGGCTGTAGAGGACACAGGGAGAAAGAACCTGGGACCCGTCTCTTCTCTTCCTGGTTCTCAATCAGGACAGGAGTTTGTGGCCATCTGCCCCGAGAATTTCCCCCCTCACAGGTCTCCCTCCACCAGGCCCTCCCTACCCAGAGCTCTTGTGTTTTTCCATTTGAGTCCTTGACTTCTTTGGTCCCCTCCATAACTAGTTCCTAGAGATGGATTCAGGACCCGAGAACCGCGGCGGAGAGTCAGAAGACAAAGAACCTAGGTCACACTGTCTGACCGTTGGGTGTCGGGGCAAAGCCCCCCTGACCAGACTTCTGGTTGCTGTTGGATGCCTAGGAGGTCAGACTCAAGTTCTAATTCCAGAATCCTGGGTCTATAAACCATTGCCTGAGAAAGACGGGGACGTACGAAAGTTTCCCCTTCAGGGATCTGCTGCCTCTTCTTGGTGGCCAAGGCACTTAGTCAGTCCACAGCCTACGCTAGGGTGAAGTTAGGAGGCCAGCCTTCGGGACACACGGGGCGTCATTTACCTGACAGAATCTCCGCAGGGCCCGCTGGTTTGTCAGTTTATACTTCCAGGTAAGATACCAGCTCCGTTTCTTCCTGGCCCCAAAGGGCTTGATGAGGGGACTAGGCTTCCAGTCATCCATACTGGATTAGGGAGTCACCCCTGTCCCGGCCAGTCCATGACTTAAGGAATCTGAGGGGATCGTAGAATCACATGGAGTAAGACGCTTCTCTCAAAAATCTAATCCCTTCTGGTGAGACGAGGACTTCTTAGTAACACTTCTCTCAACAAACTGCTCGGCTGTGTGACCTAGGCAACGTGGCTCAACTTCTCTGGGTCTGGCCTGAAAATCTTTAGAGGAGTTGGATCAACTGAAAATTCCCAGAAGCTGGAAGGACTGAGTCCAGCCAGGCTCTGGGCCTCAGAGGCGGCGGCCAGAAACTCAACTATCACGATTCCTCAGTCCCTTAAAAAGGTCCAAATCCCAGTCCTGGGGTGGACCAGTGACAGCGACCTCCCGGCGCCCCATTCCTTCACCCTCGCCCCATCCCATCTGGCTCAGCCCCTCTCCTCCCAGGGGCTCAGGGACGCCGGAGGCTTCCGAAGCCCCCGCCTAGCCTGCATCACCCCTCTGGGACCCGCATCCAGAGGCACTCACGGCTCAGGGGCCCCGGGCCCCGCTCGGGCCGCGCTCGGGCCCGCACAGCTCGGCCCAGCGCGCCGCGGCCTCCGCCTCCTCCATGCCGCTCGCGCCCCGCGCCGGCCCCGGTCGGCCCGCCCCCGCCCCTTCCGCCGCCCGCCGCCCTCTCACCCCGCGGCGGCGGCGGC
>OU015754.1:51164212-51175855 GCA_907169655.1 Acomys percivali | reverse complement strand
TGTGTGTGTGTGTGTGTGTGTGTGTGTGTGTGTGTGTGTGTGTGTGTAGGGGGAAAGGGTGATCTTTATTCAGTGGGCCCTCCTGAGTTAGAGGAGACTTCCCCAAATTCCCACAATAACAGCTATTTTCTGCTTTTCAGAAATTCCATGTTGGGGAAAGGGAAGGTAGCCAAAGCTTAAGGTATCTACTCTCCTGCCTCCCAGCCCCAGAGCCTCCATAGTTGTTTCGGAACCACCAGATCCTATACAGCCTCTGGCTCTTCTAGAGACCCTCTCCTCCCCTGCCTCAAGGTGATTATTTCTACAGTGACTCCTCCAGCCTTCTTTCTGCTTTTGCCAGGTCTCCTTACTGTGCCCGTAGCCCCAGGGTTCAGCCTCTCCTTACCGTGCCGTAGCTCTTGGACTCCTGCCTTCTTCCCTTCACACTGGAATTTTGAAATTACTGTATTCCTTTTTTTTTTTTTGAGGCTCATGTCTCTGGCGATACGTTTCTGAGCTGAAGGGGTTGCCCGCCTCCTTGTGGCCATTACGCGGCATTGCTGGAGTTGCTGGCTGAAACCTCCAAGTTTAAATGTAATTCGGTCTTAGCCTTTCAGAGATGAATAGGCCTAGAGATGGCATAAACTTACCTAGTTCTATCTGGTGTGAAACTGTGGCAATGGCCACGTTAGGGACCTTCCTGTCTGACTGCAAACCCACAGATCCATCCTTAGACACACTACCCAGTCAACGCCCCAAATTTTCCTCATTGGAAGATTTGAGACCTACCTGGGTATGGTGGCACACACTTGACCTGCAATCCCAGCACTTGACAGGTGGATACAGAGCAGGGGTTCAAAGTCATCTTGAGCTACATAGCAAGTTCAAGGCCAGCCTGACTATATGAGATGCCCCCCAACTTTCATCTGCCCACCCCACCCCTAAAGAGGCAATTGAGTCTGCAGAGGTCAGGGATTCCAACCCAACTAGGTGAAGGGCATGCTAGTCTGTACAGATAGGAAAACCCAGGGCCACCTTTTTTTTTTTTTCCCCCCTGTGGAAGGAGGGTGAGAAGGTTCAGGCATGGGACAGGAGTTGGCACTTTGGAGCTGGAGTTTAGAAGCAGGGTGGTGTGAAATTAGGAAAACCAAGTTGATGTTGCAGGGATGAAGGTATACCACAGGTCTACGGGTGATTTGAAAGTGTTGGGCTGGAGACATGGGTGAGTGATTTTGAGACTCCAGTTGTTGTTATTTTTTGTTTTCTTCTTCTTCTGAGACAGGGTCTCTGCATAGGTCTGGTTGTCATGGAACTCACATTATAGACAAGGCTAGCCTCAAACTCACAAAGATCAGCCTGCCTCTGCCTGCCAAGAACTGGGATTAAAGGTGTGTACCAGTGCATTCAGAGTTGTTATAGGTTTGTTTGTTTTCTTTTTGAGACAGGGTTTCTCTATTTAGCCTTGACTGTTCTGGACTTGCTTTGTAGACCAGGCTGGCCTCAAACTCAAGAGATCTTCCTGTCTCTGCCTTCATGAGTGCTGGTATCCCAGGTGTGCACTACTGAGCCTGGTTGTTGTTACTGTTTTTAAAGGATTTCTTTCTTTTTCTCTTTCTTTCTTTCTTTCTTTCTTTCTTTCTTTCTTTCTTTCTTTCTTTCTTTTTTAGAAAGCATCTTACTCTGTAGCCAGTGTTTGTCTTTGTAGCCCAGGATGGTCTGGAAATGTTGGAAATCCTCCTGCCTCAGCTTCTGAGTGCTGGAATTATAAGTGTGAGCCACCACACTTGGCTTTTGGTGTCCTTTTTAAAATTTCTTTTTTCTTTTTTTCTTTTGATTTTTCGAGACAGGGCTTCTCTGTGTAATTGCCCTGGCTGTCCTAGAACTCTCTTTGTAGAGTAGGCTGGCCTTGAACTCATAGTGATCCACTTGCCTCTGCCTCCCGAGTCCTGGGATTAAAGGCATGCACCAACATGCCCAGTTTGGGTATCCTGTCTTAATAGCATTAGTCTCCATTATCTGAGGAGTCCAGGAGCCACAGTAAATACATCCCTGGTCCTTCCTACCTGCCTCTAGGCTGCCTGGCTGAGGCCTGGCTGCCCCGTTAGCATGGACTTTTTTTTTTTTTTTTTTTTTAAGCATGGACTTTTATGAGCTAAAGGTAAGAGCTGCTTTTGGGAGCTCTGTGAAGTGGAGAGAGGTGATAGATGCAGCGAGACAAGAATGAGATGGCAGCCGGGCGTGGTGGCGCATGCCTTTAATCCCAGGACTAGGGAGGCAGCGGCAGGTGGATCACTGTGAGTTCGAGGCCAGCCTGGTCCAGGCCAAAGTAGGTCCAGGACAGCCAAGGCTACACAGAGAAATCCTGTCATGAAAAAACAAAAAACACGGGGCTGGAGAGATGGCTCAGTGGTTAAGAGCGCCGCCTGCTCCTCCAGAGGTCCTGAGTTCAATTCCCAGCAACCACATGGTGTCTCACAACCATCTATAATGTAATCTGATACCCTCTTCTGCACATAAAGTACTCATATGCAATAAATAAAATAATCTTTAAAAAAACAACAAACAAAAAGAAAGAGATGGAAACAGGATGGAAGTCTGGACAGAGGAAGCACGCTGCTCTCCAAGTATGCTGGACCCTTCCTCAGAATTCATAATGCAAAGATGGTAGCTTGGGAAACAGGACCTGAGAGAACTAAGATGGGTCTGGCCAGTCTGACTCCATCTGTCTGGACAGCAAGGCTGCAAGAGAGGTCAGCGGTTAGGTGTGTGCGTGGTAAGAGTGGGGAGTGATGGAGAGGCTAAACCTTGGGCTAAGTGGCTGTCTCAGAACTACTTGGGGTTACAGTGAGCACCAACTCATTGTGGGTACAGTTCCAGGTGATGCTGAGTATTCAGTTACACACGCTCAAAGAGTAATGTGTATGTAGAAGAATGTCTAAAAAGAAAATTAACCTGGTTTATATATTAAGCATTTAAAAACATTTTATTCTGAATCCTATAAGCCATTGTCACCAACATATTGTTGCTTAGAAGTTTGCTAATTTCAGATAGGTAACAAATAAGCCACAGTGGGATGAAGGTCATTGTTCCAGGAGACCTATGGTTCCTCACTTAACTAGCTCAGCCACTCTTTTCTTATTCTCTTAGGAGATAAGGCAGTATATTGATTTCCTGTTGCTGATGTAATGAATTAGCACAAACTCAGTGGCTTAAAAACCAGCGAGGCTGGGCATGTTGGTACATGCTGGCAATCCCAGCTCTCAGGGGGCTGAGGCAGGCAGGTTGCAAGTTTGAGATCAGCCTCCAGGAAAAAAAAAAACAGTCGTGGGAGAACATAAGACTTTTAAAAGCCTGTAGCCCCTGTGACCAAGGCAGAGTGTTTCTGCAGGCAGGGCCCTTGACAGCTTCTTCTCTTCAGGACCACTATGTGAGCCTGCTTCTCCAGGCAGAGGTAATTACACTCCCAGCACACTAACCCGGGTTCTCCCTGGCAAGCACAGACTCCCTTTTAAATGGTTTTTATTCCTTAGTGGTTAATTATCGCGGATACTAGACCCATGTCTTTCTTTTAGTTCCTGGTCCGTAGTTTCAGTCTTCTCTTGGACATAGGTATACACTCAAAACTTGTCAATATATGTTTGGAAATGTATCTTTAAATATATTTATGTATGTATTTGTGCATGTGTGTATGTATATAGGTATATGTGTGTGTATATATGAGCCTGTACTTTTACATGTTTTAATATATATAAATGGTATACTTTGATAGTAAACTAACTTCTATAATGAATTATTCTCATATTTCAGTGACAACACAATGTGAGACTTATTTTTCACTTATTCCACAGAGCATAAATTTTTTGGTTGGACAGTTCTCCTTCCCTGCACATGTCAGGCCTCACACTCCTAATTTCAGACCGTGATATAAACTTTCCACCAAGGTGTCTTACCATCCACTAATGATCCTTTGATTTCACTGGGATTACAAAGCTATGATTTATTGACACTATTAGTACATTTTCATTAGTCTAATTCTGTACAGAAAAACTTCACACCTCAGAGGACCATTTACTTACTCTGCAATAAAGTTAATACCAGAATGGTAAGAAAAATGCTTAAGTGTCTTTCATTCCTCCTCCCACCCCCTTATTTTCTCAAGGCAAAGTCTTATATAGCCCAAACTGGCCTTCAGCTCACTATGTAGCTGAGGCTGACCTTGAACTCCTGATCTTCTTGCTTCCATCTTCCAAGTACTGGGATTGTACATCTAAAGCACTATACCTTACAGAAACAAATAAAACGCAAACAAGGTCTTACTTGTAGTCCAGGTTAGCTTGGCATTCAAGGATCCTCCTGCCTCAGACTTCTGAGACTAGGATTCCATGTGTATACCACCATGCCTAGTTTTCCATATCATTTTTATAGAGTAATGCTGTTTCATAATTTTGTTTTGTTTTATTCTCTTTTAAACTTACAGGTGTGGATCTATAGTTATTGTAAATGTAATGTCTTTCAATCAAAATGTAATATCTTTGCAGTTTTTGTTTTGTTTTGTTTTAAATATATGAAATATAAAACATGGGGGAGCTGGAGAGATGGCTCAGTGGTTAAGAGCACTTGTTGCTCTTCCAGAGGTCTTGGGTTTGGGTCTTAGCACATCCAGCAGCTCATAATCATTTGTATCTTCATCTCCAGGGTATCAGATGCATGCACTCACATACGCTTACATGCACATGCCCACATAATTTAAAAAATTTTGGCTGGGTGTGGTGGCGCATACCTTGAATCCTAGCTGGTTTACAAAGTGAGTTCCAGGACAGCCAAGGCTACACAGAGAAACCTTGTCTCAAAAAAACCAAACCAAACAACAAAACAAAAAAATAAAAACAAAGCTTTATGCTCAATTTTCTTAACCAATATATTTTATTAACAACTTAGTGACCGAGCATACGTCACTTATAACCTGACTAACCAAAACAGTAGGAAATGAGGATTAATGGACACAATAACAAAACCTTAAGGATATCAGTTCTGAGGAACAATTCTGGCACAATCAGCAGGATTTCTTCTCCTGGAACCTAGAGTAACAGTAACCAGAACCCAGAACCTCAGCTGGAGCCGGAGCTCCGAAGCCTTCCCTCGAGTGGTTCTTTCTAGGAGCGTCTCGAAGTGCAGTGATGAACAGGCAAAACTATCCCAAGTCTCCAAAACGCCCCGCCTCCAGTTCTGGGCTCATTTATATATCTCCTCCCAGAGTCTGTTCACGGGATCTTTTCAGCTGGCAACAATCAGCTCCCGCATGAGGTGGTTGCTCTTCTAGTGGATTAACATCACCTGTTGTCTCACAAGACCGTTCCAATCCCGCACTTGGGATCCTAAAAGACAAGTGTATCTCTCCTTCACAAAGCAATAACAAAACAAACAAAAAAGTAGAGAAAATAGAGTAATGAATACTTATACACCTACCAATCAACTGCTTTTCCTTAAGTCTTTAGTTATTAGTTATCAGGGGTAGGGGTGAACTTGCCATAATGCATGGGAGTAGGCCAGAGAACAATGCGCAGGAGTTGGTTCTCTCTGTCCACCATGGGGTCCTGGGGATAGAACTCAGCTAGTCAAGCTGCCCTTAACCACTGAACCATCACACCTGCCCAGGAGAACATGGGCTTAATCCTTAGAATCTACATAAAAAAGTGAGGTGTGGTGGCTAGGGCTAAGGGAAGGTGAAACAGGCAAGCCTCTGAGGCTCGTAGGCCAGTCTGACTAGCATACTTGGTGAGTTCCAGGCCAACGAGAGACCCTATCTCAAAACACAAGGGGATCAAAAAACCAAAAAACACCTTGTCCTCTGTCTTCTAGACACCTGTACACACATGCATAGACACCTACATATATATATATATGCACCTGCACACACACGAGAACATTGAAAAAGAAAGAGAGCCTCGAGTGGTGGCGCACGCCTTTAATCCCAGCACTCGGGAGGCAGAGGCAGGTGGATGTGAGTTCCAGGCCAGCTTGGTCTACAAAGCGAGTCTTGTACAGCCAAGGCTACACAGAGAAACCCTGTCTAAAACAAACAAACAAACAACCCCCTCCCCACAAAAACCAACCAAACAAAAATCACAAAAAACCAACAACAACCCAAAATAAGAAACAAACGCTTCCTCTTGCGGCCGCCATCAGAGATCAGGAGCCGTGGCCCTGTGCTGCCCCTTGGCTGAGGCCCTCTACAAGGACCACAAGGTGAAGAAGAATGTCACCATGCCAAGGCAGGCGCCTCACCAAGCACACCAGGTTCATGCAAGACGTCATCAGGGGGAGGTGGGGCTTCGAGTCCTATGAGCAGGTGCCATGGAGCTGGGCAAGGTGTCCAGGGACAAACGTGCGCTCAAGTTCATTGAGAAGAGGGTAGGCACACACATCCGGACCAAGAGGAAGCCGGAGGAGCTTAGCAACGTGCCAGCAGCCATGAGGAAGGCAGCGGCCAAGTAGGACTGATGCCCCCTCCCCCAATAAATGTTTGTGCCGCAGGGAAAAAGAAAACAAAACAACCCCCCCCCACACACACACAAATTAAGAAAAAGAAACTAGGTTGGACAGTGGAAGTGTATGCCTTTAATCCCAGTACTCAGAAGGCAGCCACAGGCTGAGTTTGAGGTCAGCCTGATATACAGAGTGGGTTCTAGAATGGCCAGGACCACACAGAGAAGCAACAGCAGCAGCAACACCAACCAACCAGCCAGCCAGCCAAAACAAAATGACAAGACAGCAGGCAGGTAAAGGGACTTGCTGCTAACTATGCCCACACAGTGGAAAGACGTTCTGAATTGTGGCGGGGAGTTGGGGAAAGGGAGGATGGGACACAAAGAGACACCAGGCAGATTACCAGAGACTAAGGAGTTTATTATTTGTAAAATTTATTTTATGTGTGTTTTGCCTGAATACACGTATGTCTATGTGCGCATCAAGTCTGCTAGGTTGGGCCTAGTAGCAGAGTGCCTGTCACTATCTGTGAGGTGTTTCTGAGGAGAGTCTAGATTATAACATTTTGAAGATATAGTTTTTTAGAGTATTGAATATTTTGCTTGGTGTATGTACGTGCACCACGTGTCTGCCTGTTGTGCCACCACATGGATGCTGGGAACTGAATCTGATGTTGTATTATGGGGCAGTGGAGGCACAAGATGTACCCCTGAGGAATTACACACCTGGCAACAAATCTGATACGAAGGAGGTTTATTGTGGCAAAGGGGGAAGGCTGGGAAGAGATAGAGTGAGTGGGTCATGAGGGGAGGGGAGGGGGCGGGGGAGAGGGGGGAAGAGAGGGGGAGAGAGGGAGAGAGGGAGAGAGAGAGAGGCGCCAGCAGGACCTTTTTATCTGGCACGCACCTGGTGCACCTGGCGGTGGTGGCAAGCGATGACCTAAGAAGCTGCTAGGACCCTGAAGGCAGGCTTGTGGGATTGCCCGTGAACTAACTCCTGAGTCCTTTGCAAGAGAAACAAATGCTCATGCCAAATCAAGCCACCTTTCCAGCCCCCGAATGATTCTCAACCACCAACCCCGCCTCTGGGGCCCTAGCATTTATAGACCCTCTAAAAAATTTCCAGAATTCCAACCTTCATATAACTGCAGAAACTACCCGCAGCTGGTAAAACAGTGCCTCTGCTAGAGCATGAGGCAAGTCAATCAGCTGCTGCCAATAGTAGCCGGGAGCAGCAGCCCCTATCCCCACACCTGGAATTAAACGAAAACATATTCTTATAATATTTCTGTTCTCTTTTTTTAATTTTAATTTTATGTGCATTGGTGTTTTGCTTGCATGTATGTCTGTGTAACTTCCCTGGAACCGGCATTACAGACAGTTGTGAGCTGTCATGTGGGTGCTGGGAATTGAACTCAGATCCTCTGGAAGAGGAACCAGTGCTCTTAACTGCTGAGCCATCTCTCAAGCCCCTATTTCTGTTCTTTTTATTTTTATTTTTTGGTTTTTTGAGACAGGGTTTCTCTGTGTAGCCTTGGCTGTCCTGGACTCCCTTTGTAGACCAGGCTGGCTTCGAACTCACCTGCCTCTGCCTCCCGAGTGCTGGGATTAAAGGCGTGTGCCACCACCGCCCAGCTTCTGTTCTTTTTAAAGAATCCATACATTCTCACTACAATTCTCACTACAAGTTCTGACTATGTAGAGCAGGATGGCTTCATATTTATGGCAATGAAGTTAACTTTTTTTTGGGGGTATGTTTTTTTTTTTTTTTTTTTTCTCTGAGTCAGGGCTACACAGAGAAGCCTTGGCTGTCCTGGACTCGATTTGTAGACCAGGCTGGCCTTGAACTCACAGCCATCCACCTGCCTCTGCCTCACAAGTGCTGGGATTAAAGGCATGCGCCACCACCGCCAGGCTATGTTTTTGTTCTTTTAGCTGCTCACAGCCTTCTTTTCTCCCAGCAAGAAATTCCTAGGGAAATTCAAAATTCAAATTGTTCCCACAGTCTAAAAGCCAAGGAAAGGACATAAGTAACTCTTTTTTCCCCTTTTTTAAAGATTTAATTTTAATTTTATTAACTTATTTAGATTACAACTCAATTGCTATCCCATCACTTGTATCCTCCCATTCCTCCCTCCCTCCCGCTTTCACCCTATTCCCCTCACCTAGGTCTATGATTGAGGGGGGACCTCCTCCCCCACTATATAGCCATAGGCTATCAAGTCTCATCTTGGTAGCCTGCTTATTCCTTCTTTGAGTGCCATCAGGCCTCCCCACTAGGGGGAGGTGGTCAAATATGGGGCACCAGAGTTCATGTCAGAGTTAGTCCTCGCTCTCTCCACATAACTGTGGAGAATGTCCTGTCCATTGGGTAGATCAGAGTAGGGGTTCAATGTTTACTATGAGCAGACCCCCCTGGGCCCTGATTTACCCTTCACGATGTTCTTCTTGTAGGTTTCTAGAACCCTCTGGGTCCTTCTATTTCCCCATCTCCTATATTTCTCTTACATAAATAACTCTTTAATACACCCTCATTCCTGTCAGGCAGGCAGCTGACAGAGGATCCTAAGTTTAAGGCTAACTGGGTTACACAGCAAGACCTTGTCTCAAACAACAACAAACCTCAGCAGTGATAGAGTTTGATCATAAGGCCTCACAAATCAAATGCTCTACCACTGTGTATATTCTTACACTCTCCCTCAACAAAAAAAATGGACACAAAACAACACAACAAAATGGGGACAATACATCTAGCTTATAACTGAGGACATTAAATGGATTATAATAGCTAAGCTTATTTTGAGTGGTCTGGGAGTAGTGGTGCAGACCTTTTTCTTTTTTTTTTTTTTGGTTTTTCGAGACAGGGTTTCTCTGTGTAGCCTTGGCTGTCCTGGACTCACTTTGTAGCCCAGGCTGGCCTCGAACTCACAGCGATCCACCTGCCTCTGCCTCCCGAGTGCTGGGATTAAAGGCGTGCGCCACCACGCCCGGCCTGGTGCAGACCTTTAAATTCCAATACTCGGGAGGCAGAGGCATGCAGATCTTTTTGAGTTCGAGGCCGGCCTGGTCTACAAAGGGAGTCCAGGACAGCCAAAGCTACATAGAGAAACCCTGTCTCAAAAAAAACCCAAACCAAACCAAATTATTTTAAGCAAGTAGTGGTAAATGTCATGGGTACTCTGTTGTGATTACTGAGCCCTTAGGTAAAGCATGGAATATAGTTAAATCCTTTGGCATGCCGCCTATTTATTTATTTATTTATTTATTTATAGACAGCGCTCCCTGTCCTGGAATTCACTATAAGTACCAGACTAACCTCTCAGAGATAGGCTTGCCTCTGCCTAGTGAATACTAGGATTAAAGGTGGTCCCTTACTTTGCTTATTTTAATTGGAGACTGAGAAAGACCCCTTAGGGGAGGTATTATCACATCACTTAGATAATGGGAAATTAGTTTTGAGAGAATGCCTGATTCGAAAATCACTGCTCCGCCCCAGGAAAAGGCAGCTATTTCAAGACATCTCAGACTAATCAGCTGTGCAGCACCAACTCCTCGGCTCATCTTTCGGCTGGCCACTAGCTCTGATTCCTGCTCTAGGTCTGGCATAGGAAAGATACTTAGAGCAGGGCTTAGTGGCGCGCGCCTTTAATCCCAGCACTCGGGAGGCAGAGGCAGGCGATTGCTGTGAGTTCGAGGCCAGCCTGGCCTACAAAGTGAATCCAAAACAGCCAGGGCTACACAGAGAAACCCTGTCTTGAAAAAACAAAACAAAACACCCCCCCCCCCAAAAAAAAAAACAGGAAAAAAAAACCCCAAAACCCAAAAAGTAAAGATACTTAGGGCTCTAAGACTCCAAACCAAATTCCCAGAAATGTGCCGCCTTTCCTAATTTAGTCCAGGTAGCGACTCCGGAGTACGCCACTTTGGCGCAAACCACACATTTGGTTCACCTGCTTGGGTCAAATGCAGGAGCCAGGAAGAAGCACAATCCTGCCACCCTGCCAGTCGCTCCCACCGGGCTAAGCCACGCCTCCTAGTGGTCGGGGGCGCCTTTAGGCGGAAATCCAAGACCTTTAGCAGGCGCAGACGTAGGCCCGCCCATTCCTTTAGGCGGAAGCATCGAGCGCCAAGTTAGCCGAACGCAGCCAATAGGGGAAAGTGGCGGCCGAGTGGCGGGAGGTTCCATTGATGCTGCCTGGAGGCTGTTAACGCGCGCTCTGGAAAGAGGAAGATTAGGGGAAAGATCGGAATCGCTCTTTGCCTCTTTTCAGCATCTTGTAAGAGTCTCCTTCTCTCAACCTGCATCTTTTCCTGGTCCTGCCCGGATTCCTGCTTAACGACCCTCAAGTCTTTCCTGACCCTGACCTCCCTCAGACTGAGGTTTGGCATCAGTCCCGCTCTGGTAAATTTCCATCCTCCTAAGGATTCAGGCGCCTTGCCTTCGTTCTTAAGCTACTACTTTTCTCGTCGCTAGTGATACCCTCAGGGAAGCAGCCTGGCATTCAGTTTGCTTCTCTGCAACTTCATCTGCTTCCTCCCCCGCCTTAGATTTATACCTGGACTTGCGCTTTGGACTTTTTGAACCTTGAGTAACTGGCGCCGGACGTTCCCGGTTTGGATCCAAGCCTCATCTCCTGATTGCGTCCCCTCCGCACATGCCGACTCTTCAGACGATCTTTTCAATGATATAGCAGCTCCGCTCTACAGCATCCCCTGGTCCTGCCTTCTCTGTTTCTGAGTGCTTTTAATTTAGTTGATGGGTACTTGACCTCTGATGCTTCTGGTCCCAGGATGGTAAGTGTGACCTTAAGCAGACTAAAGGGGCTTTTGCTGCAGGGATCTCTGCTGGTGCTCACTTTCTATTCTCCCTTACAGAGGAGGAGCTTAGCTCCTAGCCAGTTGGCCAGGAGGAAACCAGAAGGCAGATCATCCGATGATGAAGACTGGCAGCCTGGGACAGTAGTGAGTGTTCAGGGGAATAGGAAAAATGGGGATGCAGGGCTGTTTGAACAGGAAAGGATTCTGGGGTTGGCTTCTGGGGTTCATAGTCATCTTCAGAAGCAGGAAGTGTCTTTCATACATTTAGAAGCTTTTGTGTGTGTGTGTGTGTGTGTGTGTGTGTGTGTGTGTGTGAGAGAGAGAGAGAGAGAGAGAGAGAGAGAGAGAGAGAGAGAGAGAG
>OU015754.1:51151814-51164202 GCA_907169655.1 Acomys percivali | reverse complement strand
AGAGAGAGAGAGAGAGAGAGAGAGAGAGAGAGAGAGAGAGAGAGAGAAAGAGAGAGACACGGGGTCTCACCAGGTAGACGGCGGTGCTGTGGTGAGAGAGAGAGAGAGAGAGAGAGAGAGAGAGAGAGAGAGAGACGGGGTCTCACCAGGTAGACGGCGGTGCTGTGGTCCCAGGGGTGCTCTAGCACTTATGCAAATTATTCATTCATTCATTTTTATTTTTATTTTTTATTTATTTTTTTGTTTTTTCGAGCAGGGTTCCTCTGTGTAGGCTTGGCCGTCCTGGACTCAACATTTGTAGACCAGGCTGGCCTCGAACTCACAGGGATTAAAGGTGTTCCCCACCACCACCACCAGGCTTAAGTAAAATTTTAATAAATATTTACAATGTACCAGACATTGAATAAGATTAATAAAATTGTTGCCGGGCGTGGTGGCGCACGCCTTTAATCCCAGCACTCGGGAGGCAGAGGCAGGCGGATCGCTGTGAGTTCGAGGCCAGCCTGGTCTACAAAGTGAGTCCAGGACGGCCAAGGCTACACAGAGAGACCCTGTCTCGAAAAACCAAAAAAAAAAAAAAAAAAAAAAAAGATTAATAAAATTGTTATTCTCCAGGTAAGTTCATTAGAAACTAATACATCCTCTGTTTTCTTGGTGGGAGGAGTTTATCAAAACTGAGGAGTAGGTTAGGTTGGGTCCCAGCACTGCAAAAAGTCGTTGTGGTGGTACACACCTGTATTCTGTGCACTTCCCTAGACAACATGGTGTATTTAGGCCAGCCTGGGATACCTGAAACTCCTATTAAAAAAAAAAAAAGATAGGCGTTTTGGCACATGGGAGCCTTAGGGTTTCCTTGGTAGCTCTGGCTGCCCCTGGAACTTGATCTATAGATCAGGCTAGCCTCAGAACTTAGAGATCCACCTGCCACTGCCTCCCAAGTGCAGAGATTAAAGGCGTGCGCCATCATTCTGGGCTAGCATTGTTTTGTTTTCTTTTTCTTTTTTGAGACAGGGTTTCTCTGTGTAGCCGTGACTGTCCTGGACTTGCTTTGTAGACCAGGCTGGCCTCGAACTCACAGTGATCCACCTGCCTCTACCTCTCGAGTGCTGGGATTAAAGGCATGTGCCACCACTGCCCGGCAGGATAGCACTTTTGAAAAAATTAAATAGATTTTTTTGGAGGGGTCTTTTTGAGACAGGAATTCCCTGTTATGTAGCTCTCTGGCTGGTTTGGAGTTCACTATGTAGACCAGACAGAGATCCAGGTGCCTATGCCTACTGAGCTCTGGGATTAATGGCATGTGGCACCGTACCTGCCGTAGAAGGCACTTCTTTTTGTTAGGGCCTGTCTATGAGTAAAAGCACTTGAGGAGAGGGCCTGTTAAATGTTTCAGGTGTGTCTTATAGAATCATTATTGATGAAGATAGCTTGAAAAACTGGTACAAGTGTGTTTTTGCCTAATGGTTTGGCCTTCATTTTTTTAAAAAAAACATTTAATTTTAATTTATGTGTGAAGGAGTCAGATCTTGGAGTCACAGACAGTTGTGAGCTGCCATGTAGGTGCTGGGAGTTGAACCCAGGTCCTTTGGAAGAGCAGGCAGTGCTCTTAACTGCTGAGCCATCTCTCCAGGCCCCTTGGCCTTCATTTTTTTTAAAACTTATTTTGGGGAGAGTATGTACATGCCATGGCACTTAAGAGGAGAGTCAGTTACCTCCCTCTCCTATGTGGGTCTGGGAACCAAGCTCAGATCAGGCGTGGAGGCAAGTGTCCACACTGCTTAGCTGTTCCACAGCACCCCCCCTTTCCCTTGCCTTTTGAGACAGGGTCTCTCATAAAGCTCAGGCTGGCTTGAGACTCATGTTGTAGCTAACAGAGGCTTTAAAAGTGTGAGCTTCCTCTTTCTACCTTCAGAGTAAACCTGTGTACCTGGCCTGGGTTGGGGCTCCTTAGCATTGTTTCTCCTAAAACTACTGGTTGTTTTTTGTTTGTTTGGACACAGGGTGGGAATTCCTAATCCAGGTTGGCCTCAAATTTACAGAGATCCAACTGCCTCTGCTGCCTGAGTGCTGGGATTAAAAGCATGTGCCACTATGTCCAGCGATGTTGTTTTCTGGCTTGGTAGATGAGGCTAGTAAACATAGTGTCTTAGAGTTGCTGTGACAGTCATACATGATAATAAATGTTAAGACTTTCATGTGGGGCCTGACAATAAGTACCTTCGTTTTGGTTGAGACAGGGTCTCATGTAGCCCAGGCTGGCCTCAAACTTGCTATGTAGCCAAGGATGGACTTGAACTCCTGATCCTCCTGCCTCTATCACCCAAATGCTGGGATTACAGGTGTACAGGAATTACATATCTTGCTGTCACTTTTTTTGGGGGGTGGGGCTGGGAGGGGTCGTGCCCCTTGGTACTAGCTTTCATATTTGCTAGATAAAAACTCAATGACTGAGTGCTATTGCTAGCTTGCCTTAACATCTCAGGTTCCTGGGACTATAGGTGCTTAGCACCATTCCTGGTAAATGATGGCTGCCATTAGGGCGGTCTCTGGGGTTGTCCAAGTACTACGATATAGCTTTCCCATTTGCCTCCTAGACTCCCAAGAAACGAAAGTCCAGCAATGAGACCCAGACCCAGCAGTGTTTCCTGTCTCCTTTCCGGAAACCTTTGACTCAGTTACTCAACCGGCCACCCTGTTTGGATAGCAGTCAACATGTAAGTCCTAAGTACAGCCGGTCCTGTTCTGTGTGTGTCTGTTGTGCCCAGTTATTATGCCACAGAGTCCTTCACTGCCGAGTGACGCGCTTGCCCATAGCTTCTGTGTGATCTGCTGGAGGTCTGCTTGACTGCAGTCCCTGTGCACAGAACTGTGTGGGTACCAGATCTTGTTTTTTCAATTACTTTCTTTTTTTCTTTTTTTTTTTTTTTTTTTGAGACAGGGGTTCTCTGTGTATCCCTGGCTGTCCTAGAACTCACTCTGTAGACCAGGCTGCCCTCAAACTCAGAGATCTGCCAAATGCTGGGAGTAAAGGTGTGTGCCGCGTGCTCAGGGCTCCAGATCTAAAGTGGCTCAGATTCCTAAAGGAAGGGGAGACAAGGAGGCATTTTGTAGCATCGATGAGACACTGCTTGTGACTTTCTGTTTCTTCGTTTGTTTTGCCTGAGGTACTTATTTGTCATATATAGGCCCAGGGTGGCCTTGACCTCTGTGAAAACCTTTTTGAGTGTTTTGCTTGCACGTATCATGTGTGTGCCTCGTGTCCACAGAGGCCAAATGAGGGCGTTAGATCTCCTGGAATTGGAGTTACAGGTGTTTGTGATCTTTCCAACATTTGGGTGCTGGGAATTGAACCAAGGTCCTCTGAAGGACGGCCAGTAGTTTAGCCCTGCCCAGGAACTCTTAATCCTCCTTCCTCTACCTCTTGGCTGCTGGGTTACTGTATGTGTGCCAACAGGCTGAGTGTTATAAAATAGCTTTCACTGTTTCCTCTAGTAGTCAGCTCATCACCAGGTCAGGGTCTTTATCTTGCACAACTTTCTCCTCTTCTTTCCTTCTTTTCTTCCTCCTTCTCTTCCTCCTCCTCCTTTTTGTTTTCGTTGTTCTTGAAACAGGATTTCTTTGTGTAATAGCTCTGGCTGTCCTGGAACTCGCTCTGTAAACTATGCTGGCCTTGAACTCACAGAGATCCACCTGCCTCCCTCTCCTAAATGCTGGGGTTAAAGGTGCACGCCACCACAGCCCAGCCTTTTTTCTTTCTTTCTTTTTTAAAAAAAGACAAGCTCTCAAAGTAGCCCTGGCTGGTCTGGAATGTGCTATGTAGACCAGGCTGGCACCAAAAGAGATTTAACTGCTTCTGCCTCAGCACCTGGGTTTTTTGTTTTTAGTTGTTGCACATACATTTTTTCTTTCTGTTTGTGTGTGTGTGTGTGTGTGTGTGTGTGTGTGTGTGTGTGTGCATGCATCCACACATGTGGAGGTCAAATGATAACTTCAGAGAGTTTATTTCTCTCATTTTATCATATGATTTCCAGGATTCCAGGGATTGAATATTGGTTGCCAAGTTTAGTGGCAAGTCCTGACCAGCCCAAATTTTCTCATCAACCTTTTTTATTTATTTTTTGTTTTTGTTTTTCGAGACAGGGTTTCTCTGTGTAGCCTTGAGACTTTTTGAGAAATGTTAGGAAGGAAAAGGGAAATATATAATTAAACTTAACCATTACTATATTTAGTAAACATTGACGAATAATTTTGTAGCTGGGTGTGGTGGCAGACCCCTGGGAGGCACGGCCTGGTGGAATCTGTGAGTTTGAGGCCAGTGTGGATTAGGAAATTCCACCCTGGCTTGATTCTTTTTAGAATATTTTGCATCATAGTAGGTTCTTTGTCATGGTCTCAACCCCCTCCCCCACCTTCCTTCGTCTTCCTGGTCTCCCTTCCGCTAGGTCCTTTGTTACTGTTGTTTTGGATTTCTCTGTTGCAGTCAGGTCTGCCCTGGAACTCACTCTGTAGACCAGGCTGCCTTGAAACTCAGAGAGCGCCCCCTCCCTGTGCTGGGATGCATGCGTCACCACTCCCAACTCTAAATATAGGTCCTTAAACATGCTCTATACCAGTGGTTCTCAACCCGTGGGTCGCAAGTCTTTTTGGCAAACTTATCTCCAAAAATATTTATATTGCAATTCATAACAGTAGCAAAATTACAGTTATGAGGTAGCTAGGAAAATAATTTTATGGTTGGGGGTCACCACAACATGAGAAATGTATTAAAGGGTCTCAGCGTTAGGAAGGCTGAGAACCACTGCTCTATTACTGAGTTGTATCTTCAGCCTTTTTTTTTTTTTTTTTTTTTTCCATTTTGTCCTTTGAGATGGGATCTTACAAAGTTGTCCAGACTGGCCTAGAGCTCTGTGGCACTAGTTGTCTCATGGCATAGTTGTTACACATTTGCTAGGGATAACATACAAATTGCTATTTTCAAAGAGCCATCCAGGAGTGCACTCCTTTAATACCGGGTTTTTCAGAGGCAGAGGACAGGTGGATCTCTGCAAGTACAAGGCTCGCCTGGCCTGCATAGTGAGCTCCTTGTTTCAACAACTTGTGTTCTGGGAGTGCAAATCTATTGTGAATGTCTCTGCAGTTTCTCACAGCAGACCAGATAACATACAGGAAATTTGCTGGACTTGTGATAATGTTGAATCTCAAGGTGTCATAGTTTCAGGCTTATGCTGAAGTTTCCTTGACTTCCAGTAGGGGGATGTGCCTGGTCAAGGATCTTTTGTAATCATTTACCTCCTGGGCTTTTTCCTGCTGGTGGGTACAAGTTGTTTTTGTTTTTGGAGACAGGGTTTCTGTGTGTAGCCTTGGCTGTCCTGGTAGACCAGGCCGTCCTTGAACTCACAGCGATCCGCCTCCTCTGATTCAAAGCGTGTTCCACCTCGCCTGGCTGTTGGTATTTTGCTTTTTAGCAGTTCCTCTAGCATAATACCCTTTAGCCTTTAATTCCATTGATTGACTAAGGCAGATTCTCATTGTGTAGCCCAGGCTTTTAATTTCTTTTAAAATAAGAAGGAAAAAAAATTATATTGTATTAGTATGTTTACCAGTGAAGGCATAGGACTATTTTCTTGGCTTTTCTCTTTAAGACCTATCCTGTCGTCTTTAATAAACATGTCTTGAGCCGAGTGGTGGTGGCTCACGCCTTTGGTCCCAGCACTCAGGAGGCAGAGGCAGGCGGATTGCTGTGAGTTCGAGGCCAGCCTGGTCTACAAAGCAAGTCCAGGACAGCCAAGGCCACACAGAGAAACCCTGTCTCGAAAACAACAACAACAAAAACAAACAAACAAAAATAAACAGGGGCTGGAGTGATGGCTCAGTGGTTAAGAGCACCACCTGCTCTTTCAGAGGCCCTGAGTTCAATTCCCAGCAACCACATGGTGGATCCGAACCATCCAAACTGTGACCTGGTGCCCTCTTCTGGCGTGCAGATGTGCGTGCAGCTAAAGTACTCACATACATTAAATAAGTAAGTACATCTTTTAAAAAAATGAATATATCTCTTTCTATCATGCACACACCACACACACACACACACACACACACACACACACACACACACACATACACCACAGGCTCACACTCAAAACCCACTCACACACACCACACACTCACACTCACAACCCATTCACACACACCACACACACTTTTTTTAATGGAGAAAGAGACTTAAAGAGGCTAAATTGTTTGGGACTCATAAAAGCCTTCGGCTTGATTAGTTTGAAGGGCCTGCACATACTTAAGTTAGAGGAGATTGCAGATGTGTGTGTTTAGCCTAGAAGTATGGGATGGGCTAGAAAAACATTAGATAGGCCAGGTGATGGTGGTGCACACCTTTAATCCCTGCAGAGGCAGGTGGATCTCTGAGTTTGAAGGTCAGCCGAGTCTACAGAGTGAATTCCGGGACAGCCAGGGCTACACAAAGAAACCCTGTCTCTGAAAAAGGCAAAAGAAAACAAAAACATATTAGGTAGTCTTTGTCACAGAGAATATTTGATATCTCAAAGTGTGTTGGGTTATCAGGATGAATCTATAGTGTGAAGAGATTTGGGCGTAAGTTGTGGTCCATAAGGAACATTGACTATTTAGGGCATTTAGGTGATTTAGGTGGAAACATCTCTGGGCTGAGGATGAGATTCCTGAGAAGTGCAGTAGTGGGAGAGAGGTCAGGACAGCATACCTGAGAGGAAAGAGTGGTTGGCCTTATTAGGATAAGAACGGAACTTGCCCGTTGGAATTAGAAGCATGCAGGCTGTGGCCTTGTGCAGAGTCACATATGAAGAGTGGAAAACAGATTGGAGTGGGAGATAAGAATTCTTTCTGGAAGTTTCCCTGCAGAACAGAGGTAAATGATCAAAGGCATTTTGTTGTCCATGTAGCTGAGTGCTGACCAGCCTGGTGAGAGAGAGCTAGTAGGGATGGATGGAGTGGTTGAGGTGGAGAGATTGGGTGTAACTGCCCCTGAGTCTGCTGAAATGAGAAACTGGTGGCTGTGGAGCGTGTGCTGTCCTCCCATCAGAAGGAAAGGACATCGCAGAGCACTGTCTCCAAGCCAAATAGCCACCCACCATCATGATTATGTAAGCTTGCAGTAGGGAGGGCTTGGAGACTGGTGACATCCTCTCTAAAAAAGATGGGTTGGTCCCAGGATTCCAGCCACACCATTGTCTGCTCTGGGAAGGCCCTACAGTTTTGGGCTGGGAAACAGTAAGTGAAGAAGGCTCCAGCATCCATGCTGGGTGAGGATTTTCTAGTGTTGTTGCTTTGGTGCCACCTATGCTTCTGCCAGGAAGCCTTCCAGTGTCCTATAAACCAGGGAGACCATTGGTTCCTAGGCTGAACCTTAGTGGAGTTGGCTGGTTGGGAGAAGGAGGGCGAGGACGTTGCTCCTAGGGAAGGAATTCTCAAAGTACACGGTATGAATTACCAGCAAATGGTAGAACAAGAGAATGGGGGTGCGCCTGTACCACATTTGGTATTGTTGACCAGATCGCCAGAGGCCTAGTCATGCCAAGCCCTGCTCCCCTATCCCAGATGTGTGAGCAGTTGGGGCTGGACTTTATAATGATGACAGGAGGGAGAAACTGGTCATGGAGGGAAGGGACCCCAAAGCAGTAGTTCCATTCCCTGCTGGAGGCCAAAATGGCAGAGAAGTTCTGGTTCCTGTGCGCTGCGATCTCCCTGCACATCTGCCTAGAGGTGGTAGGTGACTCGTGACTGAACTAGAAGAGGTGTCTGGATTGACAAGTTTAACCCCTGTCCCTCGCCTTACCCCTGTTTCTGCCATAATTTATGGTTTTTCGAGACAGGGTTTCTCTGAGTAGCCTTGGCTGTTCTAGACTCGCTTTGTAGACCAAGCTGGCCTCGAACTCATAGTGATCCACCTGCCTCTGCCTCCCGAGTGCTGGGATTAAAGGTGTGCACCACCATTTTTTTTTTTTTAACATATTCAGTATTCTGCCTGCATGTACATCTTCAGACCAGAATAGGGCACCAGATCTCACTATAGATGGTTGTGAGCCACCATGTGGTTGCTGGGAATTGAACTCAACACCTTTGGAAGAACAGCCAGTGCTCTTAACCTCTCAGCCATCTCTCCAGCCCCGCCACCATTTTTTTAAAAAAAAGTAACAGACAGTAAAACCATAAATTTTTTTTTTTGTTTGTTTGTTTTGAGACAGGGTTTCTGTGTATCCTTGGCTACCCTAGAACTCTGTAGACAAGGCTGGGCCTCAAACTTAGAGAAATACACAGCCTCTGCCTGCCTCCTGAGTGTTGGGATTAAAGATGTGTGGTGCAGATTTTTTGTTGTTGTTAGTTTTTTTAAAAGATTATTTATTTTTATTATATATGCAATTGGTTCATTTCCTGCACGTATGTCTGTGGGAGGGTGTCAGATTTTGGAGTTACAGACAGTTCAGAGCTACCACATGGGCTCTGGGAATTGAATCTGGGTCCCCTAAAAGAGCAGTCAGTGCTCTCAACTGCTGAGCCATCTCTCCAGCCCCTTGTTGTTAGTTTTATTGATGATTATCATTGCTAATTAAGAAGTCATGCTGGGTGGCCTGGCAGTGATGGCACATGCCTTCTTTACCTGTAATGCCAGCACTCGGGAGGCAGAGGCAGTCGGATCGCTGTGAGTTCGAGGCCAGCCTGCTCTACAATGCCAGTCCAGGACAGCCAAGGCCACACAGAGAAACCCTGTCTCAAAAAAACAAAAAACAAAAAACAAACAAACAAAAAGAAGTCATGCTGGGTAAGGGTGGCATATGTCTTTAATCCTAGCACTTGGGAGGCAGAGGCAGGCAGATCTTTTGAATTTGAGGCCAGCCTGATCGACACACAGAGTAGATTGAGTTCCAGGACAGCCAGGAACACACCTGTGTCAAGGGGGGGAGGGGGAAGAAGAAAAGAAAAAAAAAAGAAAGAAATCACAAATTTAGAGCCAGGCATGCTTGCGTACACCTAAAATCCCAGCAGTCTAGAAGCTGATGGAAAAGGATTGCGAGTTTAGGGCCAAAGTAGATCTTTAGGCTAACCTCAAAGTAGTGAGTGTCACTGTTTCAAAAAATGCAAATAAGTGGGATATATCATTTGTCACATTATTTAGTGATGATGATGTTCATGTAACCATTTTTTTATTAGATCACAAAAATACATTTTTCTTTTTTTTTTTTTAATTTATTTATTTATTTATTTATTTATTTATTTATTATGTATACACTGTTCTGCCTACATGTACACCTGCAGGCCTGAAGAGGGCCCAGATCTTATTATAGATGGCTGTGAGCCACCATGTGGTTGCTGGGAATTGAACTCAGGACCTCTGGATGAGCAGTCAGTGCTCTTAACCTCTGAGCCATCTCTCCAGCCCCCACAAAAATACATTTTTCGATAAATACATTGAGCTTCTAGAAATTTATGATCTATATATGCAAAGAAACAAGTTAGAATATAAAGGTAAACATCTCACAACAAGACAGGCTTGCCTTTGTCTCTGTTACATGACCTTTTGGTAGAAAGGAGCTTTGTTGTTACTGCTTTTTCCTGTGATCTAGTTCCATTGTGGGCCCAATGTGGTCCATGCCTGGAATGCTAGTGCTTGGGAGGTGCAAGCAAGAAGAGTGTTGTTTCCTGCCAGCCTGGGCTACTTCAGGCCAGCCTGGGCTACAGAGTGAGACCCCGTCTCAAGGAACTAAGTGGGTATAGGACCTGCCACCAAGATCTTGTGTGATCACAGGATCCACGTGGTGGAAGGGGAGTCCCTGCTTCTGTGCATTGTCCCTACATAGCACACACAGAGAACCATAACTTTAGGGTGTCTGGTCTTGATTCCTCCTTGCTCTCTTGGGTTCTAGCTTTGGTATTACCATGGTTTACAAGCTAGTGTAATTCTCTGAATAATCCACAGGTCATAAAGAGATAAAGAACAAACCTTATTGGGAGTTGACATTTAATTCTCCTGTCTCTTCTTCCTAACCGCTCCCCTTCTTCCCTCAGCTTTGCCTCTTGTTCCATTGAGCAGTCTTGATTTCAGGTTAGCCCACACTGGGCCTTCCTTTCTAGGGCCTACATGTATCTGCTCTCTGCTCCTCCTTTACCTGTTGGGGTTTTGTTGACGATCTTACCCTCTCTTTATGTTCCTTAACTTGTTGTTTCTTTGTCTTGGACCTTTCCACTGGCTTTGGGCTGATATGCATGGCCATAATTAAAAGGTTAAGTAAGAGGTCACAAGTAGAGCCATAGAATCAGGAAAGTTCTTCATCTGTCATAGCTGTGTAGTGTGTGTGTGCATGTGCTGGGGCACTTGTGGAAGTCAGGGGGCAACTTGTAGGAAGTTGTTCTCTCACTGGCTTTTGGGAGCTAAATCAGTTTGTTGAGTGTGACAGTAAGTACCTTTATTTATTTGTCTGTCTATTTATTTGTGTGTGTGCTGTGAGCCATGAGAGGCCAGGTGAAGGTGCTGGATCTCCTGCTAGAGTTATTGGTAGCTGTAAACCTTTTCAAACTGAACTTGAGTCCTGGAAAAACAGGACGCACTCTTAACTGTTGAACTCTTTCTCCAGGCACCTTCCCCACTGTTTGACCAGTGTCTCATGTAGCCCAGGCTGGCCTCAGTACCCACTGTGAACTTGAGCTTCTTTCTGATCCTCCTGCCTCTACCTCTCAAATTCTGGGCAACAGGTAACGAGCTACCACACCTGGCTTCATTCTCTTTTTGGGACAAGGTCTTACCCAGGCCGGCGTCAGTCTCAGCACTCTCCTTGGCTGGTTTCCTTCGTACTGGGATTATAGGTTTGTATCACCTGCTTGTTGTGGATAACAGCAGTTTGTGGGCCTCATAGGCTCTTAGTGAGGATTAAATCCTGATAGGAAGCCGGGCGCGGTGGCGCACGCCTTTAATCCCAGCACTCGGGAGGCAGAGGCAGGCGGATCGCTGTGAGTTCGAGGCCAGCCTGGTCTACAAAGTGAGTCCAGGACAGCCAAGGCTACACAGAGAAACCCTGTCTCAAAAAACCAAAAAAAAAAAAAATCCTGATAGGAAGCCTATCACAGTACTCAGGAAGCTGAGGCAGAAGGATTGAAAGTTTGAGGCCAGCCTGGCTGGGGTACAAGTTAAAACTGTCTTATCTTCTTAGCCCTGCTTCCCCCTCCGCCCAGTTGTGACATACTGGAAGAGACTTAGCTCTTCTTAGCCATCGTTGCTATTTTTCTCTATTAATATTTGACTGGTGTCACTGCTTATATTACTTCTGATCTGTGGGCTATTTAATTTTCAAGGACGCTGACTAGATTTGTGAAAGTTAAACAGTTGGTAGAAATGATACAGCAACAAATTTATTTGGGGCTGGGAGTTACCTTGGTATTAGAGTCATAAGTCACCGGTACACATAAAATAATTAAAAAAACCTGAAATGGAACATAAAAGACCATTGGTCTATAATATAACATCTTCAACAGTCTTCAATTCCTGTTTCCCTTTTTCTTTTTAGGAAGCATTTATTCGAAGCATTTTGTCAAAGCCTTTCAAGGTCCCCATTCCAAATTATCAAGGTAAACATGGAGACTTTATGGGTTTTCTTATTTGGTTAGTTGTTTACATTTACTTTGTGTTTTGGTTGTGACAGGGTCTCACTGTGTGGCTATGGATGGCCTGGAACTTACTCTGTAGAGTTGCTGACTGGCTTTGAACTTACAGTGATCTGCCTCTGTCTCCTAAGTGCTATGCCTGGCAGTTTACATTATTTTTAATAGTGTGTGTATGTGTGTGTGTGTTTGTTGTTGCTATAATGTAAGAAAATCCCAATCTTTCGATTTTACAATGAAGACTCAGGAGCCAGATGCTGGAGTGAAAACTGGCTAGCTCAGAGAGGCAGGGAAAGCACCAGCTGTTCTATTCAGCTGACGTCCCAGAAGGAAAAGGCCTTCCTACTCAGCTCACCGAACAGCCTGCGAGCAAAAAGGCCTGTAGCTCACCCAACAACCCACCAGCCCAGGAGGAAAAAGCCAAGAGCTAAAAACCCAAAGAGCCAAAGAGCTGGGAAGATCTCAAGACTTCAAGAGTTCCTCCTCCTCCATGATGTCTTAAAACCCTTTAACTCAAAGTCCCTCATTTCTACTTAATCCTTCTCAGCTGGCTTCTTGCTTTGCCATCTGACCTAGCAATAATTTTATTAAATCCTATGTACAGAAAGCTCTTGGATTAAAGGTGTGGCTGAGCCACAAACAGGGTTTTACAGTTCACAGTCTCGGGGTACACAATAGGATAAAATATCCTGCAACAGAGAGTGTGTGTGTGTGTGTGTGTGTGTGTGTGTGTGTGTGTGTGTGTGTG
>OU015754.1:51072039-51144828 GCA_907169655.1 Acomys percivali | reverse complement strand
CTTTCTTTCTTTCTTTCTTTCTTTCTTTCTTTCTTTCTTTCTTTCTTAAGATTTTATTTATTTATTTTATGTATATGAGTGCTCTATCTGCATGTACACCTGTCCACCGGAAGAAGGCTTTAGAGGGTATAGATGGTTGTGAGCCACCATGTGGTTGCTGGGATTGAACTCAGGTCCTCTGGAAGCGTAGACGGTTCTCTTCACCGCTGAGCCATCTCTCCAGCCCGAAAGAGTACTTTTCTATCTTCTTGAAAATAAATGGCTTCAAGAGAAGTTACAGGATGGCTGCAAAGAAGCCAGGTTAGAGAAGAGCCGTAGGGAAGCTCTTCGGTATGTTAGTTGTGTGGACTCTGCCTGAAGGTAGGGTACCCTTGAGACTTCGAGGCCACCTGCCTCCAAATGCGCTGGCTTGGTTGGACTGCCAGGGAGGGGTGGGACTCCCTGAAAGCATGGGTCTGTAGCATGGCCTCATGGACTATGAAAGATTGGTGGGTAGTGGTCTGGACATGGAGGAATGTGAGGAACAGAGGGAGTCTTTGTTTTTTGGGTGTCGGGTTGGTCTTCCTTGTGAGCCTAATACTTCTTTCCAAGCCAGTAGGTGAAGAACCTTATTCTGGCTTGCCTGGCGCTTGCAACATCAGGACCTATAATGGTTTTGACTCTATCTGTATGCTTTGTTATCATTTACTTTTATCATTTAAGAATATGAAATCATCTTAAGTAAGAATTAATTATCTTGCAGGGCCACAGGCTTAAGAACTCTGAAAACCAGACTTACCAGGCTCTGGACAGCTTGAATACCAGCCGGCGGGTGCTCATCTCCGGGACCCCCATCCAAAATGATTTGCTTGAATATTTTAGCTTGGTTCACTTTGTTAATTCAGGCATTTTGGGTAAGGAATTTTGCCTGTTTTGTCCTTAGAGTGTAACTCTAGATAAGGAGAGCAAGGAGACATTTCCAGTTAGATGTGGATCACTAGACACTGGTCAGAGAGTAGCCAAGCTGACGCCTGTCACCCTAGCACCTGGGAGATGGAGGCAGAGGGACCAAGGAGTTCAAGACATTCTCAGCTACGTAGGGAGTTTGAAGTCAGTCTGGGCTACATTAGACTTTTCCTCAAAAAATAAGGGGATGGGAGGCAAAGCTTTTGGGTGGCTTTTGAGTGTGGAGCAATTCAAGAAGGCCTACTTGGGCCATTTGTCTTCTGTAGTGGCAGTGTTAGCTATGTAGAGGATGACTAAGATTATGTGTGTGTTAATGTGGGTATGGCCATGTGAATGCCTGGGTATAGGTCTCTTTGATTGCTCTCTACCTTAGGGTTTTTGTTGTTGTTGTTGTTGTTTGTTTGTTTGTTTTTGTTTTTTCAAGACAGGGTTTCTCTGTGTAGCCTTGGCTGTCCTTGACTCACTTTGTAGACTAGGGTGGCCTCGAACTCACAGTGATCCACCTGCCTCTGCCTCCCAAGTGCTGGGATTAAAGGTGTGTGCCACCAGGCATGGCTCCATGTCTTTATCTTATAGTTGAAATTTTAGTTCATTTACAATTACTGTTAAGTTTTTTTTGTTGGGGCATTAGCATCTAATTACATGTAGCCATTCACGTCTTCACTGCTCTGCTATCTGACTCATTAAATAAAAATTGCCTATATTTTGTCCAGCTTTGTTCTCAGCAGGAAGGGTGACAAGAGGTCTGTCATTTCTACCCAATTCTGTTGGTTTTCCTGTGTTTAGGAACTGCCCATGAGTTCAAGAAGCATTTTGAGTTGCCAATTTTGAAGAGTCGAGATGCCGCTGCCAGTGAGGCAGACAGGCAGCTTGGGGAAGAGCGTTTGCGGGAGCTCATCAGTATTGTTAACAGGTAATAGCCTCAACTCTGGTGATCCAAATGGCCTTCCAAGACATCTGAGAGCTACCCAGGTCTGTGGCCTTGGTCTGTCTGGAGCCTTTAAGGGCTGGTGTTTGAGGGATGGAGTAGGATCTGTACCGTGAATTGTTACTGAATATATAATGAAGGGTAAGTTCCACTTCTGGGTAGCCTTGCGGCCTGCTTTTGTTCTATCAACCTGCTGAAGAAGCTCTTCTGTGGTGCTGTCAGCCTTCCTGAATGAGACACATCCTTGTTTGTGCTCCAGAAGATTCTTGACTGATGCTGGTAATTTAAAGCATCATGCTTCTAGGTGTAGACTAGTTCTGTGGTGGGTTGGAGAGCTGAAGAGTCTTTGTCTGGCTACCAGGCCAAGAGTGCTTTTTTTTTTTCCCCAGTGGATTTCAAATCAACCAAGGGCATGTACATTCTGGACTCCTGTTATTGGCATGCACCCTTGATGAATTTCATTATGAGCTAGGTGTGGTGGTGCACGCCTTTAATCCCAGCACTCGGGAGGCAGAGGCAGGTGGATCCCTGTGAGTTCGAGGCCAGCCTGGTCTACAAAGTTGAGTCCAGGACAGCCAAGGCTACACAGAGAAACCCTGTCTCAAAAAACCACAAAACCAAAAACAAACAAACAAACAAACAAACAAAAAAAGAATTTCATTATGAATGTCCTGCCCTCCCATCTTGATGCCTACCTCTCCTACCAATTTCAGATGGTAGAGTGTTCCATGAAGCTACTGCTTCCCCTCCCGCCTCTTCCTTCTCTTTTTGAGCTAGTACCTCACATCTATCAGACGATCTCCCAATGCTGGGACAGCAGGCATGCGCTATCACGCCTGACTAGGTAGGTGCTAAGAAGATGACTCTCTATTCCTGTTCTGCCCAGGAGATGAGGGCTCAATGACTCTGAGGTCATGTGTCAGCTAATACCTGTGCAAATGCAGATAGACGCCTCCTATTAAAGACCTGTAGTGTAGAGGCGGGAGAGCTGACTTAGTGTTTAGAACACAGGTTGCTCTTGTAGGGGATTTCCAATACATACATGGTAGGATTCATAACTCCAGGAAATCTGGTGCCCTCTTCCCTCATCTGAGAGCACTAGGTATGAACATGGTGATAAACACAAGCAAGGAGAACAGTCATGCACATAAAATTAAAAAAAAAAAAAAAGGCTCAGAAGTTTGTGAGCCTTTTTTAGACAGCTGCAAGGTGAATAAAAGACCATAGCTTTCTTTTAAAGACCAGTCAACAAGCTAAAAGGAAGGAACAAAAGGAGTTGTCAGTTTAAGCTAGGGAGTGTTGAAGGTGTTTGTTCCCACGATTGAGATGCTGAGACAGCTAAGCAAATAAATCTCATGTGAAATGGTGAGTTGGACATAGTATAAAATGGAGTGAGTCTTGGTTCTTTAGTAGGTGCTTTTATTCTAGTGCATAGCACATTAGTGCCGTCAGCCTCTTGTTGTCCTCTTTCATGTCCCCTAGGTGCCTGATCCGGAGAACATCGGATATCCTCTCTAAGTATCTGCCGGTGAAGATTGAGCAGGTGGTTTGTTGTAGGTAATGAACCCAGCTGAAAGATGTACAGTGAGTGGGTACAAGCTTAGCTTCTGAGGCATGGCTGACTCTCAAGGTGTTGTGGGTAGCGGTAGTGGTGTGTGTTCCAGTTTTTCCTATTGAGCCACCTGCCTTTTTATTTTCAGGCTGACGCCCCTTCAAACTGAGCTATACAAGAGATTTCTGAGACAGGCTAAGCCTGAAGAAGAATTGCGTGAAGGCAAGATGAGCGTGTCCTCCCTGTCTTCTATCACCTCTCTAAAGAAGCTATGTAATCGTGAGTGCACCCATGCCCGCTATCTCCTGTGAGAGTCAACGAGAGGGAGTTGCTATGGATAGGCTGGTGACCTTCACCACAATCTCTAGAGACCTCCTAGAGGTCACATGTGGACTCTTCGCTGTCAGCTATTCCTTTGGAAACTTTACATTGTCTTCCGCCCAGTCTGTGCTTGATACTTGAGATGTGCTGGACTGGGTGTGTGAGTGCTATGTGCACACATCCTCTTGTACAACGTGAGGCAGAACGTAGTGAATGATGCTGTCCATCCAGGCTTCCAGATGATACTGGCTGCACCCTGTGGGACTTGTCTAATGTGAATCCTTAAATCAGTGCCAAATCTCTAGAGGGTGAGCCCTGAAGTGGAAGGTTCAGAAAAGCAAAATCACTAGCCTTTAGTATGGTTTTGTTTGGCTGATGATTTTTTTTCAGATCCAGCTCTAATCTATGACAAGTGTGTGGCAGAGGAGGACGGCTTTGAGGGCACTTTGGATATCTTCCCACCTGGCTACAGCTCTAAAGCCGTAGAGCCACAGCTGTCAGGTACGCCCTCCCTGTCAGTGGATGGTCTCCTTGGAGGAGGAACTGTAGGAGAACAGTAGGAAATTACCTCTGTGTTGAAGTTATCCTGTCTGAAAGCAGGGTATCAAGTGTGACAATTCCTGGGCACTGGGATGACCAATTGTGAGGACTGACAGTAGTCACTCTTCCCAGGCAAGATGCTGGTCCTTGATTACATTCTGGCCATGACTCGAAGCCGCAGCAGTGACAAAGTCGTGCTGGTGTCTAATTATACTCAGACATTGGATCTCTTTGAGAAGCTGTGCCGGGCTCGAAGGTAGGGAAGAGTCTAATCAGACTAGCAAAGGGATTTGTCTCCCTTACTGCCACTCTAGGAAGACTAGGGTGTTCTGATTATTGGATGTGGCTCTATGAAGCACTTTCCTGAGGAATTCTCTTTCCTTGTGGCTTTGATGGCAGTACTCCATTTCTACACAGGCTAATATCCTGGTCCTTCAAGTATTCCCATAGATCAGAATTCCTGCCCTTCTCTGTCCTCTTTGGGAAGCCTCAGGCTATGCCTGAGTAGCTTCAAGCAAGGTTAATCTTTCTTGGTAGCCATAGCTCCAAGGAAGGGATCCATCGTTCTTGGGTCTTATCTTTGGATCTCTCTCCAGGTACTTGTATGTTCGCCTGGATGGCACAATGTCTATTAAGAAGCGAGCCAAGGTTGTGGAGCGCTTCAATACTCCATCGGTAAGTACACCAATGTAGTAACATAAGAATTAAGTGTTGGCAGAGAAGCTGTAAGGGGACTGTATTTCATTGTTTTATTTTTATGTTCTGGTAGGTGAGATAAGATGAAGCTGATCAGTGACTGGATTAGAAACGACTTTGTGGGTTAGGAAATAGAATTGTAAGGTAGATCAACTTGTGGTCCTCAGTGTGAGTATAGAGTAGGAAACATGTTGGCTGAGCTGAGAAGGATCCTAGTTTAGGTCCAAGTGTGTTCACCCCACCTCCCTCCTTTCTTGTTTCTTTTCTTCCCAGAGCCCTGATTTTGTCTTCATGCTTAGCAGCAAAGCTGGGGGCTGTGGTCTTAATCTCATTGGTGCGAACCGGCTGGTCATGTTTGATCCTGACTGGAACCCAGCCAATGATGAACAAGCTATGGCCCGAGTCTGGCGTGATGGTCAAAAGAAGACCTGCTATATTTACCGACTGCTATCTGTAAGGATGGTGATGGTAATCAGAGTAGGGGTGGGTCATGAAACAAGACCATCTTAACTGTTTCTCAGTGTTTGACTCTTAGTCCTTCTGCCTTTATCTGGCTACACTATGTACCTAACTCTGAGTCCTTTATTTTTCCATTCTCCTTCATCCCTTCTCTTTTCTCTCCGCCTTTCTTCCAGATGCTTCTTGCTATGGATGGTTGTACTGTACATACTTTTCTTAGGGCACTATTTTCTTTCATACTTTTGTATTCTCATACTCCTTGTCTGATTAGTCCAAGAAGGGGTAAATAATGTTCTCAAATATCCACTACAGATCATACATACATACTGTTGTCTTTAGCTCCCTGATGATTTTGGACATTTCTTTCCCAAATCTAGTGGCTGTGCTGTGAGGACCATGCAGTTTTCATATCTGTTAATCTCAGTTCTTCCTCATCTAGTTACTTTTAGGGCCATACCATCCTTTTCTTTTCTTTTTTTCTTTTTATTTTTTTTGGTCGGCTTAAGAGGAATCTACTTTCTGCATTTTCTGGACTTCTCAACTCTTCTAACATTCCTTTTATGGGATCTTCGGTACCATGTACAGATTCCTGTCATTGTATACAGTCTGTTTATAGACTGTATATTGAAGTGCTCTGTGACCTCAAGGATATAGGGATTATATTTCATTCTTTCTTGCATCTTATTAGTAGGATATGACCTGATTTAAAATATTCAAAGGATATTGAATACGAGGCTTGACACAGATAACCTGTTTACCCTGAGTGGATTTGGCCAGACCCTGACACCGTCTACTGGTGCAGAAAATAACCTGGATGAGAAAGAAGCACCTTTAGTACCTTAGAAGAACCAGGAAAATGGATCTTAGCTGAGACAGATATTAGCACAGGATTAGCACAGGGTTTGGGTTTTGTTTGTTTGTTTTGTTTTTTGAGACAGGGTTTCTCTGTGTAGCCTTGGTTGGCCTCGAACTCACAGCGATCCACCTGCCTCTACCTCCCAAGTACTGGGATTAAAGGCAAGGAAGGATTTGTGCTTTTCATTCATTGCCCTTTCTTAAGATGTCTTCAATCCTGGGTTTTCCTGCTCCCTCGGTTTATCTGTAAGGATGGCTGAGCCCTATATTTCATCCCATTCCTAGGCAGGAACAATTGAGGAGAAGATCTTTCAGCGGCAAAGCCACAAAAAGGCGCTGAGCAGCTGTGTGGTGGATGAGGAGCAGGATGTGGAACGGCACTTTTCTCTTGGTGAGCTGAAAGAGCTATTTACCCTGGATGAAGCCAGCCTGAGTGACACACATGACAGGTATGTGGAATGCCCTTGTCATAATCTCTGAGCTACCTGAACAGCACAGAAATAAGATCTGTAGTAACTAAAACTCTGTCCTCTGACCTTAGGCTACATTGCCGCCGTTGTGTAAACAGCCGCCAGGTCAGGCCACCCCCTGATGGCTCTGACTGCACTTCAGACCTGGCTCAGTGGAACCACAGCACAGATAAACGGGGGCTCCAGGATGAGGTACTCCAGGCTGCCTGGGATGCGTCATCGGCAGCCATTTCCTTCGTCTTCCACCAGCGTTCTCATGAGGAGCAGCGGGGCCTCCACTGATGCCCAGCTGGTCTGGATGTAGTGGTTAGGGGAAGGATACAGGGAAAGGGGTTCTCTGCCTCCCTCATGAGGCTCTGCTCAGTTGTGTTCTCTGGGAGAAAATCATCACGAAGGGCTGCATGATGTTTGCCCAAATTTTTATTTTATAAGAAAAACTTTTGGTTTAAAAAAAAAAAAAAAAAGAAAGGAATAAAGGCATGAAAGGGACTGAGGCCTGGGAACAGACTGGTCAGCCCAAGATGGACGAGGCCTGGTGGTGGGCATTCCTATACCTGGCTAAAGCCTGGGTGCCTGCTACAGGAACGAAGCAGGTAACCCCAGAGCAGGGGGAGGGGCTTTTCTCAGTGAAGATAATGGCCTATAACCTCCTGGCCTGGGGTTCCAGGGTACTGAGTAAGTGGCCCAAAGCCTCTGAACTCAGTTGTAGGAATGCCTTTGTTGGACCTCATCAAGGCCTCTAGGACCTCAGTGCAAGGGAAGACGAAAAGAAAAGAAAAATAGACAAAGTGGCAGAAGAAGAATGACAGAATCAGTGGTTGGGGATTCTGGGCAGCCCATGCCTCAGCCCCTGCAAGCTGATGGTACTGAGGATGGGCCTGTGAGGTACGGGCCCCATCACATGGTGCTGACATAATCAAAGGCCTGGGATGAGTCCCATGAGTCGCTAACCACATGGCAGGTAGCCCGGAGCCGCCGGATTGCTTCCCTTGCTGTGACTGCATCCTGGTCCAACCAGTTCTGGAAGAGGCGCAGGTGACCAAAGGCCCCACGGCCCCAGCGCTCCAGTCGCTTGGCGAACTCCAGAAGCCCATCTGGCTTGATGCAGTTGGAACTGGAGGGGATTAGATGAATTACATATCCAGGGAGCAGCTAGGCTTTTTGTCTCTGTCCCTTGCCTCCCAACCCGAGTTAGCATACCTGATATCCAGCTGACAGAGAGAAGAGGAAGAATCCTCTGAGAAAACATCTGCTAGGGCCAACAGGCCAGCATTCCCTGGAGAGAGGGAGGGGGATACTTAGTACTTTTATCCAAGAACAGGAAAACCAAGGGCATCCTGTCCCAGCTCCAGCTTGCGAGAACCCTAGGCCTAACAGTTCTTAAGACTCAGTATGCAAATACCTATATTGCAACCACAGCCTTCTCAGTGGAGAGGTCAAGACCTTTACCTGAAAGTTTGTGGGTCAAAGGCCTGGTTCCTTCCTCCCTCCCCTCCCTCTCCAGGGTATGGTGCCCACCCAGGCGGTTCCCTGGTAGTCGAAGGCCTTTCAGTGTAGAGTTGCCCTTCATAGCAGCCACCATCTCAGGAAGAAACTGGACTGGGCGCTTCTCAAACAGACGGCAGAAGGAGAAGGTAATCTCTGTCAAGAGAAAGACTATTCAGATGACTGAAGCAGGGCTGGTGCTGTCCCTCCTGCCCAGGTGGTCCTAGCAAGGTATGTGAACATTTTATACAGACTTGCAAAGAAAAAATAATCTGTAATATCCAAGCAATGTTGGGACTCAATCCAATCAATATTGAGCCTAAATGTTTGCTGGGAGGAGCATCTCTGCATGGGTTCTTCTTTTATCCCCTTCCTTTCCTTTTTAGCCACTGATCTCTTTGAAGGAGTGGAGATTAGCTACAGGTGAGTGTCTGAAGGCAACCTGCCACTCCACCCAGGGTTCCACTACCATTTCTGCCAGCCCCTTAAAAACAAAAGCGTGAGGCAGTAAACGTTGGTGCCCGTGTTTGTAGCAGAGTTGACTCTGGGTCATATATATCCTTTATAATCAAGGAAGATGTAAGACCAGGGAAAGAACTGGTTTGGACACAGATAGTGGGGCAAAGCTACAGTGAAGACACAGGAATGTTCAGGTTCTGGATTAGGACCTTACCTTGGAGGGTCAGATTCTGTAGCAAAAAGAGCACCTCACTCTGACAGTCTGCAAGATTCATATCGTGGAAGCTCAGCCTCTTCAGGGATGGGTTGTATTCTGGATAGGAGACAGAAGCCATGTGCAGAGGGACTTAATTTTCCTAGGGAACAGTGCTAAGTCCCTGCCTGTCCTCCTTCACCATTCCTACCTTTGAGTGTTTGCAACACGAGCCCAAAATCCTGGGGAGAGGCAAAGGTGGCACTGTCCAGTGACAGCTGCTGCAGAGAACCTGAGGCCTTCAGAACAGAGCAAAGCAGCGGGGCTGGCTGGGCACCTCGTGGAAATCCCATCTCTAACTGCTCTAGGCAGTTTTCTGTATATGGTAGGAAGAGGAAAGTCCAATTAGCTGTCTCTGCTTCACTTAAAAATACATGTTTTGGGCACAATGATGCATGCCTTTAGTCTAGCACTCAGGAGGCAGAGACAGGTAGAGTTCAAAGCCAACATAGTCTGCAGAGTAAGTTCCAGACTGATAGGGCTACACAGAGACACCCTTTCTTGGAAAAAAAAAGTCATGTGTTTTCTATGTGTGGACATGTCTACCACAGTGCTCATGTGGAGGTTAAGAGCACAACTTTCAAGAGTCAGTTCTACCATATGCATTCTGGGGATCATTTCAGGTCTGGTGGCAAGTGCCTTTCCATGCAAAGTCACTTAGTGTCCCTCTATTTCCTGCAATAGGGTTTCTCTTGTGTAGCCTTGGCTGCCCTGGACTTGCTTTGTAGAGCAGGGTGGCCTTGAACTTACAGTGGTCCATCTGCCTGTGTCCAGAGTGCTGGGATTACAGGTGTGTGCCACCATGCCCAGCAGAGAATGGTTTGTTTAAATACTTATCCTGCTCCTGCTATGTGTTGGGTATTATGCTAAGTTCTAGAAATGGACCATTAAATACAAAAAGATTTGTCTTTGCATTCAGAGATAAAACACAAGCAAAATAAGTGTATGCCGGGGTGTGGGTAGATGGTTTGGGGTTGTTTGCTTTGAAAATGTGAATGAACCTGAGTTTGGATCCCTAGATCCCAATATAAATAGCAGGCCACACCTCAAACTCCAGCACTGCAGAGGTGGAGTCAGGTAGATCTCAGGGTTCACTGACAGCCATTCTAGCCAAAGCTATGAGCTCAGTAAGAGACGCATGTAATTGGGGGGGAAAAAGATGGAGGAATGGAAATATAGCTCAGTGGTAGGGTGTTTGCCTAGCATGTGTGAAGTTTAATTCCGCAAACTACAAACAAAAGCCCTTTGGGTCTGTGATGATTCAGAAGGTAAAAGTGATTGCTGTACAAATCTAGGTTTAGTTTCTGCATTCTACATGGGAGGACAGAACTGACACCCCAATGTCCCCTCATTTCGCAGTGATACACACACACACACACACACACACACACACACACACACACACACACCTACACACAACAAAACTCTTAAGGGATAGAGGAAGACAGTGTCAACCTGTGGCCTGCAAACCCACACACACCAAACGCCTAGCGGTGCAAGAGGAGCCAGAATATGATAAGAGAAACAAAGCAGGACCACCGCATCTAGTTTAAGAATTGTCAGCTTGGCTAGGTGTGGTGGTGCTCAACTTTAATCCCAGCACTTGGGAGGCAGAGGCAGGTGGACACTGTGAGTTAAAGGCCAGCCTGGTCTACAAAGTGAGTCCAGGACAGCCAAGGCTACATAGGGAAACCCTGTCTCAAAAAATAACAACAGCAGAAAAAAGAACTCAGCTTAGATCCCCTTTTTGGAGACTGTTGTTCCAGTCACGCCCACTGCAGTCTAGGGATTCATTTTAAAGAATGGCAGCTATGCTGGGAGTGGTGGCGCACACCTTTAATCCCAGTACTCGACAAGCAGAGGCAGGTGGATCATTGTGAGTTCAAGGCCAGCCTGGTCTATAAAGTGAGTCTAGAACTGCCAAGGCTACACAGAGAAACCTTGTCTTGAAAAACAACAAAAAATTATTAAAAAAAAAAAAAAGGATTAAAAAAACATGGCAGCTAGTAAGGAGAAACATAATAGGACAGTAGGGTTGACTGGAACTGGATCTACAGTTGCAGTTCCCTCTACACACCCCAAAACTGTTGGAGCTATGTATGTGTGCATCACTGCTTCACCTGGTATTTCCTCATCCCCAATTATGTGGCCAGGGGGCCCAGCATTCTCTGGTACAGTAGGGTTGTCCCTCTGGCTTGGGTGGTCAACACGAATAGACAGGACCCGCAGCAGGGGCAAGGCTCGAACGATGGCCCGAGTTAATTCCAGGATGGGCAGTGGTGAGAATAGGTCACTGAGATGCAGGGCACGGAGGCGGCATCCAGCCTGGGCTGACAGGGCCCGCAGGCTGTCCAGTAGGCGGAAGATATTAGAGCCCAGGCCTATGGGAAAAGAGAGATTAAGTTATAAATGTGGGAAATTTAAGCAGAAGTAATATTCAGTGAAAACTAAATATATGTATTAATTACTACCAGGTCTTGAGCTTTGGATCAGATGTAGTATTTTTAGTTTTGAGACAAGGCTTCAGACCTTAACACTTCTGCCTTTAAGTATTTGTCTCATCCATTCTTGCCTTTTCCTTGGATAACTAGCAAATTGCTATCTGCTGCTGAAGTCATCAAGGGAATCCCAAAATAAAATAGGATGTGGTCATGTCAGTAGTTCTACTGTAGACCCAGAGGGCTGCACAGTTATCTTGGTACAGATTCTAAGTAGCTTCCTAAAGATGCAATTTTGCATAATCAGGTCCTATCTAGGAGACAGCAAGTCGTGAGTGGGACAGTGGATTGGGTCTCAGAACGCAGCTCTACAGAGTCAGGTATTGGTTCTAAAATTGTGGAAAGTCTGATCTTACAGGTCATGGAGTGCACTTGTGAACTGAGAAGTAATGATGATCCAACCCAGTAACCTATAGGTGGGAAAGGCAGGAAAAAAACCCCATAGACAATGTGTGCATCCAGGTCAGTGGTATAGCGTGTGCCTATGTATACAAGACTGTGAGTTTGATGACAGAAAATAAAAAAGGATGCATACTGAATAACCTAACTTATAGGCTTCCCAATTCAGTTTTAAAGAATGTAAAGGAGATAAACTACAAGGGAGAAGAAATTGTTGGCAGAAAAAAACTTGACATTCAGAGGCCTGAAGACTGAACAACAGGTTCTAAACTGGAATCCCTGGTGGTAAAGCAGGACTGAACATGAACAAAACAATCGTGTAAAATTAGGAGGTATGGTGGAATATGACTGTAGTGCCATGTAAGGGTGGAGGCAGGAAGACCACTGCTGTGTCTCCTGTTTTTCCAAACTAAATGTTGCCAGTGTTGGCCTTAACTTGGTATCTTCCTGTCTCCACTTCTGAGTACCACCATACTCAGCCAGCCTGTAAACGGCTTCGAATGAGCAAAACTGCGTGTTTAAAGTGCAAACAATGGATTGTATGAAAGAAGGACTGCTAAAATTAAGTCAGGTGTGGACTAATGATAACCTGAATTAAGAATTCAAATATAAATGGATTTGGAAAATGTAAATGTAGGACCTAGTGACTAAACATATTGGAAGGGACAGAATCTTGGTTTCTTTGGGTAACTGACTCAGTTGTGATGTCCTTGAGCACCGCTAGATGAGTATGGAAATGAGCTGGAAGGGTAATAATAGTCATAAGCTGAATAAATGGATCTGGATGTTCAGGGGAAAGACTGGGCTAATGTCCTGGGCTGAAGGAAGGGGAACATTAGCATCAATGGCACTGAAGCTACAGGATTGGATGCAGTTGTCTAGAAAAGGAGATAAAGTGGGAGAGTTTGGAGAAACAAGATGATTAGGAAGGGAAACATTGAGGTAATAGAAGTATTTCAGGAACAAATAGTTTTGGGTTTTTTTCTTTTTTTAAACAAGGTTTGTCTATGCCCTGAAACTTGCTCTGTAGATCAAGCTGGCCTGAAATTCACACAGATCTGTCTAACTCAGCCTCCCAGATTTATATTAAGTGTGTGTACTACCACACTCACCTCAGGAATAAATAGTAAGTGTGAGATGAAGATGGAGACCTGCATGTGAAATCTAGTAGGAAGGATAGCCTTGATGGCCTACGCCCTTTGTGTACTGGTGAAAGTGTAAGTGAGGCTTGAGTGGAGGTAGCGATGGCTTGCTTCTCTTGAAGAGAGAAGAGGGAGGAAATGGAATGTTGGTTGAGATCTGATCTAATGTTTGGGTGGTAAGAAAAGCAGGAGAAGGGAAATACAGTGATTTAATAGAATGGATTTTGAAGTCAAGATATCTGGGCTTGGATATTGGCTCTACAGTTTGCTAAGCAGGGCTATCCTGGGAAGGTCACTTGCTATCTTAAGGTTGATGTTAAAGCATTTGAGAAGCAAGCCTCCCTAGAAAAGGAGAAATATAGATCTAGAGTATGGGGAAATAATTAGCTATTATATGACTTATGTATCTACTATGGAGAGTTTGGAACTGGCAGATTGGGAGTTGATGTTGCAGATGCAGTAAGGGGTATTAGGAGTTTGATGGCCATGAACGCCACATTGTGTGGTTTCTGTAGTAGGCAGTACTTTGAAATATAGGTAGTTTGAGCCAGATTGTAAACTTTGTTGACAGTGTATGATAAGTGGATAAGGACAGAAGCCTGTCTCATAGGTTGCTGTATTGTTTTTTGTTTGTTTTTAAAGCTTGGGCAATTACTTTGATGTGACTAGTGTGATACAAATCCAGAGGCCTGGCTGGGTCTGGACTATCTGTCTCTCTGACTTTTCAACCTCTCTAGGAAGCCTTTCTTCCAATAGTAAAATGCAGATTGACTACAGACCTCATTTTCCTCTCCCAACATTAACAGTGTGCCAGTTTTGTTTTGTGTGTGTGTGTGTGTGTGTGTGTGTGTGTGTGTAGCTTTTGCCTCTATGAGACACAAAGGACCACATCTCTACCCCTGATCATACTTCCCACTCTGAATTAGGCAACAGTGTTTCTGAGATTCAAGCCCAGCCCAGTTCTTCAGTGCTCACCATTGTAGGACAGTGTAAGGCTCTCCAGTGATACCCAAGAGCTCAGCAAGTGGCACAGTGTCAGAGCTGCCTCTGTGGAGAGAGGAACTGTGAACAGCTCCAAGGTGGAAATGCTGCGGAATCGCTGGGATGCCTCCAGTGCTGGGAGCCCCAAACAGCTGGGATCTGATCCATCCAGAGCTCCACAAGCTACTTCACCAATCTCCATTTCTTCACCATCTTCCTTCTCACCAGCCACAATAAAAACAAAGTCATATAGGTCTTCAGACTCCGCACCAGACCCCTGACGGGTGCGGGCGCCCTTTTTCCCTGTGGCTCGTTTGAAACGCTTTAAGGGCTTAGGCTGTGGGGCTGAGCTAGCTGGAGCCCTTTTGGATGATGTAGAGGAGGAGGCGGAGGAGGTGGCAGCTGGAGCAGAAGGTGGCTGCTTGGTGCCAGAAGCCTCGTAAGAGGTGGCTGGAGGGTACAGCTCCCTCTTAGAGTCTATCCCGCCTATTGTCAGGCTCTCTTGTGTGCTACGGCATGTTACACGAGCGGTAGGTACAGCCCTGGGCATCTGCTTGACTTCACTCTTCCTCCGGGTAGCCATCAGCGCCGCAGCACACCGCTCTGCTGCATCCCGACGAGGCCTACGTGAGCCTAGCAATAAGGACCCTTCATCGCGGGATGGGGCCCGACCCCGGGAGGCTTCACCACAGAGGTGGCAGGGCAAGCTACCAGGACCTGGCTGCCAAAAGCCAGCACTCATGGTGAGGATAAGGATGAAAAGTGCTGACTCAGGCACAGGCCAAGAGTACAGTGACACTTGGCTAACAGCCCCATGGTGAATAAGCTGATGTAACAGCTGTCTGAGTGACTGCTGAGCAGCTACATCAGAAAACAGCAGGTGGCGGAACTTGAGCGTATGCAGAGAACTGGCCAGGGTCTCTAGAACCCTGCGGTTGGGTTCAGCCACTAGCTCAGTTGCTCCCTGCAGCATATTGCAGATGGTTAGCTGTCGGACATGACGAGAGCTGTGAAGGAGAGGTGAGAAGCGCTGATCGCAAAGACGCTTATCAGAAGACACGTCAATGGTTCCACGTAGAACATGGGAAAAAAAGGCCTCCATAAACTTGGCTCGCCAACAAGTCACACTCTAAAAAACAAGATGCCAGATATGTGTCAAGTGCCCAGAGTTTCCTTCTAGCAAATACTGCAGAGAGCTCACTGAGTTAGGCATCAAACTAAGTAAGTTACACTAATTCATGTAGTTTTCACACCTTTGAGGTATGCATTACTGGCAGCCCCATTTAAAAAGTAAGTAAGGGACACAAACAGATGAAGGAACATATTCTACTTCTGTAGGGTAAATGTATTGTGCTCCTTGTCTGACAAGTGGTGCCTGTATACATAGGTATGTAGAGGTCAGAGTTTTTTAAGATTTATTATATAAGCCGGGCGTGGTGGCGCACGTCTTTAATCCCAGCACTCGGGAGGCAGAGGCAGGCAGGTCGCTGTGAGTTTGAGGCCAGCCTGGTCTACAAAAAGTCCAGGACGGCCAAGGCTACACAGAGAGACCCTGTCTCGAAAAAAAAAAAAAAAAAAGATTATTTATCAGTATTCTGCCTGCATGTGTGCCTGTCTGTCATAAGAAGGCACCAGATCTTGGACCCAAGAAATCTGGTTCTGAGGAACAGTCTTTGTATGTGTGTCCACATGTCTGTGTGTCCTTGTGGCTGCCAAACGTCTGTATTGTGTACCTTTGACACTTTCTGTTTAAGGTAAGGTTAGAGCTAATTGGTTAGTTTAGCCTTCTTAATTTGGGAATCCTGTTTCTGGGTTTGGATTATAGGCAGATGTCATGCCTAACCCAGGATTTGCCCTGTATTGGAAAAACTGAAGGTAACAGATTTTTTTCTTTGTCTTGGTTTTCTATCTTCTCTCTTGACAGGGTGTATCTGTCCTTGGCTGTCCTAGATCTAGCTCTGGATACCAGGCTGGCCTCAAACTCAAAGAGATCTGCCTGCCTCTGCCTCCCGAGTGCTGGGATTCAAGTTATGTACCACTGCTACACACAAAGTATTTGGTACAAATCAGAATTTCTTGTACAGTTCTCTTCGGCTACCACCCCAAAATGCATGTCAGCTTCCCTGACTTGATGATTCTATATGTGACATTTTTATTTTTTGGTTTTTGGAGACAAGGCTTCACTGTCCCGGACTCACTTTGTGGTCCAGGCTGGCCTCGAACTCAGAGATCACCTGCGTCGTCCTCCCAAAGTGCTGGGATTACAGGCATGCACCACCACACCTGGCTGAACATTTTTATTTTTAAAGCTCTTCCCCTGGGGCTGGAGATAGCACAGGATAAGAGCTCTGTCTGCTTTTCCCAGAGGTCCGAGTTCAATTCCCAGAAACCACATGGTGGCTCACAACCATCTAGAATATGATCTGGTGCCCTCTTCTGATGTGCACTGCATACATAATCTTTTTTTTTTTTTAAGATTTATTTATTTACGTATATAAGCACTCTATTTGCATGTCTGACTGTGACAGAAGAGAGCATCAGACAGAAGAGGGCACCAGATATCACTATAGACGGTTGTGAGCCACCATGTGGTTGCTGGGAATAGAACTCAGGACCTCTGGACAAGCAGTCAGTGCTCTTAACCCCTGCGCCATCTCTCCAGCCCCATAATCTTTTTAAAAAAACAAACAAGCACTTGGGAGGCAGAGGCAGGCAGATCACTGAGTTCGAGGCCACCCTGGTCTACAAAGCGAGTCCAAGACTGCCAAGATAACACAGAGAAACCCTGTCTCTGAAACAAACAGCTCTTCTCACAAATGATTGTGATGTTCACCAGAGATTAGGAAGGGCTACCTAATTCTGAAAGAAACCAACCCTCAGAGTTTGCTGCGGTGTGTCTGTGTAGCTCAGTGGAATTGGTTTTAACTTTATGTAGGTTCTGGAGTTCTTAACTCAGGTTGCGGACATGTCAGGCAAATGACTTTATTCTTGGAAGTCCTGGAAAGTTTTTGTTTTGTAGACAGGGTCTCATGACTTTGTATTAATTCTATTGCTCAAACTATAGGTATGTGCCACCACACCCAGGTCACAGCTCTACAATTTCTAGTTTAACATCTAGTCCCCATCCTTCCCAAATCTAGTAGAGTCGAATATGAGGGCAATCTAGCAATGACATTTGTTCTCTCATTGATCATGGGGAGGCTTCATTCGGCTGAATTGGCTCGCTTGGGGGTGTCCCCTTTCTCCCTCACCACTCCATGTGCATCCCTCCCAAAGCTGTGCACTTGGTTGAAGAGAATGACCTTCGCAGAATAGAGGCGCACTGGTCTTCAGTCAAGAGTATATGAGTAGCTGTGCTCCCCTACTAGAGCGTCAAAGAAGCTTAAGGTCAGAGTATGATAGCTTCAGTATAGCCCCAATTTTCATTTCTATGCCAAATGTCTTTCCTTCTCTGAGATGTAGATGCTATCACCTGCATCATGATGAAGATTATTACATGGATCAAATAAGAGTGGAACTAAAGATACTTTAAAAACTGTACCTGGCACAGCAGCTGATTATCAATCAGGATGTACACTACAACAAACATTTTTTTTTTTTTTTGAGGCAGGGTTTCTCTGTGTAGCCTTGGCTGTCCTGGACTCACTTTGTAGATCAAGCTGGCCTTGCCCTGAATTCACAGCAATCCACCTGCCTCTGCCTCCTGAGTGCTAGGATTAAAGGCATGTGCCACCATGCCAGGCCAAAAACATTTCTTTTAAAAATATAATTATGTATACAGTGCTCTGCCTGCATGTAACACCTGTAGGCCAGAAGAGGGCACCAGATTTCATTGTAGATGGTTGTGATCTATCCTGTGGTTGCTGGGAATTGAACTCAAGACTTTTAGAAGAGCAGGCAGTGGTCTTAACCTCTGAGTCATCTCTCCAGCCCCCAAAACATTTCTTTGTTGTTGTTGTTTTTTGGTTTTTCAATACAGGGTTTCTCTGCATAACGGCCTTGGCTGTCCTGGACTCACTTTGTAGACCAGGCTAGTGTCAAACTCAGAGATCTACCTGCCTCTGCTTCCCGAGTGCTGGGATTAAAGCATGTGCCACCATGCCTGGCCCCAAAACATTTCTTAACCTACCTACTCTTCTCAATCTTCTCTACCAGAGGGGTGCTCTCAGTTCAGATCAGGAGGTATGCAAAAGTCTGGCTTTTAGCCGGGCATAGAGGCTCACGCCTTTAATCCCAGCACTCAGGAGGCGGAGGCAGGCAGATCTGAGTTTGAGGCCAACCTGGTCTACAAAGCAAGTCCAGGTCAGCCAAGGTGACACAGAGAAACTCTGTCTTAAAAAACCAAAAAACAAAGCAAAACAAAAGCTGGTCTTTTGTTTTTGCTGTGGTAGTACTTAGGTGTACCTTCATGCTTAAGTTAGTCTACATGTGTTGTTTACCTACCAGACACTGGAAATATTTTGAATCCTTTAGGGTTCACATAACACTTCTCCCCACACACTTGTTGACCCACATAGTTAAAAAAAAAAGATTTATTTATTATTATGTATACATTGCTCTGCCCGCATATACACCTGCATGCCAGAAGAGGGCATCCGATCCCATTATAGATGATTTTGAGCCACCATGTGGTTGCTGGGAATTGAACTCAGGACCTCTGGAAGAATAGTCAGTGCTCTTAACCTCTGAGCCATCTCTCTAGCTGTATACTTTAAGCTTGCTTCAATTCTACTCCAGCATGCAGATAGCTTAACCTATATAGTCCTGGAAATTGTTTGCAAGCTGAGCATGGAGATGGCATATGGCTTTAATTCCAGGCAGACAGGCAAATCTGAGCTGCAGACTAGCCAGAGGTATATAATGAGACCTTGTTCCAAACAACTTCAATAAACCTTCAACTTTACAGGGAAGTTATGGCTATGAAAAATCTGGACACGATTGTGACCCAAGCTATTGTGGCTGTTTCTGCATAAGAGGGATAATACGCATGCAGGTGAAACTAAAGGCTGGATGTGTCTAACCCTGCTGATAAAGGCGCAGTATCTTAAATATGGTAGTTGCACAGGCACCATGGCACAATTAATAGAAACAAGTACTCCATATCCAAGTTGCTTCAAGCTGAATATCTCATGTACTCAGGATAACCTTTGGGAAGACCTTCTAGTTTATCATGTGTAACAACTGTACCAGCAGTCATTGTAGAAGTTGAATATATAAATAATAAATATATAAAATTATAATAGCCCAGTGATTTCTCATGAATTCTTATACAAGTAGAAGTTACTTTTCCATTGTTACTTTTAGAATATGTGCAAAAAACATCAATGCTGAAAACGTACCTGAGAAGTTTAGCCCAAATAACTCATTTCATGACTACAGCACAATGCAAACTGAATTCAACACCCTTTTGCATGGGGGTAGTGGAACTGACTCACTGCTAATGAGATGACATTTGCCTACCTTGGCCTGTCCTCCGTAAGCTGGCAGGTCAGGCACTGATAGAGGTGGGAAAATGTGTACAAATGCAGGAGGGTAAATACTTCCACTAGCATCAGTAGAAGTTCATAGATATTGTCCATTTTTATTCTGTCTGCAGCTTTTGTTTTACAGTTTGTTGAGAAGGGGTTTGTAGTTTTGTTGCCACAGCTGGCCTCAAGATCACTAGTCGATTGATTTTGAATTTCTTATCCTTTCTACCTCTACTTTTAAGTGTAGGCATTCCAGGTATGCTGCCACTACCACCTCCACTTCCCCTCCCTCTTTATCTAAAAAAGGGTCTGCATTTATGTATGTTTCTTAATGTGTATGGGTGTTTTGTCTACATTTATATCTGCGCAGTGACTGAGGGAGTAAGAAGAGGTTCCTGGATCCCTGGACTAAAGTTACAGTTGTAAGATACCATGAGCATGCCAGAAACTAAAGCTGGCTCTTCCGGAAGAGTGCCAGTACTTTCAACTACTGAGGCATCTCTACCCCTCAAAGTAGCTTTCTGACCCTGTGTGACTTCACTTTCACAATGATTTTTTTGCTCAACAGGGAAAGCACACCTGATCCTGTCATGAACACATTTAGGACACTTGGGAACAACCATGGGCTGGTCCTGTTGACATATTTTATTTTGGAAGATCTCATGACAGTATTCTCCTAGCATCAGCCCTTTATAGTCAGTCTGGGAACAGACCATGCTCCCCAACTTTCTTAGTATAAGGTAAACAGCCCTTGGGTGGGTGGATGGATGGATGAATGAATGCTGTGACTGTTTCAACCAATAAAACAATTAAGGCACAAGTTTCAGGCATGTGATCCTAATAATGACATTTTTTAACAAAAGAAAAAAAAGCTTTACTAAACATGAGGTAAAAATGTTACTTTCCTACATATTATGTCATTGAATGTTTTTTCCTTCACTGGAGTTTCTTAAGTCAGGGTCTCAGTCTTACATAGTAAAGGCTGGCTTTGGTATGCAGCTAAGGATAATCTTGAACTTCTGATCCTCCTATCTCCAAAGTCCAAGTGCTGAACTTATAGTTCTGTGTACGACCATATATGGCTTTATACAGTGCTGGAGACGGAACCCAGAACTTTGAACCCGCCAGGCAAGTACTGCAGCAACTGCACTATACCCTCACTCCCTACTGGCACTTTTTGTAGTTCTGTAATGTGTTCAATTCTTTCCTCACTTTATTCTATTGAGATGTTTATGGTTTTCTTATTGTCTGTATGTTAATTTTTGTGTGTGTGTGTGTGTGTGTGAACATGGCGGCCAGAAGTAGGCATTGGATCCTGTGGACCTTAAGTTACAGGCAAGCAACAAGCAACCAGTCAGCGCTGGGAACAGAACTTGGGTTCCTGGAAGAGCAGCAAGTATTTTTATCTGCTGAACCATCTCCAGCTCTTATATTTTTACTTTGCAAATAGTGTTTCAAATGTTGCCTTCCAGTTGATCATTAGATAATAATTAAAAAAAAAAAAAAACTAGACTTGGTGGCACATGCCTATAATCCCAGGATCCAGGGAGGCAAAGGCAGGTGAATCATTGTGAGTTTGAGGCCAGCCTGATCTACAAAGTGAGTCCAGGACAGCCAAGGCTACACAGAGGGGAGGGGGAAAAAAGTGCTCCAGTGATTTTGATCTGAACTAGTGAACAGAATTTTGGGGCAAAAGAAGTCCCACTAGAGAACCTGTCCAACCCATCTCACAATTCTGAGTTCCCTATAAGCCCTGAATATCCTTATGTGAAACTGTTATCCAGACTATTTGAATTCTTAATAACAAGGCGTTTATTACTTCTGAAATTAATTTGCTATGTCACCTTTAAGATTAGCAAAATGTATTCTCTTTTAGATTCAACTTTGCTTGTAGCTTGTCTTTCTTTCCTTTTTTTTGGTTGAGATGGTTTCTCTGTGTAGCGCTGGCTGTCCTAGACTCACTTTGTAGACCAGGCTAGCTTTGAACTCAGAGATCTCCCTGCCTCTGCCTCTCAAGTGCTGAGCTTAAAGGTGTGTGCCACGATAGCTGTTTCTTAAGTTGTCTCTTTTTTCAGAAATAACATCTCATATTTCAAATGTGGCTCAACTGATGTGGCTCTGATGTTTTCTTCCCCATGTTCTAAAGAAAGATGGCCTGACTACTGTAGAACCAGGAGGACAGTCCTCTCCCTTGTCCTATACATTCATACTCATCTGGGTTCACATAGATCAGAGTACACAGTAAGTAGCTTCAATCATTGTTGACTAGTTATTAATCCTTTTTATTTTATGTTTGGGTGTTTTGCTTACATACGTATCTATGCACCATGTTCGTGCCTGGTACTCAATGAGGCAGGAAAAGGATGTTGTATTTCTTGGAAGTAGAGGTACTGACAGTTCTGCGGGGCTTGTAGGTCCTGGGAACTGAACCTAGGTTCTCTGCAAAAGCAGCCAATTTTCTTGACTGATGAACCATCTCTCGCCAGACCCTTCTTTGTATATAGCTTCTCCTAAGCCAGGTGAATGTTTTTGTACTTAGCAAAGATGAATTGGTTGCTCTGTTAAGTTTTTTGCACCAGCTTTGTCAAATCATGGGTCTGCATTCCATTGTGATCATACCCTGTCATGTTTTATGTACCCTGTAACCATCGTGAACAAGTCAAGGCTAAATGTCAAATGAGCCAAGTCCTTGTGACAAATCACCTGAGCTCACTCCCTGAACCTCAGCAGTTCCCAGTTTTGTGTGCATGTTGTACTGGCTTTTACTATGCAGGATTAGTCTAGAGTTTTCCTGATACCTTAACTTACCTCCAAACTAGAAGGCCTTGTTTTCATCAGCTCATCCCAGAGTCGGCGCCAGATAGCCTGAGTGGAGAGACCTATAGGAAGAAATAGCAGTTGGCTGACTGCTGCCCACCATGAGGCCAGAGGACAGTATAGACAGCTGAGTAGTTAAGAGTACTGACCCTAAGGACAGATGGTCTGGGCTTATATATTAACATACTATTTTAAAGCTATATGACCATGGACAAGCTATTGAATTTTTGTTTCCTTATCTGTAAAATATCATTAATACCTCATTCGTAGGGCTGTTGAAAAAGGATTAAGTGAGTAAATGAATTTCTCTGGGTTAAGTACCTAGAACTGCTTGTCCCAAATATAACATGTTGGGAGGGGTGTGGTGGCGCACGCCTTTAATCTCAGCACTTGGGAGGCAGAGGCAGAGGCAGGCGGATCTCTGAGTTCGAGGCCAGCTTAGTCCTCAAAGTGAGTCTAGAACAGCCAAGGCTACACAGAGAAACCCTGTCTCAAAAAACCCAAACCAAAAACAACAACAAACCCAAAACAAATATAACATGTTAACTGAGCCAACGAGGAAGAACTTGGTAAAATACAGAACTGATGTCCAAATGTTCTAGTGATAGCTTGTACTTTATCAGAGCAACAGCAATGGCATACATGTGTTATAGGACACCGTAGGAAATAATATAAGAAAACAGATGTGAATGTGCTGTTTATAAAAGATCTATTTTTTCCCATGTGGTTTTGTCTGGATGTATACTGAATACCACATGCCTGGTACCCAAGGAGGCCAGAAGAGGATGCTGGACTGCTGGAACTAGAGTTAGATAGTTGTGACCTGCTGTGTGGGTGCTAGGACCTGAGCCTAGTTCTTTCAAGAGCATCAAATGTTCTAAAACCACTTAGCCATCTCTCCAGCCTTATGGAGGTACTTTTTTCTTGTTTTTTGAGACCAGCTGCTGGTCTAGAATTCACTCCATAGACAGGCTGGCCTCAAGCTCATGGAGAGCCACTTGCCTGTGCCTCTCAAATTCTGGGATTAAAGGTGTGCACCACCACGCCCGACTAAGGTACTTTTCTGAAAAGCACAAAGTTCTAATTGGGTATCAGTTACCTGAAGAACATCAGGTAACTAAGAAAGGGTAGGAAGGATACTTACCTTTTTTGAGGGCAGTTTCCTCAATCCTCTCCAAGTAATATATATTGAGCAGAGGTAAGATGCTTTGAAGTATTGGGCCTGGGAGCGCTATAAAAACCAAGACAAAAAGTTTACTTTTTCCCTTCCAGGGTTCTAAACATTATCTGTCTTAAGGCAGTTGGAAATTCAGGGGAAAGGCGAGTTAATCAAACTGACCTGTTCATTGAGGCCAGTATACTTCTGCCCAAGAAGCACTGGGCTCTGAGTATACTCTGAGCTAGTAGCTTCCTATGAAAACTAAAGATAATTGTGTTCTTTAAATCCGTCATACCTTAAAAATAAAATCAGTCTTTCCCTGTATTCCAGAAATGGAGGCAAGAGGATGAGGAATTCAAGGCTAGCCCCAACTATGAAGCTTTGCTATCCATAGTCTTTTGGGTTGCCTTTACTTATTCTTCCCTCTTGGCCTCATAAAAAGCAGCACTAATCTTACAAAAAAAGAAAGATTAAGTTATTTGTCCAATACACAATGAATGGTATGAGTCAGAATTTGTCTAACACGAGATACAAAGTCCTATGGTTTATTATACTCCCTCCTAGAACTAGTGAAGTTAGGGAGAACTGGTATTTGTTCTGTGTGAGTCAAAATCTTATTCCAGCATTTGGGAGGCTGAGGCAGAAGTACTGTTTCAAGTTCAAGCTAGCCTGAGCTACATACTGAATATCTGGCCAGCCAGGGATCATATAGAAAACCCTGACTCAATAAAACAAAACAGGGTGTGTGCATTGGGGGTTGTATGAAGAGGGAATAGATAGGAATGTCTACCTCATGACATTAAAGATCATGCTTGCAATTTGTTTAACACAATACCTGCCCATAATAAGACCAGCAAATATTGGGTATTATTATGTTCATTCTGTCTGTTCTATTTAAGCTTAAGATCATGTAGTATAGCAAAACTTCCATTCCTTGATCTACTTTAAAAAAATATTTTATCTTTAAATTATGTGTATATGTGTCTACAGGAGGTATGTGAAGCTGAGTACAGGTGCCTGTAGAGCTCAAAGTGTTGGATCCACTGGAACTAGAGTTCCAGGCAGTTTTGATCTGACATGGGTGCTAAGAACTGAACTGTCCTGTGTAAAAGGAGTACTTTCCCCAGCACCTCCGACTTTTAAAAGACAGGGTCTCACTCCTGGCTGCCCTGTAACTTGAGGCAATCCTTGTGTCTCAGCCTCCTGAGAGCTGGGATTATAAGTGTTGAATCAGCACACATAGCTCTTCCTCAGTGTATTTTTTCCTTTAGTTGAGGAATAACTGAACTTGAGATCCAAGAATCTAGTATACCTTTTTGTATCTGTCGGGTACTCAGTGGTATCCACTGTACCTGTTGAATGTGCACTGATTCCCTGTGCTGTCCTACTAATGTAGGCCTAGCATCTGAACCGACTGTTTTTTATTTGATCTCTGTCTATTCTCTGAGTCTTGCTCTTCCTGATGATAATTATTCTGTTCAACCTTTCAAAAGCTCTCCATTCAAAACAAAGTTCAAACCTCACATCCTGGCATTTAAGGTTTCACATCTTGTTCTACTGAACTTTTCTCATTGTACTCTTGAGAGATGTGCCACAACAGGTATATGAGGTCAAAGGACAACCTAGAAATTGACCTGAGGTTGAAAGGCTTGACAGCAAGTGTCTTACCTGCTCAGCCATCTCACTGGCCCATTGGGTTTTTTTGTTCTTGGTGTGTGTTTCATTGCACTACACTACACTGAACTGCCTCTATTTACCTCCCCTCTCAGCAATTCTAGTCCTCCGAGTAGTCTTTTCTCACTGTCTTCTAGCTCACTTCCCTGTGACTTCCCTCTGAAATAGCGCTGCTTGAGAGGTCTTCTCCTTGGCCCCTCTAAAAGCTCTTACTGGGTGGCTATTTACTTGCTCTAGCCCACTAGAGGCTCTCCTGTCTCCTCTCAGCCAGGCTGGAGCTCAACCCAGAACAATGAGGCGGTGATAAGGACAGAAAAGACATGCCTTCAGAGCTTCCCCTTTCTACCTTCCACTCTGCTCCCCTCTCAGCTCTTTTATTCTATCCACAAACTCTACTGTCTGTCTTTATTCTTCTTTGCTTCCTTCTAGCTCAGACTTTTTAAAAAGATGCTTCCTCTTTGCAAGGTGTGGCCTCCACACCACTCAACTCCCAGCCAAGATAAGCATCTAAGAATCTCCAGGCAGATACAGGCTTCTGCATTCCCAGGACTTCTCTGAGGCCCTGCTCAGCCCAACTGAGGCCTTTCTCCCATTCACTTTGGGTCAGCCTGACCTTTTTCTGCTCATCTGAGAACAGGGCCTCCACAATCTCCTCCGCTCACACAAGGCCTGAGGACTTCTTACCCCTCTGCCCCCTCCCCCCACCTTTAGAAAGGACTTGGGCCTGCTCAGCAGTGGTGACCCACTCCAACCACAAAAGGGCCTACTTGGCCACTCTGTAAGGCCTTAGAAAATATTCTGGAGCCGAAACCTTCAAACCCAAACCCACCTATGGTTTAGACAAACCCTTAACCTCAGTTCTTCACTGACCAGGGCCTGCCTTCTGGCAAAGATGTCACTACCACCGTGGGGCCTCCTGGTGGAATATCCCCTGCACACCCCAAGGCCAGGAGCCTCCTCTAATGTTTGCCCCCACCTTCCATTTGGCCTGACCTGTGATTTCATCCAACTTCAGCCTAACTCTCCACCAGCACCATTCTGTCAGGCCCTGGCCTCCCTGTCTCTCTTGAAGCCAGGCCTGCTCCGGGGGGCCATAGCTTTCTCTTTAGCTCCCTCCCCTCACTTTTCACACAGTGGACCCCTTCCCCTTGTAACTTGGAGGCCGCGGGCCCGCGGTACCCTCCTCCAGCAGGGCCTCCCTGAGACCATCTGGTCGAGGCGCTCCAGGCCGCTCGCTGGCCTTCGCTCAGTTCCGACCGCCTGGACGGGTCTCCAGCCCTTTGGTACCGGCTGCTCTCAGGCCCGAGGCCGCGGATCCCTTCCCCACCGGACCAAGGCCTCCTCCCCACGACAGGTCTTAGCCCATTCCGGCTCCACGGCCGGCCAGGGATGCCCTGGCCCCGGCCCCGCCTGAGGCCTCCTCGGCCCTTCCCGCTGGCCGCTCTTCCGAGCCTGGCCCCGCTTGCTGAACTTGTCCGGGCCACGTCCACTCACTTTCCAGCCTTCTTCGCCGCCCCGGCCTTTCCACGGGGCCTGCGGCGATCCCCGCTCCGCGCCGGGCCAGCAGCGCCGCGGAGCAGTGAGGTCTAGGGCGTCGGTGCGCTCCCTTCAGCCCCCGGGCCGTCAACCGGGCCACGGCGCCCCCAGCCCTGCCGCTGCCCTCCAACCCCATTCCCTCGCTCGGCGCCCCGCCGCCGCACCCCGCCCATCCGCTGGCCTCCGGGAGTCTGGCTACCCGGGGTGCACCCCGCAGACAGCGGAGGCCTTGGGCCGTCGTCAGTGGACGTGGCTCCAGGCCCGGCCTCCCTGCCGCGGGGTCGGGCCTGCCAATTTCGGCCCCCGCCCCGAGGCGGCCCGGCCGTCCCAGCCCGTCGGCTCGCCATCCGAGACTCCTCCGTCCCGTCCGGCCGCAGCCCAGTGTCAGTTCCCGGCCTGCCGCGCCGGCCCCTGTCGCCAGGGCCCTGCCAGCTGCGCCCCACGCCGGGCCTTCTGGCCTCGCCCCCCGCGCCCCCCGGGCAAGCCGTGGTTCGGGTCCACCGGGCTCGTCTGCTGTCAGTCTTCACTCCGTCCAGCCCTGTCAGTCGCACAATTCATGCTCCGACTCCATAACCTGACTTCCAGTGCCCCGGGCCGGGCCTTGCCCCGGGCCTCTCGGCCTCGCCCCCCGCGCCCCCTAGCCGCTGGGCCGCCCCCGCTCGCTGCCGGAGGTAGCCCCTCACTCCGCCACTTACCCCACACCCCGCTCTCCAGAACCCCCATATGGGCGCTCACTGCCCGCCCGCACAGCTCGAACAGGGCGGGGGGAGCGCTGGGGCCCGAGGCCGAGCTCTTCGCTGGCGCCGCCTCCCGGGACGTGGCCTCCATGGTCGTTGCCGCCGCTACCTCACAGAACCAGCAACTCCGGGCGCGCCAGGCCTCGGGCGCCGCCATCTTGGGGAGGTGCGCGAGCTCGAGGGTGGCACGCGCAGGCCGCCATCTTGAAGAGGTCAGCTCTTAGGCCCGCTCCATAAGTAATATGGGTAAGAACAGAAACCACGCCAAAAAGATGCCAAATAAATTAGCAGAAATTTCAAGTATATTAGAAAATGCTATTTGGAGAATTACTATAGGTCAGTACCTGTGGACCTGGAGTGACCAAAAAGATGTTTCTTACCAAATTCTTCGCAGTCATATACACCAGAGTCCCCTACCTGGTGCAGCTAGCTAGTGGTACAGGCCAATTTGTGCATGTGTTCGAGACTACGATGAGTATGCCGCACTTCCGGGCAGGCCACCGGATATCCGTCGAGTGACCCTTCCAAGTCCTTCTTGATCCTGAAGCGGAGTAGGTAGCGATACTGCTCTTCGTGTTGACTCCCCAACAGCGTCTGACATGGGTCTAGAGGACGAACGAAAGATGCTTACCGGATCCGGAGACCCCAAAGAGGTAAGGCTAGGAGGTTGGCTCTTACTCTCTCTCACTGTCCCGAAGCCGGCGAACAAGCTCATCAAAGCACCTTCCCTTCCCGCACTCAGTCTGGGTTTATCTCCAGGGTTTGCGGGGTTGAGAGGTGGTTTCCACTACTCACCTTCAGAATTCGTTGTGACCTTGGGCAAATTAATGGCTAGTCTTTCTCAGGGTGGCTTCCCCATCCCACGGAGGTGAAGGTGTAACGAATTATAATGCGATGCCGGTTAAACTTGTGTAAAGAAACACTATGCTTTCAGTCTGGTGCTTTGAGGTTCTGGTTTGACAAGTGTGTGAAGCAAAAAGGCCAACGATAGTTTTTAACTTAGCTCAGGTGGGAGGTGATGGGGACCCTAGCCTTATACCACCTTCTGTGAAAAAGTGGTTTCAGGAATATGGGGTGTAGGTTCACTGTAAAACGCTTGCCTAGCATCGAGAAGCCCTGCGTCTGTTCCCAGCACCGCGAACAAAAGGAGGTTCTTTATCTCTTGGGATGGAGATGCCCGAGGATCTGTGTCTTTGGAGGCCGTGTAAAAAACTGTAGTGTAATTCTGCGGTGAGAGGGGGAGCGCGTTCCAGGCTGAGGACCAGTGTGCTAACGAACACTGATAGCTAGTCTGCGGGCACGCAGCAGCAGGACGGTGCAGCTGGGAATGCAGCCAAAACATCCTGGCCTAGAGTCAGAGCTCTAACTGACTCGACTTTGCTTACATTTCCTATACATTTGTCTTCTCCTTCAAGACAAGCTATTGATACTGTATGGATTTGGCATTATTTGGAAAATTGTTTATCCCTTAATTTTTTCTAGTCAGCAGTTTTCAGAAAGTGCTGGAGCCAGGCTCAGAAAGTTCAGCAGGGTACCACAAACCACCACAGCAGCATATATATTTTAAAATTTAATAAAGTTAGGAGTGGTAGTGCATGCCTTTAATCCCAGCACTCTGGAGGCAAAGGCAGGAGGATCTCTGTGAATTCAAGGCCATCCTGGTCTTCATATTAAGTTTCAGGAGAGCCAGGACTATAGATAGAGACTCTGTCTTAAAAAAACTAATAAATCGAATCAATCACTAAATAGTAAAATAAGGTTGAATTAATTTTATGAAAGATACATAATTATTGGAGATTAAATCTTTTATTCAATGTGACTGGTTTTTCTCATTGGTGGAAACAGTCCACAATTTAGATTTGTTTGACATGGTATTTTTAACACGATTACTAAGGTTGTAGCATTGCTAATTGGGAAATGGCACAGTGGTCTTAATTCTAGAATGCTAATTTCAAGGGGAGGTTATTTTGCTTTGGTTTTTTTTCTCCAAGTTTATTTTTACTTTAAACCGGTTTTGCTTGCATGTATAGCTGTGCACTGCTTGCATGCCTAGTACCCTCTGAGGCCAGAGGGGGCATTGGATCCTCTGGGACTGGAGTTACAAATGATTGTGAGCAACCATATAGGTGCTAGGAAGAAGCTGGGTTATTTGGAAGAGTGATAAGTGCTCCTACGTCTTGAGCCGTCTTTGGTGTGCATGTATAGGTGTTGGTGTGTGAATGCATTGGTCTATAGGCTCTTGTACATAGGTTCCTGGGATCAAACTCAGGTGTTCAGGCTTGGCAGCAAGCAGTTTTACATGATGGCTTTAGGATTTATTTTTTGTTTTGTTTTGTTGTTGGTTTTTGTTTGTTTGTTTTGGTTTTTCCGAGACAGGGTTTCTCTGTGTAGACTTGGCTGTCCTGGACTCACTTTGTAGACCAGGCTGGCCTCGAACTCACAGCGATCCGCCTGCCTCTGCCTCCCAAGTGCTGGGATTAAAAATGTGCACCATCATGCTGAGGACCTCGAGTATTCTAAGTATGCTCTTTACCCCTGAGCTCTGATGTCAGGGTTTTTATTAGGGAGGGGGGTTGATGCTTCATTTTAAACTCTTATTTCATGGACTGGAGAGATGGCTCAGTGGATAAGAGCACTGTCTGCTCTTCCAGCGGTCCTGAGTTCAATTCCCAGCACCCACATGGTGGCTCACAGCCATCTATAATATTATCTGATGCCCTCTTCTGGCATGTAGGTGTACATGCAGGCACTGCACTCATACATTGAATAAATAAATAAACTCTATTTTATTTGTGGTGTGTACTGCCTCTACCTACTTTTCCTACCTCTCTCCCTTCCGACACCCAACACCAGGTCTGAGAGAAAGGTGAGCGGAGAGAAGAGATATAGACCTTTGGCTTCTCCTGGCTGTTTGGGGCGGTTGAAGGGTCGTCCCTGCCCCCAGCAATGATTTTCCTCGAAGTTCCCTCTCCAGTCTCTCTCCTCTCAGCCTCCTCCTTTTCTCTGTCCGTCCTCTCCAAACCGCCACACTGTCTCTCTTTCTCTGAGCTTTCCTCTTTATACCCCTCAGAGTCCTTAGAATTAAACTAGCTACAGCTGGCAAAGATCAGGCTCCTCACAAGGCAGTTATCAGCTGTTGGACAAACTGAAGCCCAAACTAAAATCCCACACTTGGGATTAAAACAGAAACGTTTACGTAACATAACTGAGGTTTTGTTGGTTTGTTTGATTTTTAGGTTTTTTGAGACAGAGTTTCTCTGTGTAACAGTCCTGTCTATCCTGGACTCGTTTTTTTTTGTAGACCAGGCTGGCCTCGAACTCACAGTGATCTGTCTGCCTCTGCCTCCAGAGTGCTGGGATTAAAGGCATGCGCCACCACACCCGGCTCATAACTGAATTTTTAAAGAAACCAAAGCTTCCATTACAGGGGGGTTCTTTTTGTGAAATAAAAAAAAAATATAGAGCCGGGCGTGGTGGCCCACGCCTATAATCCCAGCACTCGGGAGGCAGAGGCAGGTGGATCGCTGTGAGTTCGAGGCCAGCCTGGTCTACAAAGCGGGTCCAGGACAGCCAAGGCTACACAGAGAAACCCTGTCTTGAAAAACCAAAAACAAAAAACAAAAAACAAAAACAAATATATATATATATATTTAGTTAGTTAGTTAGTTGTTATATATACAGTGCTCTGCCTGCTTGTGCCCCTACAGGCCAGAAGAGGGCATTAAATCATATTATAGATGGCTGTGAACCACCATGTGGTTGCTGGGACTTGAACTCAGGACCTCTGGAAGAGCAGTCAGTGCCCTTAACCACTGAGCCATCTCTCCAGCCCCTCTCTTTGTGAATTTTGTTCTTGTTGTTTTTTGTTTTTTCCTGTTTAGCCTTGGCTGTTCTGGACTCACTTTGTAGACCAGGCTGGCCTGGAACTCACATCTATCCGCCTGCCTCTGCCTCCTGAGTGCTGGGATTAAAGGCGTGTGCCACCATGCCCGACGTCTTTGTGAATTTTTAACAATTAAAAATTAGGGGCTGGACGTGGTGGCACACGCCTTTAATCCCAGCATTGGGTATTAGTATTGAATTAGAGGTGGTTGTAAGATGACTTGTGGGTGTTGGAAAACAAGCTTGGTTATTTTGCAAGAACAGCAAGTTCTCTTAGTCACTGAGCCATCTCTCCAGCCTTCTAGTAAGTTTCTTTAAAGGCTTTTCATGAAAATTTTCATGAAAAATTAAATGTATATCCTAAGTAGCATCTTCACGTTTAGGAGAAACCTTGCCAATCATGAGAGTAAAGAGCTCAGGGTACAGTTGAACCTCACCTCCTCCACTTGTAGGGTACTGTCTGCTGTTGGGATGTGGGAAACATGATGGTCAAGCTCATCTTTTTATTTCCCTATGTGCCTTCACTTCACTTCTCCCGACTGTGGATGCCTGTATGTGTAGGCTGATGCTCCTGTAGGTAATTTTTACAATTAGGGAAAGGAAGGAAACTAATTTCAAGTTATATACTGGAATCAGAAATAGATAGTGGGGGCCTGGTCTTTCTAAGGTCTTGGGTAAAGGTGTGTAGACTTGTTCTAGTGATCTGCAAGGCAAAAGCAGTGATTGTAACTTTAATTAAGTTGACTAAAGGATTTAGGCTTGGCCATTTTCATATTCCAAATTCAAGTTAAGAGTCTAGAAAAATGTGCTGGAGAGCTGGTGCAGTGGTTTAGATCCAGTATGGCCCCTGTAGAGACCTGAGTTCAGGGCCCAGTACTTACATCAAGTGTCTGACAATTGCCTGTAACTTTGGTTCCAAGGTATCTGATGTCTCCGGCCTCCACAGGCACTTGCATTCACACTTATACACCCCCCCACACACACACACCTGTCTGTAGTTTAATAAAATAGTGACAGTCTCTTTAAAGTTGGTTTTCCTGTGAACTTGGTTTGGGATATAAAGACAAAGTTTAGCTATTTCTAGCAATGGTCACCAGTTGCTATTGTAGTTTTATGACAGTGCAGACTGGACTTGAACCTGAGCTTCTAGTCTACTGCCTTTTAAGTGCTGGGGTTACAGGAGAGTACCCCACAGCTGGTTAAACCAAGGCATGGTATTTTTGTTTTGTACATTGGTGTGTTTTGTGTGTGTATGGGGGGTGGTGCAGGCACGCATGCAGTATTAGGAAAGTGCTCTATCATTGAGCTGCACCCGTAGACTGTCCAAGTGCTTTAAATTCTGTAGGGCTCACTTGATTATCATCTGATGGCTTGCATCTACTGTGAGGAAATGTTTAATAATTACAGCTATTGTTTCTAAGTTGGGATTACTTCCTTAAGAGTTGAGTAATCACACCCTAAAGGCTATAAGTATTCATAACCTGTCCTGCACACTTAGACCTTCCTGATGAAAGCGACCTGGTGACCCAGTGGCCTCCGTGCACAGTGATGCATACACCTCTGCATACACATGTGCATATACGCCACACACGTTTGAAAAAATTAAGGATTGGATAGTTGAATAATTTTGGTGAGCTCTGAACTAACTATGGTGCTGGCCCCTTGTTGACCTTTGGCTCTGGATAGGGGCAACATAAAGTTGGTATATAAGATTTGCCTAAGGAAGTAACTGGCTATATGGGGTTAGATTGACTGGTGTATTTAAGGTGTGTTCTCAGGCAAACTGCATTTTATCCCTAAAAATTAGGCAGTTCTAGAAAGTTAGATTTAGCACTGAGATTAGCAACAAAGCTAGGATGACAAAACATCATAAAATAATATGATTAATAGTCTTTTCTCCATAATTATGGTGTAAGTGTGATTGGAGAAGTGCACGTTACAAAATTGCTGCTGACATTAATTTTCTTTTCCTTTTGTAGGAAGAAGAGGAGGAAGAATTAGTGGTAAGGGTGGCCTCAGTTTGGAACTACCTTACTAAGGAAGTTTGAGCCTCGTGAAACTCCAGGGCCTGTTAAGGACTCGGTGACAACTTGGGGAAATGATGCACGATGCCTCTGATGCCTCCTGTGCAGTGGAGTGTTGGGGAGCATGGCCTTAGGAAGCTATGTCTTTTCTGGGTTTGGGCTTCTTCGGTCACCCCAGAAATCAGGCAGCATCTTGAAGGCCTGGCGCTCATTACTCTTGTGGTTTAATAAAGAACTCTAGAAGGCAGTTCTCTTAGGCAGTTCTCCGTGTTTGCATTTTCTGACTCTGCAGGTAGGGCTAGGCCTGATTCCTAAACTGAATCCTAAATGCTGTGTTAACAAGTGATGCCTCCAGTAGATCTGCTCACTTCCTGTTGGACCAGGCTTCCTTTACTACCTTGTTTCTCACGACTGAGGCTTTCAGTGCATGCTGGCAGACTTGGAAGGCAGAAATATGAAATAATTAAATAGGTGCCCCTATTCTGCCATTTTTGGCTATAGTATGGCTCTGCCTGCTGGCCTGTATGGTAACTCATGTTGATTTGGTGATTATGCTGACCATACCATATATATATGGTAGATGTCTCCTGAAACTTCCATTTTGTGTTTTGTTTTGTTGTTTTGTTTTGTTTTCCTGTCTCTCTGTCAGGACCCCCTAACAACAGTGAGAGAGCAGTGTGAGCAGTTGGAGAAGTGTGTGAAGGCCCGGGAGCGGCTAGAGCTGTGTGATGAGCGCGTGTCTTCCCGATCAGAGACAGAAGAGGATTGCACGGAGGAGCTCTTTGACTTCTTACATGCGCGGGACCACTGTGTAAGTCAGTCTGAAGACAGGAAGGGCAGAGTGCAAAGGTGACCAGCAATTTGAACAGTCTTTATACTCCCAGTAGCCCTATCGGTAACCATTTACTATTTAGGCCCTGTATGTCAGTTTTCGTGACAAGCGTTTTATGTACGTAATTGTCCCGAATCCCTGTCCTGTATGTTGGAGGTGGGTATCATTGTCTCCATTGTACAAATTGGAATAGCCGGGGATTAAAGGTGTACAGAGATTATATTCTGTATGGAGGTAGGAGAGTCCTTGCCCAGTGAGGCTGGGTTTGATCACCATTAGGGGTGGAGGTGGGGTGAGGTGTCTGAAGGGTAGTGTAACATGTTAGAGAAATGTGGGGCAGTGGACATTTCACACTCTGCTGGTAGAAATAAAAAGTGGGGTGTTCAGCATGGCTTCACCTGGAACTGAATGCATTTGTTTTTGAAGTTGAACATAACAAGTCATTGTACACGTCAGAAGGTTTCTGCAGTACTAAAATTTTGTTTTATTTTTATCAAGCATTAACATTTTTAAAGAAAATAATTAGACAGCAAAATAAAATTATCTTGTCTCTGGGGGAAAAAAAGTGGCACATCCAATGTGGTAAATGGCTTAGCAGTTCCTCAGAAGGGCAAGCATAGAGCCCGCTGTGGGGCACACATCTGCAGTCCTAGCCACCCATGAGCCTGAGATCCTGTCTCTCACAGGTAACACTGAGCAGCAATTCCATTCCTACACATATATCCACAAGAATATAAGGCTTTAGATTTCTAGAAGAGTGGTGGCACATTCCTGCCAAGGTAATTCCGAAAACAGATATGTGTGGTGATGTAGTAGAAGCTTGCAGATTATATGCAGCTTCTAAAAGAAGTAGATGAAAAAAATTGAGAGTTGCAGACAGGACAGAGTCAGGGACCTGGGGAGAGCTACTAGGGCCCACGTATGGATAAGGGTGCTTAAGAATGAGAGTGTCGGTCAGCTGTGGGGGCCACGCCCTTAATCCCAGCGCTGGGCAGGCAAAGGCAGGTGGTTCTTTGAGAGTCCAAGGCCAGCCTGGTCTACAAAACGCATCCAAGACAGCTACAAGAGAAATCCTGTCTTGAAAAACAAAATAAAGGAAGGAAGGAAGGAATGAGTATATCAAGAAAGGAACAGTTGTAGGTCATACAGGTCCTGTGAGCCATGACATCCAAGCCAAGTGATGTTTTCTTTTTCTTACCCAGGTGGCCCACAAACTCTTCAAAAACTTGAAGTAAATGTGCAGATTAATTCGCCTCAGCCTTGTCACTGGGAATCAGGAACAGTCCTTGTTTGAACCATTTGCTTGTAATGTGTGTAGTAAGTTCTTGAGAACCACTTTGATTTGGCAAGTGCGTCTCTTCTATGTAATTAGCAGTAATAACATCTTAATAAACTGATCTGCAGATTTGCTATTTGTCCTTCTGCCACCCTCTTTATTATTTTACTTAATATTTTTAATTTTTTTCACTAAAACTGAACCGACATTCTTTTTTTTCAAATACATTTATTTCTTTATTATGTATACAGTGCTCTGCCTGCATGTATACCTGTGCGCCAGAAGAGGGCATCAGATCACATTATAGATGGTTGTCAGCCACCATGTGGTTGCTGGAAATTGAACTCAGGACCTCTTGAGGAACAGCCAGTACCCTTAACCTCTGAGCCATCTCTCCAGCCCCCTGAACCCACATTCTTGTGCATACTAGTTGTAGGCTTTGAACTTTTTCAAACCTACTTTACTTGGGGTTTTTTAATGCTTAAATCTCCCTTCCAGCCCACCTACCCTAGATAGGAAAGAAAAGAGGTTAATGGGAACAGGAGAAGTAGACCTTTTAAGACCCAGTTCCTTGGAGCGATTCCAGCAGACCCGTTAAACAGCAAACCAGCAGTTCAGCAAAGATCACTGCAACTGGAACCTGGACGCTTTCTCTGGGGCCGTTCTCTCTGGGAGCATCATGAATAGCCAAACAATAAGAAGCAATGCCAAAACAAAAAAGCCAAGCCTCTTGTTTTGGGGCTCATATATATACACATATCTCCTCTCAGAGTCCATACTGGGATGTTTATTAGTTGGCAAAGGCCATGTCCCCACTAGAGGCACAAGTATCACCTGTTCTCACAAGTCTCTTTCACATCCCACACTTGTGATGAAAACTAAAACCTGTTCACATCCACTACAGCTAGGCCAGTGCCTTACTACTGGGCTACTTTTCACCATTTATTTTGTAAATATTGCTAAATTGTACTTTGTGACTCTCAAATTTTTAATCCTCCTGCCTCAACCTCCTGAGTATCAGATTACAGACAGGTGATACAAACTCAGTTTCTTTGAGATTTCCCTCCTTTTTTGTGGTGCTAGGTGTTGAACCCCGGGTCTCATGCATGCTAGGCAAGAACTCTACCACAATGCTGTTTCCTTAGTCCCTACTTGAGGATGTTATGTAACTTGGAGCTTTGTGCATGGTGTGGTTATCACATCTGTAATCTCAGCGATTAGGGGGCTGGAGCAGAGGTTCAAATCCACCCGAGGCTTCATGAAGGGACCCATCCTCACCCTACTTCCAGAAAAAACATGTTCTTTTTCAAATGTGTTAAGGACAAAATGTAACCAACTCCTGTCATCTAGAAAGTAAATAATCCCTAGTGATAGGATGTTTATATATTTGTATATATAAACTTAAACTTTTTTTGGTTGGTTGTTTTGGTTTGAGTAGCCAACAACAAAAGTTTTGTTGTTTTTGTTTGTTTGTTTTCTTTTAAGATTTTAATTGGGGTTGGAGAGATGGCTCAGTAGTTAAGAGCACTGGGTGTTCTTCAGTGGATGAGCTTAATTCCCAGCACCCACGTGGCAGCTCACAACTGTCTGTAACTGTAACTCCAGTTCCAGGAGATCTGACACTGTGACACAGACATACATATAGACAAAACAGCAAAGCATAAAATAAAATCAACTAAAAAAATATCATTTGTCATGTTGAGACAGGGTCTCATTATGTAGTTTTAGCTAGTCTGGAGCTTGCTTTATAGACTAGACTAGGCTAGTTTTAAATTCACAGAGATCTGATTGTTACTGCCTCCTGAGTGCTGGGATCAAAGGCATGCTCCTGGCTTAAAGATTTTTACTTTTTGTTTTGTTTCCTTGTCTGTTCGAGGCAGGATCTCATATAGTTTTTGCCTATCCTGGAACTCACTCCGTAGACCAAGCTGGCTTCAAACTCACAGAGATCCACCTACTTCTGCCTCCTAAATGCTGGGATTAAAGGTATATTTCACTACACCTGGCTAAATATTTATTTTTTTTACGTATATCAGTGTTTTGTCTGCATGTATGTAAGTATACTACGTATGTGCCTGGTAGCCTTAGAAGTTTGAAGACACTTGACATGGCTTTCTAGCCACCACATGCATGAGCATATGAATGCTCACACAGGCACAAGAAGAAAACCTTTTAAAAGGAAGCCAACAGGATAGCTTTGTGACTAAGTACTTGCCTCCGCGCCTGACAACCAGATTCTGACCCCTGGAACCCACATGGCAGAAGAAAACTCACCCCTACACATGTGCTGTACCCGGTGCCTTGTGCCCCCATTCCTGACCCTTACCTCTCATCCCCCACTGTCCACGCGCGCGCACACACACACACACACACACTATATATATATTTCACCACCACCACCACCCATTTTTTGAGACAGGGTTTCTCTGTGTAGCCCTGGCTGTCTTGGACTCACTTTGTAGACCAGGCTGGCTTCGAACTCAAGAGATCCACCTGCTTCTGCCTCCCTGAGTGCTGGGACTAAAGGTGTGCGCCACCACGCCTGGCCACGTGCTTATTTTTTAAAAGGAAGGAGGAATGAAATTGGGCATGGTGGCATATTCCTGTAATCCCAGCTTCCAACTAGTGATTATCCTGCCTTGGCTCCCTAACTAGGCCTAGGGTTATCTCAGCAATTTGAGAGACTAAGGGATGAGGATGAGGATGAGGATCATTTGAACCAAGGAGGTTTTTGGTTTTGGTTTTGTCTTTTTGAGACAGAATTTCTCTGTCTAGACTTGCTTTGTAGACCAGGCTTGCCTCCCAAAGTGCTGTGATTAAAGGCATGCAAGGATTTAATAGCAGTTATGTTGGGCAACAGAAACCTCTTTAAAAGAAAAAAAAATTACAAAAGGAGATGGGCTGTGGTGGCACAGACTTTTAATCCCAGAATTTGGAACACAGAAGCAGACAGATCTCTGTGAGTTTGAGGCTAGCTTGGTCTACAGAGCTAGTTCCAGGACAGCCAGGGCTACACAGAAAAACAGATGAAGACTGGAGAGATGGCTGAGTGATTAAGAGCACCTCCTGCTCTTCCAAAGATCCTGAGTTTAATTCCCAGCAACCACTTGTTGGCTCACAACCATCTATAATATGATCTGATGCCCTCTTCTGGCCTGTAGGGGTACATGCAGGCAGAGCATTGTATACATAATGATAAATCTAAAAAAACAAAAAATGAAATTAATAAAAGAAAAATAATAATAACCTAGAGAGAAAGTGAGTGATAATTAGTGCCTTGCACTTAAATTAGGAGACTGCTAGTATGTAGTGGAATTTTTTGTTTTGTTTTGTTTTTCAAGACAGGGTTTCTTTGTGTAGCCTTGGCTGTCATGGACTTTTGTAAACCAGGCTGGCCTCGAAGTCACAGCGATCCACCTGCCTCAGCCTCCCAAGTGCTGGGATTAAAGGTGTGTGCCACCACGCTCAGCTGTAGTGGAAGTTTTGGTGTCTTTAGAAACTCAGTTATGTCATGTAAACATGTTAGTGTTTTAATCCCAGGTGGGGGTGTGGGGCCGCTCCAGACTGTCCCCAGCAGCTGACTATATGCCTGGTGCAGCCCGAGAGGGGTGTGATCTTTGCCAGCTGTGGATAGTTTTGTTCTGGGGACTCTCCAGCAGGGCATGGAGGGTGGGGGTGGGGTCTCTGAGAAAGAAGAGTGCACCTGCTCCTGGTTGCTGTTCATGCATTTTGATGAGAAGAAGTTGGAGATGTCCTGAAACGAAGATTGGACTTACCCCAAGGAACCCAACGACCCTAAGCAGCAGGAAGTGGCTAAAGATTCCTACACATCCCCTCTCCCACTAACCTTTCTCTCCTACTTGGTGTTGGGGTGTTGGAAGGGACTGGAGTGGAGAAAGGAGGTAGAGAGATAAGGAACCCCAGTGAAATAGATAACAATGTATGCCAACAGTAATTCAGCACAACTCGTGAGACCGAGGAAAGCCTCACAGATGAACATTATAGCAAAGACTTTAATCCCAGCACTTGGAAAGCAGATCCAGTCAGTTTGAGGCCAGCCTGGTCTACCTAGCAAGCTCCAGGCTAGCCAGGACTACAGAGTGAGGCACTGTTTCAAAGAAAAAAATGTTTTCAATGCTTTATTAAAATTTCAAATGTACAGCAATGCTGACACTTTGTAGTGCACTTCCCTATGCCACCGCACAGATTTTTAGTATTATTAAACTATTATACTTGTGTTACAAAAAAAGGAGGGGATTATCCAAAATTTGCTTAGAGGATGCTTGAGTCTTGCTAAATTCTAAACCACAAATGAATGTAAAGCTTCCTGAAGCTAGGTGAAAACTGGATAGCTGTAAACTGAACAGTTACTACACTTTAACAGGACTGGGGATATTTGAGTTGTGACCAGGTCTTGTGAGCTCTTGTTGAACTTTATGGGGTGACTTAAAGTTCCCAGAAAACAATTCAAAACTATGCCCACGTTGGAGATTCTACAAGGCTAATAGACTGATTAGGGCTGAAATAGCGGAGTTGTCATGTTGCCCATCTGGAAACAGATGACCTTGGGCCGTCTTTAGTCCCCTTAATAGTCGTTCACCACCCACTTCTGTGTGTGACCTAACATTCTTGTGATTGCATGTAAGACCTTTTGGGAGGTCTTCATGGACCGCTAGCTTCCACCAATCCAAAAGGGGTGAATGTTGTCTACTAGCATCGGAAACCCAGAGAGTCCTCTGCTTTTCTGTAACCTCTCCACCTGCTGGGTCTCGCCAGTTCTTTGAACACGGATCCAAGAGCCAGAAATGGTGGCTCGTGCTTGTAATCCTAACTCTTGGGAGGTTAAGGAGGATCCGAAGTTCAGGCTGTGCTGAGTTACATAGCACATTTGAGGCTAGGGTGACTACAGACCCCGCCTTATAAAACCAAAAGGTAGGGCCTGCGAGATGGCTCAGTGGGTGGAGGCTGTTGCACCCAGGCCCCAGAGCCCACAGCAACAGTAGAACCCACTCTGGGGAGTTTGCTTCTGCTGTGTGTGTGTGTGTGTGTGTGTGTGTGTGTGTGTGTGTGTGTGTGTATGCACCTGTATTCACCTAAGAAACTCTTTGTAGACCAGGCTGACTTCTAACTCAGAGATCACCTGCTTTTGCCTTTGTCTCTAGAGTGCTGGAATTGAAGGTGTACACACCACCATAACAGACACGATTTATTTTTTAACTGATTTACAGTTAGTTTGTACTTTGTGTGGTATGTATGCATCATTGCAGGTGCCTGCTGGTGTGTATAGAAAGCACACACAAGAGTCTCGCTGGAAGCTGGCCATGGTGGCACATGCCTTTAATCCCAGCACTCGGGAGGCAGAGGCAGGTGGATCTCTGTGAGTTCGAGGCCAGCCTGGTCTACAAATCAAGTCCAGGACAGCCAAGGCTACATAGAGAAACCCTGTCTCGAAAAGCAAAACAAATAGAAAGTCACAACTTAAAGAGGACTATTGAGAAAGTATTTATGCCTTTGAGAGTAGAAAGGGCTGCAGAGCACAAGCCAGAGGCTTGGGTGTCCTCACACTAGCTCTGCCCCTCATTTGTTCTGTGTCCTTCAGCCATGTTCTTCTCCCTCTCCACCTGCCTTCCCATAGTGAGACAGGAGGTGGTGTCACATGCTGGCACTTGGGAGGCACAGGAGGATCTGTGTGAGTTCGTGGCCAGCCTAGTCTACTACAAAGTGAGCTCCAGGACAGAGAAACCCTGTCTTGGGGGGCACGGGGACAGACACGGACTTACATTGTGTGTAGTGATGCATGTTATAATCTGAAGCAGGAGGATCCGGGGTTTGAGGCCAAGCTGGGCTATGAAGTAAGACCCTGCCCCCAAAACCATAATAGGGCTGCCAGATTAGCTACTAGTTCCAGGTTCAGCGAGAGACCATGTCTCACAAAGCATGACAGAGCAGGTACCACGTGTCCTCCTCTGCCCTTTGGAATGCACATGGGTGTGTCCATTCATCACATACACAAGAAATAGGAAATAATACCAATCCAGTATGAATGGCCCTTGATTTGTACACAGGCCTGTCACTATTCCTCCATTCCTGCTCCTGTAAGTAACCCAACTAAACCACTGGCTCTCCAAACTTGATTTGTGTGGGATTATTTTGGTCTTTCATTGGTGCCCTATCTGGACTGAATAGATGCTTATCCCCCTAGGAAAAGCCTCACAACACATGTCCCATTAAATTGTTCTTGATCTAGTGACTGTGAAACAACACCTGAAAGATTGCATAGGTTCAGTGACCCAGTACTTAACAAATAACCCACTGTACAGGTAAGAGACTGACTCCAAATACAGGCTAAATCAGTGAGCTTTAGTGTAACTGGGTATAGAAACATCTTGATGTAACTTAGAATTAACCTTTAAGGAACTGCTATTATCGAGTTTGGATGTAATATCAAAGAAAAAATGTAGTTAATAATACCTCAACAGAGCTGGGCGTGGTGGCACACGCCTTTAATCCCAGCACTCTGGAGACAAAGGCAGAAGCAGGTGATCTCTTTGATCAAAACAAAACAAAAATATCTCAACAGATTGAAGAAGTAAATGTGATACTCTGTCCTTCATTAAACAGAAAGTAATTTAGCAGAAATTTTGTGGGTTTGTTTTGTTTTTGTTTTTTTGTTTTTTGAGACAGGGTTTCTCTGTGTAGCCTTGGCTGTCCTGGACTCACTTTGTAGACCAGGCTGGCTTTGAATTCACAGCAATCTGCCTGCCTCTGCCTCCTGAGTGCTGGGATTAAAGGCGTGCGCCACCACTGCCCGGGCCCAAAATTTTCTTAAAAATTGTTTAAAAGATTCCATTTTTAAGTGTGTGTATAGGGCCTGTGAGTGTAGAGCCCAAAGAGGCCAGATGACTGTGTCTTGTCCCCTGGAACAAGAGTTATAGGTGGCGGTCACCTACCCCATGTGGGTGTTGGGAACTGAAATCAAGTCCTCTGCAGGAATAATAAGCACTCCTAACTGATGAGGCATTCCCCCATCCCTATTAGCAAAAGTCTTGTAAAAAAACAAACAAAACAACCCCCCCCCCCAAAACCCCACAACTCTTTATATTTCTCTGGAAATATAAAGATATTTAATGTGTTATGGATTAATTACTTTCAGGTATGTGTTGCTGTGTGTAAAGGTGTGCATGAGGCTAAAGGTTCATAGTAGGTGTCTTAACTGTTCTCCATCTTATTTTTTTCCAGACAAAAATCTCTCACTGAACCTAAAGCGTGCTGACTGGCTAGACTGGATTGCCAGCAAGTCCCAAGGACTGTCCTCAGCGGCCCTGGGACTGAAAGTACCCTACTTTTTTTTATGAGGTGCTGGGATCTGAACCCCCAGGTCTCATGATTGTATAATAAGCACTATACTGTGCCATCTCCCATTTTACTGGGTCTCAGTAAATAAAATGAAAAATAAAACAACAGCTGGGCAGTGGTGGCGCATGCCTTTAATCCCAGCACTCAGGAGGTAGAGGGCAGGCAAGTGTCTAGTTTGAGGTTAGACTGGTCTACAGAGAGTTCCGGGGCTACACAGGACTACACAGAGAAACCCTTTCTTGTAAAAACCAAATGAGTGAGTGAATGAATGGATAATACAATGACAAAATTTTACCAACCTCTAGTTCGTCACACTTTAATAGACAAACAAGCCTTTGGAGGGCTTTCAATAACTCAAGAGTGTGACAGAGATGGAATAGACTACAAGGTCTTAGATTATCTCCCCAGCACTGTAAAAACAAAACAAAAAGATCCTGAAACCATGAGAATGCTTGATGCAGTTCAACCATCCCTCTTTTGTTTTCCCCTTTGGTTTTTTTAAAAAAAATTTAAGCGCTGCTGCTGGACATGGTGGCACACACTTTTAATCCCAGCACTCGGAGGCAGAGGCAGGTGGATCTCTGGGTTTGAGGCCAGCCTGGTCTACAAAGCAGTCCTGGACAGCCAAGGCTACACAGAGAAACCCTGTCTTCAAAAACCAAAAAGTGTCGTTTTGTTTAGTTTTGTTTTGTTTTTTATAATTGGGAGAGGGGCTGGGGGAGGGCACATGTCACAGCATTCCTGTGGTGGTCAGAGGATAACTCAGGGAGTTGGTTCTCTCCTACCATGTGGGTCCTGGGAATTACACTCAGGGTTATTATTTATTTATTTATTTATTTATTTACATATTTTACAAGGTCAACATCCTCACTCTTTGAGCGTTCAGGAGGCTGAGGCAGGAAGATTGTTGAGAGTTGGGGCCAGCCTATCTACATACTGAGTTTTAAGTTAGTCTGGGTTACATAGATAAACTGTTGTAAAATAAGTACATAATAATAACAACATCCTGTTGAGGTAAGGCATGTCTAGAAAAATTGTCCAGAGCAAATAAGCAGAGGATTGCTAAGAATCTGTTCACTGTAGTGCTAGTATACACCTCTGATTTATTTTATATTGACTAGGCTAACTTATGTCTTTTTGTTTTGTTCTTTCAAAAATGTATGTGTATGAATGTTTTGCTTGAATGTATGTATGTATGTATGTATGTATGTATGTATGTATGTATACCATGTGAGTGCCTGGTACGCACAGATGTCAAAAGGCATCACATTTCCTGGAACTGGAATTATAGATGGTTGTGAGCCTGAGAAATGAACCTGGTCCTCTGCAAGAACATGTGCAAACCACTAAATCATCTCTCCAGCCCATATCTTATGTCTTTGTAGGAACTGAAATGAACCTATACAAAGCTGATGGCAGTGTAATTATCCAGAAAAATGCTAATGAATTCTGCCTAGGAAAGATGGAGTTTATTTCCATATAGTAGGAAGGGCCATTTTGTTGTTGCTATTGGTTTTGTCAGTAGGAGAGATCAGACCTAGGACCTCGGTGCATGCATGCCAGGCAAGCATTCTACTGAGCTATACATTACACTTTACTCAGGATAGTACAATTCTGCAAATAGTAGCAAAGTCATTCCATCATTCCTTTGATTACTGTAAAATTAAAAAATTGAGACAGTGTTTCACTATATCGCCCTGGCTGGTCTTTAACTCAAAGAGATCCATGTGCCTCAGACTTGCGAGAGTCCTGGGATTAAAGATTTGAGTCATCATGGCCTCATTTGGTTAGCTAAAATTTTGAAACTCAAATTCTTAATCAAGTCTTTATTTTCATTACCTTCATTATTTAAGATAATGACAGATATGTATGTGACTTAGGATGATGAATACAATTTTTGCCATGTGTTCATTTGATATTCATATGAGTTGCATTTTAGGCACACACCTTTAATCCCAGCACTTGGGAGACAGACAAGCAAGTATGATTTCCAGGCCAGCCTGGTCTACAAAGATAAGGCTGATCCATCTACAAGTCTATCAATTCCTGGAGTCATCTCCTCTGTTCTCACTGCCACAACGCTAATCCAAACCCTCACCTCTCTTACCCTCCTTTACCTCAGATAGTCTACTGTTGGCCAGCTGGTTCTCTCCACCCTCGCCCAAGAGTCTCATTATGTAGCTCTGGCTGGCCTGGAGCTCACTACTGTGTAGACCAGGCTTGCCCTCGAACTCTCAGAAAGCTGCCTGCTTCTGCCTTCCAAGTGCTGGGGTTAAACATATGCCACTATTCCAAAAATAAGGACCACTCCTGTCTCTCCCTTGGATCCTGAATGATGGAGTCAATTTCAGAATCGCAGAAAGAAAACGAAATTGGGTACCGAGTCTTGAAAAAGGACCGTTTAAAAGAGAGATCCTGAAACTGAAGCTTCTATGGCGTCCCTGAAATTTCCGGGGCTGCCTACAGTCTCATTTCACTCTATCTCGCCAATTTGCTGCTCGCTGCTTGAGGCCAGAAGGCCTTTCCTGCCCCTCCCTCCTGGGAGCCTCTTTGGATTCTTCCTGTGGTCTCCGTGGGCGGGGTGTGTGGAGGCAGGCGGAACCCTGGGGAGAGCCGCAAGCCTAACTCCTCCCCTTCTGCCGCAGTTCTTTTAAGCTGCGCGCAGCCCTATCCGGAACCCGCGAGAGCGCAGCTGCGGTTCCTGTCGGAGTTACTTTGGCGTTGCCCGCAGACATGGCTGCGCCGGTATTAAGGGATGTTCGGAAGCTGCTGAGACTCGTGGACTTCACACCGGTCCCGCGGAGATACCGATTTAAGAAGAAATGGGTAAGGTCTGGTGGGAGACGTTAGAGGGAAACGTATCCAGCGCTTGTTTTTTCCGTCACTCACAGTTGCATTCCGGACATCCACTCTAGGGACCATAACCTTCCCGCAGCTGTTGCTCATAAAACCTTCCGGCCTTTTTTTTTTTTTTTTTTTTTTTTTTTTTTAATCAACCACAACCTTCCTGTTACGTAAGCAGCCTCCCGACTCCACCCCTCTCTGTTAAGTCACCACCCGAGTCTTCATTCGGTGATGTCACATCGCCTCAGGTTCCTTTTTTTATCTTGCCCTCCCAGCCCCTTTTTCCTTTTCTTCCCTCCCTCTTTCCCTTCCCCTCCTGTCCCATGACCTCCTCTTCTCCCCTTTTCCTTGAACTTTCAGCCCCTGAGACCTCACCCCTAGCAAAAGATAATAACTACCCCTTCCCTCCTGGGTCGCCGGCGTCCTGCAGTAAAGGATTCAGCCCTGTCCTCACTCTCGAGGTGCCTTTGGCACACAGAAAAGAGTTCGACCACCTTTCCTGTCCTACTGGCCTGTCTCCAAATGCGGGCAGAAGGTTCACCAACCCCTCTTACTCTAGAGAACCTTTCTCTTGCCTCACTGTTTCATCTCCTTGCTTACCCCGACGGATTCCCTCCCCACCACCTCAGCCCCCGCTACACTCCTCCCCAACCCTACAGGGGAGATGTTCTTTTGAACCCTTTTCTCCACTCCTAGGAAGGCTGTACAGCCAAGAGTTGGTTGACTCATCCCCTCCCAGCCCTTGTCTCGACCGATTCAGCCTTCAGGGGTCACCCTCTCTTTGTCAGCGGAACCATTATTACAACTGCATGGGTTCCCCAAGACCTCAGCATCCGTGTCCTCCGAGCCCGTGCCCTTGTTACTGTAGCCCCGTGACTTCCCCCCGTCTCATTCACCAGGCCCCCAGAACCAGCCCGGTAACCTCTCCTCAACTCACTCATATATCCTTGGAGTCTGGCCCTGTGATTTCGAGTCCCCTTGCGCCAGGGTCCCAGGGAAACTACTCTGTAATTTCACCTCTTCTTATCCATAGGTCCCTGAGAACTGGCCTTACAATTTCACCTCCTGTTGCTCACCGCCCTCTAGCCTCAACACCCATTTCTCACAAAGTTTTGGAAACTGGGCCCATGATCTCCCACCAATGGTCCTCTGGGAGAAGTTACAATGATCCTCCTCTTTCCTCAGCATCTTCCCCACCCACGGACAACCCTTATCATGACCACCCTAAGCCGCCAGACTTCTATGAACCTAAACCACAGCTTGATGTATCTCTTGGGAAAAATAGTGGTGGGCCTCCACATTCTTCTCAGGCAGGCGTGTCTAGCTCTCCCGTCTCACCCCAAGAGGGCACTTTTCATTATTCTCATATATGCACAGAGTCCCAGATAGCTGCCCCTACGAGTCCTTACTGTGTTATCACCCTACCACCTGAGAGTGCTGGTTCTCCTAGCTCATCCCAGCCTCAGGCTCTCCAGAAGCCTTGCTTAGAGTCCTTTATATCTTGGGAGACTGGGGGGAACTCTTACCTCTTGCTAACCCCAGCTTCTGTAACTTCTGGTCCTCCCTGCTCCATGGACCCTCCTCTTCCTCAGGGTCCTCATCCTCTGTATTTCTCATCTCCCCATGGCAACCAGTTTTCAGGTCCACATCAGTCACCCAGAAGTTATAATGAACCCCCTCTCCCCACCGCAGTTCCCCCTCAAATGAAGTCCCCCAAATCCTCAGAATCACGACGCAGTCCCTACAGGTGTCACTCCCTAGTCAACACACCCCACCATATTCCCCCTGACCATCCCAAGTCCTGTAAGATCACCACCTCTCCTCAGCCTCCTTCCCGGTCCTTTGGCCTCTCTAGCCCTCTTATGGAACCATCCATCACAACTACTAAAAATTCCTGCACAAAAGAACTTCCCCCAAAGACTACTGTGGACTCAGGAATCCTCAGAACTGTTGCTCCTATTTCCTATCCCCACGGCCTGCCTTGTAATCCTCTCTTGCCCAGTAAGCATCCCAAAAGCGGTGCCCACGGACTGCTTCCAGTATCCCCCTGTGATACCCATATGTATTCTATGGTTCCTTCTACCCCCCATCCATCCTCACTCTCTGGTCCCCTAAACCACTCTATAGGTCCCCCTCAGTGTCATAACCAGCCTGTGGTTCCTCCCTGTGGCACTTACTCTGCTCCGAGGGGTCCACCACCACCCCATAGCAAGCCTGTGGCACCTCCTTGTTCCACCCACATCTATTCTTTTATCCCTCTGAGAACACCCTTTGACCCCCGGTGTTTACCTGTTGTCCCTCGACCTCGGCTTTGCCCCAACACTATTCCCTGTGGCCTTCATACCTATGCTGTAGCCCCTCCGGGTCCACCCAAAGATCCTCCCCAGATCCCCTACGGCTCTTCTCTGCCTTCATCCAAGAGCTCCACCTGTAGCACTGTCGCCAGCTGTAGTTCAACCATTATTATTAGTGAATGTCATAGTGGTGAGATCCAGAGCATTCAACAAAACAAAAGTCAGAATCAGAACAAGAGTTCCCTTAGGAATCGAAGCAAGAGTCCCCAAAGCAGTGATTACCATCAGAGCGGAAGTCAGAGCCAGAGCAATAATCCTCCCCAAAGCACTACTCAGTACCACAGTGAGAACACCCACCGGAGCATCATTGAGGTCCAGAATGAGAAATATCACCACAGCCACAGCAGGAAGCAAAGCAAGAGTCCTGGAGGAAGTCAAAGCCGGAGCCGGAGCCGGAGCAAGAGTCCCCATAGTAGAAAAAGCCATGGTCGGAGCAAGAGCCCTCACCATAAGAAGAAATGATGGCAGAACACAGGTTCTGGCCAGAACAGAAACCTAGACTGGGGCAGAAGTTGCAGTAAGGCGACACGCAGCCATGGTACCTCAGTTGTGACAACCAGGACCGACTTGTGGACTCCTCATCTGAAGGCTCCAGCTCTTTATTAATCTGACTCAGGCCCTTTACCCTGCCTTCCCGGGGTCTGGGAAATCTTGTAAAACAACTCAGCTCTATGGTTCTGTGCTCTATGTTGTCCATTCGCTGCATTATCTTAGGTAAGTGACTGCAGTGCTGCATCAGATGGGATTAACTCCATCAGGTGTTGGTATTTGCACCCTACTGAGCGCCACTGCCCTGGAGCTCTTGTAAGCTAGTACACACGAACAAGTTTTCAAAAACAGGATTCTAAAGAACGAAAGTGTCAGGCCTGGTGGCGCACGCCTTTAATCCCAGCACTGGTGAGGCAGAGGCAGGTTAATCTCCTTGAGTTTGAGTCCAGCCGGGTCTTCAAAGCGAGATCCAGGACAGCCAAGGCTACACAGAGAAGCCTGTCTCCAAAAAAGCTTTAAGCCTCAAGGTTCCCCAGGGCCTTCACAGTTTCTTCAAAAGTTTTCCCGGAGTTTTTTTTTTTTTTTTTTTTAAGATATTTATTTTTTATTATGTATATAGTGCTCTGCCTGCATGTACACCTGCAAGCCAGAAGAAGTCAACAGATCACATTATAGATGGTTGTGAGCCACCATGTGGTTGCTAGGAATTGAACTCAGGACTTCTGGAAGAGCAGTCAGTGCTCTTAACCTCTGAGCCATCTCTCCAGTCCCCTGAGTTATTTAAGTCCCCTTCCTCCTCTGCAGTGCTAGGTGTCAGATCTAGGGCATTGCTTGTGCTAGGCAAGCACAGTTGTGCTGAGCACATATTGAGGTACATCTCAGCTCGAGCCCTCAACCCCACCCCTCTGTTTTTTGAGCCTCTTTCGTGGTGTGGGTGTGTGTGTGTGTGTGTGTGTGTGTGTGTGTGTGTGTTAGAGCCTCATACATCCCAATTTGTCTTGAACTCTGTATAGCCAAGAATGACCCTCCTTTCTACCTCCTGCATAGTAGGGTTATAGGAGACGTTTAAAAAAGACGTTTATTTATTGTTGTGGGTATGGGTGTGTGACATATGTGCTGTGGTACACCTGGGGAGGTCAGACAACTTAGGGGAATCAGTTCTTCCCTTCTACCGGGTGGATCCCAAAGATCAAACTCAAGTAGTCAGGCTTAGTGGCAAAAAAACAAAAAACAAAAAACAAACCTTTTCCCGTTCAGTAATCTTGCCAGGAGACTCCTGATGACCAACCTGGTCTCAAATTTGCTTTTGTAGCCCCAAGGCTAGCTGTCAACTCTAGCTCCTCCTACCTCAGCCTGCTGAGTGCTGGGGTTACAAGTGTGTGCCACTGTGCCTCTTTCGTTTGAAGACCCCCTACAAGTTACTATGAGAGGCATTGCGTCCCTTCCCAATCCTGTGATATGAAGGCTAACTCCTTTTGTAGGCAGAGGCAGCATAGGAAGTAGGAGAGAGCACTGAGTGGATTTGAATTTGCCTTGGGGCTCTGAGGTAGATCTGCAGATTAGTTTTATGTTAACCTGACACAAGCTACAATTATGTGAAAGGAGGGAACCTCAACTGAGAAAATGCCTCCCTAAGATGCAGCTGTGAGGCGTTTCTTAGTGATTGATGGGGGAGGGCCCAGCCCATTGTGGGCTGTTAGCCCTGGCTTCTACAGGAAAGCAGGCCTAGTAAGACCTGAGTAAGCAAGCCAGTAAGCAGCCCCCCTCCGTGGGCTGTGTCAGCTCCTGCAGTTCCTGCCCTGTTTGAATTCCAGCCCTGGCTTCTCTCAGGGATGGACTGGAAGTCACCTGGAAGTGTAGGCTGAAATAAACCCTTTCCTTCTCGAGTTACCTTGGTCTTTGTATTTCATCACAGCAACCGAAACCCTAGCTAAAGCAGTAAAGTCAGACGATAAGAGAGAGAGTCAAGACTGGAAAGATTAATCTGCTTGCTCTTTCTCTTTTAGGCTACCACAGAACCGCAGTTCCCTGCCAGCCGGCTTGCTCTGCAGAATTTCGATATGACTTACAGTGTGCAGTTTGGGGATCTTTGGCCATCAATCCGTGTTAGTCTCCTCTCAGAGCAGAAGTATGGAGCGCTGGTCAATAATTTTGCTACTTGGGATAGTGTAAGTGCTAATCTGAAGCAGCTGAGTGCCAAAGACTTTGTGAGTGAAGCCATCGCTCACTGGGGACCAGAGCCTGAGAGTGGCCTCCCTCCAACGCCATCCCTGGACTGCAGCCCAAACCTTCGATGCTTCACTTTTTCCAGAGGGGATGTCAGCCGCTTCCCTCCTGCCAGGTAGGATCCGGAACCATGAGTGGCATCCTGAGTGCCTGCTAGAAGTGGACAGGAAGAGCTCAGCCCCTGGCCTCTGCAATACAAATCAGTACTGTTGGTTTTCAGGAGTGTTTACACAGACTAGGTGTTTGTCTGCGTGCTGTGCATGCACTGTCTCCTTTGTCAACACCCTGATGGAAATAGTATCTGCCCTCTTTTATATTTGAGGTGCAAAGAAGTAAAGGAACTTACTTCCTTTTGATTCTTTAGCGAGTAAGTGGTAGACTCTCCAAAGGAGGTCTGAACCCCAGAACCTACACTTAGAACCTGTTTTGCCTTCTGTAGAAAACATCTGCCTTTGACGAGAGTGACTCACTGCATCCTTTCCAGTGAGGATGTATGTGTTTCTCCCGCCCCATTTGCCCTGTGAGGCACCCGTGAAAGTAAGACGAGAGGGCTTTGGTAGGAAGTAGGGGTTGCCTAGGAGCGCACAATAGTGGCAGACCTGAAGAAAACAGAGCTGCTGATCTCTTGAGGAGATGTTTAATGTGTATGAAATTCAGTGAGAAAAGACTGCGCAGTCCAATGCTAAATTATGCGTTAGTCCTCCAGACTAGGAAGCCGGGTGTGGTGGTACAAGCCTGTAATAGCAGCACTTGTTAAAGCCTGAGGATGATGGGCAGAGGCTAGAAAGAGAGAGAAAGAAAGAAACTGTAGGGCAGGAGTGAGCTTGAGGTCATCACTACCCAAAATAACACAAAATGAAAAAGTATCCATAATAGCAGAGACATTTTCTTTGGCTGGGTATTAGAACCCAGGACCTGACATGCTAGGCAAGCATTCTGCTACAGGCATCCATGCTTCCGGTGGAAGAGCCTAGGTATAGACTAGTAATTTGCTGAAAGTCACACAACTAGTGAGAAGTGGCCTGAGTTTGAGACCCAGAAAGGCTGGCTGTGGAAAGCAGATTTAATTCTCTCCTAGGATTGCGGCAAGTAGGAAGTGATATTTGGCATAATATCTAACATCTAACACAGGTTCTGTAGTAAGCATTCATCAATAGTGCCTCTCACAGTGAGGTGTGGTGCTGCGCACCTGCCAGCACAGCACATGGGAGGTAGAGGCAAGGGATCAGAATTTAGGATGACAGCTGCGCATGGGTTTCAAGGCTAGCCTGCACTATGTGAGAGCCAGTCTCAAAAATATTAAAAAGAGACTTGGAGAGATGGCTCAGTGGTTAAGAGCACTGACTGCTCTTCCAGAGGTCATGAGTTCAATTCCCAGCAACCACATGGTGGCTCACAACCATTTGTAATGTGATCTGGCGCCCTCCTCTGGCTTGCAGGTGTACATGCAGGCAAAGCACTGTATACATAATAGAAAATAAATAAGGAAAAAGAAAAAAATATATATATATTAAAAAGAAAAATGAGGAAAAAAGGCCCTTTCAGTATTTTATCAGTTTCACTTAAGATCATCTTAGTTACTTTATGTATCGGGATAGATTGGGTGAGGGTAGGCAATCAGTCCTGTCAACAGAGCCATGGAGTAAAAACCATATGGTTGCCAGGCGTGGTGGCGCACGCCTTTAAGCCCAGTACTCGGGAGACAGAGGCAGGTGGATCGCTGTGAGTTCAAGGCCAGCCTGGTCTACAAAGTGAGTCCAGGACTGCCAAGGCTATACAGAGAAACCCTGTCTCGAAAAACTAAAAAATAAAATAAAAATAAACACGTGGTCTCCTAAGTTGTTTGAGATACTTGGCATTCATTACAAGAGGTACTTATTCAGAAGATGGAGAGGTGAACAGTTTGGTAGATTTCTACATGGTTTGTCCTGTCACCAAAATCTCTTACGAACCTCTCCTTCCTATTGGGCTTCCTATGATATATCAAAGGGGCCTGACTCTCAGCAGGTCAGGGAGCAGTTAACAAAACAGTTCAGTTTGTGAATTTAGGAGTCGCCTGATAACATCTGTGACATTTTGTGTACTTTTTTTTTTTTTTTTTTTTGGTTTTTTGAGACAGGGTCTCTCTGTGTAGCCTTGGCTGTCCTGGACCCGCTTTGTAGACCAGGCTGGCCTCGAACTCACTGCATCCACCTGCCCCTGCCTCCCGAGTGCTGGGATTATAGGTGTGCGTCACCACGCCCGGCCCTTTTTTTTTTTTTTAAGGACTGTAGCTTTTAGCAGATTCTCAAAATTTGAACCAAACAGCTTGAGGAGAGAAGGAAGAGACTCCATAAGGGCTTTTATGGGCTGAGCCTTTCTCACATTTCTCAGTCCTCTTGTTAATATTTCTTTGTGACTACAAAGCAAGTCCAGGACAGCCAAGGCTAACATAGAGAAACCCTGTCTCAAAAAACCAAAACCTATATATATCTTTGTGAGATGTTAAAGTTATTTTTATAAAGCTGTTTCTCAGTTTCTCTCTTAACCTGGCTATCACAGAAATAATTGAGACTCATGTTTGTTTAATAACAAACTTCACAACACAATAACTGAGCAGCTATTACTCTATTCTTTTTCTTTCTTTCTTTTCTTTCTTTCTCACTTTGTAGACCAGGCTGGCCTCGAACTCACAGCGATCCTCCTGCCTCCGCCTCTGCTGAGATTAAAGGCGGGCACCACCACACCCAGCAACATTTGTGCTTTTTAAAGAAAGAAATATTCCAAAGCTCTCACTGCATATTAGCACTGGTGCTGTGCCAAGTCTCATTAGACACTTCTCCCAGGGTATTGTCTTGTTAGGTGTGCTGTGTCCTCGCATCTGCCCCAAGCTGCCCATGCTGAACTCCTTCTGAGGGAGAGGAATGGCTGTTCACCACCTACCGTCCTTATAGTGATAGGCCTACAAGTCAGGAAGTCCTGGGACAGTTAGGGTCAGGTGATCACCCCGCCCTTTCTATCCACACCATCACTGCCTACCTAGCTTTCTAAAACCCAAAGCTAGCTCACCAGGTGGTTTTCCTTAGATCCTTTTGATAACTTCCTGTAGGTTACAGTCTACAATCCTTAATGTAGAGTTTAAGGCCTTTTGTGTTGCTCTTGCTTTTTTCTTTTTTAAAGGTTTATTTATTATATAGTATTCAGCCTGCATGTGAGCCAGCAGGCCAGAAAAGGGCACTAGATTTCACTATAGATGGTTATGAGCCACCATATGGTTGTGGGAATTGAACTGAGAACCTTTGGAAGAACAGCTGGTGCTCTTAACCTCTGAGCCATCTCTCCAGCACCCTGGTCAACCCCAATCTTATGCTTTGTTTTATTCCTGCAGCTAGGAATTCCACCACACTAGACAGGCATTGTACCACTGAGAATACAGGCACACCCCCATTATGGTTGTTTTTATTTAAGGGTTTGTTTTTTTTTTTGTTTTTGAGACAGGGTTTCTCTGTGTTCTGGAACTCTGTTTCCAGGCTGGTCTCAAACTCACAGAGATCCTCCTGCCTCTGCCTCCCAAGTGCTGGGATTAAAGGTGTGCGCCACCACTGCCTGGCTGATTTATTTTATTTTATTTTTAATCATGTGCCTATGTATGTGTCTGTGTGAGTATATGCCTCATGTGTGGGTGCCTGCAGAGGCCAGAGATGTCAGATCCTCTAGAGTCACAGGTGGTTGTGAGCCATGTGATGTGAGCAACCTCTCCATCCCTGAATAAGGAGGGGATAGTGTAATTGGGGAGTTAGTCACAGTCTCTGAGTTTTTCTTTTCTTTACTTATTTATTTTGGGCTTTCAAGGCAGGGTTTATCTGTATAGTCCTGGTTATCCTGGGACTCGCTTTGTAGACCAGGCCAGTGTCAAACTCAGAGATCTACCTGCCTCTGCATCCTGAGTGCTGGGATTAAAGGCGTGCGCCACCACCGCCAGGTTATTGTTTATTTTTATGTGTGAGTGTATGTGACCCCTAAATGTGCAGGACAGAAGAGGGTGTCAGATTTCGTGGAATTAGAGAAGGTTGCGCTACCGTGTGTGTGCTAGCAGTTGAGGTTGGGTTCTCTGCAAGAGCAGCCAATGCCCTTGACTGCTGAGCCACCTTTCCAGCCCTTCTCACTAATTCTTGAGGTTTTTGGGTTTTTTAAAGAATTTATTTATTTTATGTATATGAGTGCACTATTTGCATATACACCTGCAGGCCAGAAGAGGGCATTAGATTACATTATAGGTGGTTGTGAGCTGCCATGTAGTTGCCAAGTATTGAACTCAGGGCCTCTGGAAGAGCAGGCAGTGCACTTAACTGCTGAGCCATCTCTCCAGCCCCAAAGCTTTGAGTTTTTGTTTTTGTCTTTTGTCTTTTTTGTTTTTTATTTTGTATGTAGTGTTCTGCCTGCATGTTGTATGCCAGAAGAGAGCATCAGATCTCATTATAGATGGCTATGAGCCATCATATGGTTGCTGGGAATTGAACTCAGAACCTTTGGAAGTCCAGCCAGTGCTGTTAACCTCTGAGCCGTCTCTCCAGCCTGCGTTTTTTATGCTTTTGTACCTTGCTCATTCTTTTCTCTTTTTCCTAGACTGTTCTTCCTTTTTTCTTTTTTCTTTCTTTCTTACTTTTTTTTTTTTCCTGGTGAAAGCCTCTTCATCAGGCCCAACTCAAGTAGCTCCAATGCATACAGTTGATGATGGCCTTTCTTTTTGAACCAGTGAAGTACTCTATATTTTAGTGTGTAACCCATTAAAGTGAGTTCCTGCTATGCGCCAGGCACTATTTAAGGTCTTGGGAATGGTATGGGGAACAAAGCAGGGAAAATCTTTACCCTTCCAGAGCTACATTCTAATATGGGGAAAATAAAAACACACACACACACACACACACACACACACACACACACACGTGAAGGACAAGTGCTTAAAAAAAATGCAAGCCAGGCGTGGTGGCACACACCTTTAATTCCAGCACTTGGAAGGCAGAGGCAGGCCGATCGCTGTGAGTTCGAGGCCAGCCTGGTCTACAAAGTGAGTCCAGGACAGCCAAGGCTACACAGAGAAACCCTGTCTCAGAAAAAAAAAAAAAACAAACCAATGCAGTTGGAGATACAAAGTGTTAGAATAGAAGGCTGTTATTTTAGACAGACTAGTCAAGGAATGCCATGGCTCTGAAGAGGCCACTTTGAGGCGGTGCCTGGTGGAAGTAAGGATGCACATTAGGAATGTTTAAACTTAGGGCTGCTTAAATGAAGAGTCTTATGACAGAAGGCACAGTAATTGAAAGGCCTGAGGAGCATGTGTGGCTCAATGAGGGATTGAGCAAAGACTGCGAGTGAGGCTAGTTTGAAGTAAATTGATCTGCTTTCAAAAGGATCACTCAGGGGTGGGGTTGTAGCTTAATTGGTAGAATGCTTACTGAGCAAGCACAGAACCCTGTGTTTTATCCACATTGCAAAAGCCAGGGATGGTGGCACAAACCTGTAATTCCACAGTTCTTCAGTGCAACAGTGGGATCTGAAATCCATTGTCATTCTAAGCCTCATAGCAAGCTTGATCCCAGCCTGGGATACATGAGACCATGGTCCTTTTTATTTATTTTTTATTTATTTTATTTATTTATTTATTTATTTATTTATTTATTTTGGTTTTTTGAGACAAGGTTTCTCTGTGTAGCCTTGGCTGTCCTGGACTCACTTTGTAGACCAGGCTGGCCTCGAACTCACAGCGATCCGCCTGCCTCTGCCTCCCAAGTGCTGGGATTACAGGCATGCGCCACCACACCCGGCTTTTATTTATTTTTTAATTACTGGATATTCTATAGATAAATGAGTGAGTGCTGTGAATACTGTATAGGTCAATGAGTGAGTGTCTGAGAAGTACTTTTACTAAGTGGCGCTCACTGGCCCCAAAGGGCATGGACCTGCTCACTGGGGCTCCCACTAGATGATGGTTTTCTTTCTTCCAGACTTGGCAACCTGGGTCTCATGGACTACTACCTGATGGATGCTGCCTCCTTGCTACCTGTCCTGGCTCTTGGTCTGCAGCACGGAGACACTGTGCTTGACCTGTGTGCAGCTCCCGGGGGGAAAACACTGGCATTGCTTCAGACGGGCTGTTGTCGTAAGTCGCTGGCATGGTATCTTGGGCAAGTAGGGGTCCCCACTTCACATAGTCAGGGCACACTGAATATGGTAAATTTGGTCCCAGGGTCACAATATTTACTAAGTTTATTGTCAGTTGGTCAAGAAAAATGGCTGATGAAGGCAGTTTAAATCAGGGCTCTGATAAATCCATCACAAGATCCTTCTACCTTTTTGCATCTGCTACTTTGTCTCTAAATAAAGTCTCATTTCTTTGTAGTGCCAATCCCTATTTTTAGTTTTATATGTCACTTTTTAAGTTTTTATGCTTCCGACACAGCTGCCGCCTTTGCTCATGTTACAGACTCTCTTCAGGGTTCCCCATCCTACCCCAGCTGTGTTACCTAAATCCTTTCCGCTTCCAAGCCTTAGTTCAAGTGTGCTACCTCCTGGAAGTATTCTTCATAGCTGCTACTGGCTTATTTAGAATGATTCCTTTCCCTGTGCACCCACGCCATGAGCATCATCCGTTGGCACATTAACATTCTTAGCCTTTCCTCAGAGCTTTAATTATATGCGTCTTCTCCCTCAAGACTGTGAATTCTGTGCTGGGTGGCGGCGGCGCACGCCTTCACTCCCAGCACTCAGGAGGCAGAGGCAGGTGGATGTCTGAGTTCCAGGACAGTCAGGGCTACACAGAAAAATCCTATCTTGTAAAACAAAACCAAAAATTATGAATTCCTTGGGAACAGGCTGAAGGTTCTTCATGTGTCTCAGTATCATAGGCAGCCCTGGCATTCCTAAGCGCTCACTATAGCTAGCAACTGGCCAGCATCCTGCCTTAAAGTAGAAATTACCTTTTCCTTGAGGCCTGAGAAATAGCCACAAGGGGATGTGATTTACACATCTGATCTAGAGCTTAGCCGGACTTCTCCAGTCACGTGCCTGGGCCTTTCTGTTAGGGGTGAACCTTCTGGTCACGTTACTCAAAACTGGCTTGCAGTTTGAGTCAGCCTCTTGGTAGGCCCATGAGTGACTTGCTTTTGACCTTGTGGAATATCAAAAAGAAAAGAGAAAAGATGTTGACACAAGTTTAACAAGTGAGTCCAGAGCAAGAGAACCAGTTCTGGTCGGTGTGAGTGCTGTGAGAATCCATCATAAGGGAGAGGAGAAAAACGGGCAAAGAAGACATGTTTCCACGGTCTACTAAGTTACCACCTCTTCTTCGTCTCAGCGTCACCCAGGTGACTGCCCTATTGACCCCAGAACATAGGGTCACAGAGTATCAAGGCAAGCTGGAACTTCAGATTTACTTTGATGAAGCTTACAAATGTCAGACACAGAAACAGAATTAAAAGCCATCTTTTCTTTTCTTTTTTTTTTTTCCAAGACAGGGTCTCTCCGTGTAGCCTTGGCTGTCCTGGACTCACATTGTAGACCAGGCTGGCCTCGAACTCACAAGGATCAACCTGCCTCTGCCTCCCTAGTGCTGGGATTAAAGGCGTGCGCCACCACTTCCCAGCTCATCTTTTCTTTTTTACTTTGTTTCCTCTTGAAAATTCTTTCAGAACAGAGTGTCTGTTTTGTTTGTTTGAATGTTGAGTGCCCTCAAAAATTGGGACATTTCTATTTTTCTTTTTTTTCTTTTCTTTTTTCTCTTTTTTTTTTTTTTTTTTTTTTTTGGTTTTGGTTTTTGAGACAGGGTTTCTCTGTGTAGCCTGTCCTGGACTCACTTTGTTGACCAGGCTGGCCTTGAACTCACAAAGATCCAGTTTGCCTCTGCCTCCCCAGGTGCTGGGATTTAAGGTGTGTGCCACCACAGCACACTCCTCTATGACATTTTTTACAGGGACACTAAACCTCTTTTGAGTAGCAACCAGCTCCTCATTATAGGTCCCTCTTGTCCTGTTTCTCTTTGCCTCTGAGGCTGGGTGTGACCTGTCACTATTATCAACCTTTTTGTCTGTCTTTCTCTCTCTCCCTCTCTCCCTCTCTCTCCCTCTCTCTCTCTCTCTCCCTCTCTCTCCCTCTTTCCCTTCTTTTCTTTCTTTCTTTGTTGTTATTGTTTGTTTTTTGAGACAGGGTTTCTCTGTGTAGCCTTGGCTGTCCTGGACTCGCTCTGTAGACCAGGCTGGCCTCAAACTCACAGCAGTCGCCTGCCTCTGTCTCCCAAGTGCTGGGATTAAAGGCGTGCAGGGTCCCAGTTTTTTAGCCCTGTCTTCAGGCTCTTGATTTTCCTCACTCAGCCTCCCAGGTGGTGGCATTACAGGCATGTGTCACCAAGCCTTAGCATCAATCTTACAGGAATGTTTTTCATGTAAGAGAAGTAAGAACACCAACTTGATACTTCTTAAACTCATGTCTGTTAGAGAGGTGGTGTGGGTGGAGGGGAGGCGGGGGGTGCTGGATAGGTGGCTCAGCAGTTATAAACTCTTGGTTCCTAGCACCCACATCAGGCAGTTCACAATGGCCTGTAACTTCCGCTTTTGCTCACGGGCATACATTTACACAAATGTACATACACCTAAATAAAAGAAAGAGAGAGCTTAAGGTAGTAAATTATTAGGTTTGGTTTTATATACAAGAAAATAAGTGGCTTAAAGAAGAAGTGTGTTTCAGACATGAGATGCTTGTCTAAGAAGCCTCTGATATCCATGAAGTCAAGGGATGGGTGTGGAGGCTCCATAGTCATCAAGAACTTAAGCTGTTTTTATTTTATTTTAGTTTAGTTTCAGTTTAGGCATCATTCTTAGATTCAGTATCATGGTACTGCTAGATCGCTGCTAGTACTTCAGCCAGCCCATTTTAATTTGCGGTAGAAGGAAATTATTGTTAGCCTTTTAGACACATTTCTCAGAGGTCCCACACGATCTTTGTGTCTACAATTCACTAACCAAACCTAGTGATTCAGTCATACTTAGTTGTAAAAGAAAGCCAGGAGATGTATTCTTTTGGTGTACATTGCCCTCTGTTGATAAAGTTGGGGTTCTGTTTTTAAGGAGTAAGAGAATAGTCAGTTCTGGGTAAATAACCTATAGTGTCTACTGAAGACCAAAAGAGACATATTGTCCTGTTTTGTTTGGTTTTTGACTTGACACAAGCTAGAGTTATCTGGGAGGAGGAACCTCGAATGAGAAAAGGTTTCCTCGTCCGAGTTGCATGTAGGCTGGAGAGGTGTCTCAGCAGGTATGAAGTAACTGTTGCTGTGGGCGGGCCCAGCCCAGCGTGGGTACTGCCCCTGGGCAAGGTGGCCCTGGGGTATTGAAGCAAGCAAGCGGAGCAGGCAGGTAAGCAGACCCTCCATGGTCTCCGCTTCAGTTCCTGCCGCCAGGTACCTGCCTTGGCTTCCCACTCTGACTTCCCTCCATGATAGACCACAAACTGTAAAGTGAAATAAACCCTTTCCTCTCCAAGTTGCTTTTAGTCAAGGTATTTATCACAGCAATAGAAGCCTAACTAAGACACGAGTGTTTCAGAGAGACTGAGGAGGCACAGTGACACACACGTAGTCCCATCCACTCAGGAGGCTGAACCTGAGTCGCTTGAGAAGTTTGAGGACAGTCTAGGCACAATAACATTACCGTGTGTCAAAAAACACACAACAGCAAATCAGCATGGCTAGTGTATGCCTGTACACCCAGCACTGAGGCAGGCTGATCACAAATTCACGGCCACAACCCTGCCACAGAAGAAAAGGGTGGTTAGTGGGGGAGACCGTGCTTCTTTAGAAATACACTTTCTTGGTCTGCTTTGCCTATTTACTTTTCCTTTTGATGGATATTTGTCCTCATGCCCTCCGCTCCAGAGTGACTGATTTGGCGTCACGTCTATAACTAATATCCTGTCTCTGGGCTCTGTGTTGACTGGTTATACCTGAGAATTGGCTTCATTTCCATCAGTACCTTTTGTTGGTGTGATGTGCTGTTGAGTCATAGCCTCAGAAGACTCTTTATTTCCACAGGCAATCTAGCTGCCAACGATCTCTCCACTTCCCGAACAGGCAGGCTACAGAAGGTCCTTCACAGTTACGTGCCTCAAGATATCAGGAAAGGGAACCAAATTCGAGTCACCTCGTGGGATGGCAGGAAGTGGGGAGAACTGGAGGGGGACACCTATGATAGAGTAAGTGGCTTCTGACCTCTGTGTTCTGGCCTCCATCCCAGGGAGGCTCCAACTCCTGTGTTTCGAATGCGTGGGGCTGTTTTTGAACCTCGACAGTTCTCCATGAATGATTTGGAGAAAAAGTTATTTGCAGAGTTCTCAGTTCAGCCTAGATGGCGTGCTACTGTTTTCATTAGAAGTAGTTGGCAGCAAAAAGAATTTGAGCCTAACTGAGTGTGGAAAAAGTTATTAGGCATATTTTATTTCTGAAGTCACTTCGTTGCTTGGAAGGCCTTGTGAAGATGAGTATGAATAAGAACATTTTATTTATTTCTGAATATTAATATAACACATAGTACAAAATTCAGGAGGTATAAAAGGATGTGAGATGGAAAATAAGCTTTCTTTTTAGACCTGTACACAGCTGTCTACTTCTTCTTCCTGCAGATAACTATTTTTGCTTTTACAGCCTTTGTGTAATTTGTATATGAAAATAAAAATTTGTCAGTTTCTTCTTTTAAATTTATTTTGCATTTCTTAATAGAAATGGCAGTATGTTGTATTCATTATGACATCTATTGCTTTTTAACTAATTAAAATATTCTCAACCGGGCGTGGTGGTGCACGCCTTTAATCCCAGCACTCGGGAGGCAGAGGCAGGCGGATCGCTGTGAGTTCGAGGCCAGCCTGGTCTACAAAGGGAGTCCAGGACAGTCAAGGCTACACAGAGAAACCCTGTCTCAAAAAACCAAAAAAAAAAAAAATTCTCAAGTTCAGTCCTTTTTAGCTTTATGCTTTTGAAGTAAAATTTCTAGTTAATGGTTTTTATCAGTTAAGATTTTAACAGAGTTTGCGAAATTCTTTAGAGATTCAGTCAATCTTGCTTCCATTGGCAATGAGCGTATATTCTATACCCCGGCAGTATTAATGTTGTGTAGGTGTGTATTTGTTATCTGTTTTATTTGGGTTCCTTATACCTCTACCTCCCTTTTCCACCCCATTCCCTTCCAACAGCCCAACACCAGGTAGAAGAGGAGGAAGGTGAGTGGGGAGAGCGGCTGCTTCCTGCTGGCTCGGTGGCTGGGTCCCTCGGGGCAAGTCCAGTCTTCCTCGTGAGGATAGCTCCAGCCTCTTCTCGCCAAGCTGCAGCAACAGCAACCAGGAGTGCAGCCTCCTCCTTTCGAGTGCCCCCATCCTCTCTAGGCTCTGGCATTTATTCCCTCTCTGGGTCCCCAGAACTAGACTGTCTGCAGCTGGCAAAGATCACACCCCCCCCCTTTAGAGCCCACACAAAGCAAACAGTCTGCTGCTGTGGATATTCTGAGTAGCCCCATATCCCACACCTGGGAGTAAAACAGAAGCATGTTTACGTAACATGAGTTTTTAAAAGAAACCAAAGCACCCACTACGGCGTTGTCTGTTGGTTTTTACTAAACTTCCATTACCTTTCTAAAATCGTATGGACTTTATGTGCCCACTCCATCTCTGAATCATACCGTGGGGACCTGTATTTATTTATGATAGCTTTAGGCCTTAGCTTACTGTTGTTCCCAACTAGCTCTTATAACCTACATTAACTCATTTATATTAATCTGTGTTTTGCTACGTGGCTTGTTATCTCTCCTAAGTTTCATACCTCTGACTTCCTCCCCTTCTGCCTTCTGTTTCTTTCCCAAAGTCCCTGAGTCTGCTGGAAGTTCTACCGCCCTCTCTTGCATCAGCTATTGGCTGGTCAGCTCTTTATTCAACCAATCAGAAGTAGAACAATGTTTATAAAACATTGAGACAGGTGATGCTTAACAATACCAAAGTTTAGTTGGTGTGGTGGCACATGCTTTTAATCTCAGCACTCAGGGAGGCAGAGGCAGGAAGATCTCTGTGAGTTCGAGGACAGCCTGGTCTACAAAGTGAGTGTAGGACAGCCAAGGCTACACAGAGAAACACTGTTTCAAAACAAGACAAAACAGAAACAGAACTCCCCTCCCAAACAAAACAACAACAACAAAATCAACCAAACAAAAACCCGTACCAAAGTCTGGCCTGTACTCAACTTTCTGGATCCAGAAACCAGCATTTGAATAACACAAGGACAATCTTTACATGGTGTAATGGAAGTTTTGGTTTCTTTGTAAACTCAGTTATGTTATGTAAATATGTTTTTGTTTTAATCCCAAAATTGGGATTTTAGTTTGGGCTTTAGTTTTTGTTATAATACAGAAGTTGCCACACAAACCATTCAAGCACCAATCTCAGTGAAATATTGATGGTTTATTAGAATGCCACACCCCAAGACTGATGATGGCCAGGGACACAGTGGATATCCTTGCCTGTCTAGACCAGGCTGGCCTTGAACTCACAAGGATCCACGTGCCTCTGCCTCCCAAGTGCATGCATGGATTACAGGCATGCACCTCCTTGCCCAGCTCCTCAGTCTTTTTCTAAGGCAGGTTTTTTGTTTTGTTTTGTTTAAGAAAAAGGGTATCCTGGTAACAACCAGGTAACCAGGTGGGAAGCAAAGGGGACGGGGCAGCGTTACATCATTTTGATTAGCTAAACATAAGAAGAATTGATTTGTTCCAAGCACAATGTATACAGGTAGCTAGATAAAGCATTTTAAGCTGATTGGCCAGGATATAGGCTTGGGAACTTTCCAGTCCCCCACTGTTCCAGGAGAAAGGAATATAGCAGGGTACTGTGGTTTTGTTTAAGTAGAACATAAATCATTAATTCAAGAATAACATTCAACAAGTATTGAATTGTAAGTAAAAGACTATTTAAGCTCCCAGATAGGAGGGACTGAGAACCTGACTAATTTTACCCTATGATCAAAATGTCGATTTAAAAACAAATACGGCTTTTGTTATGTTAAAAACAAAGGCAGGTATTAACAGAGGAGACACAGTTTTGTTTTGTTGTTGTTTGTTTTTCAAGACAGGGTTTTATTGTTTTATAAATTTATCTGTATTATCAGTAGGCTCGGCTAGCAATCAGTCAAGACACAGACATTTGTTATGTTTTAAAATAGCCTTAGTTAACCTGGGGCAGGGCAGATATCAATCCTCTAAACTACTTTCCATAGTAGGGCCTCAGGCATGGGATCCCTGTCTCAATCCCATGCCATCTGCTTCTAATAACGTCTATCAAGCTACCTCCCGTCCATAATCCCAAATACTTGCTCATGTTCTTCATCTGGGCTGGGTTCTCCATCCATGCTGCGGGCCATGTGCTTCTCCTCTAGCTAACCCATGGCGGCCTTCCTCTCTTCACTTCAGGTCTCTCTCCTTTCTCCTGGTGGTGGTCCTTCTTCTTCCCAGAATTCCTCTCTCTCCTAGTGCCACCTATGTCCTTTGCCCTGCCCAAGTGGGATGGCTTTTTATTAAGCAAAAGGTGGGTCAGAGACAGCAAGTAGTAATTAGCATCAAAATACATCAGACCATCCCCCAACAGGGTTTCTCTGTGTAGCCTTGGCTGTCCTAGACTCTCTTTGTAGACCAGGCTGGCCTCAAACTAACAGCGATCCACCTACCTCTGCCTCCTGAGTGCTGGGAGAGAAAAAAGGATGGAGGGGAAAGGGGTGGCATTATCATTAGATTACCTGCTGCTGCTTGGGGCAAGTTTGATCTTTAGAGTATCTAACTTCTCATTTCTTTGTGCATGACTGTTCAACAAACACGACCACCAGCAACCAACCACCAACTATCAACCCACCCATTGGGGCTCTAGCATTTATGTCTCCTCTGAAAAACATGATTTAGGACCACTATATATTTGTACATATCTATAAAATGGACAAAGAATATAGTCGGACAGTGGTGGTTACACACCTTTAATCCCAGCACTCAGGAGGCAGAGGGAGGTGGATCTCTGAGTTCAAGACCTGCCTGGTCTACAGAGTGAATTCAGGACATCCAGGGACACACAGAGAAACTTTGTCTTGGAAAACCAAAATTAAAAAAAAAAATCTGTAGATGACATTGCATGTGGGTGAGGGCAGCATTTCGGAGTTGAGTCTCCTTGCACTGGAACCCTGCCTCCAGGACCTGCCAACTGGAAGGTTTTTGTGAGTTTAACTTTGATGTGTATTTAACTTCTTCAGTGAGGTTCACTGTAGTGCCAGTCCCATAGGCAATTGACTAAGAATGCCTTTGCACAGTGCCAGACTATAGCAAGTATTCAACATTTTTTTTCATTGTCACATTCCTCGCCATTTTTTGTTGACTGATTTTTAACTATGCCTTGTGGAGCAATATAGAATGAATTCCCTCCCATTTTATTTGACAGTGCTTCAGGCATTGAAGTAGCTTTGGTGAAAAAGTAGTAGTGTGCAGTCTGCTTTGTGCTGGGGAAGTGTTAAACACGTTAGGTGCAGAGAAGAATGCATTCTCAGGGCTCAGCAGACTATTGGTAACTCCATTCTTCCTCACTTGTATTTGCCCATCCATTGGAGAGAGTCTAGCAGTTTGCAGGTTCATAGCAGGGCAGTCACTCTTCCCTTCCATTCACAGGTTTCCTCCCTCCCTCCCTCTTTCCCTCCCTCTCTCCCTCCCTTTCTTTCTTTCTGAGTTAAAGTTTATTTCAAATAATAAAATGTTTATTTGAATATATTTTTCCTTTTTTTTTGAGACTGTGTAATAGCCCTGGCTGTCCTGGACTTACTTTGTAGACCAGACTGGCCTTGAACTCACAGAGATCTACCTCCCTCTGCCTCACGAGTGCTGGGATTAAAGGCATGTGCCACCACTGCCCGATTTTCCCTTTGCTTTTCATGGGGAAATCATAAACACACAGGAGGCTGAGATTCAGCTAGCATCCCATCCTGGCATATGTCTGGTTCCCACACACTGGACAGTGCCTGCTGTAGAGATGCCTATGCCCTTCTCAGATGTTTCCCTGTATCCTTTGGACTGGATGAGGCCAACACCTTTCTCAGTTGACACTGGGAAGCGCTAGCTAGGATACACTGGTACCAAAATAAAGATGTATTTGCCACTGGTTCTTCAAGTCTCTGAAATCACATAGCTCTGTTGTCCATACGCATGAGCACTCAGGACCCCAGCATCCACCAGTGAACCTATACCATTCTCCTGAGTCCAGCAGCCTTTTGGAGATTGTAAGAATTTCCACAACTTTCACTCTTCTTCCTGCCTTCTGTCCCACTTTCTTTGTAGACAGGGTGTCATGTGGCCTAGGCTAGCCTCAAACTAGCTTATGTAGCAAAGGGTGACTTTGAACGTCCCATCCTCCTGCCTCTACTTCCTAATGCTAGGATTACAGGTGGGTGCCACCATGCCCTGTTCCTGTTTCCTAATCTGTGTACTGTGTTAGGTCAGCAAAGAATATATCAATATTGAAAACTGGCTCGTTTTTTGTTTTGTTCGGTCTTCCTTTCTTTTTTCCTTTGTTTATTCAGAGACAGGTTTTCTCTGTGTAGCCCAGGCTGTTCTGTGTAGCTTTGGCTGTTGTGGAACGCACTCTGTAGACCAGGCTAGCCTTGAACTCAGAGAGATCCGCCTGCCTCTGCCTCCTGAGTGCTGGGATCAAAGGTGTGTGCCACCACCTCAAAGCTTGGTTTCTAGTCTGTCTTTCTTTTTCTTTCTTTCTTTCTTTCTTTCTTTCTTTCTTTCTTTCTTTCTTTCTTTCTTTCTTTCTTTCGTTTATTCAGAGACAGGGTTTATCTGTGTAGTCTTGGCTGTCCTGGACTCATTTTGTAGACCAGGCTGGCCTTGAACTCAAATCAATCCGCCTACCTCTGCCTCCCAAGTGCTGAGATCAAAGGTGTGTACCACCAAGCCTGATGGTTTCTGGCTTTTCTTTTTTCTTTTTTTTTTTTCCCCTTTAAAAATTTTTTTATTAATTCATTCATATTACATCTCAATTGTTAAGTTTCTGGCTTTTCAAGATGGGGTTTCTCCTTTTAGCCCTGATTATCCTGGAACTAGCTTTGTAGACCAAACTAGCCTCAAATTCAGATCAACCTGCCTCTGTCTCCTGAGTGCTGGGATTAAAGGTATACACCATTTAAGGTGAAATTTGTGTTACTTTTAATTTACTTTGTTTCTGCTTTGCCAAAAATGCCTTTCCAAAGACGATCTTACCTTTTTCAAATATACATGTAAGGATATTTAAAATATTTTTGGTCTGACTCAAGTGCCTAGGATAGAAAAGGCTGCTAGTAAATTAATGAGTGACTTTGTATTTCTCACTTTAAAATATTAAAACATTGGAAACCAGGTATGCTGATGCATAACTGTAATCTCTTGGGAAGTTGAGGCAAGAGGATTATGAGTTCAAGACCAGCTTTTGCAACATTGTGTGTGTGTCAGAGGCCATAGCTCAGATCCTTCTAGAACTGGAATTACAGGTGAGCTATCTGACAGGATGTGAACTCAGGGCAGGTGCGCTTAGCTCAGCCATCTCTGTAGCCCTTCCTCCTCTTTTTTCTTTTTAAAACAGTACTAAGGATTGCACTGAGGGCTTGCACTTCTCACATTGTTTTAAAGTAATTTTGAGTTGTAATTCTGCTTTATTATGTAATATATGTAAATTAGGTGCTCTGTAATATATAAAATTGGATGTTTTCAGTAAATAGCCAAGGACAGAGCCTTGAAGTACTAAGATATTTTTTTTCTTGGTTGCTACCAGTTATGCAATTACAATTATTGTATGCAGCTTTTTATGAAACAGGGTTTCATAAAAACTAGGCTGGCCTCAGACTCACTGTGCAAGCTGAGGCTGGCTATGACTCCTGATTTCTCCTGCCCCCATCTCTCAAGTCTGGAATGCTGTGTGTACTACTAGGCATAGATTTTCATTTAAATTTATTTTACTTTTTAAGACAGGGTCTTACTCTGCACCCCTAGCTGGCCTGGAAAATCGTAGACCAGGCCACCATCAAACTTGTAGCATTCCTCTTGCCTCTGCCTCTCAAGGGCTGGAGTCACAAGTTTGTATCACCATGCTTACTGGCTTTGGCTTTTTGATCAACCATGAATATTTCTAAATATACTATCTTTCTGCTCATTATCTCACAGTTGTCTATCAGGTTGAAATGAGAATCCTTGTCAGGTGCAATGGAAGGATGGGTAGAGGGGCATTTCCACTGAACTTTGTCGGCTGGGGTCCTAAACTACTCTCATTTAAGTTAGAAGAACCTAGAAGAGTTTTAATCCTTTATCCTTTAACACTCTGGGCAGGTGTTGGTAGATGTGCCGTGTACCACAGACCGCCACGCCCTCCATGAGGAAGAGAACAACATCTTTCAGCGGTCAAGGAAGAAGGAGCGACAGATGTTGCCTATGCTGCAGGTGCAGCTTCTCGCGTGAGTAACATCATTACAGAATCTCAGACGTTAGAGTCCAGTCACCTGAGAGCTTGGCTGGGGAACTGGGAGCATGCCAAGACTATCACATAGAAGAATCTTGGCTGGATATTTGTCTGGAGGTGATAGTGTCTGTCTGTTTTTGAGACAGGGTTTCTCTGTGTAGCCCTGGCTGTCATGGAACTCACTCTGTTTTGTTTTTTTAAGATTTATTATTTATTTTTATCTTATTATGAGAGTGCTCTATACCTGCACACCAGAAGAGGGCATCAGATCCCATTACAGATGGTTATGAACCACCATGTGGTTGCTGGGAATTGAACTCAGGACCTCTGGAAGACCAGTCAGTGCTCTTACCTGCTGAGCCACCTCTCCAGCCCCCCTGGAACTCACTCTGTAGACCATTCTGGCCTCGAACTCACAGAGATTTGCCTGCTTCTGCCTCCTTGAATGTTGGAATTAAAGGTGTACACCACCATGTCTGGCTGAGATGGTCCTTTCTAGAATAATAACTACACTGCTTCACCATTTTACCCTTATTTAGTGCCAGCAACTTGCACATTTTTGAAAAGCAGACTGTCAGGTGTGGTGGTATATATCTGTATCCCTAGCTATTTGCGAAGTTGAGGCAGGAAGATAGCTTGAGCCTTGAGTCTGGGTCATCGTAGGTGCTAACCTGATAACATAGTGAGACCCTATCTCAGAGAAAAATGACTGAAGTCAGATGGCTCAGCAGTTAAGAGCACTGTTTGCTCTTTCAGAGAACCCAGGTTTGGTTCCCAGCACCCACACGTCTGCTCACAACCATCTGTAACTCCACTACCCGGGGATCTGATACCTCTTCTCACCCCCATAGGCTCCTGCACACGTGTGGTACATAGCTATACATTCAGGCACCCACATACACATAAAATAAAGTAAGTACTTTTTTAAAAGAAAACAACTATTTTATTTTTTATTTTTTTATTGCATATGAATGCTTTATCTGCAGAAGAGGGTATCAGATTACACTATAGGTGGTTGTGAGCCACCTATTGTTGCTGGGAATTGAACTCAGGACCTCTGGAAGAGCAGGTGGCGCTCTTAACCACTGAGCCATCTCTCCAGCCCTATTTATTTATTTTTTAAAAAGAGAGAAACATAGCCAGATGTGGTGGCGCATGCCTTTAATCCCAACACTCCAGAGGCAGAGGCAGGTGAGTCACTATAAGTTTGAGGACAGCCTGGTCTACAAAGCTAGTCCAGGACAGCCAAGGCTACACAGAAAGACGCTGTCTCAAAAAACCAAAAAAAGAAAAAAGAAAGAAAGAGAGAAACTAGGCATGGTGTACATCTTTAATCCCAGAACTTGGGAGCCAGATGCAGAAGGGATCTCTGAGTTTGAGGCCAGCCTGGTCTACATTGTGAGTTCCAAGTCAGCCAAGGCTACACAGTGAGACCTTGGTGGTGGTACAGGGAGAAATAAATAGAAAGAAAAACATAGAGGAGAAGAGAGAGGGAAGGAAGAAAGAGGAGAGGAAGGGGCAGGGGACCTTGGGAGGAGGGATCTGTTTGACTGAGGAGAGAATTCAGTCGATAGCCAGCATCAGGGTTTAGTTCAGAACCGGGATCAGGCTTTAAAGGATCATTCTTTTTTTAAGGTTTATTTTTATTATTAATTATGCATATGCATGTGTGTCTTCATGTAGAGATATGCCCATGAGTATAGGTGCCCATGGAGGTCAAAGATTTTGAATCCCCTGGGACTTGGAGTTATTAGGAACTCTTGACACGGGTGCTGGGTACTGACTTTGGGTCCTCCACAAGAGCAGCATGCGCTCTTAGCGGGTGAACAGTCTCCCTAGCCCCATGGAAGGATTCTTCTAAGAAGGCTTCTAGAGCTGGGTGTGGTGGTGCGTGCTTAGAACCCAGCCCTTGGAAGGCTGAAGCGGGGGGTGGCAACCAGGAGGCTGCTCTGTGCTGTGTAACAGGATAGTATCTCACAAAGCAAACAGAAGAGCAGAAGCCAAACGGCAAGGGGGCCTAGAGGAAGGCCCTGTCTGCTGCTGCTCCCTCGGGTAGCAGACCGCCCTGCTCATGTTTCTTGCCCCATGTTGCTCTCACTCTTTCTGAGAACTAAACTAGTTATTGCTTTTATTTTTTGTTTTTCTTGGTTTCAGGGCTGGACTCCTTGCCACCAAACCGGGAGGTCACGTTGTCTACTCCACTTGCTCACTGTCGCACTTACAGAACGAGTATGTGGTGCGAGGGGCCGTCGAGCTGCTGGCCAATCAGTACAGCATCAGCGTTCACGTGGAAGACCTGTCTCACTTCCGAAAGCTTTTCATGGACACCTTCTATTTCTTCCCATCCTGCCAGGTTGGGGAGCTGGTAATACCAAACCTCATGGCTAATTTTGGGCCTATGTACTTCTGCAAAATGCATAGGCTGCCGTAGTGTCACCCTGTCCCTGAAGTAGAAAGACAGTGACTCTGTCAGAGGCACTGAAACTGAGACCAGTGGCAGAGATGCACCCAAGACCTGTCTCCATTTTGTTTGTTTTTCTGAAGATAGTTGTAAGCAGTAGGAAGTGGGACGGCTGCCCAGTTTCGGATTATCAGCAGGTTTCTAATGCGCACTCTCACTTATGTCTTTCAGCCTCTGCTAAGGCCCCTGCTCCATTAGAGACTTGGACAGAATCAGTGAATAAGCCCATAGTTTAAGCTGTAAACTTGGGAAGAAACATTTAGCCAATAAAGTTGTTGAAGTGCTGTAAGGGTGGGCCTGTAGTTGGGCAGCCCTGTCAGTCTCAGTTCCTCCACAGCTCTGCGTGTGTCAGCTGGAGCTGCCGAGCACTCTCTCCAGAGTGCCCAACCCAGGCCTGCAGCCCTCCCACACTGGCAAGTTCCATTTAATCAGCCCACAGGCCCAGCAGCCTCCCCAAGTGTCTCCATATGGCACATGATCTAATTTAAGGAATAAGTAACTAAAACTGTTGAGCCCGTGGCTGGTAATCCTCTCACACTAAGAAAGCGTTCCTAAGCTGAGTGCTTCTGGCGTTCCTTCAGATGTCACTGCAGAAGCCAGTGCTGGCACCTACTGTTTTTGTATGTTCCTTCTTTTATTTCTTCACATAACAGCAAGTATCTGTGAATTCTTTTTTTTTTTTTTTTTTGGTTTTTTTGAGACAGGGTTTCTTTGTGTATTCTTAGCTGTTCTGGACTCGCTTTGTAGACCAGGCTGGCCTCAAACTTACAGCGATCGGCCTGCCTCTGCCCCCAGAGTGCTGGGATTAAAGGCGTGCGCCACCACGCCCGGCTTCTGTGAATTCTTGTGTGGCAGCTAAGGAGCTGTTGGAGATATGGTTGGGGCTGTGGGAAATAATTGGGTTTCCTTATCTTCAGAATGGCAACCTACTTTCTTTCACGTTCCTGATATTTTATTTTAAATGTCTTGGTTTTATTCCAGCCTAGCAGGGCTTTGCCTCACACACAGTGTTCGGGGTGACATTACATAATGTGCTGACTTGAGTGCTGGTTGTTTTGTAACATTTGTCAAAAGTAGGCAACCTTTGTGTCAGGGAAGAGTAAGCACTGCTTACGGACACCTGCTATATCTATAAAATGATTACTGCTTAGCACCAGGTGGTAACCAAGAGGCTATGTGCAGAGACCCAGGCACTGAAGATCTCTCAGCTCCAGCAATACTAAGTATAAACAGCAGGCAACGATCATAAACGCCATGAATAGAGGCTGGTGAGGGCCCCACTCAGCATCAGCCAGCTCCCTTGGGCTCCACCTTACTAGCTTCACTTGGTTTAAAGTCTGCAAGGTCTTGCAGGGCCCTCGGTTATAATGCGAATCTCAAGAAAGGAGATGTCTTCTTAACCTTTGCAAATGTCTTTCTCAGCAGATACTTCTAATACCCAAATAAGGATTAGCAGGGAAGGCATGAAAGACAAAACGAATAGCAATAAAGGGGGAATAAAGAAAGTGGGAAGAAGGGCTGAGCGTGGTGGCGCACGCCTTTAGTCCCAGCACTCAGAGGCAGAGGCAGGTGGATCACTGTGAGTTTGAGGCCAGCCTGGTCTACAGAGTGAGTTCAGGACAGACAAGGCTACATAGAGAGACCCTGTCTCAAAAAAACAAAAAAGAAAAAAAAAAAAAGAAAGTGGGAAGAGCTGAGAGCTATTCAAGTTAGTCACAAAGCATACACATATATGTATACATACATATATATATATTCACACATACATACACACACACACACACACACACACACACACACACACACACACACGAATGCATGCACATGTGTATGTGTTATAGAGGGCAGGTGTTGGGTAGTCCTCCACCAATGGCCAGCTGCACACTGAGATGGCAGAGAACTAAGCTCCCGAGGATGCCTGAGAAGTTTGGAAGCTTCCTGGAAAGTTGCTGCAATTGCATCAGTACTGAAGAGCTGAAGAGTCCGTCTGACATCTGTGGACAGCAGTGGCCGGTGGCATCACTTGGAGCAGAAAAGTGGCATCACTTGGAGCAGAAAGACACTTGCTGGCTGGAGTGTTGCCTTTGCCGTACTTACCTTCATCACGGAGCAGTTTGCCCTTTTGAAGATCCCACTCGTATTCAGGGT
>OU015754.1:51043537-51071939 GCA_907169655.1 Acomys percivali | reverse complement strand
CTCTCTCTCTCTCTCTCTCTCTCTCTCTCTCTCTCTCTCTCCCCCTCTCGTTTGTTTTGTTTTTGTTTTTCTAGACAGGGTTTCTCTATGTAGCCTTGGGTGTCCTGGACTTGCTTTGTAGACCAGGCTGGCCTTGAACTCGCAGCAATCTGCCTGCCTCTGCCTCCCGAGTGCTGGGATTACAGGTGTGTGCCACCACGCCTGGCTCTGAGGCGTCTCTTAATCTAGTCATTGACACCTCAGACCAGCTATTACAACTACTTTGGGAAACAGTTTTTTCTCCTGTAATTGAACATTCACTGTCCTCTTAACTCAGTTACTAAGGTGCTAAGGATAAATTCACAAGAAACCCATGCGTGAGCCAGGCATAGTGGCGCACACCTTTAATCCCAGCACTCGGGAGGCAGAGGCAGGCGGATCTCTGTGAGTTCGAGGCCAGCCTGATCTACAAAGAGAGTCCAGGACAGCCAAGGCTAGCACAGAGAGACCCTGTCTCAAAAGGAAAAAAAGAAAAAAGAAAAGAAAAGAAAAACTCATGTGTGCATGCCAGTGCACCTGTGAAGGATGTCTGTAGCTGTCCTGCTCACACAGTCCTCAGGCCACTGAGCAAGAAAGTGGGTGAATAAACTGGATACTCACACAATGGAATGTATTATGTATCATCTTCTGTTACCTTGCAATCCACGTATGTTCTGTTTAGTGAATTTTGTATTTAATAATATAACCATAATCACTAAGAGATATTGAAAACAATTCTAACCTTAAAAGTTACCCTCTGAACCGGGCAGTGGTGGCACACCTTTAATCCCAGCACTCAGGAGGCAGAGGCAGGCGGATCACTGAGTTCGAGGCCAGCCTGGTCTACAAATTGAGTCCAGGATAGTCAAAGCTACACAGAGAAACCCTGTCTCAGAAAAAAAAAAGTTACCTTCTGCAAAAACAAAAAACAAAAAAAAACAAAGAAAAAGAAGCCGGGCGTGGTGGCGCACGCCTTTAATCCCAGCACTCGGGAGGCAGAGGCAGGCGGATTGCTGTGAGTTCGAGGCCAGCCTGGACTACAAAGTGAGTCCAGGACAGTTAAGGCTACACAGAGAAACCCTGTCTCGAAAAACCAAAAAAAAAAAAAAAAAAGTTACCTTCTGGTCTTCACTCTCAGTCACTTGTTTCTAGTCTCAGATGATAGCAGATATGCCTTCTGTCACTATGGTTGGAAGATTCAGTTGATTTAAAATCAGATGAAAGTTTCATCTTTATGTTTGGGGACCACTGGACTTTTGGTATGTCACTTTTGAACAAGATAAGGGCATTGAGATTATTTGAAGTCCAAAGGTCCCCTGGTGACCCAAGGATCTTTTCTGTGGTTTGCAACTGGTCTAACTGGTTAGGTGCTTTTGGCTTAATTACGTGGTCAGAGTATCATGAAACCCTCTTGGGAACTTCTGATTTGAACTTTCTCAAAGGCAAGATTCAGCCTCAGTAAAAGTCCTTGATGACGTGTGAAACATGCCTGTAACCCTAGGGCTTTGTGGATAGAGGCAGGAATATCAGGAGTTCAGAGTCATCCTTAGCAACCCAGTAAATTCCAGTCCTACCTGGGGAGACCTTGTGTCAAAGGACCAAAAATCAAACAACCAAAATAACAGGACTAGATCCAGGCAGTAGTGGCACTTTAATCCCAGCACTCGGAGGCAGAGGTAGGCGGATCTCTGTGAGTTTGAGACCAGTGTGGTGTACAGAGCAAGTTCCAGGACAGCCAAGGCTACACAGAGAAACCCGATCTTGAAAAAAACCAATACGTGGGGTGGAGAGATAGATCAGAGGTCCTGAGTTCAATTCAGAGCAACCACATAGTGGTTCATAACCATCTATAGTGAGATCTGGTATTCTCTTCTGGCATGCAGTCACATATGCAAGCAGAATACTGTATAAATAATAAATAAGATATTAAACAAGCTGGGTGTGGTGGCGCACGCCTGTAATTCCAGCACTTATGGAGGCAGAGGCAGTCAAATTTCTGGGAGTTCGAGGCCATCCTGGTCTACAAAGAGTCCAGGACAGCCAAGGCTACACAGAGAAACCCTGTCTTGGAAAACAAAAGAAAATCCAGTACATACATACATACATACATACATACATACATACATACATACATACATACTTGGTGGTAGAGCACTTACCTGGCATATATAATATGGTCCTGAGTTTAGTCTCCAGTGTACAAAAATAAAAACAAGCAGCTAGGTTGGTGGTTCCTGCCACTTACAATCTTGGGAAGCAGAGGCCGGATGGTCATGAGCTATTCAAGACCAGCCAGGCCTATAAAGCAAGACTTACTCAAAAATACCAAAGACATCCAAGCAACAGTCGACGGCAAAGCTCTTGGAGTGCAGCCTGTGTGGGGATCTAGTGTATAGGTTGTCTCCGGTAGCTGGTGCTTGCCTGTGCGTTTACTTCTGCTGCTAAAGTCAGGTGATTATGTACTAAGAAGGCTGTTAAGTCATTTAACCTGACCTCAGGAGATGTCTGCATACATAAACAATCATACAGCAGGTAACGTTTGTGTCTGTCCTCTGTGAGTTGGTGTCTGAGATCATTGCTCTGTACTGATGCTTCCTTCCCACTTGACACTGGCTTGTATCCCACAGGCAAACCACACTGTTCATTCACCAGTTGATGGGCTGTTCCCATTGCTTCCATTTACACTGCTGAGAACATTTAAACACAAGCTTTAAAGTGTTTAAATTTTTTTTTTTGAGTAACTATTGAGGGTTGGTGAATCATATGGCTAATGCATGTTTTATTTAAAATTTATTTTTAGTCAGGCAGTGGTGGTGAACACCTTTAATCCCAGCATGCAAGGTGGCAGGTGTAGCTGATCTCTAAGTTCAAGGCCAGGATGGTTTACAGAGTGAGTTCCAAGACAGCCAGGGATACAAAGAGAAACCCTATCTTTAAAAAAAAAAAAATTTTTTTTTTTTTTTAAATTATGTGTCTGTGTGAGTATGTGCACATGAGCTCAGGTGCCTTCTCAGAGTTCTGGGTCTGGAGTTAGCAGATGATTGTGCACAGACATATGCAGGCAGAAATAGCTATAAACATAAAATAAAAATCTTCCAGTCAATAAATGGGTAAGTGAATTGGACAGTTTTCTAAAATAATCAGTATAAATGATTAACATATTTTTTAAGTGTTCAACATCCTTAGCCATCAGGGAAATTTAAATTAAAAGCATACGGCTGGAGAGATGGCTCAGAGGGTAAGAGCACTGACTGCTCTTCCAAAGGTCATTAGTTCAATTCCCAGCAACCGCATGTTGGCTCACAACCATCTATAACGAAATCTGTATACATAATAAATAAATAAATCTTTAAAAAAAAGCATATTAAGCAATATACCATATAATTTTAAAAATAAAGGAAAACTACATTAAGCAGTTAATGATGACACATGCCTTTAATGCTCAGGTGGTAGACGCTGGCAGGTGTGGAAAGCCAGCCTGGCCAACATAGTGAGACCTTGTCAAAAATAAAATTCAAGAGGCCATTATATAATCTCCTAGAGCCAGAACTACAGATAGCTGTGAGCTGCCATGTAAATTCCGAGAACAGAGCCTGGACCCTCTGGAAAGGCAGTTGGTACTGAACCGTCATTCCAGCTCAGGCTGCCTTCGAACTTGCTACGTAGCTGAGGATGCCTTGGATGTCTTTGCCTCCCTGGTGCTGAGGTTGCGAGTGCTCATGCCACACCTGACTTCCCATGTCTGGATCTTTGTGTTTTCCCCTCACATTTTCAGTTTCAGTTCCTACATAAAGGTCTTTGATCCATTCTGAATTGGTTTGTGTACAAAGTGAGAGAGAGAGAGATCTAGTTATATTCTCCTATATATGGATATCCATGTTCCCAGCCTAGTTTATTGAGGATGCTATCTTTTATGCAATATGTATTTTTTGACAATCCTTATCAAAAATTAGCTGTCAGGTGTGGTGGTTCACGCCTTTAATCCCAGCATTCAGCAGGCGTAGACAAGTGGATCTTTGTGAGTTTGAGTACAGCCTGGTCTCCGTAGCATGTTTCGGGATAGGCAGGAGTACACAGTGAGACCCTGTTTAAATAATCAGTGATTTAGCTGTCTGGGTTTATTTCTGAGTGGGTGCTCAGTTCTATGGATGCATGTTTCCATCGGGCTTAGGTGAGACACTGCCTCACAGCTGTCTTGAGAAGGCTGAAGGTGAAGTTGACATGGAGAAAGGCAAAGCCAAGCAGATGCCTGAGGACCTGCCAATACCCTGACTCACCCTCATGCTGGTCTTTTTCACTTCAGCTAATTTAAGGGCCCCCTTTATTTTTCTGCTGAAAGCGAACTGACAGGGAAATATTGATAGAAGACACAGAGCCCAGCATCCTACAAAGTGTAGAGAATAGAATCATCTCAAGTGATTGATAAAAATCCTGCTACTGGGATTGAGGAGATAGCCCAGTTGTTAAGAACAGTGACTATTCTTCCAGAGGACCACGATTCCATTCCCAGTACCCAGACGATGCTTCCCTACTGAGTAACTCTGATTCCAGGGTATCTAATACATTCTTCTGGTCTTCTTTTTGTTTTTTAAAAAAGATTTATTGTGTACACAGTGCTCTGCCTGCATGTTCATCTGCAGGCCAAAAGAGGGCACCATATCACATTAAAGATGATTGTGAACCACCATGTGGTTGTTGGGAATTGAACTCAGGACCTCTGGAAGCAGAGTCAGTGATCTTAACCTCTGAGCCATCTCCCCAGTCCCTCTTCTGGTCTTCTTAGGTACCAGTCACCCATGTACACAGGGATGGAGGCAGAACACCCATACACATAAAATTTTTTAAAATGCTGGGTGCAGTGGCGCACTCCTGTAATCCCAGCACTTGGGAGGCAGAGGCAGATGGGTCTCTGTGAGTTCAAGGACAGCATGGTCTACAAAGTGAGTCCAGGACAGCCAAGGCTACACAGAGAAACCCTGTCTCGGAAAAAAATAAATAAATAAAATAAAAAGAATTACTACCTTGGCCCCACATTAATTGATGCAGGTTTTTTCCTTTTGTTTCTCCACCCCACACCCCACCCCAATCCCTGGAGACAGGGTTTCTCTGTGTGTTCCTGGCTGACCTGGAACTTGCTTCGTAGACTAGCTGACTTCAAACTTATATCTGTCTGCTTCCTTCTCCTGAGTGCTGGGATTAATGGTGTGCACCACGATGCCCAGCTTTAGAAACCCAATTCATTTAAAGGGTTTTTTTTTTTTAACCACATTAATTGTGTGTATATATGTGTGCCACAGTGCATGTGTAGAGGTCAGAGGACAACTTCCCAGAATGGGTTCCAGAGACTGAACTCAAAGGTCTGCAGGTTTGGTGACACGCATCTTTAGCCACTGACTGAACCTATCACTGACTGTCTAGATATGCACATTTTAAAGTCTTCCCACAATTCAGAAGAACATTAAAAACTGAGACTCAGGCACTGATTCTCATCTAAACTGAGTTTGAATGCTTAGTTTTTAAGGGTATTAACTGATCTTGAAGAGAACCTGGGTTTGGTTTCCAGCACCCACATGGTGGCTTACAATCGTGGTATTCCAGTCCCAAAGGTTCCATGTTGTGGTTAAATTACAAGTAGGGCCTAATAAATGTTTATCACTAGCCTTATAATTATTATTACTGTGATGTTTTCTAACCTGCTAGCAATCAGTGAAAACACTGACATCTGACGTATTTTGGAATAAGCCTTTACCTGGGGCAGGGCAGACGTTACCTCCTAAGCCATCCTCCAATAACTCCAAGTCTCCATCCCATCCCATCTGCTTCTAATAATTTCTGTCTGTGCTACTCACCATTCATAATCCCAAATATTTGCTATTGTTGGTCATTTTGGCTATCACTTGCCGTGAGCAACGCCAGAGTTCCTTTTCTGGGTTCCATGTGGTCTTTTTCTGTCCCGTGGCGATTCTCCTCCTCCTCCTCCTCCTCCTCCCTCCATCCTCTCTTCTTCCTTCCCAAGACTGACTCTGTCTCCAAAGCCTGGGAACATCAAAATACATCAGACCAACCCTCCAACAGTTCCAACACCCTCTTATGACTTCTTAGGACACCAGACACATACATGGTACGTATACATGCATGCAGACAAAACTTTCATATGCGTAAGTCTAATTTTTAAAAAAATTGCCAATTCCATGATTCAAGCAAGCACTGGTAGTTTATCATTAGGCATGTTAAAGAAGGCCAGAAACTACCAATTTAATAGGAAATGCCCCCCCCACCAAAAGGCTCCTGTGGTAAAGGTTTGGTTGTCCCCACCTGTTGGCACTATTGAGTGTGGGTTCCAGCTTCATCAATGTGTTAATCTATTAACAAGTTCATAGATACATAGGCTATCAGATGGGCCTGGTTGGAGAAAGCCAGGCAACCATAGTCTGAAATCTCTGAAACTGTAAACCAAAATAAGTCCTATCTTATGAAGCCACTGGGATATGAACCAAGGAGTCATGGATGCTGTAGAGTTAATATAATAGCACAGTTCATTCACACAATCCATTGGACAATGCCCAGCTGTATACATGGTGCTAAGGATATTATGATGGCATAAGGCATAGATCGTAAAATACTCAGTTGCAGCCCAGCATAGGCACTGGGAGCTTTGGGAAGAGAAAGGAGTAGCCCCAGAACAGATCAGGAAATTCTGAAGAATCCTCCAGGAGGGGAAACCTCAGCCAAAACTGGAAATAAACCTTGTATATTAGGAATCCATTAAAAAAAAAAAAGCTGAGCATAGTGTCAAACGCCTTTAATCCCATCTCTCAGGAGGCAGAGGCAGGTGAATCCCTATGAGTTCAAGGCCAGCCTGGCCTACATAGTCCAGGACAGCCAGAGATACACAGAGAAACCCTGTCTTGGGGGAAAAAAAAGAATCCATAGCCAGGTACAGGGTACACACCTGTAATCCCAGCACTTGGGAGGCAGAGGTAGGGTCTACAAAGTTAGTCTAGAACAGCCAAGGCTACACAGAGAAACTTTGTCTTAAAAAAAAAAAGCATGCATACACACAGCGACTACAGTCATTGAATGCTATGGGTCCTAACTGTGCATGTACAGTTCTCATTTAAATTTCTATTTTAATTACTATTGTAGATTTTTAAAATTTTTATTATGTATACAGTGCTCTGCCTGCATGTACACATGCAGGCCAGAGAGGGCATCAGATCTCATTATAGATGGTTGTGAGGTACCATGTGTTTGCTGGGAATTGAACTCAGGCCCTCTAGAAGAGCAGTCAGTGATCTTAACTACTGAGCCACTCCTCAGTCCCGGTTTTTGTTTTGTTTTTAAGATTTATTTGTAGCCGGGTGATGGTGGCACATGCCTTTAATCCTAGCGCTTGGGAGGCAGAGGCAGGCAGATCACTGAGTTTGAGGCCAGCCTGGTCTACAAAGCAAGTCCAGGATAGTCAAGGCTACACAGAGAAACTCTGTCTTGAAAAACAAAACAAAAAAAAGTTTATTATTTATACAGTGGTCTACATGTACATCTGCAGGCAAGAAGAGGGCATCAGGTTACACTATAGATGGTTGTGAGTTGCTGGGAATTGAACTCAGGACCTTCGGAAGAGCAGTCAGTGCTCTTAACCTCTGAGCCATCCCTCCAGCCCCCAATGATTATTGTTATAACTTCAAATAACCTGCTTAACTATTTTTTTTAGCCTGTTTTGTTATGCTGTGAGTTTTTTGAGACGGGTCTCTTCTATGTAGCCCTGTCTGTTCAGGAACTCACTAGCTGGGAAGGGCTGGCCTCAAACTCACAGAGGTCTCCTTGCCTTTTGCCTCCTGAGTGCTGGACACGCTGAAGGCATGACAGCTGCTTGATTGATTCTTGCGTAGGGCCTCTCCCCAGCACCCATGGGAAGCACCTTGGTTCCTCCTGACATCTTACCCTGACTTTCCTTTCCTGTTCGTCTTGTCCTTCAGTTCGATATTGCTTTCTGTCTGCTAGCAGCTAAACGTTTCTGGTTTACCAACAACTCTGTCTCAAAAAATTGTTTTTCCTAGTTTAATGGAGGCAGTTAAGTGTACATGTTGCCATCTGGATCCAGGGGCCTTTAACTTGGGCTTTTGTGTACATTTATTCTGTTTGCTTTTCAGAAAAGGTCTCCCCCCAGTGGTTAAGGCTTGCTGCCCCCAGCTTTTCCAGTGTTGATGTTACAGTTTGCAGGCTGGGGCTGCTACCTCTTGGGTCTTGAGGGAAAAGTAAGTTTGTCAGACAGTATGTATTGTAGAGTGGGGTTTTTGGTTAGAGGGAAAAAAAAAATCCGTAGAGTCAGGAAATAGAGGAAAAGGGAGGGGAGGACGGTCTTCTCAGAGGCACAGAACAACAGTGGAACCTGAAGTATTAGAGGAAGCCAAGCTGAGGGCCGTCAGGCTCTTCCCTCAACTCAGAGCTCGCCCAGCCTGCCAGAACCATCAGAGACTGAGACATGTGCTGCTTCAACTGAAACAACCAGACATGAGAGGTCTTCTGGAGCAAGTGACTTGTCCTAGATGTCTGATGTGATAAGCATTGCAGCTGGGGCAGGATCCAGACAGGCCCAAGGCATGACAGCAGAGAATTCAGACCAGTTGCATAATAACTGCTGAGTTACTGGGGATATTCCTGTCAAGCTGGAAAGGAAGTGGCAGGTCCCAGGGCTGTGAAGCCAAGGGCAAGAGCAGCATGAGAGTGGGAAGAGGCTTCTTGGAATGCTGAAGTTCAGAGGCAGCCAGCCCTGAAGCCTGGTAATTGGACAAACTCTAGTCAGCATTTTGGTTTTTTGAGACAGGGTTTCTCTGTGTAGCCTTGGCTGTCCTGGACTCACTTTGTAGACCAGGCTGGCCGCGAACTCATAGTGATCTGCCTGCCTCTGCCTCCTGAGGGCTGGGATTAAAGGCATGCGTTACTAAGCCTGGTACTCTCTTTGGTTTTTCTAGACAGGGTTTTTCTGTATAGCGCTGGCTGTCCTGGACTCTCTAGCTTTGAACTCACAGAGAGCCACCAGCCTCTGCCTCCCTGAGTGCTGAGATTATAGGCATGCTTTACCACTGCCCAGTTTGAATATTTCTTAAGGAGCACTAACCCCTCCCTTCCCTCCCCTCTCTCTTTCCTTGCCTCCCCTTCTCTTTTTCTTCCCTCCTTCCATTCTCCCTTTCTTTTCTTTTTTTTTTTTAATTTTTTTTTTGTTTTTTGAGACAGGGTCTCTCTGTGTAGACTTGACTGTCCTGGACTCCCTTTGTAGACTAGGCTGGCCTCGAACTCACAGCGATCCGCCTGCCTCTGCCTCCAGAGTGCTGGGATTAAAGGCGTGCGCCACCACCGCCCGGCCTCCCTTTCTTTTAAAAAATTTACCTTCAATGTAAAATGAAGGGGAAGGTTCTTTAAATGTAAACTCAATTTACAAATCAAAGAGTCAAGGTTTAAGTTGAAGGTGTTTTCATCTCCCAGTACCTGGAACTTGGCTTTGCTGCTTGAGAAAGCTAACACAGATATGAAAATGTAAACAGTAGTTGTGCCCATTGGGCCTTACCTAGGAAACCAAGACTGCCTTGCAGTCCCATTCACTGATTTCAAAACAAAAGGCTTCACTGAAATTCATCTTTCTTAGTGACTGTTTTTCTTAAAAACTTCTCAAAATGAGATGGTGAGATGGCTCATTAGGTATTTGCTGCCAAGCCTTCTCTAGAAGGAGAGAATTCCAGAGTTGTCCTCTGACCTCCACATGTGTGTGGCAGCCACCCCCTGACACACACACACAAATATATGTAAAAACAAAACAACCTCCCAAAACATCTAAGAAGATGAGCTTTTATATTTTATTTATTTATTTTTGTTAGGATAAGAATTAATAGGTTTTATTATAGCATCTTCACCTTCTTTTTTTTTTTTTTTTTTGGTTTTTTTGAGACAGGGTTTCTCTGTGTAGCCTTGGCTGTCCTGGACTCACTTTGTAGACCAGGCTGGCCTCGAACTCACAATGATCCGCCTGCCTCTGCCTCCCGAGTGCTGGGATTAAAGGCGTGCGCCACCACGCCCGGCTTTCACCTTCATTTTTATAAGTGATGAGCTTTTATATTTTTAACAAAAGAATTTATTTTTAAAAGTCCTCTTACTGGTATGTTGTCATTTTTCTATTGCTTTGATAAATCACCATGACCAAGAGTTTCGTTGGTCTTACAGAGAGAGCTTAAAGCCTATGATGGCGGAGCAAACGTGTGGCTAAAGGCAGCTAGGGCAGGTGCTGAGAGCTCATAGCCTGATTCACAAGCACAAGGCAGAGTTAGCTAACTGGGAATGGTGGGTCTTGACATCTCAAAGCCTATTCCCAGTGACACGCCTCCTCCGGCAAGGCCACGCATCCCTAACTCTTCCTAAACAGTTCCACCAACTGGGGGCCAAGTATTCAAATATATGAGCCTATGGGGACCAAATCTCATTCAAACCACCACATGTGTATTGTATTCTTTCTGCCCCTCCCTCCCTGAGTCCCTCCCTCCCTCCTAGACCCTCTTCCCTATTTCAGCTGAGTGCTAGGGTTACAGGTACAAGCCACCATGCCAGGTGTGATTTGTGAAGAAGACGAGTTCTTCATATAACATTGATTTCCATACAACCTACCATGAATATGTTCTCTGTGGTATACAAAGTAAATGTGTAACAATATTATTCCACTAGAGCTTCCTTCTCAAGTATGCGCTTTTTTGCATATCTGGGTTTCAAAAAACGCCCACAAGCAGTTTCTCATTCCGTCTTGGTTAGGAGAGTTGATGGGCAGGCACGTAAGCTGACTTAGCACACTGACGTCTCCAAGTTACCATGGAAACCATGACGCTTTGAGATCAAAGTGTTTCTCTAATACATTGCCATTGCTGTGGCTCATTTTCACACACTGTTTTGTGTTATTGAATGAAACCTGTCAGGTAGTGCTCCACGGACTTTAAATACTAGCTCATTTAGTGCTAATGGCAAAATAGCTCACTTTAACCGTTGAGGAACCAAGTGTCAAACGGTCAAGAGACTGATCTCACAATTTCAGCTAAGTTACAGAGAAGAACAAACACCACCACCTTCGTTTGCTTATTCGAGACAAGGTCTATGTAATCCTGGTTGCCCTGGAACTCTCAGCGTAGACCGAGCTAACCCACCTGCTCCTGCCTCCTGAGTGTTGGGATTAAAGGCACGTGCCACCACCTGACCTCAGGTGTAACATTTTATGTAAGCTGGGCACGGTGGCTCGGCCATGGTTCAACTACTTGGGAGGCTAAGGCAGGAGGGTTGCAAGTGTGAGGCCAGCCTGGGCTATGTGGTGAGTTCTAGTTCGGAGTGAGACCCTTTCTCAAACAAACAAAAAGACAATAAAAACAGTAAACATTTCTTGTACATGCAAAGGTGGCACAGCTTCAAAGCAGGATCAGTAAAGCGCATTAACGTGTGGCATGGCTGCTAGCTTCCCAATCTCATGGCCGGGAGCTTTTAATAATGGCTATAAAGTCTGTGTCTGTGTCTGTGTCAGACAGAGACAGGGACTGAGGCTTCCCACAGGATGTGCAATTTTAAGTCACTGGTTGTCTATGCTCCTTAGTGGCGCATCTGAGTAATGGGGTAGTAGCCTGCTTCCCCCATCTCTTTTCTTTCTGATAAGCGTCTCACTGTGTAGCTCATGCTGGCCTTAAACTTGCTGGCTAGCTCAAGCTGTTCTTTGACTCACAATCTTCTAGTTTCAGCTTTGTGAGCAGCGTTGGGAGTACAGGTATGGATCCCCCTGTCCAGTTAGGCTTGTCCAGTTGGCCACCTAGGCCAGTTAGAAAAAAACATCATTGGTTTTATTGTCAGTGCCTGTCGGTTAGCTGGTGGTTTTGCTAGCTTGTGGGGCTTGGTGAGATTCATCCACGTGTCTGTAGTTCTGATTGGCTGGTTGGTCCGTGTAAGGATCTGAGCACGTATAACTGGGCTCTGGTGAGTGGGCTGGATGAATGGCAGTGCCAGCAAACTCTTACCACTTGGAAGGCATGGGCAGGAGGATCACTAGTTCAAGACTAGCTTGGGCTGCATGATAAGGGCCATTACTGCGTAGTTAGGATGATGTTGCATTTCTGAGCCTCTTGGCCACCACCTCCCAAGTGCTGTGGTTACAGCCACCGCTCCCATCTTTATTGGAGCCATTTTCACTATCACTACAGCACAAAAGTCAAACTCCAAACTGAGAAGGGCGGTAGGAGGCCCCAGACTGCTGGGTTTAAAGAGTCACCAGTGAGTGCTTTGCGAATTCGAAGCTGCCACAATGACAGAGCTTCTGCCTGTGTACCCCGCTTTAATGTGGGGCTGGAAGTTCCGCTATTAATGTCTGTGCTACTCTAACAAAATGCCTAAGGCCGAGTAGTTTATGAAGAAGGAAAAACTTAGTCTTCTGGTTTTTAGAACGTGGGAAGTCTAGATCAAGGCATTGTTAGATTTGGCGTTCTGGAGGGATTTGTTCTGTTTTGCAGGCAGCATTTCGTTGCTGGCTCCTTGAATGGCAGAAGCAGCAAATGAGTGCAAGGGCGAAGGTGGCAGCTTTCTTTCTTTGCGTGTGCCAGGATCTATTGGTTACACCCTAGTGTTGGCTCTGTTTCTTAACAATTAAACTTTATTATACAACCCAACTAGCTTACACAAGAAGGAAAAAGGTTACAGGGACAAAAGAGTGAATCTTCCGGTATCTGTTCCACGGGATGAGTCCTTAGGTGTCTCTCTGGCCCGCGTGATAGTCCAGCCTGTTCGCTTTCTCCACATGCTCTCCCAAATCCCTGGCTGAATCTGTTTTCTCTTTTCCCCACCTGCCTGAGTCTCATGGGAAGGGCGGTCTCCTTCTCCCGTTGAGGGTCCATTAGGAAAACAATAGCCCAGGTGGGATTCCCAGGTCTGCTTCCTGGCCCAGGATGGCTCCACTCAGTCTATCACAAGGTATTCATGGGGTGCCCCAAGGGTAAAGCCCACCAAGACTGCTTCCACCTGTGACAAAGCTTAATCTTTCCCACACCCTAGCCCTGGCACCTAATTACCTCATTCTTTTTATTCTAGCATTTCTTCTGATAAGGTTATTAGTAGAGTTGGGGCTGGACAGATGGCTCAGCAATTAAGAGTGCATACTGCCCTTACAGGAAGCTGACTTTGATTCTCAGTACATACATCAGGTGGCTCACAGTCTCCTGGAACTCCAGCTCCAAGGGATCCTGCAACCTCTTCTGGCTTCTGCAGGTACCCACACATAAAACCAAGCCATGAGGGGGCTGGAGAGATGGCTCAGTGGTTAAGAGCATTGATTGCTCTTCGAGAGGACCAGGGTTCAATCCCCAGCACCCACATGGCAGCTCACAACTGTCTATAACTCCAGTTTCAGAGGATCTGACACCCTCAATGCACATGAAATAAAAATTAAAAAAAAAAAAAAAAAAAACAAGCCATGAAAACAAGATTTTAAAAATATATTCATGTTGGGCATGGTGGCGCACACCTTTAATCCCATCACTCAGGAGGCAGAGGCAGGTGGATTGCTGTGAGTTCCAGGCCAGGCTGGTCTACAAAGCGAGTCCAGGATAGCCAAGGCTACACAGAGAGACCCTGTCTCAAAAAACAAAACAAAACAAAAGGGCTCGCCCAACTATGCCAAGCAGTGGTGGTACACAACTTTAATCCCAATACTTGGGCAGCAGAGGCCATCCTGGTTTGAAGAGTGAGTTCCAGGACAGTCAGGGCTACATAGAGAAACCCTGTCTCAACACAATACAACACAACACAACACAACACAACAAAACAAAACAAAACAACAACAACAAAAGAGCTTCCCCAGCTCCCAGAACAAAGAGATGTCAGAATCCTGTGGAATGTACACCACAGACCTCTCTTTGAGGACTCTCCATTCCTGGGCAGACTTGCCTCTTCCCACCTCTAAGGGAGTTTCGGCAGATCTTATCTGTGTCCACAGCTGAAGTCCAATACACAGGACTTGGATCCTCAATTAGGGAAGGACTCTGATCTTGTTCAGAGAAGCCACCAGGATCCATTGTGTTGTAGGAAGGAGGCACAAGGGACATGCTGTTCTGGCTCCCACAATGGTGTGCTATTGTCTGTCGGCACAGCTTCCCTCTGAGGCAGACAGCCTTGGAATCCTCTCCCCAATCACATGAACCTCTTCCGCTTCAGGCTTCATGCTCCTGCTTGCATGGAGTAATCACACTCCCAAACATGATTGCATCACAGGGATGTTTAAAGGAGGGAGATAAGATTCTTCAAATCCTTATCACTGGCAAAAATGCTGTTGCAACCTCCTTCCTTGAACTAGCTGGTTTACTGTTCATAAAGCTCAGTGATTTATTTATTATCCCTATCTCACAGTGAAGCAAAGGAGCAGAAGAGGTTTATGTGATTTGAGTCATGGTAAAACAGTAGAATTAGGGTTCCTGAGTGTGAGCGTGAGTCTCTCAGACCAGAAAATATCTCTCGGTAGGACTCTCTTTGCACGCCTTTAATCTCAGCACTTAGGAGGCAGAGGCAGGTGGATCACTGTGGGTTCGAAGCCCCAGCCTGGTCTACAAAGCAAGCCTAGGATTGCCAAGATAAGACAGAGAAATTCTGTCTCGACAAAAAGCAAACAAACAGAAATTATTCACGTATTTTATGTGTATGAGTGTCTTCGTGCACTGTCATTTGGTAGCAGGGTTCAGTGGAAAGACTTAATCACAGCATCTGAGAGAGTGGAGTGTATCCGAAGGGGGCACCCTCTCCCAGGCCACCCACCCGGTCCTTTATATGAGATGTGACCAGCCCAGAGAATGCGGTTTAGGCCTCCAAATCCACTCAGCACCCCTCCCCTGTAAAGTAAATCCAATTTAATATGTCCCCAGAGAATTTAGTGCTTAAAGAAGCCATGTTACAGCAAACACAAAGGACAACAAACGTGGCCACTAGGCCTGGGAAATAACCAGTCTCTCAATCCATATTCCTGGGGGGATTGCAGGCATGCACCAGCACACCAGCTAAATTACTCTGAAAACAAGAACATTAACAGTGTAGTTTCCCTTTACAACAAAAAGAAACAAAAGCCACAGTGTTTGCTCACGACTTTAATCCCAGCACTCAGAGGAGAGGAAGAGACAGGTGCCTCTCTTTGAGTCTGAGGTCAGCCTAGTCTTTAAAAAAAGAAAGAAAAGAAAAGAAAAAGCTGGGCGTGGTGGCCCACTCGGGAGGCAGAGGTGGGCGGATCGCTGTGAGTTCGAGGCCAACCTGGTCTACAAAGTGAGTCCAGGACAGCCAAGGCTAACAGAGAGACCCTGTCTCGAAAAACCAAAAAAAAAAAAAAAAAAAAAAGAAAGAAAGAAAGAAAGATTGAGGCTTAGTTTATGACAGAGGACAGTAACTTTAATGAGAGAACCTCACAGGCTCTAACAGTCTTCTAAGATACACATAATTACCACCCCTATCAGATTCATAGGTAAAGACACCCAGGGACTCAATTTTCATTTAGACTTCCGAGATACCCTACTCTCACCCCACAGTGCCTCATCCCCGAGGCAGCAGCGGCAGTACCGCTTCATGGTTAAAGCACCCGCTTTGAGTAAGACTTAAGTTTGAATCCTCACTAGTGTGACTCAAAAAAGTCATTTAACAACTCTTGTCTTCAAGTTACCTCGCTAGTAAAATATAGAAATGCCTTTCTCACAGATTTCTAGGGGGAATAAATGAGATGAATCACATAAAATCCTGTGAGAGCAATGTAGCCAGAATTAGGGTGTGCATGGCACTATTTTATGGCCCCCAGTGATGAGCACTAGGTCCCCGGGGAGAGGACTCTGTTTCAGACGAAGTTGCTGTTGTTACCTGTGTAAAGTGGATGAGGAAAAAAAACAAGACGCCCAGAGATTCAAGGTCTGGTGGCTGGAGGAGAGGCTACCTGGTGGACGCCTCAGAACTTCCTGAGTCTAGGTGAAATGGACGTCAGGCTGTGCAGGACTCCAACAACGCTTGGCTCCCTGGGAAAGATGCTGCTGAGATGCTGGAGAGGTTAATAAGTTCCTCTGCACCTGGTCTGCTCAGGCCGGAATGTTCTGGGGGTCTGGCTTGGTTTTCCCGGTGGAAGTTTGAGCGGTGGCGTGCGCAGGGCAGACATGCAGCCAGGGGCCAGGTCAAGGAAACCACCCGTCCTGGTGCTTCAGAGGGCGCCCACGCGGAGCTCAGATGCTCCGCCTGCCTCAAAAGGCCGGGTCGCCGGGAACCAGGCCAGCAGGCGGCCAGGCTTGACCTTGACGGTTGGAGCAGCTAGCTTTTTCTGCTGCCCGGCAACGGCGCGCTCCCCGCGGGCCCGCGACTGCGCCTGCCCCTCCCTCCAGCGGACTCGCCGGAGATCCAGGCCGGGTTTTGCAGCCGAGCTGTTGGGTTGCGCGTGCTGATTCCTCTTGATAGCAGTCGGCTGCAGGAAATCATGGTGATGAACCAAGTGTGGACCGTGCTGTCTGGAGTCTCTGGGGTTGCCGTAGGCTGCTGCTTGTTGGCGGCGGCGGTGGTCCTGCGATGGACCGGGCGCCGGACGGCCCGAGGCGCGGCGGCCAGGGCGCGGCGGAGGCAGCGAGCCGGCCTGGAGACCATGGACAAGGCGGTGCAGCGTTTCCGGCTGCAGGTGAAGGAGGGCTCCCCGGGCTTGGGTGGGCTGGCGTGGGAAGCACGGCGTGGACAAGGCAACACTTTCAGCAGCCTGGAGGCCAGAGGGCCGACTGGCGGACTACGCAGATGTGAGCTCTGGAGCAACCCCCCCCCCCCCCCCCCCCGCTAATGCATCTGGTACTCTTTCCGCGCCAGGTGCAGCGCAGAGGAGAAACGGAAAAGAAAGGGGCAGGACAGGTGGTGGAGGCAGGGCGCTGTACTGGGCCAAAGAGGGGCTTTACCCTGTCTAGGGAGCCTCGATTTGCCGACTATCAAAACGCTACCAGACCAAACCAAACAAAACCCCCAAAAACGTTAGCGTAAGAACCAACAGAATACACTAGAGTTTAGGACTTTGGAATCATGGAGTGAAAACATAGATGGTCCAGGGCGCCCAGAGAGCTTAAAGTTCATGTTCGTTAATTTGTGCTAGAGGGATCTTAAGAGAGGGGTGTAAATCGGGCGTGGTGATTTTAATCCCAAGCAGTAGGGAGGCAGAAGCCGGCGGAATTCTGTAAGTTCGAGGCCAAACTGGTCTACAAAGTGAGTTCAAGACGACCAAGGCTACACACAGAAACCTTGTCTCGAAAACAAACAAGCAAACGAGGAGTGGATATAGACGCCTATGTTCGTGCACAGGGAGTTAGTGGCCGAGCTTCTCTGGAATGTTGTCTTCCGGCTTTCTGTCGCCCACGGGCAGGGTCTTTGAGCACCGTTCTGGCTGCTTCTCTGGATGACCGGCCAACAGGTTTTATTTGTCTCCATACCGCCCTGGACATTTCAGTGTGTAGTTTTGGGAGTGTGAGAAAAGAGTTTGTGGGAAGGAAAAAAAAAAAAAAAAAGTGTCTGCAAGAGGGGGCTTTTCCCTTCTGTTGTATGAAACACGGACCCCAGTTAGAAGCCCAAATGTTGAACTCTTAAGTGTGCCTGTGGGCTGGAGGACAGAAGAGGCATGTGCAGTGAGGACAGCTGGAAGAATCACGGAGGTGTTTCTGGGTCAGTATCAGGGAGGATCAAAGAAAATTGCATTTTCAGGTGTTCAGTGGTAGTGAGTAATTTTTGAGCAAGGACTGCATGAAGTGCCTTGTGGAACTTGGCTCGCAACAGTGGAGAGAAATTAGGACTGACCTTTGGATACCCAGCTGTGGTCCAGGAGTGCTCGCAAAACTGCGGCTGGCTGTACAACTTTAAATTTACTCCTCATCATCATTAGGTCCAGGGTATATCTTATGTCTTTTTTTATTTTCTTTTTTTACATATACACTTATATAATTACACACACATATATAATAAATTACATACAGCAAGGAGAACCATGAAACAATCAAGAGTTATATAAATGTCACATTTATAGTGTTTTGCCTATTTGTATTTGGCAGCCTTGGAGAAAACATCTTTCTTATGTTGGTGACTCTAAAATTCTGAATGTAAATGAATATCTATCCTATCTTATCTCTAGCTACTTAAAAACATCTATCTAGACCTAAAAACATCTTAACCCCTAAACAACTAAGCTTAATTGTAAAACTAAACTATCTGGTCTTCAACTGCATCAGAGATTTGAGAAGAAATAAAATTAATTACCTGAGTAAAAAGGAAGTGTAGGTTAGCAGCTTCCAAAATGAAAAAAAAAAAAAAATGACAGAGACAGTTTACTGCCTACACAGTCACCCAAAACTCTCTATAGTGTTGGAGCATCATCTTCAGCCCTAGGGCCCAATATATCTGACAGACATACTTGTGAGGCAGGAACTATTGAGGACTTCCTTACCCTGTCTTGGCAGTTTGGCCGTCGACTCTGCCTGCATCCAACCAGAATTTATGTCTGTGGCCAAAACGAGAACGGTTTGCGCAGAGGCTGGTTTGCCACATTTGAAGCCAACTCCATAAGGAGGTTCTTTGATGCTCATCATCTTTTTATTATTATCTAATTATCCTAAACAGCTTGCAATACCACTTTCAAAGTATTGGGAGTAAACCTTATATTATAATTGTGTTGTATGGGTACAATACTTCATATTAGAGTAGAAACAGATATAATCTGTGTGAAGAATTTGAATTCTTTTTTGTTTGTTTGTTTGTTTTTCTTTTTGGTTTTTCGAGACAGGGTCTCTCTGTGTAGCCTTGGCTGTTCTGGACTTGCTTTTGTAGACCAGGCTGGCCGCCTCAAACTCATAGTGATCTGCCTGCCTTTGCCTCCCGAGTGCTGGGATTAAAGGTGTGCGCCACCATGCCCGGCTTTAAATTTGAATTCTATACCAATGTATCAAAATTAAACTTATTTTGCATGAATGTACAAAATTCCATACCAATGAATTGAAAATACCCTTATTTGTGTATTGAAATAAAAGTGTATCTGATTCCAGCCTCTGCTCCCCACAAGCTGTTTGGAAAGCCTGCCATCAGTCAGTGTTTAGAGCCGACTCCTCCTAGGTCGGGAAGTTCTGATCCCACACTAGCCATCTCCTCTTCTCAAGCACAGGTTCTGCGTTTCTGTGTCTCTGGTGGGTCCCTCTTAGGATCCTCATGATGAGCCTGGGTTAGGTCTGGGGAGCCTCGGCTGCTCCCCTCAGGTTCTTCAGTGCGGGCCAGCTTTCAGCGCAGCTTGGCGAGCAGGCGCAGGAGTCTGCCCACAGTTCCTGCTTACTGGAAGGAAGCCATAAGGAATATTCTGAGCCATAAGGCTGAGAGGGCTGGGGCGCTGGGAGAAGGCTGGCTCTTCCTGCATTCCCCCCCCCCCCCCGTTCTGCCCCTCCCCCATTCCTTCTAAAGTAATTGCCCTTCGGTCTCTTACAGAGCTGAAGACTTAATTCTCTCTCTTTTTCTTTGTTTTTTGTTTTGTTTGAGACATGGTTTCTCTGTGTAGCTCTGGCTGTCCTGGAACTCCGTCTGTAGACCAGGCTGACCTTGAACTCACAGAGATCTTCCTGCCTCTGCCTCCTGAGTGCTGGCTGGGAATGAAGGTGTGCACCACCACCGCCAGGCAAGAGCCTCTTTAAAAAGAATGTCTTAGGGCAGAAGTTTTGGCTCTAAAATACACACTGCTGTTTGCATATCTTCCTGGAGCCAACGCCTAGTCTCAAACACCAAACTTAAGCTTTTTCAGGAAGGGAAACTACCTCTGGGCTTGCAGGGGCTGGAAGTCAAAGGAGCCTCTGGTATAGTTTTGCTTGCTTCCTCTTTGTGTTTTAGACAGGGCCCCGTGCTTCCCAGCCTGGCTTTGAACTCAGAGTAGCCCAGGATGCATTTGAAGTCCTGCTTCTCCTGCTTCAGCCTCCCAAGTGCTGGTGAGGTGTGCTACTGCACCCATCTTTCCCTGTGCTTTTTAGCAAACAGAGAAGATGTCCATATTCATATTATCATTCGTTTTCCCACCACCTCTCTTTGTGTCTTGCAGTCCAGGCTGGGTTAGAGACCAGCTCAGGAGACCCTCCCACTCCAGCCATTCGAGTATCTGGGACTTCAGGTGTGGCTCGCCATACCTGACTAGACCTCATGGTGGGGGTGGGGGGGAGGGAGGAGTTTGGTGTAAAAATCAGCCTGCTTTGGGTTCAGCCCCTTTCCTTCTTCACCCCACAGAACATTCCTACTGGGCTCTGGCTTCCTTGGGGGAAGAGAGAGGTGCCACCTGGGGCTGGCTCCCAAGCCTCTCTCCTAATGCTTTCTCAGCCTATCCCTGAATAACAGATGGTACCTGGGGAAATAGGAGCCAGCGTGCTGGGAGGACAAAGCAGCTTAGTGCCTCTGGTGATACTACACAAAGTTCACTTCACGCCAAGGTAGACACAAGCAAGATACCAAGGAGGACATGAGTCACAGTGGTTAACACAATAGGTCTCTTCTCCAGACTCTGAACCCACTCTAGGGAGAGGCGTATTACTTGTTACTGTTGACAAGCTTAGCAGCAGCAGCCTTTCCTCTATTTCCCCACCTGCATATGGTTCCTGTCCCAAGGCCCTCGCACGTGTTGCATTGTCTCATGCATTCTCTTGGTAAAAGCTCACTGATCCTACAGATGACTCCCTTCACCAGAGCCACCGTGCTCCGTCCCCTGAGTCTCTCTTGCACTCTTCTTTGAAATGATTCCACTGATGAGTTGAAAACATGGTTGCACCGTTGAGAATAACTTCACGATCGTTGTGAGCAAACGGAGGAGACACCTTGAAATAGAACAAAAGAGAGAAAAGCCGAGAGAGAAAAGGAGACCATCCAAGACTCTGAAATTGGCACAATAGATGGCTCAGGAGACACAGGAAACAGTTGGAAGAGGGGCAGTGCTTAAAAGATAGGTACAGTAGCTTCCTCTTGAAAAATGTCTCCATACTGGGTGGCCGGACAGTTAGCTGGAGGTTATCAGTCCCTGACCCTCTGTCCCACATGCAAAACCAAGCTCCCTAATGTTCACAGACTGGCCTCTCTGGGGTGCAGACTTACTTTGATGATTTGGGCAAGAGACGATGTGTGGGAAAGATTAAGCTTTGTCACAGGTGGAAGCAGTCTTGGCGGGCTTTACCCTTGGGGTACCCCATGAATACCTTGTGATAGACTGAGTGGAGCCATCCTGGGCCTGGAATTCAGGAAGCAGACCTGGGAACCCCACCTGGGCTATTGTTTTCCTAATGGACCCTCAACGGGAGAAGGAGACCGCCCTTCCCATGTGACTCGGGCAGGTGGGGAAGAGAAAAACAACAGATTCAGCCAGGGGTTTGGGAGAGCATGTGGAGAAAGCGAACAGGCTGGACTATCAGGCGGGCCAGAGAGACACCTAAGGACTCATCCCGTGGAACGGATACCGGAAGGTTCACTCTTTTGTCCCTGTAACCTTTTTCCTTCTTGTGTAAGCTAGTTGGGTTGTATAATAAAGTTTAATTGTTAAGAAACAGAGCCAACAACGATGTCTCAATTGCCTGATGCTAGCTGAAGATTTAAACGTTGCTCTTAGCGACTGTGTCATCAACTGTCAATAGGGAAAACCCAGGAAAGAACTGAAATGTGAGTGAGAGTAGGGGTTGTCTTAGTCAGGCTTTGTGTTGCTGTGAGGAGACACCATGACCATGGCAACTCCTTTTTTGTTAGTGTTTTTGTTTTTCTGGACAGGGTTTCTCTGTGTAGCCCTGGCTGTCCTGGAACTCACTTTGTAGACCAGGCCAGTCTCAAACTCAGAGATCCGCCTGCCTCTGCCTCCAGAGTGCTGGGATTAAAGGCGTGCGCCACCATGGCCTGGCAGCTCTTATAAAGGAAAGATTTGATTGCGGCTGGCTTACAGGTTCAGAGGTTTAGACCGTCACTGTCATGGCAGGAAGCATGTCTGTGCACAGACAGCCATAGTGACGGAGACCTAGCAGAGAGTTCTACATCTGGATTGGCAGGCGGCAGGAAGACAGAGACGTTGGGCCTGGCTTGACCATCCATCTGAAACCTCAAAGCCCACCTCCAGTGACACAATTCCTCCAACAAAGCCACATCTACCCTAACAAGGCCACAGCATCTGATAGTGCCACTCCCTGGTGACCAAACATTCAAACCTATGAGTCGGTGGGGACCGTCCCTATGCAGACCACCAGGGTGGGGATGGGGTGGGGCTGTTGATGGCTTGTAAGTGTCATGTGCAGGGAGGGTAGAGGTGCAGGCAAGCTGCCAGTGGTAAGTGCGGGGGGGGGGGGGGGGGGGGGTACTATGCGGATTTTGGCTCTCTTTGCTCTCTGTTCAGTCATTAAAAAAAAAACAAAGCTGGGCAGTGGTGGCGCACGCCTTTAATCCCAGCACTCAGGAGGCAGAGGCAGGCGGATCGCTGTGAGTTCGAGGCCAGCCTGGTCTACAAAGCGAGTCTAGGACAGCCAAGGCTACACAGAGAGACCCTGTCTCGAAAAAACAAAACACTGAAGAGATAGTGTATTCCAGGGTCTCGTGTATTCCAGGCTGACTTTGGACACACTATATATATATTACGGATACTCTTATGGTCCTCTGGCCTCCACCATTTCTGTTTTTGTTTGGTTGGTTTGGTTTTAGGGATGTTTGTTTGTTTGTTTGATGTTTTTCTTTGTAGACCTGGCAGTCCTGGCACTTGCTGTGTAGACCAGGCTGGCCTCATACTCAGAGATCTCTCTGCCTCTGCCTTCCTAGTTCTGTTTATTGTTGTTGTTGTTGTTGTTCTGGTTTGGTTTGGTTTTTCCAGACAGGATTTCTCTAGTTTTCTTGGCTGTCTTGAACTCACTCTGTAGACCAGGCTGGCCTCGAACTCAGAGAGATCAGCCTGCCCTCTGCCTCCCGTGTGCTGGGATTAAAGGCGTGCGCCACCACGCCCAGCTTGCCCTTCCTAGTTCTGGGATTGAAGGTATTTCCTACCATGGCTGGTATTATATATTCTGGGAATCAACCCTAGTACTGTGTGAGCATTAGGAAAGCATTTTACCAACATCGATATATTCTTAGACCCTTATTTTACTTTGTTGTTGTTTGTTTTGTTTTTTGAGATAGAGACATTATAGCTCTGGCTGGCCAATAGCTCACTTGTAGCCCAGGCTGGACTCAAGATTCATGATAATCCTCCTGCCTCCACCTCCCAAGTGCTGGTATTACAAAGCATAATCTTCCATGCTCAGAAAAAATATGAAGCACAATTTGTGTTCATTATATAGTTCTTTATACAGTATGATTGCTTTGTGGGGGAAAAAAACAAATATGGACAGTAATAGTGTGGGTTTTTCACATACTCTTTTGTCTTGTTCATCAGAAACTGTTTTTTTGTTTGTTTCGTTGGTTGGTTGATTTTTCGAGACAGGGTTTCTCTGTGTAGCCTTGGCTGTCCTGGCTGGACTCATTTTGTAGACTAGGCTGGCCTCGAACTCACAGTGATCTGCCTGCCTCTGCCTCTGAGTGCTGGGATTAAAAGTGTGTGCCACTGCACCAGCCATCAGAAACTGTTAACTCTGGTTTTCTTTTCAGAACAAGGTCCTGGCAGAGTGAACAAATGCTCACTTTTTATATCCTTGGTGTGTGTGTGTGTGTGCTATTCTTGGTTTCATGTGTATTTGTATACATGTGTGTTCCTGTGTGTGGACCTTGTCTCAAAAAAAACAAAAACAAAACAAAACAAAAAAACCAACAACAAAAACAAAAAAAGAATAAAACCCCCCAAGTACCATCAGGAGCACACTCTGGCCTCTGCAGAGGTATGGTGTGCAGACATTTTAAGGGGAAAAGGCCAGGTGGGACTTCTCCCTTTTATAGACCTAGCAGGAAGGCCAGCTCACAGGGGCAAAGGCTTGGGCACGGCAGTAATTTGGGGAGCAAAGGGTAACACTAGATGAGGGTCTCGGTAGAGGGGAGGAATATGACCAGTTTCCAGGGCCACTTAAAGGGCTTGATGCCTGAGTAGATGCAGTGGAGAGACAGAGAAAGGAGATGAGTGCTTAGTCACCAGGTCACCTGGGCATGCATGCGGGGACTTGCCTGATTGAGGGTCCTGGGACATCTGGAGCTGGTGATTGCAGGAGGAAGGACAGGAGTCTCCCCATGAACAGCTGCCCGGGCAGAGTGGGATGGGTGGAATACCTGAAGGGAGTCAGAAACGATAGGGTGTGGCAACCAAGAGAGCTACAGAGAGGAAAGACAGCGTCCGAGGAACCTGGATGCGGCCGTGTCTCTCCCCGTGCCCACCTTCAGACCGTGGCTAGCATGTCACCCCATCCGGTAGACCCGCCCATCCATCTAAGGCATCCTCTCATTTCCACCAAGGCCGTTTATCTGCAGTGTCACCTTACACAAGCTGCCTACCCGTGGCTTGTTTACTTGCTTGTGTGTGTTGATTTTTCTGAGTGCAGGAACTTTGCCCTCTTATTCGGCTCTCCATGTGTGACCTCTCACACAGTCCTTTGCGTATGTTTGCTGACTGGCTAAATGGACGTATTAACAGAGGGGCCCTAGGAGAACCCGAAGAGAGGGTTGTGTGGTCTAACACCTCTGAAGACCTCAGTGGTACATGGAGGAAGACACAGTTAAGTATTTATATTTAGTGGCTCTCTCCTGCGACCTTTGCAGGAGCAGGAAGGGTGGGCGGAGCAGTGGGGCGGTGATTCAGTGTAATTCACTAATCTGTCTAATGCCCTTGAGGAGGCCCCAGGTGGGTATTTGCAGGCAGAGCTGACCACAGGGACCCCAGGGAGCCTTGGTTGTCAGGCAGCTAGCTGTGGCTAAGGACATTCCTCCCTGAGAGCAATTCTTTCCTCCCCTGGCCAGGTACCACTCTCCACCACACCCTGTTGGTTTTTTGTTTTTGTTTTTCCAGGGACAGGGTTTCCCTGTGTAGCCCTGCCTGTCCTGGACTCGCTTTGTAGACCAGGCTGTCCTCGAACTCACAGCAATCCGCCTGCTTCTACCTCCCAAGTGCTGGGATTAAAGGTGTGCGCCACCACACCTGGCTATCGCCCTGGCTGTCTTATAAGCACCAAGGGCCACCTGTCCATGGGTGGCACTGCCTACGATCATTAATTAAGAAAATGCTCCTTGACTGTTCAGCAAGCAAAATGTCTCTTTCACTGTTCTTACCCCCCACCCCCACCCCACTTTGGAAGCTTCTAACCTGTACTTAGCTGCTAACCTTCACTTAGGGAAATTTTTTTTTTTGATTTTTGAGACAGGGTTTCTCTGTGTAGCCTTGACTGTCCTGGACTCGCTTTGTAGACCAGGCTGGCCTCGAACTCACAGCGATCCGCCTGCCTCTGCCTCCTGAGTGCTGGGATTAAAGGCATACGCCACCACGTCTGGCTCCACTTAGGTAAATTAATTTTAATCCTTCTCAAGTTTCTGATGGGGTTGAAGACCAGATAGTTTAGTCTTCCAATGAAGCTTAGTTGTTTAGGGGTTAAGATGTTTTTAGGTCTAAATAGATTTTTTTAAAAAAAGGTTTGTTTATTTATTTATTATGTGTACAGGGCTCTGTCTGCATCTGCAGGCCAGAAGAGGGCGTCATATCACATTAAAGATGGTTGTGAGCCACCATGTGGTTGCTGGGAATTGAACTCAGGACCTTTGGAAGAGCAGACAGTGCTCTCAACCGCTGAGCCATCTCTCCAGCCCCCTAGATAGATGTTTTAAGTTGATAGAGATGAGATATGATAAATACTGATTTTCTTTTTCTTTTTTGATTTTTGAGACAGGGTTTATCTGTGTAGCCTTGGCTGTCCTAGACTCACTTTGTAGACCAGGCTGGCCTCGAACTCACAGTGATCTGCCTGCCTCTGCCTCCTGAGTGCTGGGATTAAAGGTGTGTGCCACCACGCCGGCTAGATTCAGAATTTTAGAGTCACCAAGATAGGAAAGATGTTTTCTCCGAGGTTGCCAAATACAAATAGGCAAAACACTATGAATGTGACATTTATATAATTCCTGATTGTTTTGTGGTTCTTTTTGCTGTAGGTAGTTTATTATATATGTGTGTGTAATAATATAAATGTATATGTAAAAAAGAAAGAAAGAAAGAAAGAAAGAAAGAAAGAAAGAAAGAAAGTGCTCCACAGACATGCCCACGGATAATCTGATGGAGGCCATTCCACTGCTGAGATGACTTTAGCTTGCATCAACTTGACAAAAAAGAAATGAGCACAATGGCGGATTAAGCCTTGGCTCCATCCCTGCCTCCCACAAGCTCATGTGGGCATAGCTTTCTGTTTCCTGCTGCTGTGTCAGGTACAGAACAGGCTCTTCATACCTGTCTGGAAATGAATGTTTCAGTAGTCCCCCTTTGGATGTGGTCTTTAGCCACACTCTTAGCATCTTTTTTTCTCTTTCTTTCTTTCTTTCTTTCTTTCTTTCTTTCTTTCTTTCTTTCTTTCTTTCTTCCCCTCCCCCCCTCCCCCACCCCCTGCTCTCTTTTTTTCCCTCCCCAGATAGGGTTTGTCTGTGTAACAAGAGGCCTGACTGTCCTGCACTTACTTTGCAGACCAGGCTGTCTTTGAACTCACAGAGATCTGCCTGCCTCTGCCTCCAAGCACACTTAGCATCTTAATGGGGCCTTTTTTTGTGACTGCACTTCTCTGCCAGTGTTTGTGTGCAGTGGATGGCTTGTGCTGGGTGTGTATGGTACACAATTTTTTTTTTTTTTTTTTTTTTTTTTTGGTTTTTCGAGACAGAGTTTCTCTGTGTAGCCCTGGCTGTCCTGGACCCGCTTTTGTAAACCAGGCTGGCCTCAAACTCAAAGCAATCCACCTGCCTCTGCCTCCCGAGTGCTGGGATTATAGGCGTGCGCCACCACGCCCGGCTGGTACACAAATTTTTTACTTCATTTCATATCTATGAGCATTTTGCTTGCATGAGTGTATGTGCACCACACGTACGCCTGGTGCCTGCAGAGGTCAAAAGAGGTCATCAGATCGCCTAGAACTGGAGGTACAGGTGGTTGTGAGCCAGCATGCACTAAACCAATTCCAGGTCCTCTTCAGTAGCAAATGTTTTCCATCACTTGGCCATCTTTTCAGTCTCACTCCTTACTTTCCTGGTCCTAAACAAAGCATGTCTTTCCTTTTAATTTCAGTTTCTCAATCTGTGCATTGGGAATGCTGGGAAGAGTTAAGAGGTGGAGGCCCTGGGCTTGGTGTTGAAAAGCCTGTGATCCTGTCCCCTGTTGGGGCTTGAAAGCTCAAGGCTATCCCGGTCATAAGGGAGACTGTCTCTCAAAAACAAAAACAAAAACAAATGTAAGCAGGTTTGGTAGTGCATGTCTTTAATCCTAGCACCTGGGGAGAGGCAGGCAGGTCTCTGCGAGTTTGAGGCTATCCTGGTCTACATAGTGAGACCCTGTCTCAAACAAAACAGAACAAACCCAAAGAACAGGGATGGACGCTGTAAAATGCTGTCTTCTGGGCAAAACAGTCATGAATACACAGCAGCTGTAAGTGACTTGGACACCCACCACCACCACCACCACCACCACCACACCAACCAAGCAACCAACTAAAAAATACCATGAAGAAAGTGGGAGCAAGGATAATTGGGAAGAGTGCCAACAAGTGTGCATGTATATGTGGAGGCAGGTGTGTGTGGGGGTATAAGATAAGGTAATTGGGGGGCTGGCAGTATGGCCACAATGCATTATACAACAGTAAGAAACTGTCATAAATAGAAGAAAAGAAAATGAAAACTAACCATGTGAATTGGGGTGAGGATGCAAACACAAACAAACAAAAAAGATACAATCATGCTGTGCCTGGAAGGCAGGCATGCTCCTTGTAACAGTGTTCCTGTTCCTCACCATTTTCCATCTCCAACAGACTTCCAGGGGTTACATTTGCACTGGCCTGGCATGCCAAAAGCCTACCTAGGGTGGATCTGGTTTCTAGTGTCGGAGCTGCAGGTGGTACCTTCTATCAAGGGTATTAGCAAGCAACAGTGAGCATCAGCTTGTTCACTGTGAGACTGTATGGCAAAAGTCACTGAAGTAGTGTGTCATCCACAGAACCCTGACCTGGACTCAGAGCTCCTGCTGGCACTTCCCCTGCCCCAACTGGTACAGAAGTTACACAGTGGAGAACTGGCCTCGGAGGCTGTGCTTTTCACTTACCTGGGAAAGGTAAGCCCTAGACTAGCCCTGGCCTTCTCCTCACAGGCTGAGAGGAAAACCTGGCCTGCAATTGTTCTGCTCTGGCTTATGGTAGAACCCAGTGCCAGGGTC
>OU015754.1:51027137-51043002 GCA_907169655.1 Acomys percivali | reverse complement strand
GGGGGGGCACCAGAGTTCATGTCAGAGGCAGTCCCTGCTCTCCCCACAACCATGGAGAATGAGCTGTCCATTGGCTAGATCTGAACAGGAGGTCTAGGTTCACTGCATGCATTGTCCTTGGTTAGTGCAACAGTTTGTGCAGGGGCCCCTGGGCCAGCCTTGATGGTCTCCTTGTGGGGCTTGAGGACAGCATCTTGCTCCTGTACCTACCCTGGCCCCGAGACTCAGTTTCTAAGAGGGCCCTTGTATTAAGTGTAGAGGCGGGGGGAGTTTAAAAAACAGAGGAAGGTGAGCTGGGTGTGGTGGCGCACGCCTTTAATCCCAGCACCCAGGAGGCAGAGGCAGGTGGATCGCTGTGAGTTCGAGGCCAGCCTGGTCTACAAAGTGAGTCCAGGACAGCCAAGACTACACAGAGAGACCCTGTCTCGAAAAAACAAAAAACAAAACAAACAAACAAACAAAAAACAGAGGAAGAAAGCTTTCTTCTGCCTTGTGTCCATTCCCTTTTCCCTAGGCCTGGGACGTGAACAAGGACACCAACTGTGTGACCTCCTATCTGACTGACTGTGAGACTCAGCTGTCCCAGGCCCCACGGCAGGGCCTGCTCTATGGCGTCCCTGTGAGCCTCAAGGAATGCTTCGGCTACAAGGTATAGCCTGCCTGGTTTCACTCAGCCTTCCATACTGCCTCTGTCTCTGTATCCGGCTCTGGGGACCTTAAAGATCATCTCAGGTCCAGAGGCCTTGGAGGCTTGGTCTGGCCAGTGTGATGATGGGGGGAGTGTCCCTGGGCTGCATCACTGATGGTGTCTTCTTGGTACCCATCTCTTCCCCTAAGGGCCAAGACTCCACGCTGGGCTTGAGTTTGAATGAGGGAGTGCCATCGGAGTGTGACTGTGTGGTGGTGCAAGTGCTGAAGTTGCAGGGGGCTGTGCCCTTTGTGCACACCAATGTCCCCCAGTCCATGTTAAGGTCAGTCCTTAGGAGTCGGTCCTAACCATTGAGGTGGGAGTAGACCGGGACAGTCGTCGATGTGACCTGGGTTGACCTTTTCCTGCTTCTTCCAGCTTTGACTGCAGTAACCCCCTCTTTGGCCAGACCACAAACCCATGGAAGTCCTCCAAGAGCCCAGGTGGTTCCTCAGGGGGTGAGGGGGCTCTCATTGCATCTGGGGGCTCCCCTCTGGGTTTAGGCACTGATATTGGAGGCAGCATCCGCTTCCCTTCTGCCTTCTGTGGCATCTGTGGCCTCAAGCCTACCGGGAACCGGCTCAGGTACGGCGGGTGCAGGGAGCTCACTGACTCTGCCCTTGGCTCAGCCTTTAAGCTCTCTGGGTTGCAGGAGGGGTTCACTGGCCAGCATCCGGTGAGGGTGCGTGAGGGGGCTAGTTATTATCAGCTGTGCATGGTCTCACTTACAGTGATGGGACTTTAGAGCCGTGACCTGGGCTTGGGGTGAGTATAGGGTGGCCACCACTTGTTTCCAACATCTTGTGTTTCTGACCAGCAAGAGTGGCCTGAAGGGCTGTGTCTATGGACAGATGGCAGGTGAGTGAGGCCTGTGGGACTCTTGGCATCCTGGAGGGTGGAGGGTCATCTTGCTCTGCCTTCGTCCCTGTTTTTCCTGTGGGCAGTAGCTGATTGCCGGGCCACTGAGGTCTGAATTCCTACTGTCTTTTCTTGCTCTCGCTCCAGAGCCATAGACCAGCCCTTACGCAGACCCAGAGCTCACTGGGGGGTGGGGGTGCAAGTGATGCCTCTTCCTTCTCTTCTCTCCAGTGCAGCTTTCTGTTGGCCCCATGGCCCGCGATGTGGAAAGCCTGGCGTTGTGCCTGAGAGCCCTTCTGTGTGAGGACCTGTTCCGTTTGGATCCTACAGTGCCCCCCTTGCCCTTCAGGGAGGAGGTGAGTGAGGGTGGGAATGGGCAAGTTGGGGGAGGGGGAAGCGGTGAACTCTAGAACCCAGGTGGTGTGGACAGGATTGGGCAGAGGCTCTTCTGAAAACCACTCCTGTGTGGCAGAATAGGCAGCCTGGGGCAGTTGCCACTCCACATGTGGCCACCAGGTGGCCCTCGCCTCCATTTGGAACCTCTGTGCTTTTCCCCTGTGCTGCTGAGGACCGCTAGTTAGGGGCCGCTCAGTAACTCCTCAGGAGAGAAACTGTAGACCTGGGTTGAGTTTGCCCTTAGGAAATAGCAGCATCTCTTAGAGTATTCCAGCCCCATCTCCCCAGTAAAGAGGCTGCCTGGCAAGTAGGCTGAATGACTTGAGAACAGCGTGGAGTGCTGGCTTCCCAAATATGACCAGGATAGGCCATTAATAAGACAGAACTGAACAGCTTACCCCGTGAAGCTGGGGATCCTCTCCTCCCTGGTATCTAAGAGGGGGAGGGGCAGGATGGGGCCTGCCTTCGGTGGGCTAGGATTGGGTTATAGTTAGGGACGGAAATCCAGAAAGAGGAGGCGCTTTAAGTGAGCTGGTGTCCTTGGTACCCATGGAGGGGCTGATGGGGAACCAGGGAATCAGGAGAGCCATAGCAGCTATCTGGATTTATGCACAAAGCTTCTGTGACTAGTCACAGGGGGTGGATGATGTGGACAGAAGAGCAGTGCATCAGGTCAACCATGGGATGCAAGCTCCGCTTGCCAGCAGCCCAGCATCTCTTTCTCCTGTGCAGGCCTCTTGCCTTTCTCAGTGAAGCTACCTTGAAGGGGCTGAGGGTCCCCAGGCAGTAGAATGGCAAAAGTACTTTTAGGAGTGAGGGCGGGTGGGAAGGGCTGTGTGGAGTAGGCTTTCCCCTCTTAGTAGACAGGTTCAAACAGGTATAGCCCGAGTCCCCTCTGAGAGGGAGAGAGGGGACGAGGCCCCTGTCTGGACTAGTTTCTCACAGGAGTGTGTGAGGGCAAGCAGATAGCAGGCTCAGAGGCCAGGATGTCTTTGGCTAGCCTCAGTTTCCTCTTATGACTACAGGGAATCCCCTGGTTCCTGCTCTGAGTCACTGTGAAGGCATTTTGTAAGAGGGCACCGATGATCTGTGGCTAATCGTTAAGGGGAAGCCAGGCGTGGTGGGTGGCGCACGCCTTTAATCCCAGCACTCAGGAGGCAAAGGCAGGTGGATCTCTGAGTTTGAGGCCAGCCTGGTCTACAAACTGAGTCCAGGAAAGCAAAGGCTACAACGAGAAACCCTGTCTCGAAAACAAAACCAAAAACCAAAAACCAACCAACCAACCAAAAAAGTCAAGGGGAAAACGTGTTGAAGGATGCACCTTGTAGCTGTGGTAGATGGAGAAACTCTCTGTCCAAGCGTCCCGCAGGGCCACTCTCTTCTACCCAGCCCTATTTCTTCCGTTTGCGACTAGGTCTATAAGAGCTCTAGACCTCTACGCGTGGGCTACTACGAGACTGACAACTACACCATGCCCAGTCCAGCCATGAGGAGGGCTGTGCTAGAGACCAAGCAGAGTCTTGAAGCTGCCGGCCACACGGTATGGCATCTCCTCTCCTTCAGGGGACTCTCCAGGGCCAGCCCCTCCCACGCCTTGTCATTCCCTGTTACGTAGTCATTTGGGATGAGGATTTTGGCTGTGTGAGACGAGTATAAAGATGGCTGAGGTGGGAGGTTCTGGGGCAAATGGTGGGTGACGGGTTTAGCCTGCGCTTGGTGCTGTGTGTGCGTGCCTCAGCACCATGAACAGTGATGTACAGCTCTCTAGGGACTCGCAGGGACTTGAGACTGAGGGACAGTGGGTTTTGATTTCTTATTCCAAGATAGCTTCATGTGTGACTCCAGACTTCTCATGAGGCCATGGGTCAATAAAGCTAACTTTGTAGCTTTGTGGTCATGTGACACAGATCATCCTCAGGGGTGCTGGGGCAGCATATGAGTTATGGGAATCAAAGGTTCTTTCTATCTGTGGGCCTAACACCCTTTGGTCCCTGCAGCTGGTTCCCTTCTTGCCAAACAACATACCCTACGCCCTGGAGGTCCTCTCCACAGGTGGGCTGTTCAGTGACGGTGGCTACACTTTCCTCCAGAACTTGTGAGTGCTGCTGGGTTTCAAGAGCTAGGGTGGGATCAGAAAAGATGTCCAGAGGGGCTGTGCTTAGTGATTAAGAGCACTGGCTGCTCTCCCAGATGATCTGGGTTCGATTCCCACCACCCACATTGCAGCTTAAGAATTGTCTGTAAGCCGGGCGTGGTGGTGCATGCCTTTAATCCCAGCACTCGGGAGGCAGAGGCAGGTGGATCGCTGTGAGTTCGAGGCCAACCTGATCTACAAAGTGAGTCCAGGACAGCCAAGGCTACACAGAGAAACCCTGTCTCAAAAAACCAAAAAAAGAAAAAGAAAAAAGAATTGTCCGTAAACCCAGTTCCAGGGGAATCTGATGCCCTTTCCTTGCCTCCACAGGCACCAGGCACCCACATGGTGCATAGATATACATGCAGGCAAAACACTTATACACATAAAATAATAAAATAAAAAAAATTTTAAATGTGCAGACCCAGGGTGAGCAGCTGGGCCCTGTGACCATCCCCTTAGCTGCAGGGAACTTGCTGTCCTTCTAACTGTGCAAGTTGAGCCTGGAGCTACCTCACCACAGGAACTTTGGAAAGGTGACGATGTAAGGGGAGGCTGGATCCCCTCTAAGCCCAGCTCCATGTGGGGTGCAGGAGGGCAGGGGCTTCCCTGTTGTTTGTTGAGGAAGGGGGTTGGGTCTGGACACCAGTCTTTCTTGAGCCACTTATTCTTTTCAAATCTGTTTTCCTTTCTCTGAGTGGACGTATGGAATAGACTTCCTTACTTAGCATTGGGGAGGCAGAGGCAGGCGGATCTCTGTGAGTTCGAGGCCAGCCTGGTCTACCGAGTGAGTTCTAGGACAGCCAAGGCTACACAGAAAAGCCCTGTCCCAAAATAAAACATAAGTTTAAGAAAGAGGCTTTCAAGAGAGCAGCTAGATTCTTCCGGCTGTTTGCAGAGCAAAGGCCTGAGAAGGTACATCCTAGAGACACGGCCGGGCTGCCTAAGGCAATAAAACCTGCTCCTTGGTCTCACTGTAGGTCAGTTGGTCCCTGCAGCCTTGCTCAGTCAACTGCCCAGCCTGCCGTATGGTGCTATGTCATGTCTCCCTCCCCCAGCAATTCCCCAACAGCTGAATATTGCCTGTTGGTGGAAGGCACCTAGTCCAGCCCTGAGAATGAGACATTCCTAGGACATTTCTCTGAGCTCTTGAGCCAGATGAGAAACAAATTTCCTGGGCAGCCTGTCCTGAGGCCCCATTCAGAGATGTAGGCTGGCATCAGTGCTAAACCGAAAATGCCTAGGGAGGCATTTCTGGGTCTCTGCTAGGGGTGGGACAGAGTCCAGGCACCCCAGTGAGCAGGAGAAACAAACGTGTCCATTGGAAAGAGGCCAAGGAAAGGGTTATATATCTGTAACTACTGGAATTGGGTGAAAAGGATGTGAACAGGACCATTGAGTCGCCAGGGCTTGCAGTCATCAAGAAGGAAGAAGTGGGGGGGGCGGGGAAACGGAGCATCTTAACTAGCCTTTTGTCTTCCAGCAAAGGTGATTTTGTGGATCCCTGCTTGGGGGACCTGGTCTTAGTCCTGAAGCTCCCCATATGGTTTAAAAGACTGTTGTCCTTCCTGGTGAAGCCTCTGGTGAGCATACCAGGCATGCAAAGACGCCGCCTCTGGGCCCCCATCCCCTGACAGCTCATGGTCTCTGGCTTTGGACAGGCAAAGCCTCCTCACCTCTTCCTCCCTGACTGTTCTCCTCCCTGTTCTTTAACAAACCTGTTTGTCAAAAGGGGGTGTGACGTGGGCCTGGGAGGTGGGAGGGCATGGAGGAGGTGGCATAGGTGACCAGTCACTGACCCCTTGTCTGTTGTGGTGCAGTTTCCTCGGATGGCCGCCTTCCTCAACAGCATGCATCCACGGTGAGAAGGTTTGCTGTACCCGGATGCCTGCCCCTGTGTTTCCCCAACTGGTCTGGTCTGAGTCCAGATGGTTTTGACAGAAAAATCACTGGGAGAAATAGCTTCTGAGGTTGAGGTGGTCCAGGCAGGGAGGTCAACTTCTGACCCTCAGGTGGGACCCTGGGATCGATCATCTGGAGGATGAGGGCCTGAGCGCAGAGCAGGACTGGCTAGATAGGGGACAGCGTAGGGGAAAAGACCAGAAAGGAGTCAGCCTTACTGTTGGTAATTGTGGGTAACAGGGAAACAGGTAAAAAGTGGTTAGGGATCTGGTCTAGACCTGGTCCTACCTGCAGCCTAGGTAGGTGGCCGAGTCTTCAGAAGTAGGATATGAGCCACCTCATTTCCAGCATGACATCTGTGGACTCACTCTTCTCACCTCTAGGTACTGAGGACTTTTTGACAGTCCTGCCCTCTCTTATGGCTCAAGAGCCACAAGGAATCAGGCCTAGTCTAGTGCTGGCTTGGCTTTGACGTCACTACACCACCTAGTCTGGGTCCCTTGAGAGCCTGGATTTTTTTTTTCCCCATCTGGACAGCAGGGCCTTGATTTCCTCCCTCAGAGCTCCCCTGGGGTCCAGTGAGATGTAGAAGTGATAAGAATAGGGTGTAAGATTGTTGCTGATGCTGATGGCTGTGCCCCTGATGGCTGGTGACCTTACTCTATCTGCCCAGGTCGGCCAGAAAGCTGTGGGAACTGCATCATGAGATTGAGGTAGGCTCTGGGCTCTGGGAAACAGGGGTGGGTGCAGTTGCTCAGGGCAGTGCAGTTGCTCAGGGCATCTGCCAGCAGGCCTCACTAGCCGCTACTCCCACTGGGGCCCTTGAGTGGCCTGCTACTCCTTCCTCTCCAGAAACCATGGCCTTGGGTCCTTCTGTGATGTTCACTTGTCCAGTGCCTGTCCTTGGGCTCTGGGTCAGCACAAGGCTACTGGCCTGCGCCCCTCTTTTTTCCTCTAGAACTATCTTTGTCCATGATAGTAAGTGGCTCTACTTTGGCAGAAAATATTTTGTCTGTGGTAGAAACAATACCCTCAAGAGACAGCTTTTGTCATCCTGTAGCAAGTGTTAGGAGCAGGGCCACCTCAGTGGCCGCTGAGCATCCTGGGGTGCCTTGGGTCTATCTGAGCACCTCCCCACCGGTGTGTGTGCGCGTCCCTTCAGATGTACCGCAAGTCTGTGATTGACCAGTGGAAAGCGATGAAATTGGATGTGCTGCTGACCCCAATGCTGGGCCCTGCACTGGATTTGAAGGCGGCAGGCAGAGCCACAGGTGAGGCTTACAACCCCTTCCCTTCTGAGTTCAGCCCTGCATCCTGTGGAGCTATGGGGTAGGAGACTGGGGGGTGGGGGTGGGGATAGTTCTGGATCTTGTTGGCTAAAGAGATGGAAGATACGGGGAGGGAATGAGTTCTCCTCGAGAGCCTGAAGTTCGCGGAGATGATGTTTGAATCTAGGTTGCGTTTAGATAAGCCAAGGAAATAGGAACAGCATTCCAGGTCGGGGGAAGGGACATGGACGAAGGCACAGAGTGAGTATTGGGGAGCCTTGCTGGCTCCTGTGCGGTGCCACAGATGTCAGACCTGGATGTAGAAGCAGGGTGTTGTTTTGTGTGGGGGATGAGGGTAGGTAACCCAGAGAAAACCGTCTGGCACTGCTACAGCCAGTGTGCTGTGTTCCAGGTGCCATCAGCTACACTGTGCTCTACAACTGCTTAGACTTCCCTGCCGGGGTGGTGCCTGTCACCACTGTGACCTCTGAGGACGATGCGCAGATGGAACACTACAGAGGCTACTTTGGGGATATCTGGGACAATATACTGAAGAAGGTAATGCCTGCCCATCCCCCACCTCACTGCCCCCCCCCCTCCCGCCCCCAGACCCAGCCGCTACGGAGAACAGAGCCCTAGCACTCTCGGGCTTCATCAGCCTTCCTTAAAGTACGCCCCATGCCTGCCGCTTGCCCTCCCCAGCATAGTACACGTTTCCTGGACCTGGGGTGTGGTCCCGCTTCATCTCTCCTGTCCCCACATCTGTATCTCCTGCAGGCCATGAAGAAGAGTGTAGGCCTGCCTGTGGCTGTGCAGTGTGTGGCTCTGCCCTGGCAGGAAGAGCTGTGTCTGCGGTTCATGCGGGAGGTGGAACGGCTGATGAGCCCTGAGAAGCGGCCATCCTGAGGGTCATTCACCACCTACCTAGCTCTGGAGGACCTGAGGCCCTTGTGCTCTGGACTGCAGCCCCATATTCAGGATACTCCCACCTGTGAGGAAACACCCAGCACAGGGACGAGAGCTCCACCTGCCCTCCCCTGGACCCCTGCGGAAGCACAGGACATGCCCCTGCCCCAACCAAGTCTGGACCTTGCTCCCCTCTCTAGTCTTTCCATCCTGATTCCCTACTTTATATGACAGCCAGCAGGAATGACATGGGCCAAGGCTCACTAGCAGTCAAAAAACAATGTGTTGATGTATTTTCTGGGTGTTTCTGTTAGGGTGCTGGGAACCTGCTGAGAGGGCTGACCTGACTGACCCTCTAGAGCCAGCTGCAGTCATGTCACTCTTCTGCTCCAGAACCTCCCTGGTGCCATCACCCACAACATGGACTCAGGGGCATGCCCATGGCACTTGACTGCCCTTCCTTTCTTGTTTGTATTGGGCCCAGCTTTGATGGACACTGGCCCCTGGTCTTCCTTCCCACACTGGATCTCTTTGCTGACATGCCCCTCTTCCCCTAGCATGTATCGTATCCCCCTTTCTCCAGGAAGTATTTTCTGTCCTCTGTTTATTTGTTGTGGAGACAGGGTTTCTCTGTGTAGCCCTGGCTGTCCAGGATCTTACTCTGTAGACCAGGCTGGCTTTCAATTCACAAAGCCTCTTGCCTCAGCCTCCTGAGTGCTGGGATTAAAGATGTGCACCACTACACCTGGCCTCATGGGACATCTTTTAGGGTCATCTGTGACACACTCTTCCCTCTGCAACCCATCTTCTCCTTGTGCATCCACAAATCTGAACACTGGCCCCAGGAAGGGGCATGCCACCCAGCACACCTGCCAGGGAACGCTTTTAGAGACAGTTGTGAAATCAAGTTGAGATTGTCACAGGCAAATCCAGCTGTGATTTGTCAGCTTGCTGGTCTTGGCTGGCTTCCCTGCACATAGGTTGGAGTGGTGACCTAGAGATCTTAAGTGAGTGGGTTCTATAAGGTTTATCTGTATGCCCAGCACCCAGCATGGTGCTCTTATCTGTACTAGTGAGTTTCCCAGCTTGTCTCTGACCTTTTACCTTTATCTAACCTACTTTCTTGACTTTGGTTCATGACCACAAGGACAAATATCTCCTTATCTGTCACCAACCTCGGGCTTTCACCTGGTCTAGAGAGCTGCATGTATCAACTGCCACCAACCCTCAGCCCTTCCCTTCCTCCATCCATCCATCCATCCATCTATCCATCCATCCATCCCATAAATATGTTGAGTTCCTTCCACAGTGTGTTCGTGGTAATCAAACAGAAACTGCCCCTGCTTGGATGGTTCTTCATTTGTGTAGCCACACAATGTGTCCAAAATGCTATAAAGTAGGAGTTCCTGGCTATGATGACGTCGAGCAGGCTACTTAGCCTGCAATGTGTGCAAGAGCAGTGTGTCATGTATGAGGTAACATCTAAGCTGGAAAATGTGTTATCTGTAGGAGATGAATGTTTGAGGAACGGTGGAGTTGACATAGATGCTGCTGACATAACAGGGTAAGGACAGGTGCAGGTGGGCTGGAGAACCCCACCTGCCATCACTGAATTGAATGCCTCCTGCGTGCAAGACTCTTTACAAAAGGCCGACAAAGTCCTTGCTTTTAGGGGATTCACTTTCTAGAGAGGGGGGCGTGCAAATGAGTACATAAATAAAATGATTTCTGCTGGTTAAGTGTGAATAAATGAAAAGGGTGGTGTGGTGATGGAGGCTTGCAACCCAAGGAGAGGTGAGGTAACAAGGCCCAGGTGCCCTGGGCTTGGGTGCAGCTGTCATATGGCCTCACAGAGGGGCTGCTGGGGGCGGGGCATCATCAGAAGCATTTGAAATGCAACAGGGGGCCGGGTGTGGTGGCGCACGCCTTTAATCCCAGCACTCGGGAGGCAGAGGCAGGTGGATCGATATGAGTTCGAGGCCAGCCAGGACTACAAAGTGAGTCCAGGACAGCCAAAGCTACACAGAGAAACTCTGTCTTGAAAAAACAAAACAAAAAAACAAACAAACAACTGAAATGCAACAGGGTTAACACAGCAAGAGGTAGAATGGTGGAGCGGGGCAAGCTCTGGAGGTGTCTTGAAGGGAGTTAGCAACTGCTTCCAAGTGACCTGAGGCTCACACCCAACCATGTCAGCCACAAACTTGACTCCTGCAACTCCGGACTTCCTAGTGCAGAGGGTAGTCACTGTTCATTTGGTCATTGTGACCAGTGGCCACACTGACCAGCTTATGGGTGGCTGTGCCTCTCCCTGAGACAGACTATGAAAACATCAAGGACAGTAGGGGTCCTAACGCAGGTCCCCTCTGTCTTCCTTCCAGTCCTCACTCACACATCCTTTCGTTTCTTGGAGGCCCAGCAATAGGGAGGCTAGCATCCCCAGGATCCTCACTGCCTGCCTCAATCCTCACTTTGTTGGGTCATCTCCCCAGGGCAGTTGTGGGATAGACCTGAGGAGTCTGTCCATCTCCTAGGTGATCCTGTCCTCCGTCCCCACTGAGACAAGAGCCTAGTCAACACATTCCTCCTGTCTATGTTCACCCCACTCCATTCTGAAGATGTTTACTGAGCACCCAGTAGAAACTTCAAAGCGTTAAGATGGTTATTGCAGCTGGCTGGCTGGGATTGACAGATGAAGATGGGCCCCGGGTGCATCATAAACCTTCCTAGGGTGCTGGAGAGAGAGAAGGCTTGGGAAAGGAGCATGGAGACATAGCCTTGGGTCTGCTGAGTGGCCTGGAGCATGTGATAGCCCTTTCTGAGCTTTGGGCTCCCCAGTTTGGGTAGCACACTCCCCCTGGGAGCCCAGTGGGATAGGGGTTGGGGATAGTGTCAGGGGTGTGGGGTCCTGTGTACTGAAGATCTGGAGTGTCCTCTGCTGTCCCCTGCCTGGTGATTGATGGTCCCAACGAGCCGCTTCTCTGCCTGAGCTGCCGCAGTTGCTGAGAATGGGTATTAATATTAATTGGGACTAATTAGTTGGATAAATCAATTCACCCCCAGAGAGCAGCAGCTCCTCCCTGACTGATAGGAGGAAGTCTGGGCTAATGTGGTGAACTGCATGATGGGAAAGGACTCCTGAAGTACTGAGGCCTCGTCTGTGGGCAGCGGTGCCCTAGGAGCGTTTCACTGTGCTGTCCATGGCTGAGTGTGTGTGACTGTGTATGTGGTGGGGTATGCACCTAGTTGCCTGTGAGTGCAGTGTACTTCCTCTGGTTGAAACAGTCTCTGTAGAAAGGAGGAAAGCGGCTCCTGCAACCTGGGGGGTGGACAAACTCCACATCTGGACAAGGTGTGACTTGGAAGATTTTCTTTTAAATTTATTCATATTACATCTCAATTGTTATTCCATCCCTTGTATCCTCCCATTCCTCCCTCCCTCCTGCTTTCCCCCTACTCCCCTCCCTTATGATTGTCACTGAGGGGGACCTCCTCCCCCTGTATATGGTCCTAGGGTATCAAGTCTCTTCTTGGTAGCCTGCTATCCTTCCTCTGAGTGCCACCAGGTCTCCCCATCCAGGGGACGTGGTCAACGGGGTGGGCTTCTTGGTGATGCAGCTGCCTTTGAGTTGTCCCAGTGCCTGTAAGTAACCCTTCACCTACACTCCTGTAGTAACCCCAATAAAAACTCATGGTTCCCAAAGCTGGACTTTGGTGAAATTGTTACTGTAGTTTGCTGTGGGCTCCCTTTCAGGGTGAGTAGATGTATGTGAGTGTAGGCTCTGTTTCTTAACAATTAAACTTTATTATACAACCCAACTAGTTTACACAAAAGGGAAAAAAAGGTTAAAGAGAAACAAGAGTGAACCTTCTGGTATCCGTTCCACAAGATGGGTCCCTAGGTGTCTCTGGCCTGTGCGTTGGTCCAGCCTATTCGCTGATCCTCTTCCCCATCCACGTGCGCTCAAGCCCAGTCTGAACCTGTTGCTCCTCTCAGTCCTCTCCGCCTGCCTGTCTCTCACGTGCAAGGGGAAGTCTCCTTCTCCCATTGAGGGTCAATTAGAAACACAATAGTCCAGGTGGAGTCCCCAGGTCTGCTTCCTGAATTCCAGGCCCAGGATAGCTCCACCCTGTCTATCTCAAGGTTAATCTTAGGGAGTATCCGTGATGTGTCCTAGGGCAAAGCCCGCTAAGACTGCTCACCTGTGACAAAGCTTACAATCCTTCCCACGTGGGTTGTGTAAGCCCAGTATGTTCTGTTTTACTGCTTGGAGTGTGTATGTCATGACTTGCAACTGAGGTTGATCTGAATGTTTGCAAAGTGTGTAAAATGTCTGATAGTTGGGGACAGTTGATTTTTTTTTTAATTTTTAATTAATTTATTCTTGTTACATCTCTATGGTTATCCCATCCCTTGTATCCTCCCATTCTCCCCTCCCTCCCAGTTTCCCCTTATTCCCCTCCCCTATGACTGTTCCTCAGAGGGATTACCTCCCTCTGTATATGCTCATAGGGTATCAAGTCTCTTCTCAGTGACCTGCTGTCCTTCCTCTGAGTGCCACTAGGTCTCCCCCGCCAGGGGACATAGTCAAATGTGAGGCACTTGAGTGGAGAGAGGGATTTGACTTTCTCAAGTACTCTGGTGCCTCACATTTGACAGTTGATTTCTTGAGGGGCTTTGTCCCTGGTTGGTGTGCGTGGAGTCACTGAGGTATGCAGCTACCAGCTGGGTACCCACAGGGATGTGTGTCTGGTTGGCTGGAGGAGAGGAGCAGTTTGGAAGAGGTCATCTATCTCTAGGCTCATGGCTCTTAGCTGGTTTTTTTTTTTTTTAAAGATTTATTTATTATGTATACAGCATGCATCAGATCACATTATAGATAGTTGTGAGCCACCATGTGGTTGCTGGGAATTGAACTCAGGACCTCTGGAAGAGCAGTCAGTGCTCTTAACCACTGAGCCATCTCTCCAGCCCCCTTAGCTGTTGTTTTTAAATTGCCTAATAATTGCCCCATGTCAAGCTCCACTTGTAGCTGTTAAAATACCGGCATGGCCTGATAATGTTTATTATCAGGCCTATAATTATTATTACAGCAGTATAACTTGTTAGCAATCAATCAAGATATAGCCTTAGTTAACCTGGGGCAAGGCAGATATTAATCCTCTAAACTACTTCCCTTAATGGGGCAAGTAGAAGATACCTGCCTAATCCCATGCCATCTGCTTCTAATAATTTCTATCAAGCTGCCTCCCATCCATAATCCCAAATACTTGCTAATGTTCTTCATCTGGGCCAACTCTCCATCCATGCTGGCCATGTGCTTCTCTTTCACCTAACCCATGGTGGCCTTCTTCTCCTCTCCTCTGGTTTCTCTTTCTCCCAAGATTCTCTCTGTCTCCCCCAAGCCTGGGAACCTTAGCCACGCCTTTTCCATTTGCCCTGCCCAGATGCGATGGCCTTTTATTAATTAGCATCAAAATACATCAGGCCAACCCCCAACACTTAGCCCTTTGTTCTCTCCACAAGAAAGCCGTGCAGGCCTACCCTGGATGGCTTCCCAGTCTGGTCACCCTCCAACAGGAATGCCCTCAAGACCTTAGAAATGCCCTTGGATGTCCCAGGCAAGGAGGAAAGTCAAAGTCTCAAACAAACTCAATTCAGCTCAGTGTTGCAAAGTTTCACAGGACTCTGAACAATCTACCCAGGAGATTTCTCTGGCTCTTTCTTTCTTCTGGGCCACGTAGTCATTATATAAAGATGAAGTCAGGTAAAACACCTGCCATGCAAGTGTAAGAACCTGAGTTCGAATCCCCAGAAGCTGTGTAAAGCTGAGCACAATGGCACATTCTGTAATCCTTGTGCTCCTATGGCAAAATGGGACATGAGAAGAGAGTCCCAGAATCCCTCAGGCCCGCTGGTGTGGTGTACGCAGAGGACACCTGCCCTCTCCACCAGGCTGGCCTCCAACTCTTTGGTTTTGGTTCAAGCAATCCCTTTGCCTTCTCAAGTCCCTGGCTGGGACTGTAGAGACACACCACCACGTCTGGTTTCTCTTTGACATTACTGATCTTTCCCTTGAGATGAATCCTCTCTCTGCTTTTTTGCTCAACCAGCAGCTGTTATACTCACGGGCTTCTAGTTCTTTCTGTACAGCTCAGCACTTGCACACTCAGGTACCTCTGTTGTCAGCTAAGACTAGACAGTTTCGGTAGCATGTTATAATAAATGGTGTTGACCCCATGAGAGGTTATATACAGAGGCAATGTGGCCTCTATGACTTCATTTCCCTGAATTGAAATCCTAAATATTTCCTAATATTTTAAAGAATCACTCTGCCTTTATTTGCTCATCTCTATAATGGGGTGAGCATATTCATTACAGAATTGGTTTTTTGTTTTTCCTGACAAGGTTTCTCTGTGTAGCCTTGGCTGTCCTGGACTCACTTTGTAGACCAGGCTAACCTCAAACTCACAGAGATTCACCTGCCTCTGCCTCCTGAATGCTGGGATTAAAGGCGTGCGCCACCACACCCACTCATTACAGAGTTTTAACATTTATGTGTACAAGTGTTTTGCTTGTGTGTATGTCCATGCACCACTTGCATGCCTAGTGCCTGCGGAAGCCAGAAGAAGACATAAGCTCTCCTGCAACTGGAGTTATGAACTGTCATGTTGGTGCAGGGACTCATACTGTGTTTTCTGAAAGAGCAACAAGTGCTTTTAGCCCTTGGAGCTAAATGTACATAAATGTACAGATGTTAACAGTGTACACAAGTCCTGTGGAGTGATAATTCTTACTTTAAACAGAAAGCTAATGTCTGTGACCAGTGGGTTTTAGTGGTGAGGATTTTGTTGTTTTGTTTTGAGATATACTCACATGTAGCCCAGGCTGTATTTGAACTTACGAAGCAGCCAGAGACAACTTTGAACTCCAAGTCCTTCACATCTCAAGTGCTAAGATCATAGGTGTGTGTCCCACACCTAGCTCCAGAGTGGGTTTCACATGTTTTTTAGGAAACTTGTTGGCAAGATTTTGTTGGACTCCCCCGACCCCCCATTGGCTGGAATGTCTGCCCGCCCTGTTAGCAGATGGGCAGCTTCACCATGTCCCTGTAGTAGCCCCAGGAACACTGCCTGGCCCGCTCTTCCCAAAGGCCTCAGCGGCTACCGTGCATGAACTATAGGGGAGCTTTATACAAGGGATCCAGGCCAACACACAAGATACTTGGTCATGGACGTGCCTCCTGTCCAGGTACTTCTGTGGGAACAAGGACTGGTCCTGGTGCTGGTGCTGGTGCTGGTGCTGGTGCTAGTGGTGAGCCTGTGGACTAATGAGTGCTGGGACAGTTTCTGTCAGGGCTCATTAGCCTGGGGAGCAGGTTGGGGATAGGTACAGACTAGCCATTGACAGTTCCTTAAGGATCAAGGGTTGTGCCTAGAGGGTTTCTAGAACATTCCCGCTGGGCTTAGCTCTCTCCTTGGGGAATTATTATGAGGAGCCATAGTTTAGTCATTGGCACAGGTATGTTCTAGCTGACTGGTAGCCTGGCCCACAGGGATTCTTCTCTGGGTCTGGTGAGATTCTTGGGGCACACAGGTTGAGGCTATCTAAGCAGAAGCATGGGAGTTGAGCGGTTTGGCAGGTGAACAGAGAGTCTTTTAGAAGAAGAAGAAGAAGAAGAAGAAGAAGAAGAAGAAGAAGAAGAAGAAGAA
>OU015754.1:51011220-51026130 GCA_907169655.1 Acomys percivali | reverse complement strand
AGAGAGAGAGAGAGAGAGAGAGAGAGAGAGAGAGAGAGAGAGAGGGGAGTCCTAGGGGAGGGCCTAGGATAGACAGAGTGGTGATGATGAGGCTTAGGAAGAGCCACATGACTCAGAACTGTTACCATATTTTAGCCATTGGCTGAGGTTAGCCAAACCAGACAAGGGCATTGTAGACAAGGCAAAGGAAATCGAGGCAGGGAATAGGGAGGAGGCAGAACCACTGTGGGATGTGCACAGAGCGTTATGCTCTGGGGTTTGAGACATTCTCCCATAGGTTCATCTATTTGAACACTTAGTCCCCAGCTGGTGGCGCGGCTTTGGGAGGCTATAGAACCTTTGCAGGCTCTGCTATTGGGGTTGGTAAATGGAGGACTCCTTTATGGCATAGCCCATCCCTAGTTCTGGCTTCAGTTTTCACTCTGCTTTTAGACTGCTGGTGCAGTGTAACCAGCCAGCCCAGCTTCTCCTGCTACCATATCATCTTGCCATGATGGGCCAGACCCTCTCAAACCATGGCCCAAATAAATCCTCCCACCCTTCTTAAAAAATTTTTTATTAATTTATTCTTATTATATCTCAATGGTTATCCCATCCCTTGTATCCTCCTATTCTTCCCTAATCCTCCCACCCTTAAACTGCTTCTTTTGAAGAGCCAGAGTGAGCCCAATCAGATCACTACTGTTAAAATCCCAGTATCAGCCCTTAAACCCCACTCAAAGATTTGAGATGGAACAATACTGTTGTGCCTGGATCGCTGGATCCCCAAAGACCACCAGGAGTCCAAAGCCATATGCAAAAGCAAGGAGCCTTTATTTCTGCAGAAGTCCAGCATGCAGGGATCACCGTTTAGACAAAATGGCGGCCTCCAGGTGAGCTCACAGGCTCATTTTAAAGGCATTCAGAGGAATTCCAAGGGAGGGGTTGGTGACCTTTAACACAATTGGAGCAATCAAACTGAAAAAGCATGGGCAGACTGAAAAGGTGTGGGTAACCTTAGTCAGTGGTTACGAGTTAGTCATATTTCCAGACCAGCAATAAACTAACCTTAAGAAAGCTTATCTTAGGCTGGGCGGTGGTGGCACACACCTTTAATCCTAGCACTTGGGAGGCAGAGGCTGGTGGATCGCTGTGAGTTCAAGGCCAGCCTGGACTACAAAGTAAGTCTAGGACAGCTGAGGCTACCCAGAGAAACCCAGTCTTGAAAAACCAAAAAAAAAAAAAAAAAAAAAAAAGAAAGAAAGAAAGAAAGAAAGCTTATCTTGATGGGCATGGTGGCACATACCTTTGATCCCAGTACTTGGGAGGCAGAGGCAGGCAGATCTCTGTGAGTTCGAGGCCAGCCTGGTCTATAAAGTGAGTCCAGGACAGCCAAGGCTACACAGAGAAACCCTGTCTTGGAAAAGCAGAAAAAAGAAAAAAAGAAAGAAAGAAAGAAAGAAAGAAAGAAAGAAAGATAGATAGATAGATCTTATCTTCCTCCAGTCAGGTGGTTAGGCCATCCCCGTTTGGCTTCTGTTTTCTGTGGGAGTCCCATTAACTGCTGAGCTTAATTCTGAGGAATGGAGGCTCAGGCCTGCTCCAAGCTAACAAGAAATGGATGCCTGTCATGGAGTAGGCTAAACTTATTTTAACCAGGCCTCCTCAAGAGTTGAGAGGGGGTCTCTCGTTTCCCCTCTGCTGCGGCCAGGCGGCCTTCCGGAGCCATGGAGGACGAGGTGGTTCGCATTGCCAAGAAGATGGACAAGATGGTGCAGAAAAAGAACGCGGCTGGTGCATTGGATTTGCTGAAAGAGCTTAAGAATATTCCCATGACCCTGGAATTATTACAGTCCACGAGAATTGGAATGTCTGTCAACGCTATTCGCAAGCAGAGTACAGATGAAGAAGTCACATCTTTAGCAAAATCTCTCATTAAATCCTGGAAAAAACTATTAGATGGACCATCAACTGATAAAGACCCTGAAGAAAAGAAAAAAGAACCTGTAATTTCATCACAGAATAGCCCTGAAGCAAGAGAAGAAAGTAGTTCCAGTGGCAATGTAAGCAGCAGAAAGGGTGAGACAAATGCTCGAGATGCTTACGTTTCATCTTTTCCTCGAGCACCAAGCACTTCTGATTCTGTGTGGTTAAAGTGTAGGGAGATGCTTGCCGCAGCTCTCCAGACAGGAGATGACTATGTTGCTATTGGAGCTGATGAGGAAGAACTGGGATCGCAGATTGAGGAAGCTATATATCAAGAAATAAGAAATACAGACATGAAATATAAAAACAGAGTACGAAGTAGGATATCAAATCTTAAAGATGCAAAGAATCCAAATTTAAGGAAAAATGTGCTGTGTGGGAATATTCCTCCTGACCTATTTGCTAGAATAACAGCAGAGGAAATGGCTAGTGATGAGCTCAAAGAGATGACGAAAAACCTGACTAAAGAAGCCATCAGGGAGCATCAGATGGCCAAGACAGGTGGGACCCAGACTGACTTGTTCACGAACTGCACATACCCACAGGTGCAAACTCGTAGTGCCGATGAGCCAATGACAACATTTGTTGTATGTAATGAATGTGGAAACAGATGGAAGTTCTGTTGAGTTGGAAGAATTGGCATGGTATCCGGACCATTAAGAAAAGTGGATTTTGTAATTAGCTTTAAAATTAGGCCAGGCAACTCATTTCCCTGCAAGTGAGATTTGTAACAATACATGTCCCGTGGGTTGGTCTTTGGTTTTCACCTAACGTTCTTTTTTATACGCCTTCTGTGGTCTCAGATCAACTAGGAAATGATAGAATAAGTATATAATGTGTTGCTTTTTTTAAATAAGTAAGTTGATGTTATATTTTATTAAATATTAACTTTTTACAGTCTAGAACACATAAAAATTCTGTTTTCTGTTGTTGCATAAAGACAAATTGCCTTTAGGTACCTAAAATGTTAAAGGAGGAGAAAAGGAATAATATAAATTTTAGTTACCAAATATACTGTGTATCCCCATAGTGCTTGACCAGCTTCTCAAAATTGTGCACACTATTTAAACCAGCATCTGACTTTGCTCTTAATTACCATGCTCTCAGTAATCCGTGCCTCAGATCCTCAGATCTCTTGCCAATGTGACTAACCACAATGATCATCTCTTGTATTTCTCATACATGTATATTACCATTTTAAAAATAATTTTACTTTGAGGACTAGATTGCCATCAGTTTGGTTTTGTTTGAGTTTGCACTCTATTTTAGTTTTGCAGAACTCTGTTATAATTTCCTAAGCTTCTCATAAAGCTCCTCACAGGCATACTTCTGATGAATTTTGCCCCATAGGATGATATGCTATGAAGAAAATGTTAGCATCTTAGTAGATTTCCTGGAGGCAGCATGACTAGACTTGCACTTGGAAACCTACTGACCAAGGACTAAGCCTAAGAACTGTGTAAATCATTAAGCTGTGCTCTTTGCATATGGAGGTTGCAGGAAAAAAAAATCCTTTAGTCTGAATCTTTTGTGCTGAATTTTTTCTTACATGATGATGTTAAGCCAACTTAAATGTAGGCTGTAGCAAGTAGTTTTACAATACATATTTGACGATTAAGTTTTACTTTTGTTTAAATGTGTCCCACTTGTTTTGCTGATAATAAGAAGCAATGGCGTGCCGGGCGTGGTGGCACACGCCTTTAATCCCAACACTTGGGAGGCAGAGACAGGTGGATCGATGTGAGTTCTAGGCCAGCCTGGTCTACAAAGTGAGTCCAGGACAGCCAAGGCAACACAGAGACACTCTGTCTCAAAAAACCAAAAAAAAAAAAAAAAAAAAAAAAAAAAAGTAGCTTTCTTGATACAGATGTTCTAATGCATAAAATGATATGTTTCAAAGCTTATAACTTAAGTGCTTCTGCATCTGTTCAGACTTCTATGTAAAGACCACTGCACAAGCTTTGCACTCTGCTCTGCTCTGCTTTGCAGATCGTTTGACATAACACAAAACACTTAAATGTCCATGTTAAAAAGGATTGGTCTATGGGTAATTTCTGTCACATTAAAAATAAAGTACATTTTGAAAGAATTAGTTTAAAAGTAATAAGGTTACAATAGTCCCGCTTTTAAGTGAGCCATTTTAAAATTTGTAAATCAATAAATTTTTTTGTTGTTAAACATAAAAAAAAAAAAAAAAAGTTGAGAGGGAATGAGAGGATAGGACATTGCTAAAAGGCTCATGGCTAGAGTCACGTAGCCTCCACAACACTGGCCTGCCTCAACAGGCACTGCCACTCCTAGGTAGAGTGACACAGACCAGAGTCTCCTAGAAGCCTTTAAAAGGGCTGCGAGCTCTCCCTCAGGGCCCCCGCCGTCCTGTATGGATGGCTGACCCCCGCATGCAAGCTGATTCTGCAGAATAAAGGCTCTTTGTTTCTTCATGCTGTTTTGAGTGTGGGGTCTTCCTTCAGCAGTTTTCGGACCTTTATACTTTCAGGTGTTTTTATCACTGGGACAAGAAAATTCATAAAGGAGATTGGTACTGCAAAGTGCGGTTGTGGCTGTGACCATTTGGTTTATGAGCCTTTGTGACCAGTTTTGTAGACTGTGGACGAATCTGAGGCTACAGGCTAGAAAAGCCTGAGAATGCTGGAAGCAGAGGGTATAGTTCTGTGGGAGTGAATATGGACAGTAAAGAATGTGCTTATGTGACTTCAGAGGGGAACAAGGATTTTATTGAGAATTGGATAGAAGCTATTCATGTTACATTCTGACAGAGCACTTGTCTGCATTCTGAGCATCTACAGGATGGCTGGCCGGATGGCTCAGCAGGTGGAGGCACTTGTCATCGAGCCTGACAAACTGAGTTTGATCCTTTGAACCCACAAGGTGGAAGGAGACGACTGATTTCCACAAGCTGTCCTCTGACCCTCACAAGTGTTGGTGGCTTTTCCCCTCCCACCCACAGAAATACATAAATGGAACTTTTCATAAGACTGAATTAAAAAGAAATGGGCTAATTTGTTTGGTGGGGGAAATGTTAAGACAGCATAGCATCCACGTTATGATATGGTGTATTTTTTTTTTCTTTTGATGAATGAGACAATTTATTAACACAGCATCCTTTGTTCTAATGCTTCCTGTTGGCAGCTCCCACCTGTCCAGCGATCCTGTCCAGATCTCTCTGTTCCTGAGGTATTAGCTTGTGGCCCCCATCTTGGTCCTTTTCCATCATTTTCAGTCCCTCCAGGGCTTGGAGAACCCAGCGGGCCACACTCCTGGAGCCTCTGCTGAAGTGGCTGGGCCTGACATCGTTTCTCTGTCGTCCTCCATAGATCTTGGTCATGGAGCCAACCCCTGCACTGCTCCGGAGAGACAGGCACTGTGCTGGTGCTGTGGAAGCAGCTCGTGTGGAGAACCAGTTCTCATCAGACGGGGCAAGCTCTTTATGTTTGGCCAGCTTGACTGTGTCCACGCATCCGGGGACTTTCAGCTTCCGGGACTTTTTGAGGAAGGCTGACAGAGCTCTGACAACTCCTGCTGGTTAACGTCTTCTATGGTAATTCCAGGCATCGTGGCCTCCGAGCTGCCAGCCAGGGGAAAAGGCATGGTATGGTTTTTATTTACCACCTTTAGACAGATTTATAGAGAAAGCAAAGACCCCAAAATGTGCCATTTGGCAAGCAAAGGAGTATGTGCATAAAGTTTTGGGCAGGGTAGATAAGGTGAGTTTTGGCAAAGTAGTTTTTTGTTTTGTTTTGTTTTTTTCTGGGACAAGGTCTCTCTGTATTAGCCTTGGCTGTCCTGGAGTCGCTTTGTAGACCAGGCTGGCCTCGAATTTACAGCAATCCACCTGCCTCTGCCTCCCTAGTGCTGGATTAAAGGCATGTACCTGGCTTGGCAAAGTAGTTTTAATTGTGAAAGAAATTAGTACAATTAAGGAAAAACTGAATCCTTTGCACTGGGACAATGGGAATAGTGCCTTGAGGGCTATAGTGCTCAGGGGTGTGAAACTGGAGCTCATCCCTTTGGAAGGAGTGCCTGAACAGTAAGGGCCTCCAGAGTCCCTTGCTCAGGCTGGAGAGATGGCTCATCAGATAAGAGCACTGTCTGCCCTTCCAGAGGTCCTGAGTTCAGTTCCCAGCAACCACACAGTGGCTCACAACCATCTATACTGGAATCTGATTCCTTTTTCTGGCAGGCAAGTGCACATGCAGATAGGGCACTCATATGCATAAAATAAATAAAACCTAAAAAAAAAAAAAAGAGTCCCTTGCTTAAGATTCAAAACCTAGCCAGGCATGGTGGCACACACCTTTAATCCCAGCACTCGGGAGGCAGAGGCAGGCAGATCTCTATGAGTTCAAGGGTAGCCTGGGCTACAAAGTGAGTCCAGGACAGCCAAGGCTACACAGAGAAATCCTGTCTTGAAAAACAACAACAACAACAACAACAAAACAAAAAACAACAACAAAAAGACTCACAACCTTTCTGATTCAGCTGCAGACACTTGACCGTTGCTCTCAGTACCCAACAGACCAAGGTGTATTATAAGCTGGCAGCAGAACTTTGTGCCACTCTCCACAGGCTGCTGGTTTTTCAGGCATGCCAAACTGAAGAGTCATTGGGGTCATGGGGGCTTGCCCCAAGTTTCCAGAAAGTTGTCAAGGCTAAGCAGTGCGTAACAGGGTCTGATTCCCTTCACGAAGACCCTGAATGAGAATGAAGCTGAAGTCTAAGTTGCAATAGAGCTTCCTGTGTGCTGGGAATTCCAAAGGCCTGGAACACCTGCCAAAGAAAGGTACGGACAACGAATGGAGCCAGCCCAAGAGAGAGGCCATGTGTGTTGCAGGCAGCAGAGCTGTAGGCCGCAAGGTTCTTCAAACCCGCTGGACCCAGATGATGGCATCGGGGTTCTGGACATGGAATGCAGGGTATGGTGTTTGCCCAGCTGCGTTTTAATCTTGTCTTAGTCCAGTCCTAGCTTGCTGTATCTTCTTGTTCCTCCCTTTTGAAGCGGGAATGTCTGTCTATTTAGTGCCGCTGTTGAAGCAGGAATGTCTGTCTACTTAGTGCCGCTGTATACTTGAAGCGTGTAACTTGGTTTTTGGTTTTGTAAGCCCTCATGTGAAGAATTTGCCTGGAGTTTCAGAAGGGACTTTGGACTGTGGCGCAATGTTGCGACTGTAGAGTTGTATTGGGACTTTGGGAGTTAGATGGCGCATGAAATGGCTGTGAGTCTTTGGAGGTCAGGTGAGGAATGTTTACATCACTCTTTTCAGGTATTCTGTCAACAACAATGAGAAAGAATAAAAAAGGTAATGCTAAGAGCCTTGGGACTGGGCTGTTTGGCTTTGGATCTTCTGTTGTGTGTCTTTGGACCAACAGCATTCCAGCCCAAGTGTCCTCTTCACTGCAAAACCAGATAACAATGTTTCCTACTAGCAGGGCTACTGCAATGAGTCATATGAGCTATCATAGGTGGGATATTAGGGGTAGGGCTAGCACATATGGAACGTTATGGCACATTTTATGATAACCATCTTACATGTGATTATCATTATGATAATATTATCAGAACTTGGATGTGAGGGAAGGGTCCAGGATGGTTCTGAGGCTTGTTGCTTTGGTGACATGACATCAATTGGAAGTTTGAAGAACAATCTTTTTAGAAATATAATACATTTGAGGGCACCTTTGGGTACATGGGTGGGTGAGGAAGTCTAGAGTCTGAAGCCAGGGTTCAGGTCTGACTGCTTAGGTCCCCTAGTAGGTGTGGGCTGGTAGAGAGAGAGAGAGAGAATGCTACCATCCCAAGAGACTGAGAAGGATCCACTAGACTCTAGCAACCAGAGGGCCCAGAAGGGCTTTCATGTTGCCTTGGAGACAGACTAGGTATGCTTTTGGTGTTATGGATAAGCGCAGGAGCATGTGCTAAGCATACAGGCATGAGTGCAGCGTTGTCCAATTGTGGTGTATGCTGTGCAGAGTGTGCAGTGGGCCTGAAGTCGTAGGTCTTTGCTCTCTGCTCACCCCATTCCAAATTTTCCGGAGCCGGGCCTGAGCGCCAAACCTGACCTGGATTTGTTCCTGGAAATGCTGGCCCAGAAGCCGATAGCTTGGAGAGTTGAATCTAGAGAGCATCCTCTGTAGAGGATGGTAGGTCAGGATCCTAGCTTGGGACTCTGGGCAGGAAGTCACTTGTTCTACTTAGAATCTTTTTTTTTTTTTTTTTTTTTTTAAATCCTAGGATGCTTATTACACAACCCTGATCCTTGATGTGATATCGAGCATGGGCACCAGGCCCTCCGAACTTTTTGAACTCACAGCGACAGGGATCAGCTACAAGCAAGGTCCGATGATACTGGATGAGGATGTCTTTGATCTCCTTAGAAACTTCATCCACATATTTTTGGCAATACGCTGCCAGGGCTTTGGAGATGGACTGTCGGATAGCATCAATTTGGGCCATATGACCACCACCCTTCATATGGACACGGATATCCACACCAAAAGCAGAACAGGCTCCAGTAGTTTGCTGTGCAGCGTGCACAGCACGATCATCTCTAGGGGACGTCTGTTTACCTTGATCAGCCTGTGTCCTTGTTTGCAGTGTGCCACGGCTGTAGCCATCTTCTTGCTTCCAAACACCTGCGTGGACTGCAGTGGAGTATGAACACAAGGTCCTCAGCATGAGGTGCCACCGGAAAAGGGTCTACTTAGAATCTTCAAGGGACAGTTGTGACTCTGATGCTGGGGCTAGCTCGGGAGGGGACACATGCTGCAGTTCTGTTCTGAGCCAAGGATATAGGAAGAGCTAAGTCAGCGAATGTCCTGGCATGGCTCTGACCCTGTCTGGCCCGGTGTCTCATCTCTTCATCGTTTCTAGTCACTGAAGGTAGCCCATGAGGTGAGCTACCAGGTGAATTTCCTGGAGGAAGGTGAAAAGCAACTGAAGGCCCTAAAGTGGTTTGAGGAGAATGAGAGAAGCTCTCTCTACAGTGTCCCCATGAACCTCAAGAACACTTGTGACTACATGGCGAACTCACTTGTGTGTCTCAGGTATATGTGTTTACATGTGCTACTGACACCTGTAACTATCTGAGATTGTGACATTGACTAAGTTACTTAACCAAAGATGCATAATTAGATGTATGAACTCAGCCAGGAGTGGTGGTACATGCCTTTAATCCCAGCAAGTGGGAGGCAAGGATGTCTGAGTTTGAGACCAGTCTGGTTTACATAGTGAGTTTCAGGCCAGCCAGGGATACACAGTGAAATCCTGTCTTTAAAGAGAAAGAAAGAGGAGGCTGGAGAGATGGCTCAGTGTTTAAGAGCACTGGCTGCTTTTTCTAGAGGACCTGGGTTCAATTCCCAGCACCCACATGGCAAAACACCAATGCACATAGGATTTTAAAAAATCATTTAAGGGGGGACTGGAGAGATGGCTCAGCCAGTTGAGAGTACTGACTGCTCTTCCAGAGGTCCTGAGTTCAATTCCCAGCAACCACGTGGTGGCTCACAACCATCTGTAATAGAATCTGATTCCTTCTTCTGGTGTGCATGAAAAACAGTGTTCATAAACCTAAAATAAATAAATCTAAAAGCAAAACAAAAAGTCATTAAAATGATCTTGTGCTAACATTTATTTTGGCTCACAGTTCTAGAATCCAATCAATCATAACGGGTAGGTCACAGCTGCAGCAGCTGGAGGCAGCTGGTCACGTGGCATCCACGGCTGAGACACCGAGAGTAAAGAGTGCTGTTGCCCTGATAGGTTTTTCTTTTTCATTAGGTCAAGGGTTCCAACCCACTGAATGGTGCCACGCAGTTAGGGTAAGGTCTTTCCAGCTCAGTGGAGAGCATCTTCAACCCAACGAATGGTGCCACCTCAGTGGAGAGCATCTCTCACAGGCACATCCGGAAACTCATCGTTTTGGTGTCTACGTCCTGTCAAGTTAACAGACACAGTTGACCGTCAGAGACACCACAGATAGGCCAGGCTCGCCGAGTCTCCATGCTAATGTGCTAAGCGGTACTGTCCTTCCTGGGTCCTTGTTTCAAGCTGACTTTCCTGGGTTTCTAAAGTTGGTCTCCCTTATTAGAGTTGTGCTCTCTCTAGGGTCTTCCAGCAAGCCGGAGTGTTGGAAAGATTCGTAGAGTGAGGTCAATGAGTCTCCTGTCCACAGGGTTGTCCATGGTGGATAGGAATTGAAGATCATGTCTTTAGAGTTCATATCCATGCAGGGAGGGGCTTAGACTTTGCAATTAGGTTGTTTGTTGTTTTTCTTTCAGTAAAGGTCTCGAGCTGGCCTCAAAGTCCTGGGCTCGTGAGTAGCTAGGACTAAAGGTGTGTGCCACTGTTCCCAGATTGGCTAGGTTTTGAGGTCATGGCTGTTAGGGAGAGGGAAGCCTTGGGCTTGAAGCCGAGGTTAGAGCATCTGTTTTGGACTTTGGTTTGCTGCTTGGCTTGGCCGGTGGTGGCATGAGTTAGGTGCTGCTTGAACTGACATGTTTCCAACTAGGGAAAGAAACCTGTGGCTTTTGGGGGAAGATCTCAAGTCCCTGTGGCAGCCATTTTTAGCTTACATTCACTTTAAAAATTATTTTTAGCTGAGTGTGGTGGCTCACGCCTGTAATCCCAGCACTCGGGAGGCAGAGGCAGGCAGATCGCTGTGAGTTCGAGGCCAGCCTGGTCTACAAAGTGAGTCCAGGACAGCCAAGGCTACACAGAGAAACCCTGTCTCAAAAGACCAAAACAAAACAAAACAAAACAAAACAAAAAAAACACACACACACACACAAAAGAAAAAAAAAGATTTTTAGTGAAGTAATAATTTATAAATAATAGGTCTCCATTTGAAAGTAACTTGATTAATTTTGTCATCCTCTGCCACCACTGCTTGTAGCTTTGGAAAAGCCACTTAACCTGTCTGCCACCCTCGCTTCTTCATTTGAATTCAGGAGATAGTAATCTCCACCTTACATGAGGGAAGAGAAGTCAGAGACCACCCCACTAGTGGATGCGAGTAAAGCTCCTAATTCCCGCCTCCCTGCACTCTGGGTGACTAGGAGAAAACCTAGGTTAGGCAGATCTGGCCTTCGGGAGTCATGCAGCTATTCTAGACCTGCGGTTCTGAAAAGTACCGGCAGGGGGCACTCACTTACAGTCTTACCTAAGTCTAGTTCTGATTTCCTGAGCGTTTGTCGGCCTTTCTGTAGAAAGCGTCTCCTACCTGAGCCTGCAGGACATCTAAACTTCTCCATGGATAAAGGTGAGGAGAAATTGGCTTTCTACAAGGGCTGATACCAGGACGATACTATTGAAAGTGCCCAGGAGGTCCGTTTTCTCCATACCTCCCGATGGCCGCTTCAGTCCTGGCCAGAGACTGTAGAGGGGGGCCGGTCATTCCCACTGCTTCTTACTCTTTCTCTCTTCTGGTAAAGCTTTACTCCGTCCTTGGAACCACACTGTTTGATCTGTGCCAGCCCTGTTTGTCAGGAGGAAACTGTAAAACCAGGACTAGTTTGGTAAAGAGGCTTGCTGCTAATCCTGATGACCCAAGTTTGATCCCGGAGGCCCACGTCAGTGAAAGGAATACTTTGTCCTCTGACTTCTACACATTTTGTGGCATGCAAACACACACACACACACACACACACACAAATTAATTATTAATTAAAGGAAGAAAAAACAGCAGAATCAGCCATCTTTTTGGTACTGGGGAGGAAGTGGAGCCTAGAGGCTGGGAGAGTGAAGCACTGTGAATCTTCCTGGTCAGGAGTTACCACTTCCCTGAACTGAATGTTGCTCTCTGCAGGCACGTCTGTGGATCTCAATTTCTTCACCAGGAAAATGGGACTCAAAATATGCGCTTTGAAGGGTCATACCGAAAGTCACACAGAAGGTGAAGCAATGACAGGAGGCTCTTGTGAGGGGGATGATCAGTGAATTCTAGGACTATTTCAGAGGGAATAGCATCAGCTTGTCTAAGTGCAGGGTCTAAAATAAACCAGAGAAAGAGAGAAAGGAAGCTGGGCGTGGTGGCACATGCCTTTAATCCCAGCACTTGGGAGGCAGAGGCAGGTGGATCGCTGTGAGTTCAAGGCCAGCCTGGTCTACAAAGCGAGTCCAGGACAGCCAAGGCAACACAGAGAGACCCTGTCTCGAAAAACCAAAAAAAAAAAAAAAAAAAAAAAAGAAAAAGAAAAAGAGAGAGAAAGGGAAAGACAGGTGGGGGAAGAAGAATGGATGTGTGTCTGGAAATTGATTTCAGCACAAGTTACCCAGTACAGCATCTGACTTTAATTCTGAGAAATAACAATAAAGATGCTATCTGAGGTGTTTGATCAGATAGGAGCCTATCTTTCTCTTTCTTAGGAGCTGCTCGAAAGAGTGTGTGTGTGTGTGTTGTATGTGTTGTGTGTGATGTGTGGTGTGGTGTGTGTGGTATGAGTATGTGTGTTGTGTGTGTTTGCGTTGTTTGTGTGTTTGTGATATGTGTGGTATATGTGTGTGTTGTATATGTAGTATGAATATATGTGTTGTGTGTGTGGTCTATGTATGTTATGTGTGTGATGATGGTGTGTGTCTGTGGTGTGTGTGTGTGGTTTGTGTGATGTGTGTGTGTATGGTATGGGTATGTTTGGTGTGCGTGTGTTTGTGGTGTGTGTGTGTGGTGTGTGGTATGTGTCTGTGGTGTGTTTGTAAGGTATATATGTGTGTGGCTTGTGTGAGTATGTGATGTGTATGTGGTATGTATGATGTGTGTTTATTAAGTTCCAGTGAGGAAACTGAGGCACAGGCAGCATGCCTCCATTCAGGGACTGGACCTAAGTGATACAACCAGTTGAAGAGCAGGATCCAGGGTCTGGATGATCTGGCTCTGGAGGCCAAGGCAATTGACAAGTATATGTGACATCATCATGAAGCAGTAGAAAACTGTTTGAATTCCTGTATGATGTATGGGTTTCATGACACAGAGATATAGACCTTATGTTCTTTTTCTAAATTGTTATTTATTATTATGAATACAGTGCTCTGTCTGCATATACACCCACAGTCTAGAAGAGGGCATCAGATCACATTATAGATGGTTGGGAGCCACCATGTGGTTGCTGGGAATTGAACTCAGGACCTCTGGGGGAGCAGTCGGTGCCCTTAACCTCCGAGCCATCTCTCCAGCCCTTGCCCTTATGTTCTTGAGTCTATGGGATCAAGACAATGCATTCTCTGTGGAAATGGAATCTGGCGAGAAATTTGCCATTGGTTGTATTTACTTTGCTGTTCGAAGGATTCTCCTGTCTGTATATCATCATTATGGTCAGCGTTTTGCACAGGGGCTGTGTTTTCCATGATAACCCAGGGAACTGCCGATGAATCAACAGTCTTTCCAGATTTCACTGAGATTTGAGAAAAGTCAGAACTCAGAGCCTGGACATCTCACCTTCCTGGGACAAGATATTTAGACAAAGGTCAAACCTAGGCTAGGGACTGGCGCAGAGACAGAATGCCATAGGAAGTAATGACAACCTAACCAGAGGACGGAAACAGGATCTGTGCCCCAGAACCTTCTCTTCGAAGGCCGTGAACATCTGTGAGACTTCCGGTGTGTGCACCATCACTTTGCCATGAAGGAGATGGATACTTTGGTCAAGCCAGCCGGGGACCTGGAATGGAACTGACAGGCCCTCTTCCTAGACACTGTCCTGGATCCCCACTTGTCTGTCACATGTCCCTTTCTTCCATAAATACCACATTGGCCTCTTGTCTCCTCCTTCCTCAACCTCACCAGATTACTTTTCTTTGTGGTTTTTGTGTGGGTGTTCAGCTCACAGACTCCTCACTTTACTTAGCCCAAGATGGAGAGAGTAAGAGCTCAGTTGATTTTTTTTTCCTTTTGATCTGTAGCAACTCTAGTTCCAGGGGACCCAGCACCCTCTTCTCTTTGAGGTCACCAGGCACACACAAGGGACACTTATATACACTCAGGCAAAAGTACTCGTGTACCTTAAATAAATAAAAAGAATTTAGCTAGTCAGATGGTGGTGGCGCATGCCTTTAATCCCAGCACTCAGGAGGCAGAGGCAGGCAGATCTCTGTGAGTTCGAGGCCAGCCTGGTCAACAAAGTGAGTCCAGGACAGCTGAGGTTACACAGAGAAACCCTGTCTCGAAAAACAACAACATTTGGCTGAGAGTTCTGACTCTGAGGGAACCGTTTAGAGTGTCTAGGCGCAGACTGGACAGAGCTATTGCTGGCCTTATTAAGACATTCCCGTTTCTTCACCTCCACTCAAGCCCAAGACCTCAGACAGTCTCAGTGAGAAAGTTGAAGGAGTCCCTAGTCCAGAGCCTGCCGCCTCGGTGCCACCTTCCAAGGCTGGTTACAAAGTATGGACAACAGAGGGCAACATTGAGCTTCACACAGCCGAGCAGTGCCTTCTGCTCTCAGACCTTCTGGAAACTTCCCTTCCATTGCACAGATGGGGAAATCAGTCCTTGGAACAAGTGAGGCGATTTGACATTGGGTTAAAGTTCGCAGATTTTAAGGTAGAGGAAGTAGAATTCTCTTTGGGGTGAAATTAGCTACAGGAAAGTGAGCGGGAGACACCACTTGCGAGGCTGAGTAAACAGGAAGTCCTGTCCTATTTCAGTCCTACCGTCAGGGCTGGCCTTCTCTAATTCTTTGAGCCAACACTTCTTTCTCCTTATTTCCAGTCCAGCTTCACCCCTGACTTTAACCTCTGGCCCACTAGACAGCAGCGACCTCTTGGGATGGGGTGGGGGTGGGCGGGGTCCCAGACAGGGGTCCTCTATGTAGCCTTAGCTGTCCTGGACTCACTATGTAGACCAGGCTGGCCTCGATCTCACAAAGATCTGCTTGCCTCTGCTAGCCCCAGCAGCAGCAGCAGCAGCAGCAGCAGCAGCAGCAGCAGCAGCAGCA
>OU015754.1:50998958-51011210 GCA_907169655.1 Acomys percivali | reverse complement strand
CAGCAGCAGCAGCAGCAGCAGCAGCAGCAGCAGCAGCAGCAGCAGCAGCAATGATACTTTTATCTGAAATCGCCGGATCTGTGAGACTGTGGGCAGGTCGTCCAGTTTTTCCCAGCCCTCTGTGGGGGCCTCCCTGAGGTCCCCTTGTGGGTGCACATAGGGCCCTCTGGAACAGGACACTTTCTTCCCACTCTTATTCTAGCACTCGGAAGAGTGCCCATAGATTTGGGCACTCGGTGACCTTGGGCAGGTAACCTAGCTCCTCCAAACATCTCTAAGAGGGCACTAAAGATCACCTGTGGCACGGAATGGGAGCCCGCAGACCCATAGAAGGTGAGGGGCAGGCGGGAGGGTCTTAGGTTCCCCCAGCTCACAGTCTGTGAGGTGGGAGGCCACCTGTCTAAGTGTCCAATTCTAGAATTCTCAGGAGAGAACTGGCTCCTGGCGGGGGTGGGGGTGGGGAGTCTGTGAGAGAGCATCATGGTGGGTCATTATCGCAGAAAAATTTATTTCAGAAACAAGAAAAGTTCTTGGGGGTGACGGGATCTCTACAGCCGCTAGGCCTGAGGCCTCCCACCCAGACAGCCTTTGGAAAGCAGAGTGTTGGAATTCGGGTTTTGTGTATGTTTGCTGGAATGCTGGTAGGAATTATTGCCCCAGTTACAGCCTCGATTTCCCCTTTGCGTGCGGAAGAGGTCCCCTTGTGCCCCGTCCTTGCGTTCTTGTGATCTACTAGGGCAATCCCGTCTCATCTCTGCAACCTTTCCCTCCACCCAGTGCCCCGCTCCGCAGACAGGCGGGCAGTGCGGGCGTCCGCGCCTCCGGGGGTCCTGGACCGGAGGGCCGGGTGGTGCGGACGCAGCCGTGCCGGCCCGATCGCTCCCGCCGCGCTGCAGCTAGCTCGGCGCACGGCCGCCCCGCCTGCCGCGCCTCCCCGGGCGCCCGCATTAAAGCGCATATGCAAGCCATGAATTATCAACTGAAAGGAGTCAATTACCGGCTCTAAAAACGAGTGTCTGCGCCCGGAGCGCCCCGGGCCATCCGCCTATTTACGGAGCGATTTCCCCCGCCCGGCAAGAGAGGAGGCCTCGGGAGGGGTGGGGGGGAGCCGAAGACACCGAGCCCTAGACTGAGGGAGAGTGGGACCCGAAAGAGGTCCAGAGGCCGGAGCGAGAGAGACAGCCACTAGGTGTGGGGTGGGGTGGGGTGGGGTGCACCCCCTTAAAGAGTGAGGGTCGAGAAGGAAGAAAGGTTGTTCCGGTCCTTCCCCTCTTCAAAGCAGTGAGTCTGAAGTGGGGTCTTCTGAAGTGGGGTCGTAGGGACTTTCAGGCCCTGAAGGTCTGTTTAAGGGCCCATCCTTAGGAAGGATGGCCTCCTTGGCTAGGGTCTTGAAGATAGTTCTGGTGTTCAGACCTGCATAGGGTGAGAGGAGAAGCTATGTCATTCTAGTAAGAAAGTAGGGAGCAGACTATAGCATTGTCTATGGGGGCGGAGAGGGAGGGGGGAAGCAGGCGTGAGGAACAGGGAGTCAGTGTTGGAGTCGAAGTGGGGAGTCTGCATTGCCCTTCAGCAGGGACAGAGCGCTTGGGAAGGTCTTTGGCCTCCTCTCTCGCTCCAGATACCTTCCTCCGGAAACGCTTTTCTTGCCTGCCTGCTATAGTTCATCCTGGTATTCCTATTCCTGTACCCGCCTCCCCTGTAGCACATACCCCCGCCCTGTTTCTTAATCCAGACCTGACTTCCCTAGCAGGCAGGACAGAGCCTTGTCTATCTTGCTCCATATCGCGTTGCCCAGGCAACTCCGTAAAACTTTCAGAAGGAAGGGAGGGAGGGAGGGAGGGAGGGAGGGAGGGAGGGAGAGAAGGAGGGAAGGAAGAAGGGAAGGAGGGAGGGAGGAGTGAAGTAGACTGAGGAGACTTTGGCCTACCTGTGACCAGGATAGCAGAATGCATAGACCCAAAACAGCTCTGTTTGATCAAATGGAGGACTTCAGGCTGGCACAGTGCAGGGGTGAGAGCACAGGCCAGCGGGAGGTGAGAGGTAAGAGAGGAAGCAGGGATGAGGCAGACAGGTGTCACGGGACCTGAGGCCTTCAGGCATTAGCGCCAGCAATCACTACTAGAGGCTCTTTGCTTCAGGGATCCTGAAATCCTAGACCTCCTCTGCAAGCACAGGACAGGGAAACCCTCAGAAACTTCCCAATCACCTATCCATGCTGGGGCAAGAGAAAGTCTTGGCCTTGGAGTCAAATCCAAGCTTTCTTTTCCAGGGTGTGTGTGTGTGTGTGTGTGTGTGTGTGTGTGTGTGTGGCCAGGCCTCTAACTTCCTGGCCTTAGGTTTCTTACTGAGCACCTGAGTGGGATATTGTAATGTCTAGTTCTCACACTTCCTAAACAGAGCAGCCCTGCCTAGGAGCACTCCCTGAAGCGCCCAAGGAGCCAAGCACCCAGCGGACGAGCTATTGCTCTTCTTACAGGAACTGGAAATTTTTAAAATCAATTTTCAGATGGTGACATTCCAAGAGGAGGCTGGGATTGGGCAATAACAACATCAAGTTTTGAAAGCCAGCCTGACACACCAGAGCCTTTTTCAAGCCTGTGTCCCAGAGGCCCCTGGCTTTGGTCCATATACCTACAAGCCCGCTAAGTCCTTCCAGTGGGCTGAGTCCAGGTCTCCCCCCCCACCCCCCGTTGTGGAGTGTAGGGGGGGAAGGGGTGTCACAGGAAAGCCAGGGTAGTTTCAGTCTAGCAGAGGCGGCCCCTGGAGTCCTGTTCCTGCTATTGCGTGGGTCAGGTGTCCAGCCTGAGGAGTTTGCAGCCGCCATGCCATTACCAGGCAGCCAGAGGGGGTGTCTGCAAGCGCCAATGCTGGGGTTCCTGAGGCCGCTTGCCTATTAGTTGCTGGTGGCTTCATGGTGATTTATTGGGGCTTCTCCATTTCCCCTTGGTCCGCTATAAACATATTTATACCACCAGAGTGACCGATAAATTTCCCTTATGAATCCCGTTATCTCCCCTATTAACCATCCGTCACCTTTTATGCGGCCACGATGGGCCAGGCCAGGGCACTAGGGCTGGGTGGGAGGCCTGCGGCCCACAACCCCTGAGCACCCGTGAACTCTTCACCTCCCCCACTGCTCCCAGGGCAGCCTCTGCTGTTTCTGAGCCGCTTCTAGGACAAGGACAGACTGAATCAGGCTTGGGGGAGCGATGGGGGGGGTGACTTTGAAATGTGGCTTTCTCTGGGGCCTTGGCTACATGTATGTCTGTGAGAGGGTATCAGATCCTCTGAAACCAGAGTTACAGACAGCTGTGAGCCGCCATGTGAGTGCCCAGAATGGAAGTCAGGACCTCTGGAAGAGCAGCCAGTGTTCTTAACTGCTGAGCCATCTCCCTAGCTCCTCTCTAGGGCCTCTGGATGGGACTTCCTCTTTAGGGTTAACTTGAAGCTCTTCTCCTATGTCTCTGGCTTTGCCTCCTTTCTAGTGGCTATGCATTAGGGAAGGGCTTTCTGGCCCTAAATCTGGTGTCTCCAATCTGTGGCCAGCCTCCCCACATACCTGATGATGGGGGGGGGGTATTCATCCGAGGAAGTTCTGGAAAGCTTGCTAAGGGATAGAAGAAGAAGAGAAAGGTAGGGATGAGCCTCAGTGGAGGGCCAATAAAGAGAAGAGGGCTCACTGGACTTAGGAGTTACCTCCTTTTTCTTTCTTGTTGGGAACCTGTTAACGAGACTCTTGATTTTAACCCTGTGCCTGGGAAGAGGCTCAACAGTATGTGAGCCAAGGGGTGGCAGAGGCGAGGGAGAGCAAAATGTATTTAGTCTTCTGGGTCTGAGGTGCTTCCTAGTTGAGATGGAGGCTAAGCTCTCTGAAGGATGTCTAATTATTCCCATGCCTAGTAACAGTGTCCTGAGTGGTCTGCAGATGGCAGGGTGTGTGTGTGTGTGTGTAAAGAGGATTAGGGGATCTTAGTATGCCAAGAAACAGATTCCCTCCTGACAGGAAAGTCTTTCTGGTATACCTCTCATGATCCATTCATACTGTTTTCCCACACTGACACCTAGGGGAGGCAGAAGCTATTCTGGGAGAAAGGAGTCCTGGGTTCAGTCCCTACTTTGTCACTGACCCTTTCTTGGCCTCTTAGAAAACCTCTAGCTCAGACCCTGGCTTCATACTTCCCTGTTCCATGGCTGCTGTCCCTCCTTGGACCAGAACTCCTGAAGCTGGGGACAGGCAGGGACAAATAGGCCAACCAGTGGCTCTCCTGCAGCTGTTAGCTATGTTATCAGTTTCTGTCACCTCTCACCTCTATCCTTCCCACTCTGTGCATTATCTGTCTGTCTGTCTGTCTGTCTGTCTGTCTGTCTGTCTGCCTGCCTTTGTCCACGGCCTGTCGTTGCTGCCCACTCCAACAAGGCCGTTCTCCCTTGGAGAAAGTAAGGCCTTGAGTATATATATCAGATAGCAGTGTGCATACTCCCGCCCTCTCCGTTTCCACCCCTCCTGCCTTCTCTTTCTCCCACACTCACACATACACACTCTCCCTCAGTCATTTTCAATGTCATAAATTTTCACGTCTCTCCCCTCCACTCGGCTATTACCTGCGCCTCTGTCATCGGGCAGCGCTCTCGCTCCCAGATGGGCTAGGCCATCTCCGCTCTGCAAATGACTAAGGGGGAGAGAGAGAGGCAGGGAAGGAGGGAGAGAAAGGAACAGAGAGATTGAAAGAGAATGAGAGAACGTGGGTGAGCAGAGCCGCCCCAAGCAGAAAGGGAGAGAGCAGTAGCCTTAGGGAGGGACAGTTAGTTCCTAAGTCCCTTCTCCCTCCTCCGAATACTGAGGTCATTGCCACCTGGGAGCTTGCCTGGGCTCCAGACCAAGGTAGAGTGGATGGATTATGCAGTCTGGGGTGTTACCACTCTGTCCTCTGGTAGAGTGGGCCTTGCGGCAGTTTCTCCCCTTCATGCCGATTTCTCTTAGGTGCTAGCTTGCAGGGGTGGGGTGCTACTGCTTCCAAGGAGAGCTAGGTTGAGAGCAGGACTCTTCTCAGCAACCCAGTGAGAAGGGGAGTGAAGAGGAGGAAGGGCCTGGGAGAGCCAGAGTGTCTAGGGTGAGGGGCGTGTTCTCCCCAAAAGGGCCCCCAACGCTGTTTTTGGTTGCTGTTTTTGGTTGCTGTTTTTTTGTTTTGTTTTGTTTTTGAGACAAGGTTTCTCTATGAAGCCTTGATTCTCCTGGACTCTCTTCACAGACCAGGCTGTCCTTGAACTCACAGATAATCTGCCTGCCTCTGCCTCCCCGAGTGCTGGGATTACAGGCATGTGCCACCATTCTCTGCATCCCCCAAGGCTTTTAAGACCCCTCCCCCGAGATGCTGCTGAGAAAGACCTAGGAAAATACACTCCACTGTTGCAAGTGATGACCGTGTATGAGACTCTGGGGTGTACAGACCCTGGGCCTAGAGCAGACACCATGACCTTCTAAAAGTCACCATGACTACTGCTCTCGATACTGCCTGCTGAGTCTCTACCCTAAACTGGCCACGAGTGGTGTGTGTGTATGTGTGTGTGTGTGTGCACATGTGTGATGTAAATATGACCTGCTGTGTTTCTCTCTGTGTCTCTGCCTCTTTTCCTTTGACATGGGGAGGGGGTCTCACTTTGGAACTCACTATGTAGCACAGGCTGGCTCCAAATGCAAGGCAGCTCTTCTACCTCCCAAGTGCTGGAATTACAAATTTGAACCACCATACCTGGCTTGTCTCTTTCTTAGGCTTCCAACAGGGGACAGAGAGATGGCTCAGAGGATAAAAGCATTTACCTTGCAAACTTGAGGGCTAGAGTTTAGATCCCCATCACTCATATACAAGCCAGGCTGTGTGACACACACACACACACACACACACACACACACGCATGCACACACATGCACACACACATGCACGCGAGCACATACACGTGTGTACACACACAGAGACGTGCTTACATGCACAGACAGACAGACACACGCATGCACACACGTGTGCGCGCGCACACACACACACACACACACACACACATATCTCTGGCCCTGTTCTTTCTTCTGTCCCTCCTCTGGCTCCGCCTCCTAGCAGGGCTTAGACTGTGTCCAGGGTCTTTGCCTTCCATCTCCTCTCTCCATAGGGATACCTCATCTCCAGCTCAGGAAGCTGAGCCTGACCATTTCAGCCAGCCCCATATCTCCCCATTAATGTTTGTCATGGCCACCAGGATAGTTACACTGTAGCACTTCCCTGCTCTGTCAGGGTTTGTTTACTTAGCCGTTTACTTGTTTAGCATCTGTCTCTTTCACCACAGTATGTGTCTATGACATCTGGGACCATGTCTGTTCCGTCACCAGAGAGTACCTGCCACACCAGGAGACCCTAGGAAGTACTTGTGAGCGAAGGGTAATGGCACATGCCTGTAAACCCTTTGAAGGGCAGAAGCAGGGGGTTGGGGAATTTGGGGCTAAACTGAACTACTTAGCAGGACCCTGTTTCAAAAACAAAATAAACAAAAACTAGCATCACTGGGAGAGCTGGTGTACACTTCTGTCCTCGGTTTGAAGGGAGCCTGATGCGTATTGAGCTAGGGTGATGGTCTCAAGCTACATGTCCCTCTGAAGAAATCTAGGCATTGTAGATCCCACTCCTGGGGGCGGGAGGGGCGGGATCACCTAGCTTTCAAGCTGGGACTCTAGCTTGTGATGGGTGCCTATGATTCCAGAAAAGTTTGTCCTTGTCTGGACTTCCCTCATCTTTGGGTGAACATATGCATATTCACACACACACACACTTTCACACAGTCACATGGACATAACGTGATCTAAGCCACAGCCAAGGACAAAATGCCTATACGTGCACATAAAACATCAAGGCACACAGAATGGCGCATCCAGTTACTCTTGTTTCTGTATAGGACAGACACAACCCACAGGTGTGTTTGTGATCAGTCTCTCTCTCTCTCTCTCTCTCTCTCTCTCTCTCTCTCTCTCTCCCTTCTCCCAGATATATGCCTTGTATACAGACACATTCATCAAAACCAAATATAAACACTTAGACATCAATGAAGGAGACACCTGTTCCCTTCCTTTTTTTTTTGGTTTTTTTTTTTGGTTTTTTTGAGACAGAGTTTCTCTGTGTAGCCTTGGCTGTCCTGGACTCCCTTTGTAGACCAGGCTGGCTTCGAACTCACAGCGATCCGCCTGCCTCTGCCTCCCGAGTGCTGGGATTAAAGGTGTGCGCCACCACCGCCCGGCCTGTTCCCTTCCTTATGAGTCCATTCTGTGAACAACCTGGGTTCTGAGCACACCACTAGCAGTGGAATTCACCCTCTGGCCTCAGTCCTGCACACACACACACACACACACACACACACACACACACACACACACACTCTTTATCATCCCATCCCTTGTAAGACTCTCAAGCTTCCACAAAGTTACTCTGGCCAGAGGCGTGTCTCAGCTGGAACTGAGATCAGAGCTTGCTCTGTGGACAGGGTCAAGGTTCACTAGGTAGATGGAGGTGAGAATCTTCCAGGTCAAAAGTCATTCGAAGGCTGATTTAAAAAAAAAATTATTTGTTTGTTTTATGTTCTGTCTCTCTGTTCACAAATCCACTTACCCCTATTCGTACCATCTCAAGCAGCTGCAGGTAGGACCAAGACTCAAGGTCCGCATCATGAGCCTCTGCAGCTGGTGGAAGGTGTATGGGGGGGGGGGCGGGCAGGTGGGGGCCGAGCCTGGGCAGATAGCTGTGAGGTACGTTTCCATCTCTGCGGGTCGGGCAGGCGAAGCCATTTCCAATCTGCTCTCTATCATTTTCAATATCATTAATCCCAGACACTCTATTTTCCATGCCTGCGCAGCCAGGCCCCCGAGTGTGCGCCGCGTAAAGTGACACATATTCATCACCGGCTCGTGGCGCCGGCACCGACGCTGATACAATATTAGCGTTGCCCCCCTCCGCATGGGGCCCGCTCCGCCCGGCTCCCCGATGGCACGAATCCATCACCTGGAGCCCGTGTCACTTTCCCCAGCAGCCACATTTGTTTGGGCACTTAGGAGGTAATTGTGGCACATTAGCCAGGGTGGGGAAGGGCAGGGCGCTAGGCCTTTGCAAAGCGGAGGAGACTGATACATCTTCACATACAGCCCCATCCCATCCTGGCCTGTGCCAGAACCTGGCTTTGGCTAGTTTCCTAGAAACCGCGCAATGCATGGGAACTGACCCAGTGTTGGCGAGGTCAAATCTGGGCCTACCAGGAAGTCTGAGAGGCCCAGGTCCAAGCCTTTTCTTGCCAATATGATCCGGTCCCAGCACTGGAACAGGTAAGGCAACCTGAATGCCACTGGTTTCATACGGTTGAGAGTGCCCACACTGAGGGAAACTCTGGCCCGGGCCTCAAAAGGGGAGACTCTTACTCTAAGAACGGTGACAAGGTTCAGTCCTCAGGAACCCTAACTGAGTCCCCACGGCAGGGATGTCACCCAGCCTAATTACTAGACGTTGGCTGGATCCAGTTCTTCTGGGAGGACTGCCTGGAGGTGGTGAGCTTTTGGGTACAGGGAGTCTGAGCGCACACGGGAGAAGGGAAGAGCAGCAGCCAGGGTCATTGATCTGAGCAGAGGCCAGACCATGAAAGGGCACGGGTTCTCTCTTCCTCGTCCACAGGGATAACACCCATTAACCCTGTCAGTAGACAAATTGTCCGTCTTGTCAAATTTCCATTTAAAATGCAAACTCGATTTGACAGTGTAAACGGCGTGGAGGTGGGAGTGGATAATCCAGTGGAGGCTCGTTATCGGGGGCGGCCCAATGAGAGGGGTCTTCTGGGACGGCCTAACGAACCTGCCATGATGAACCCTCCCAGCCTGTTAATATCCCCGTCATCCACTCGATACTCTGACTGGCCTGTCGTACTGCTCACCCCTGCAAAAAGTCCGCAGGGCCCCAGCTATCTACCATCCTCCGTCTAAAGGCTTTGCAGTTATAGCTGAGAATCCATCCCTGGCCCTCTATCTGGCTCCTCAGTAGGTTGTTTAAACCAACCATCCTTTCCCAGGGCTCACTGGGACCCTGGACATGTATCATCCTACAGGACTCAGACTGTAGCTGTCATGTGAGTTAGAATTATCAACCAGCGGAGAAACTGGAGGCTCAGGAGGCCATCCTGCCTGAAGGGGCCGGCAGAGCAGTGGCTTCTCTGGGAAATCCATCAGACTCCACCACCAGTCAGGCTTGCATCCGCTGCTCTGCGTTCTGCCTTGGTTGTCAATGGCTGTCCTTTCCTTAGCGTCCCTGGCTTCAGTGCTGTCACTTGCTATGTGAGGTTAGGAAAGTGACATCTTTCAAAGCCTCATTTGCCTCATCAGTTTGAGGGGAGGAAAAAAAGTGAACGACGGTTGAGAATTTTAGTAAAAGTTTATGGCTTAGTGAATACCGATAACCACTCCAGTGATGCCTGCAGATGGCTTGGGAGGGCAAAGCAAGGTGGGAAAAGAACTTCCAGGACTAGGAGACCCCTGGGCTTCTCAGCTTCATGCCCAGGCTGCTACAATGAGAAAGAAACCCATGGTTACTCTCCGGGGGCCTGGAGGTTTTCCATCCCAGGGAAGCGTTCTGGGACAGGGGCAGCTACTACCCGCCCCACTGTCTCCTGCCCTGCATATAGCCGGGCTATTTTCTTCTACCCCTAAATCAGATGACAGATGAGTACGAGGCCCAGAAGAGCAGCCATGGGTAGCTAAGGGTCTGGAGTTTCACCTTATCTCCCAGGGCACCATGGCCCTGCTCGTGCATATAGAGTTTCCAGCCAAGCTACACTTGTCCCTGCGGTGACATGGGGAGTTATGCTGCCTGAACAAGCTTGGAGTTGGCACTCAGTGACCTTATGCAGTGTCCTCTCTGGGTCTTATTGAGGACTATCACTTCCCAGTTTTAGCTCATTTCCTGCCAGTCCTGTCCAGATACCAATGCGGTAGCTCTGTACTTTCCTACCTACTGTGATTTCTTACTTCCTCTGGGGTTGATTTGAATCTCTCTGCTGGCATTCAAGGCCTCAGTTCATCTTCTGTTTCTCTCGTGACAGTTTCCTGAACTCCCCTATCTCATTTGCCAGCCTTGAGTTACCCCTTACCCTCATATCTTCATTTGGTCTGCCTTCTATATCCAGCAGGCCTCTCTGCCTTTCCTCACCTAGTTTTATCAGCGATCTGGAAGGGACCCTAGACCCTATCTTGGGGCTAGGGTAGCTAAAGAGGAACAGTGTAGGGGTAGATGGGATTCCCTGGACTCCCTCCATTTGTCTGCCCAAGCATCCTTTGAGGCTGGCCTAATTCCCTTCAGAGCCCAGCTCCCCGTCTTCAGGGTGATGCTTAGGGAGCTGAGAGACCAACGCTAATGCCTAAGAAAGTCGTGGGTGGATTAGAAAGCTAGGGGGATTAGGGCCAGAGCCGCAGGCTGATGCTTGAGCTGAGCCCCCCCTCCTGAGGAAGAGGAGGCTAATCCTGCTTAGCGACTGAGGAGAAGAAGCTGCTGTGCTTAGGGAGCCTCCTTCATCCACTGAAGCTGCTGGGCCCAGCAGACTCAGAAGAAAGAGCATCATCAGCTCTCTCTGTCCACCACCTTTCTTTCTTTTGTTTTTTTTTTTTTGTTTTTGGAGACAGGGTTTCTCTGCGTAGCCTTGGCTGTCCTGGACTCACTCTGTAGACCAGGCTGGCTTTGAACTCGCAGCGATCTGCCTGCCTCTGCCTCCCGAGTGCTGGGATTAAAGGCGTGCGCCACCACCGCCCGGCCCCACCACCTTTCTTTGCCCTGAAAAAGTTTTCAACCTGCTGTAACCCTCCCACACCACCTTGTCCAGCCACATCCCCAACTATTTTTTTAAACATTTTTTGAAATTGTGACACACACACACACACACACACACACACACACACACACATGCGCGGGGGGGGGCATGCCTATGGAGTCTAGAAGAGAGGGCTGCAGCTCCCCTGGAGCTGGAGTTACAGCAGTTGTGAGCCTGTGGACATATGTGTTTGGAACCAAATCCAGGTCTTCTGTAAGAGCAGTAAGTGCTCTTAAACCACTGAGCTTTCTCTCCACCCCCACCCTACCCCTTAACTTTTCTAACTACCTATGTCTCCATGCACTGAGCTATCACCTCCTATGGCCATCCATCTATTCCGTGCTGCCCAGAAAGTCTGTTGTGGGTGTCCTTGGGGGCTGTTGGGTTTATTTGTTCATTCCTGCAGCTCCTGGCAGTGTTTGCTACTGACCACTCCCATTTGAGTTCCTCCTCTGGGGTTGTCCTCAGCTGCTCTCCCAAGACTACAGCCCTGCCCCCCCAGCCCCCCCCACCCTCCTCAGGTAGAGTCTATAGATGACAATGTAGTACAGAGTAGGAAAACATTACCCCCACCCCCCACCCCCACCCCAGTTCAGTCTGGGACAACTCTGAAAGGCCATCGTAGCACCAGACTGGGCTGTGGAGTTGCCTGAGTCTGTCACTGTACCACACTGGACCTCCTCCTCCAACACTGCTGCTCCTGCCGTTGCTTCCCTGAGCATTCCCCATAAGCTTCACACACACTCACACGCACGCACGCACACACGCACACAATCTCTCACTCTTCACTTTCTTCTTTACATTCTTCGTTGGAGGATGGATGCAGATTAGGCTGGCCCATAAAAGGCCCGGTTGCAGCTGCTCCTGACCTGGATGCTAGGTGTAGGAGTGGGCCAACAGCCCTTCACTGGGCACTAATCCTCTGGGCTCCTTTGGTTTCAATGGGGTAGTGTTGGAAGCCACATATACTAAAGCCGGGGCTAAGGTTCTGTCATGGAGACCCAGTCTGAGATCCTGGCCTGAAGGAGGCCTTGAGGAAGTGAAAGAAGAACAAGAAAATCCTCACCCGAGGGTTTAATATGGAGCTCGATTCCTGGGAGTTTGGTCTGAGTGGAAAAGGGAACTGTGGCTTATGTCTTCTTCTTCCTCTTCTTCTTCTTCTTCTTCTTCTTCTTCTTCTTCTTCTTCTTCTTCTTCTTCTTCTTCTTCTTCTTCTTTAAAGATTTATTTATTGTAGATCAGTGTTTTATCTGCCAAAGAAGGCATGAGATCACATCATAGATGGCTGTGAGCCACCATGTGGTTGTTGGGAATTGAACTCAGGACCTCTGGAAGAGCAGGCAGTGCTCCTAACCACTGAGCCATCTCTGCAGCCCCCCC
>OU015754.1:50972883-50983577 GCA_907169655.1 Acomys percivali | reverse complement strand
TGCAAAAGGCCTGGTGGCTGGGGCCATAGTCCCAGTGCAAAAGGCCTGGTGGCTGGGGCTAAAGTCCTAGTGCTAAAAGGCCTGGTGGCTGAGGCCATAGTCCCAGGGCTAAAAGGCAGACACAGGAGTCTTCTGGAGTCTTGTCAGTTGGTGAGAGACCTTCAAAACATAAGGGGGAGAGTGATAAAAGAAAATACTAGATGTGTTTCTAGCTCTGGTCTCCGTATGAACATATGTGCAGGTGTGCCTAGAAGCATACAACACACACACACACACACACACACACACACACACACACACACACACACCGCTTAGGTATGTTGCAAGATCTGAGTTCAATCCCGATTATAAAAGAAGAAAAAAATAAAAACAAACAAGCAAACAAAAAGCAGAACAGAAAAGGCAGCCTGAGTACCCCGTGCCCTGCCCTGCTCTAAGCATTTCATAGGTGATGATTTGTTTATATACTAAACCCCTTAAAGTAGCTAATGCCATCTCGGCGTTAAATGCAGTAATGATACAGGCTCAGAAGATAGCACAGCCAGGAACTGGAGGAACTCTCAGGAGTGAGTTCATCACGTGACAGATGCTGCTGCTGGTAGAACTGGGTACAGCAATAGCAAGTGCTACATAAAAGTGAAGACAGCGTTGAGTTGCAGGTGGCAGGGATGCTCATGGGGGTGGCCTGGGTGGTGGTTGGTGGTAGCAAAGGAGGAGGTGAAGGTGACAGGGTATGTAGGGACATAAGAACAGCATTCATTGTCACCTATAATCCCAGCACCTGGGAGGCTGAGGCAGGAGTATGTTGAGTTTGAAGCCAGGTTGTTACCTAGTGAGACTCTATAAATAAATAATAAAACCAACCTGAAAAACAGTCATTGGCTGAGCTCTGCTTTATGGCTGAAAGGACCAGGCCCTTCCCAGTTCTTTAGGGTGTCAGGGAGGACTGGCTTTTAGCAAGACTAAAATCAAGAAGTGAGCAACAATACCATGTTCTATTGATCAGCTAGAAATTCTGGGTCCCAGATAGTGAAAAGGAGGAAGACAGACAGTGTTGCTGGGGTACACGCTGGGGCTTGCTGGTTTTTCTCCCTGCTTCTCCTGGTGTTTGGCACTCTCTAACTCTAGTAACTATCCAGTCTATCTGCTCCTGACAGTGGTCCCCACTAACAGGGCAGACGCCATAGGCAAGCCGTCCATCCCATTGTGGGACTCTGCTGGCCTTGCTTGCCTAGTGCAGGCCTGCCTGTCTCTTGCTGGCTGCTGCACCGAGCAGAGAAGTCTTAATAGAGAATCCGTTTCTGTGCTGCAGCTCCCCGCCCCACCTGCCCATCCCTATTATCAGCACCATCAACGGCAGCAAATGACACTCTAGGAATCTTGACTCCAATCTGATGCCTGGTCCCCAGGGGCCTCAGAGAGGCACAGGCCAGCCAGGCTGGGGGGCTGGGGAGGGGATGTGCAGTAATAGGATGTGGCCGAGGATAGTCTATTAACATTGCTGGAAACGTTGATGAGCCCCCTTCCTGGCCCCTCGTCATCCCCATCCTCACTTAGCCAGGTACCAAGGAGGCCTTGGTGGGGGTAGTGGGTAGCTTGTGGAGCTGGGGGTGGGATATGCTATCTTTAAGTCCAGATATCAGGCTCTGTTGGGGGCCATAGGACTTAGAGGAAGGTCAAGAAAGGAGGCTACTCAACCCTTTAGCCTTCTGACCACGGCTCTGGGAGGAAGAGGGGGCAGTGCCCTTTCCGGGAAGTGGTATGTGATTTTTCCTGTTTCCAACACAATGGGTCTTGGGGCTCTGAGTCTGGAAGGAGCCTCAGGGAACAGTCCTCCCACCCAGGCTCCCTTTCCCTGCCCCTTGAACACAAGCAGCTCACTTCCTCCCTGGGACACTTGCTTCATAGCTAAGAGCTTCATCTTTTGAAGTTCTGATTGGCCTTTCTTAGTACCAGCATCCTGAGACACCTAGAGGTCACTTACCCACATGACAGCGTCCCTGGGTTTGGAGAGGTCTCAAGTCATGTCTCCTGGACTGTCACAGTTCCTCATGGCCACAGATCTTTTAGCCTGTGTGTGATGTGTGTACCTTCTACTCAAGTTACAGAAGAGGCAGGGGAGGTGGCAGAGAATACCCTGGATGAATGAACGCAGAACACTGGCATTCCAACCAGTCCAGTTGCTTTGTGACCCTGGGAGAGCTATACATTGCTACCCTCACTGCCTTTCCTTGGCCTGCCCTCTCTCCAGGGCATGAGCTAGGAGTGGCAGCACACACCCATATTCTCAGTGCCTGGAGTAAAGAGGCAGAACCACCAGGAGCTCAAGGTCATTATCTGCCACATAGTGAGTTCAAGGGCAGCCTGGGCTACATGAGACCAAGTCAAACAAACAACAAACAAGCAGACCCCAAATTTGAAGAGACGACGAAGCTCCTCAGGAGATGGAGCAGTTCCATAGCTCGACGCTTTGGGAAGCTGTGCATTTAATGCTTGAGTTAACAGCCCTTCTGCCCATGAAAATCGCAGCACCAAGGGGAAGGGAGAAAACGGAGCAAAATGAAGAACGTGATGTTGGGCCTGGCTGTGTGTGACAGACAAACGAGTGAGAGGTTAGAACTCGGGGCTCTGTTTCTTCCTGGAGGGTGCTTGGCAAGTTGGAAGCCAGAGCACTTGGGCCCAGCAAGGCCAAGCTTCTTGCCTGGCTTTGCTACAGGAAGGAGAGGTTGTGACTAGCTGGATCAGGAAGGGTGAGGAAAGCTTGCTGCCCCTCCCCCAAGTCTGGGCTTCTAAGCATCACGCAGCCGAACAGCAATCTGTTCTGCCCACTGCCTCCACCATGGCCCACAGTCCAGAGGGCACAGACGGTCAAGCTGTTCGCCTCTGCTGAGTGGCTGCCCTTGGTGCCCCCAGCAGGGGCCTGGCCATCAGTCACAGGGCTGGCCGTCCTCAGGGATGGATATAGAGCCTTATGGGCAGGGATAGATGCAGACTGTGGTGGCAGGCAGCAGGCAGCAGTGGCCTCTGCTCATGGGCCCCCTTGGTAGCCTCTATTCCCTCTGCAGCTCCCCTGACCCACTTTACTCTTCCTCAGTTCACTGGTACCATATTTTCTTTCCCTACCTCCTGTCACCTGCCAGCCTCACCTGTCTTGTTCGGTGCGCTCTTTCTTCTGTGACCCTGTGATCTCTTCCTTCTCTTTGCTCCCTGGTCCCCAGTCTGTGGGTCACAGTGACTCAGGCTTAGTTTTTGTTTGTTTGTTGGAGACATGGCTTCTCTAGGTAGTCCTGGATGTCCTGGAGCTTGATATGCAGACCAGACAGCCCTTGAATTCACAGCGATCCACCTGCCTTTGCGTCCCAAGTGCTGGGATTAAAGGTGTGCAGCACCACACCTTACCTTTAGTTTGTGAGGCCTCTACTCAGCCTGACCAGCTCCTCTCCCAGTTAACTATAGAAGATTATAGCCCCAGGATATAAGGTTTTTTTTTTTTTGTTTTTTTTTTTTAAATCTGACGTAGGACTTCCAGGAGTCAGAGGAAGAAGCCTTGTACCCCGGAGGACGCAGAGAAAGCCTCTGGGGGCGCTTCAAGAAGAATGCATTTCTGAAAGTCTGACAGCAGGGGGCGCTGAATCCTTAGTACTTTTGGTTTGTCTTTAGTCTTAACAAGCTATAAAGCTGGCAATTACCCAAAGGAACAAGTGTCCAGTGTGTTGTGGGTGGGAACCTAGAGGGTCTTCGCCGGGGTGAGTTTGTTCTAGTCTGATGCTGATCCAGGCTGTTAGGTTTTTAAAGAAACTTTTACACGCTCCTTAAGTTTTTTTTTTTTTTTTAACTTCTTTATTTTATTTATTTATTTATTTATTTATTTATTTATTTATTTATTTATTTATTTATTTATGTAGCCCAGGTTGGCCTTGAACTCCTGACCTTCCTGACTCTGTCTCCTGAGTGCTGCAATACAGACATGTTCTACTATGCCACCTCATACAATGTATTTACTTGCAATCCTGCAAAAACATAAATAAGGTGGGGGGGGCTTGGACTCCCCCAGAGGAGTGGGGCACTACTTCCCTGGAGAGTGTCATTTACATTTTCCTCAGCCCTAAGAGAGGCTAGGTGTTTGGGGAGAGATAAGTGAGACCTCCACTACAGACCCCTAGGAATCCTTCCTGATCCACAGGCAGTGTCCTGGACCCACTGATCTCTTCTATCCACGTCAGCTTAAGAAGGAAGCAAGTCTTCCTGTCCCTGTAATGTCTCTGTAAACTTCTTGTCAGGTGCACAGAAGAGAAGGACAAGTCTGGGAGGGGAGCGACTTCTCTCTGTGGCAGATTGACAGTGGGAACTTTTTTTCTTTTTGGTTTTTTGAGACAGGGTTTCTCTGTGTGGACTTGACTATCCTAGACTTGCTTTGTAGACCAGGCTGGCCTCAAACTCACAGCAATCCCACTGCCCCTGCCTCCCAAGTGCTAGGATTAAAGGCGTGCACCACCAGGACCCTCTTCCCCCCTTGCCCCCTCCCAGCCCTGATAACAATGAGAGCTTTTATAAATTGTATGCACATTATAGAAGGCAGGAGAGGGTTGGAGGAGAGAGTGCCTAAACTTGGGGTGAGGTCAAAGTGACTATGTGACATGGATTCCAAGAAGGGGAAGCAGGCCTCAGGCCTGTACTGTCACTGTCTTGGTCCTAAGAGCATGAAGGGTCATTGTCACCGTCCTCAGGTGCTCTGTGATGGGCTGGCAGGCAGGTCCAGCAAGGGCCTGGGGAAGACCCAGGCATCTGGAGACAGAGGCTGTTAGGGGAGACTTCCTAAAAAAGCTAGAGATGGGGAGAGGGCTTCAGACAGCTCTGTGATCTGGGGCAGGCAAGAAAGATGGCCTGCAATAGTTCTTTCAGGGCATAGCAACACCTTTCTAGGCCTCCCAGGATGCTGGGAGCTGGAACTGAGGCCCCCACCCTCCACTCTAAATAGACCATGGGAGGTTGGTAAATATTGTAATCAGATTAGCGAGTAGAAAAGGCAGAGATGATGGTGGGAAAATACTCTGGCTGAGCTAGCCCCTAGCTCAGGCCTGGGAATCCAGCCCTTCTCATGTGGCCCCACAGCCACCCTGGCTTCCTACCCTCTGTAGGCCTTGGTAACTTCCTGGCACTTGGCCTTCCCCGGGCCTGGTAGAAATTTCTGTATCCTGGGTCTCCCAGCCTAGGGAAGAGATGGTTACACTAGTTCCTCAGGGTCCCAGACTTTTGGGTGTGTGTGTGGGGAACCTTTCCTTTTTTCTGGCCACTGTGCTCCTCACCTGTGAGATTCTAGGATGGTCATGTATAGTGGGAGTGTTTGCTGGAGGAAAACCTACAGCTCCTCAGGGATGAGCCAATCACTTTCCTCTTCTGCCTTCTCTATGGCTGAGCTGAGTTCATGTCAGAGGCACAGGGAAGCCTGGGTAGATGGATCAGGAGCCAGACACATCCAGTGAAAAGATTGAGCTATCTGGTCCTCCTAAGAGAGGAGGGCCAGGGGAATAGGAGCCAGCGTTCTGTAGAGCTGGATATGGGGGAACTGGGTAATAAAAACCGGGGGGATTGAGGTAGAATTAGGGCTGGGAATTAACAGAGGTAGAGTGGGGTACCCGAGGCTTGAGAATCTGGGTGTGTGGGTGAGAAGGGGGGGGGGAGCCAAAGGGTTGGAGGCCAGAAGGTTTTAGTCTAGAGAGATATTGGGAGGTGTAGGATTTAGGGTACCAGGAAATTTAGGAGCTGGATGTTAAAAACTGGGGTGTTGGGGGATGGAGAGATAGCTCAGAGGTTAAGAGAAGAGCCTGCTCTTCTTTAGGTCCTGAGTTCAATTCCCAGCAACCATATGGTGGCTCACAACCATCTATAATGAGATCTAGTGCCTTCTAGTGTGCAGGTGTACATGCAAGCAGAATACTGTATACATAATAAATAAATAAACAAACAAATCTTAAAAAAAAAAAAAAAGAACTGGAGTGTTAGGGGGTGAACATCATGTATTAACAAGAAGAGGTTGAAATGTCTGGGGGATGAGGAACTAAGGGAGTAGACCAACTGGACCTGGAGAAAAGTAGTAAAGACCTCTCCTGGGCAGAGGTCTGTCCAGGGAGATGAGAGTGCAGGGCAGTCCCAGGCCAGACCCCCTTTAGCCCCTGTGTCCTTGCTGAGGCCACTGGGGGCAGGCAGCGGTTTCTCCTTGTTGGACTGTCAGAGCGGGTTAGGCTTGGGGGAATTGGTTCTCTGGATCATCTCCTGGGAGCTAGCCCCTCCTGGCAGCTTTGTTTGGCAAAAGCGCAGGGATTAGTAGGGCTGCCCCCACACCACCTCCCAGCCCCGCCAGCTCCTGGTGCTTTCATCCTCCTCCCGAAGGTCGCTAAAGCCTCAGTGCTTTGAGATTAGGCCCCCACAAAGGGGCCCCTTGTGCTCTAGCCAAGCCTTGGGGGCAGGAAGAGGAGGGGGGTCCCAAGAACTCAGTGCAGGCCAAGCCTTGGAGACAAATCCTCTCCCTTCCCGGAACATCCTGAGTGGTCCTCAAGCCAAGGGCAGAAGACCCCCTCCCATTTCCCCCATCCCTAGCACCAAGAGTTTGTCTCCATCTGAGCCTTTTGAAGGAACACCCCAGGATAGTTTGCCTCCTACAGCCTTAGGCATCTCCAGGTGCAGCTGGGAGGTGGAGTAAGGCAGAGAGTGCTAGGGGAGCAAAGCAGAGGCTGGATGGATAAAGAACACTGACCCGGCCTGTCCACTGAGCAGTCAAGGAGACCAATGTGGCAAGAGGAGCTCCTGGGTCTGACAGAGCTGAGGCAAGAACGTGGAGGCGCAAGGGGTGTGGTAGTCCACACACACGCCTGTAATCCCAGCACTCAGGAGGCAGAGGCAGGTGGCTCTCTTTGAGTCTGAGGCCAGCTTGGTCTACACAGAGAGACCCTGTCTCAAAAAGAAATGTGGAGGGTTTCACTATTCACCAAGTTTCTGAGCCCAGGGTCAACAGGAACACTGGACAAAAAGGAATGACTCACTCTGTGCAGACGAGTGGCATTTGCGTTTCATAGGCCAATCAAAAAGTGTTTTACATGTGGGTACCCGTGTAAAAGTGCCCCACAAAGGCATAAAGGGAAAGCTACCAACTGCTATCAGTACCATTTCATAAAGGAAAAGATATCTTGGCATAAGGAATTGGAAAGGTATAATCCTAGAATAGAGTTGAGTCGGTTAATGTGCCTTTATGAAAAATTTCCTACCCAGAGCTTTCTTATAATTTATTGGCATTTGGGTGAAGTGTCTCCAGACTTTGAAGGAGGTGCTTGCTTCAAGGGGTTGAGGGTCCTAGGTTTGTGTACTCATATCTCCTAGGCTGGAACTCTGCCCACCCCCCCTGCAGCAGCAGCAGCAGCAGGTGGGAGAGGCAGTTGTTGGAGGTGTGGCACTAGCTGCTCTGCAGAGATGGGGCTCTGCAGAGATGATGGCTCTGCTAGTCTTGGCTTCCCCATGGCCAAGGAGACGGAAGAGGAAGGGGAGGGGAGCGGGTCTGACTGTCGGTCGATAGAGGGAAATTTCTTCCTGTCTTCTTGCTCATAAAATGTTTGTGGTCAACATATTGCACAACATTCCCAGAGAGACCACAAAAGGCGGTGCTTGGCTAGCAGGGTCAAACAGAGCACACGGAACCCGGTCTGTCTGATCATTGCACGGCCGGGTCACTTGTGTGTGTGTGGGGGGGTGGCTAGTGATAAGGAGGAGGGGCTCAGGGTAGCTGAAGTGGTGGTGGACATTGACAGCAGCAGGAAAAACATCAAAGGTGCCCTATAAATCCCTCTGAGAAAGTGACCCTGTTTAGAGGACTGCTGGTGAACGGTAAAAGCTGGTAGAATTAGCCAGTTCTTATGTAGCATTTACCAGGCATTGTGCTGAATTTCAACCCAGTTAACCCCTTATGACGGCCCTGGGGGTTAAGTATGATTATTTGATTACCTCTCCCATTTTATAAGTAAGAAAAGATAAGCACAGAGGTTAAGTGACTTGTCTGAGGTCATGTGGCTAATAAGTAGCAGACCCTAGATTTGCACCTAAGTGGGCTGGCTCTGGTGTCTCAGCACTGTTTACCACAGACTCCTTACCAAGAGCCTGAGCAAAGCCTCCTTTAGAGTTGCCACTGTTCCCTGGCCTTATCCTCCCACTGCAGGGCAGCTTCGCTGTTTTCCTGGGATTCAGAACCCTCACGAGGTACTTGTCTTGTAGGCATTCGCCAGAAAGGAAGTGTACCCTTGCCTCAAAGTGGTAGCTTTAAAAATTAAAAAAAAAAAAGTGCCCACGAATCCCTTTTTCTTATCTGCTAATTGATATTTTCTTTTGAGAATTCCATATGTGAGTGTGTTGTATTTGCATAATTTTCACTCATCATCTCTCATCTCCAACTCTTCCCATCTCCCAGCCCTGCCCTGTCTACTCTTCTGTTTTTATCACACGTGCACGCACGCGCGCGCGCACACACACACAGGCCTACCAAATGCATTCCTTCTGTGTTACCCATATATACATGTTTGTTTAGGGCAGATCTCTTGAGACTGAATAAATTTATCATGGGTTTGTGCTGCCTGGAGACAACTGACTCTCCTTCCCTTGGCTACCTGCGGTTCCTCATCTAGGGGTTAGGGTTAGGGTCTCATAGACTTTCTCCCTTCTCATGTCCATAAATTCTGTAATGTAATTTCCTTTGACAGGTGGAGCTTATTTTTCTTTCCTCCATGCATGGACTGGACTAGACTTAATTACTTGCTTATGATGATCAGAATTTGGCAGAAGGGATGGGATGTCACCTTAAAGTTTTTTCTTTTTAAATTACATTGTGTGTGTGTTCACCTGTGTGCCATGGTGTGTGTGTGTGTGTGTGTGTGTGTGTGTGTAAGTCATAGGACAACTTACAGGAATTGGTTTTCTCTTTTCACCATGTCAGTTACCACAAGGGTCACTGGGACCAAGCTCAGGTGGTCAGCGACAAGTGCCTTTACCATTTATTACTGAACCATCTCACTGGCCAATTTATCGCTTTTGAGAATAACATATTAAAGGTATTAAAGATTCACATTCTCTCCCTCCCTCCCTCTCTCTCTCTCTCTCTCTCTCTCTCTCTCTCTCTCTCCCTCTCTCTCTCCACAGCTGACAACACTACTTGAAACCAGCACCAGCCACTAGGCATAGCATGAGCCTTCCTGGAAGAGGACTCTCCTGCCCCAGTGGAGACTGACAGCCTGGCCCTAGATACCAACACGACCCGACTGTGGCTTCACAAGACCCTAGGCCAGAACCACCCAGCTAAAGCTCTTCCTGGATTCCTGACTCTCAGAAACTGATTCAATAAAAGTTTGTTGTAGGTTTCTATGCAATCTTTGTTTTGTTTTGTTGAGGTTGAATGTTATTATATTGCTTAGACTGACCTGGAGCTTGAGAAAACCTCCTACCTCAACACCCCCTAGCTGCTGAATTACAAGCTTGCACCACTATGTTTAGCCACAACTGTCCTGGGGTAAAGCATTGAGGCAAGCTGAGTTCTTTGAGAGGTTTGAGTAGGGCCCAGGCTCCATAGATGCTATTTTGAGCCCCTTCTGTTCCTGGATTATCTTCTTTTCTGTAATGCCCACAGCTGCATTTGTGGGGTCTCTTAGCATCTTTCAGGCTCTGTTTAGAGTCCTCACCCAGAAGATCTCACACACACACACACACACATACACACACACACACACACACATACACCTGTGTCTCCGTGTGTGTGTATGTGTGTGTGTGTGTGTGTGTGTGTGTGTAGCAGGAGAGATATATATGCAGTGTGTGTTAATTGCTTTCCTGTAGCATGGGGCATTCGCTGAGCTGTATTTCTGTATTATCTGGAGAGAATATGGTTGTCTGCAGGATAGCTATGTCAGATGGCCCAGGGTGGGAACCTAGGTACTTCATCTATGTGTCTGTGTTTGCTAATTCTGGGATGTGTGTCTGGGTTTTCAGGAGCAAGCATTTGGAGAGCCTGAGCTGTGGTCCTCAAAGGGTTAAGGGAAACAGGCACCACCATAACTCTTAATCATAGCTTTGCAAGCTTAGCCAGTGCCCCTGTTGAAAAATGTTTCAAAAAGCAAAATAAATGATCTTTTAGTTACAGAAGTATTGATTTTGCCCACATCTAGTAATAAAGAGCAAGTCACCTGTAGCTAAAACTCTTGTAAAATATATTTTATACTCTAATAGTCTGCAGATAGAGTCACCCGCTGAGCACAGATGACAAATCTCCCCAGTGCGGCCTGCGCCCCCCATATTTCACGTCAGGGACACAGTGGTGGCGCAGGCAGCAAAAGAACTGGGCCTCCCCGCGGGTGAAGACATGGCCTGGTTGGCTGGAAGAAAAGAAAAGAAAAAGCCAGGTTCTTAGCACATAGAGCTCCCCTGCCCCTACCCTGGGCCCTCAGCATTGGCTTGGGTCGTGATGGAGGCTTATAGCAGACAGATTACTCCTCTTATGTGTAGATGGCACAAAGAGCGCCCCTAGTTTCTCCAAGCAAGGTGATGTTTCTCTATACCACTCAGTCACTCAGTTTTAGAAAGCTGATGGTTTGGGAATGTGGAGGCTGGATTTATGAGGAGAGAGAGAGAGAGAGAGAGAGAGAGAGAGAGAGAGAGAGAGAGAG
>OU015754.1:50939976-50968114 GCA_907169655.1 Acomys percivali | reverse complement strand
TGTGTGTGTGTGTGTGTGTGTGTGTGTGTGTGTGTGTGTGTGTGTGTTTATGGTCCCACCTGAGACAGGTGCATGTGTTGTATGTGCATGAAAAGCGAGCCCCGAGTACTTGGCCTCTCCAAGTGCATCCTGCTGTCAGAAGTTCCACCCTACACAGGTTGAGCTTGGGTGGTGAGTACTGAGTGCCGGCTGTGTGCGGGTGTGGTGGGTTTTCACATGCTTATCCAGCTCAACCTTGATGTGACAGCGCGGGGAGGGGAGGGGTGGGAGACAGAGCGCCCCTTAAGACATCGCAGAGCACCCGCAGGGTCAAGATCCTGGGAGACCAAATAGACGTAGAGAAAGATTTCTCAGTACTCCTCATCTCCACGAGAATTGACCTGCTGCTTCACCCGCCTAAGATCCCGAGACTGGGAGCCAGCCAGTGAAGGATGATGTTCTCGGGGAAATGATGAACACTGGCGGGTGGTGGGGGAGGCGGAGGCGGCTGGGGGTGGGGTAGGGGAGCGCAGCTCCTCTAAAGGTTTGACCCGGGCTGCCTTAGGCCCTGAGCTGTGCAGCAGATCTAGAGGGTCTGGGCGGGGCCGGGACGAGAGTGGCGTGTGATTGGCAGCCAAGGGGGCCAGTAGGGAGCGCGCGGCCCCGCGCCTCGCGCCCGGGAAATGCTGTTTAAAACTCCAGCTCCTGTCGCGACGCGCGTAGATGGCAGCGGCGGCGGCGGAGCAGGCCAAGGAGACCAGGTGTGAGCGGGCGGGGCTGGCGGGATGCAGCTAGGAGGGGCACCGGGCCTGGCGGGGCGGGGAGGGCACAGGCCGTCAGCTCCCTCCTCCCTTTTTGCGGTCCTGCTGTCTGGGACATGGTCTGGAGGCTCGGAAAGTTTGCAGAGGGCGAGAGAGTTGGAAGGCGACAGACACTGAAGAGGAAAAGGAGACTAGATCCGAGGGAGGCGGAGGGAGCCGCAGAGGGAGAAAAAGGGAGCGATCCCCAGGGCTGAAGACGAAGGCAGAATTAGCAACCCAGGGAGACATAAGGAAAGAACTAGAAATTCCGAGGCAGAGTGGAGGTCGAGTCGTGGGCAGAAAAGCGCTGGGGCGGAGACGGAAGCCTCGGCCGCCAAGACGCAGGCACCCGCAGAGAACGCTTCGGATCCGTCACGGTTTTGCCTCATTTGGAAGATATTACTTCGCCCCTGAAAAAAAATAAATACAAAAAAGGTTTGGATATTAAGCGGAGACAAATCCTTTTCAGTTTGGAAGGGGGCGGCAGCGGGGGGGCTGGCTGGGGTAATGCAGATCAGATGCGCCCCGAGGCGTCTCGCAGCCCGCGGCCGGGGCTGGGGAGGGGACGCGGTCCTCCACCCAGGTTCCTTGCCCTCGGATCGCCCGGAGTCACCTCCCAGCTTCCCGGTTCCCGGGTGCCCTGAGTACTGGGATCTAGCTCATATGTCATCCTCCATGGCTACTGAGGGCTCCTTTTCTCCGGGAATTGCGACTTTACACGAATTTTTCGGCTGGGGGTGGTTCGGCACTCAGCTAGCCTCTGTTCTCGTAGACACGACCTCAGGTTAGGATATTTCAGGCGGGTTTTTATTCCGCAACGGCTTTAGTTTTCTGGAATTCGTTTGGCCTCCCACGACGGCCTATTCTGGCGTGGGTCGGGCGAACTCCGGTAGGGATTGCGGGCTGGGGCGGCGCTTGGGAGGCGGGGATCAGAAAATGAGGGGCTCTGCCAGGGTCTCTTCTTTCTGGGCCTCTCATTCCGGTGACCATAACCTAATCTTGGACGGCTACAAGCTAGGGCCTCTAATGGACCGTTCTGGATCTTGGCTGAAGTTTCGTAAGTTCTCAGACCGTGCTCAGGGGCCGCTAAAAGCCCGGACGGCGCGTTTAGAGCACTGGGGTGTGTGGGGGGAGGGTGGGGGAGAAGAGCGTCTTCTTTCTCAAATTTCTATCAATCTGGGGACCCAAATCCTGGTAGGGAACTAAGGGCTCTCAGTGTAGCGACTTGCGGGAGAAAGGAATGCTTGATCCCGGGAGAATTGTGTTTAGAGGCCAGGCCTTTCGCCCTTTCTAAGTTGGGAGCATTCCAAAACTAGGAACCCGAGGGGGGCCTCCTGCGTAGCCTCAGCACGGATTCTGCCTGGGGCGGTCGAAGGACTTTTTCGTTTTAAAAAAGCCGTCTGAGGCCGAGGGTCCTCTGAGCTACTACTGGTTTTCTGTGAGCATCTCCGCGTTCGGGGATGTGCGGAGAACAGGCCTTGGGGGCAAACAGGCTGTTAGCACCACTGAGGTTACGGACAAAGCTGCGGAAATTGTAGGAGTTCCTGGTCCGCCGTCTCGAAGGTGGGAGTAGGAGAAGAGTCTTGCCCTTCTCTCGTGCCAGGGATCCCGTGCGTCGCAGGCGGGTTGGCTCTATAGAGCGTCAGCTAAGGAAATTCTGTGGCCTATCAGTTTTAGGTGCGTTGCAGTGAGTGCTGTTTTCACTCTTTCGGGCGCGGGGAGAGGGATCTGTGCTTCATTTCCTTGCATCTCCAGATCTTAGAAGTGGGAGACGCACTCTTGCCTGAAGATAAGTTCCTATAGCCCTTCTCCAATAACCAGCAGTGCTTATGTATGTGTGTAGGCTGTCAGGGAAAAAAAAAAACAACGTAGAATTTGCTGCCTAGTGAGAGCAAATTATCCAGATAATTGGCTCCAATTTCTCTCCTCTGTGTTCGGGTTTTTGGATAAGAAGCAAAGCACCGCAACTCAGGACAGGGATGGTCATCTTACCTCAACCCTTAAGACCCCAGGAGCACCAACTCCTGCATGGACGTGGGAACTTGGTTGCGCAGTTGAAAGTGGAACTGAAGGGCGGAGGTGCGAAGAATTGGAAACCCGCCCCAGGCGAAGGCACAGGAGAGAGAACGCGCTGGTCTGGTCTTTATCTTGACTCTGTTGCCTCAAGGGTCAGTTTCCTGGGTTACCGGTGAGTGCTTATGGGACCCCTCCACCATCCTCTCGGTTGTTTTCAAATAACGATAATTCCACGTGATGGCAAAATCCAGAGGCAGGTGTTCCTCTGGTTCAAATAGACAACATAAGTTAGGTATGTGGTCTGAGCATGTAGAGACTTAACCGGGAGGGGGTTTCCACCGAACCCCTGACTGGTAGGTCCGAAATGGGGACCGGACCTAGCTTTTGCTGAGGATGTTCTGGTGGCTGGGATGTTGGGGAGCGATAGATGGGGTAGGATCGTCGGAGCTCCAAGTGGGCTTTGAAGGCAAGAGGAGCACTAGATCCAATTACTGCAGCTCCCCCTGCCCCCATAATGCGTTCCTGCATTAGAAAGGTGTTGGTCCAAGGTGACTGCCAAACCAAGTGGGACTTCTGGCTTGCAGTCACCTGGGCTATAGATAACACACAGTGACACACTCAAGTCACACACTAGAAGAAAGATCTTCTGGACCCAAATTCTCAGAATCCCCTGGTAGATACAGTTACATACTCCAAGGTTAAACTCTCACCGACACTCGCAGGTAACCCTTAGGGCGACAGGGCACAGCCGACAGCCAGGACTAGCGACCTCGCCTCGACAGCCCAAGGGCAACACACCTACCCTTTCGTCCAACTGCCACCCTCTTATTTCTGTCTCTCTCCGGAGGCAGCCTGGCGGAGGCACTCTCTACCCTTCCACACATCCCGAAGTCCCGGCGGAGGCACTCTTCTCCTCCCCCGCGATCCCATTCCACACCCCTCCTCCCTGGCTCAACCCCTTCCCCGTGTCCCGCTCGGCCGCCCCGCGGTGCCCATGTAAATGACAGCAATAAATATCTAATCAAGGCCGCAGGCTATGCCGCGGCCCGCCAAAGCCCATTACGGACGGGCAGGCTGGCGAAGTGGGAGGGGTGCTGGGGTGATGGTGAGCTTTGGGCCGGCCTGTGTTCTAAGCCTACGCATTCTCCCTGCTTTGAGTGCCCCTCGTCCCTGACCTTGAGCGAGTCTCAGTTTCCCCTTCTGTGAACGGGTTCGGTGATAGTTTCTTCTATCCGGCCTACCCTTCCTGCTATCCTAGCCGCTCTCTTTCAGTTTGGTTCTGGTCTGTTTTTCCGACACCTCATTTGATTCTGCTCTGGTCCTGCCTCGGTGTCAGTATCCCAGCCCCAGAACCCCATCACAGCGTCAGCCGAGTTTCTGTAAGCAAATGGAAGAGCGGTCCTGGATTCCCAGATCTGCACGTTTGGCCTTTCCCATCCCGGCCACTCAGTTTAGCACCTCTAAGCCCGCCCCAACCCTGCGCCCTTAGGTCACCAGAGCCCGTTCTGTCTCCTAGCTCCGTCCAAGCACCGCTGCTTCAGTTGTCAGGCTTTGGCGACCGACCGGTCCATCCGAACATCAATCTGTGTGTAGTGCGCAAATTGCGCGCTGGGCGCCAGCACCACAGGCTCTTGCGGAGCATCCCCACCAGAGATCTTGAGATACCTTCTCCACAGGGGGACTCTACAGTAATTGTTTGCAGCCTAAGTCGGCTGATCCTAGAGCTGCGCAGCTCCTGCCGCCGGGACTCCGGGCCAGGGCTAACCCACCGAACCCAGCCGTCTTTTCTGCCCGGGAACACCGGGGGTCTCCCGCTCTGTTGCAGCTGCGCCTAAGTCTCTTTGCCCTTGGTTTCCAGCGCTCTCTGCCTCTTTGAGAATGGACACAAGAAGCAGAGAATCAAGCAGTTACCTCCAGAGTTGGACTCACAGAGACTGCGATCGGGTCCGCCAAACTGCCCTCAAGCTTAACTAGAATCAAGAAAACAACAACAATAACAAAAAAACCTCTCTCTCTCAGTCTCTCTCTCTCTCTCTCTCTCTCTCCTTTTTCTTCTTCTTTCTTTCTTACCTCCTGCGGTCGCTGTGTTTTGTTTTGTTTTGTTTTTTTAATTTCAGCGGTCTGATTTCTTAGCACCCCCAACATTAAGGACCTCGGAAAATCGAGGACTGTAAGGCAAAAGGGCCTCCCTCAGTCTTGGCCCATTAGCCTGTGGGGGGCTAATTACCCCAATTAGCGGCTGATTTATAATTAATGGCTCGGACCGAGGAGTAATTGGATGTTAATGGATAACAGTGTGTGTAGGGAACTTTAAACGTCTGAGCTTCTCAGGGGGCAGCAGGCTAGGTCATCTTGAGACACCCCTCAGTCTTCTGCCTCCATCCCTGAGTGGAGAGGGCCGGTCAGGGTTTTCTTTGAGCAATTTTGCAGATGCTGGGTGCCTATTGAGTCCTGCACCTCTCCTGCCCTGATCCTGGTACCTCAAACCCACACGTGTGTCCTTTCTTGGCTGCAATTCCAGGAGCACCTGGGAGGCTGCCCTGCAGTGAAGGGGACAGGGATTTCGCACTACCTCAACAGCAATGGCGGGAAGGTGGCTTGATGTCTGTGTGGTGGGAACAGTGGGTTCCCCTGCTGGGATGGGATGGAGAGAGTAGAATGCGGAGGAGCCAGGCCCCCAGTTTATTGTTCTGAGCTCTTCTTTCATCTCAGCTGTTTTTTGTTTTGTTTTGTTTTTGTTGTTGGTTTTTGTTTTTTGTTTCTCACCCAGAGCATTCACTCATCTGAACCCTCACACGGGAATTCATTTCACTGAAGTGCACTGTAGGCCAAACAGTGGTTCCACGTTTATTTGCGGAATCAATGTCTGATACTGTGTGTGTTGCATTCTGGGAACTGAGTACCAGCTGAGAATTCAGATCCTTGCTGTAGAGGGATCTCAGACTGGCCAGACTGAGAACTCCTCTGGTGGATATTGAATTCACATTTTGGAGTCAAATTTCTTGGATTCCACATTGCTTAAGCTGCTTAGCTACGTGGCTTTGGGCAGGCAGGTGGTTTTTACCTCTCTGTATCTTGGCTTCTTTATCAGCTAAGTGGGAATTACAGTGTTGTAGTAAGTGCGTGCAAGTGAACTTTGAGCTACTGATCTCCTCCAGGGGGTAGCAGGCCAGGCTGTCCTAAGACCTAGTTCCCCAACCCCCAACTCTCCGCTCACCAAGAATATTATATGACTTGTACCAACAGGTATCTATGAGCATGGTTGGCAAAACTTGTCGCATCTTTGGTAGAGGGCAGGCAAACGGGCAACTATACAATTTGGTGAAGTAAAAGTTGTGAGATGAATTTAAAGAAGTCACCTGGGTCTTTCTAAAGGATCAGGAGAGGCTTCCTGGAGAAAAGGGGTGGCTAAGCCTAATCAGAAGAGTTCGCCAAGTGATGCTCAGGAGGAGGAAGAGGGGGAGGAGGGGGAGGAGGGGGAGGGGGAGAAGGAGGAGGCAGTGGCAGAGTGGCATTAAGGGGACAATTCCTCCTTGGCTGGTGGTAGGGTGATGACACAGTGGGTTAGCAAGGAGCAACAAGGGGGCAAATGAGATGAATTTCAATATGCCTTTCAAGAAAAATTGGCCTTGACTGGTACCAGAGATGATTGGGAGATAGAAAATCGAAATAAGGCCGGACGTGGTGGCGCACGCCTTTAATCCCAGCACTTGGGAGGCAGAGGCAGGCGGATTGCTGTGAGTTTGAAGCCAGCCTGGTCTACAAAGTGACTCCAGGACAGCCAAGGCTTCACAGAGAAACCCTGTCTCGAAAAACCAAAAAAAAAAAAAAAGAAAAGAAAATCGAAATAGGATCAAATATACATTGGAGCAAAGGGCTGGTGAGGGACGTGACAGCGCCTCAGACTTCCAAGCTTTTAGACAACAGAAACAAATGATGCTATGTTTCTAGCCAGTGGCTCTTATCTCTCTCTTTAGACTGTCTTCTTGGCTCCTCCCTGTGGTCTTAGCCACACTGAATCATAAATCACCCCATGTCCCAGCGGGAAACCTGGCCTGGAATAATCAGGTGCCCGGCAAGGAAAGGGTGAGGCTGGTCCTAAGACTCATCACCTTTGAGTACCTGATTTAGATTAAAAATCTGGGGTCTTGGGAAGGTTTACAATGGCAGATCTGGGGATCACTATGTTAATGGTCGTCTGTGGCTCTGAAGAGGTCCAGGGTAGGGTCTCTGGTGCTGGATGCGGATGCCTTTCCAGTTCGCTTCATCTCTTGGGTGGCCAGAGCTGATGGCTCAGGCAACTGGTCAGGATTGAAAGGAGGAAGAAGAAAAGGGAGCCCAAGGTTTCTTCTCTAGGGACTGGCTATACTGTGGCCGAGGAGGAGAACTTAAAGGGACCACAAGTTTCCTATGGCTGAGGCTGTAAAAGTGGCTTCTGGCTAGAAACTGTGCATGCACAGGGGGTGGGAGGTGGGGGGTGGGGGGTGGGGTAGGAGATGGGGGCGTAGGGTTGGGGGGTTGTAAAAGGAGGCTATTTGATCTATAGATAGGCCTCCTTGTGGAGATCTCCAGTAAGCCAATGTAAACTTAGACTTATTAGCCATAGAAGGCTGATGGCCCTAAGTCTGCTAACTTATTTGTGAATCTACAGGGAAATAAGAAAAAGAAAGAGAGAGAAAATAAACCACTCACACACATGCATTCAAGAGAAGAGGCGATGAAATTAGGCATCTCGACTTCAACTGAAGTCAGGTTTCCCAATCTCCACACGTACATTCAAGAGGTGGATGAGGTCAGGCATCTTAACTTCAACTGAAGTTAAGCTTCCCAATTTCAGCACCATTTACTGTAGATGACCATACTTATACTTCTGAGAAAAGGGTATTACTTCACAGTACAACAGGTTAGATGTTTTAAATCTAAACATTTTAAACAAGATTGATTTATTATTTAGACAGTATTGTGCACAACAAAGGAGGGCACTGGATCTCATTACAGATGGTCATGAGCCACCATGTGGTTGCTGGGAATTGAACTCAGGACCTTTGGAAGAGCAGCCAGTGCTCTTAACATCTGAGCCATCTCTCCAGCCCATCTAAACATTTTTATCTAAGTATCCATTACATAAGTTCACAGTGAATTCAGAGTGACAAGGCCTAAAAGTTACAAGAATATACGACTTACCAATTAGGACTGACCTAACTGTACATTATCCAGCTATCTTTTAGTCCATAATGAGTCCAGGACAATAGCTTTATCTGTCTTGCATTCTAAGAAACAGAGTAAATTCAGATATCTCTTGGTAACTTCATTCCAACTTAGGTTCATTGAAAGTTTAAACAAACTTGCCCATATTTATGGTGAAATACCAGGACTCTTGGAGGCTCATCTGAAGCCACAAATCTGCTACAAGGCTATCCTTAGTGAGGCATTTGAAGTTCCACAAAAGTATTGATTACAGCCATAAACTAACTTTAACTTTTAAAACTATTTGAATCAAATCAAGAATTCCACAATCAGGGATTAATTCATCTGAATAACAAACAGTACATCTTCAATAAAATCCTATAGGAGGTTTGCTCAATCAGAGCTGGTCAGTACCCAGAAAGTAACAGTTCATACCAGTGCCACATGTTTTTTCTTTTTGGTTATTCGAGACAGAGTTTCTCTGTGTAATCTTGGCTGTTCTGGACTCGCTTTGTACACCAAGCTGGCCTTAGACTCACAGTGATTCACCTGCCTCTGCCTCCATGGGTGCTGCGCTTATAGGCATGTACCACCATGCCCGGCTCTAATGCCAGAATTTAGAGAGATCCAACAAAGCACAATTGACAGGTAGTCAGAGGTTGGAAGCAATTCTGGGGTACATCACTATACAGACCTTGCAAATACTAGATCACTTCCAGAGATCTCTCATGCCTACTGTGCTTCCCCAAATCAATGGCTCCTGACAGCATGTCAGAGGCTGGAAGCAGTTTGGGGGTGCATTATGGTGGAAGACCTTGCAAATACCAGATCACCTCCTAGACAGCCCACATGCCTACTGAGCTCCCTTAACATGGTGGCTCTTGGCATCACTGAGCACCTACAAAGCAAACAACATCTGTGGAGTAACTGGAATATCTCTATGACAAGCCTATGCCCAGATGTTGTGCCTGAGGGTCTTGGTAAGCAGGGGCTCCACATCCCGCATATCAGATACTCATTGCTGGTTTCTTGAAACCGAGAACTTAGGATAGATGTGGGAATGGGGGCACTTGCTGGGGTCAGCCTCAGCCTTTCCAGTTTCCTAAGCTGTCTGTGGCTTCTTTCTTAACCTTAATTCTCCATCTGCAAAGCAGCAAATCACCTACCTATTTGAACCAGGGAAGGAAATTAATGAGATTCCTCAAGCCAAGTGTCTGGCAGGTGCTAGGCACAAAACAATATCTTGGCTGATCTGTGTAGTTATTCCACAGTGCATGTACACTTAGGCACTCATGCCGGAAAGAATTTCTCTTCTTTGGCATCTCTCATAAGATGTTTGGCTTGACTGAGTTAAATAAAACACTCTCATCTCAGTTCTCCTTCTTCAAGTCTCCCAAGTGCCAGCATGACGGGCATGGGCCACCTGTCTCTGTCTGGCTTGATCACACACCTTTCTCTCTCAGAACAAGTAACAGAGACCAAGGTCACACGACAGGTCAGAGTCAGGATGTATTTGTGTGTGGCTCTGGCCTCATGTTCTGTACTCATGGATTTATATTTTTCTACCTCCGGTGCAAAGGTCCTTTGGGAATTCAAACTGCTCTGTAGGAAAGATAGCTGCAGAGGCTTATCTCCTGAGAGGGTCTCCTACATCCTCCAAGGCAAAAAGGGCAGCAGCGCTTCAGGGAAAGACTTCTCTGGCAATAGGCGGCTTCACTTAGTTTCTCCATCATTGATGCCCAGGCCTAGTTCTCACTGTGGCCTATCTAATTCTTGACCCAATGCTAGAAATTAATGCTAGCCGGCTCCCACCCTACCACTACCACTTGCTAGCTGGGCAGTGGACGTTTATATCCTCAGGTTAAGGGGGACAGGGCTGTATTGAAGTTTATTCCGAGAGAGCACAGTGCATCGAACAGGGCTTGGCTCAGAGTGAGGCCCCTGTATGAGATAACCATCACTGTTAGTGAGGTGGCATGCCTCAGGCTGCCTGGAGCCAGCAGAGGAGAGAGAATGCTTAGAGAGTGTTGGCTTCCACACTTCTTGCTTTCTTTCTGTGAGACAAAGTTGCTCTGCCTTCTTCTCCATCTCGTGTCGGGTGTCAGAGTGAGAAGAAAATGAGGGAGAATTGAACGTAATGAGAAAGAGAGGCAAAGAGTGAAGGAGCCAGCCTGTGAGGTGACCGGCCGAGCGGGGTGCGACCGGAGAAGGAAGGGTCCGCTTTCCTTTTAATCAAAGACGCTTCGCATGTGGTTTCCTGGGAGTGCTGCTGTTAATTTATAAAAAATGCCCCCTAATAAAATTCTGCTTGATTCTTCGATTGGCTGGGCATTAGGCCGCAGCCAGCAGCGACGCAGGGACATAACGGATGCATTTGCAGATTTGGAAAATTAAAGCCATCTATATGGCGCCTGTGGCGGGAGATCCGCCGATCTGCTTGCTTAATGAAATATAAAGATTCTTTTAACCAATGTAAGCACAATTCGACAGCTTGTGAAACGCAGCCGCACCATGATGGATGGCTCTCCTGGCTCGCCAGGAATTGCAGGGCGGCACCTTTTAAATATATAATTGATTCTGTTTGGAGTGTGCAGTGGGCTGAGCCTATGCAAGGCCCAGCCTGGGGCTGAGCACTCAGGCCCTGGTTTAGAGGCTCCAGCAGGCCCTGCAGAATGGTGCAGAGAGGTGGCTCTGGCAACCTGATGTAGAGCAGAGTCCAGATGCTGGGCTTGGCCGAAGACTCCAGGCAAGTTCAGGCTGCGTTGCTGGGAAAGGGCCCACTCAGCACCAACCTCTATCCATCTACTGTGTTCATGGAGACAGAGCACGTAGCAGGGCTGGGATTCCGAACCATCATCCTTTCCTGTGCCCCACAGTGGGGCATGGTGGCTTCGCCTCTCTTGTTATATCTTGATCTAAAATTCTTATTGATTTAATACTTTTTGATTTAATATTTGCTAGGCCAAGATGCCTACCAGGCTCGTATTAGGTGTTGCAGAAGACAGAGAGAGAAATATGTATCTTATGTTGGACCTTCTGTCCCCTGGATTTCTTTTTCTTTGCCTCCTGATCTCACTCATACTCTGCTCAAAACTGGCAGAACGGTAATACATTGGCCAGCACCAGGAGATGGATCCAATATTGCTTCCTAGACTCACTTACACACACACACACACGCACACACACACCATTGTGTACAGAGGTTCACAGATATACTTAACTGCAGAGGCATGTGAAAGAGAGGCAAATGTATAGACTGCAGAGACAGATGCACACACAGTTCTGTGGTGGATCCCAACAGTGCTGTTTCTACGTGTGGACATGTATAGTTACTGACATAAGCTACGAGTATATGACGATGTGGTACCACACTTATGTAGCTTGGGTGGGAACTAGCATTCCTAGAAAGGGATCTCTCTGAGGCCTGAGAGGAAGCTGGAGCCCTAATGTCCAGCTGGACTGAGGAATGGAATATGAGACTAGGGGCTGGATAGATGGTGAGACAGTTCAGAGCCCTTACTGCTCTTGCAGAGGACCTAGGTTTAATTCTCAGCCCCTTACCTAGTGACTCACAACCATCAATAACTCAAGCTCCGGAGACTCCCACACCTTCTTCTGGTCTCCACAGGTACTGCATGACCGAAACCAGAGAGACGGGAGCTCAGCTGGCATGACCTGGTTTACACGTAGCTTTATCTCAAAGCGCATGTGTGTGTACACACATGTGCACACACACACACACACTCCTGAGTGTATGTGCTGGTGGGCAATCAGAGTTTTCTTTACTGTCCCCCTGTCACCTTGGTTCCAATCAGAGATGATAGAAGTTGAGCAATGTCACAGGCTGGAGTGGACTTCTGCATGCCTCGGGATGGGAGACACCGGAGAGAAACTTCACCTGTGGAAACACAGCATCACTTTCTGGATGCTTGGACCTCTGCAAATTATCCGGTCATTCTTATCTCCCATTTCCATATATATAAGATAGGGATAATAGCAGTTTCTACCTCATATGGCATTGGAAGGATTGATGGTGATGTCTGTGTTTCAGAGCTACTTAATAAATGGTTGTCATTAATTCATTCGTCAAATCCTAATCTCCTGAGCCCTGATTTTGTGTGAGACCCTGGCAATTTGGGCTGGAGTTGAAGTGTCCAGAAGTGCTTGAGATATAGTCTCTGCTACAAAGGAGCCATCTAGTGGGGGAGCTAGAAGTATCTTTATCATACTCCTATGCAGGCGATAGAATTCAGAAAAGCTATGTAAGGCCGGGCGTGGTGGCGCACGCCTATAATCCCAGCACTCGGGAGGCAGAGGCAGGTGGATTGCTGTGAGTTCGAGGCCAGCCTGGTCTACAAAGCGGGTCCAGGACAGCCAAGGCTACACAGAGAGACCCTGTCTCGAAAAACAAAACAAAACAAAACAAAACAAAACAAAAAAACCAGAAAAGCTATGTAGTCTGGGAGTACGGCTTAGTGGTAGAACACTGTCTAGCATAAACAGAGTCTAAGGTTACATCCCCAGCAGAGGCAAAGGATCCGTGCGAGGTGTGTAGTATTGAATTTGGTACAGAAAGTGTGTTGTGTAAGTGGGATCTGCTGTGGTTGCCACCGTCATCATTTTTGTGCCTCAAGTATACTTAACTGGAGCCTGGAGAAGGGAGAGATGCCTTCTCACAGGCTGCGGGGACAAATCCTTCCCTTGAGCTAGGACTTGGAGAAGAAGTAAGAATCTGTCAGTTGAAGGGGCGGGGGAAACATCTGTGTTTTGGGTAGAGGCTTATGGGAGAAATTGACAAGGAGTCGAAGGTAGTGACACATTACTGGGTGCTGGGGAAGAGGCAGAGCACCTAACTGGATGGAGCAGCGGAAAGAAAGCCAGACTGGGAGTGTCTTGGCGGACCAGGCACCACGGAGATGAGGAAGTGGGAATGTCTGGGGGGCCAGGCACCACGGAGATGAGGAAAGTATGGGGCCGAATCACATATATCTTGGCTCACTTAATGAAGATCTTTTGTGTTGGGGTGGGAGTGTCCACCTTTAATTTCAGCACTTGGGGGAGCAGAGGCAGGTGTGTTTCTGAGGTTGAGACCAGCTTGAACTACATAGGGAGCTCCAGGCTAGCCAGGACTACCCAGAAAGACTCTAAGCGGGGAGGGGATGGGGAGGGAGACTTTTCGTGCATCAAAACCTGTGAGATCAGCAGTCATTACATGAATTAAAATGCCGCTGCATACATCAATATGCTTTTAAGCAATAAAAAAAGCCCTGAGTGTGGTGGGGGAGTGGCATTGCAGTCACAGGGCTGGGAAGGAGGATGGATTAGTTTTGTTTTGTTTTGTTTTTTTCCAAAATTTGTTCCCCTGCCTCATCTGGAGTTTGCAACACCCTTCGAAACCTAGCTCCATCTCTGCATCCATTGGAACATATGAGTAACCCTCCACCCACTCATACCCACCCCAACGACAAGAGAAGATTATAAATATAAATATATACATATGGAAATTTCCTGTAATCCCATCTGCTATCTCTTAGTGATAACCTCCGTCAACATTTCAGGGCATAACCTTCTAGACTTTTTCCTATGCATATTTATTCATACATTACAAAAATGAGATCACATCAGGCATCCTGTTTGCTACCTATTTCTTCCACCCGGCCATATATTGCGAGCATCAGCACATATAGACACATATCATTGTTTTAAGCTACGCGCTGTATTTTGTTGTGAGCCGTGACCATACCCTCATTTACTGAGCTAATCCCTTCTCGATGGACAGTTAGCTTTCCAATTGTTTGCCATCATAAGCAGTGATGTGATAAATATTTCTGTACACATAGCCCCGCATACTTGAGGAATAAATTTCTAGAAATGGGATTGTTAAATGAAAGATGATATACTCTCTGAAGGCTTTTGGTGCAGAGAGTAAAGAGCTTTTTCATCACCAAGGTAGGAGAAAGACCATTTACCATTCCCCTGTGGGCACCCTGGATGATAATTATTCTCTGTATTTGATAAGCTAATTGGTGAAAAATAAATTGTTGTTCCTCTCTTTCCCCCACCCCCTGTGGTTATAGCTAAGAATTTTGCCATATATCAGCTGGCTACTTGTGTTTCTTCCTTTATGAACTGTTTCTTCATTTGTTTAACCTGCCTTTTCTCAAGGTGATCATCCTTTTGCCTCTATATTAAAACTCCGTACATTAGGGTTAGAGATACAACTCTAGAGAGCTTGCCTAGCATGCCCAAGGCTCTGGGTTCAAGGTCACCTGCACTGAGCAGGCAGAGGCAAGAGGACCAGAGTTAAGGGTCAGATTGGATTACAGAGCGAGTTTGAGGCTAGCCTGTCTCAAGCAAAACAATAGTTTAGAAATATTCTTTTTAATTTTTATATTTGCTATGTCATTGATATGTCTAATATTTTTCTTTTAAAAAAAAGATTTATTTATTGTATTTATTGCATAGGAGTGCTTTATCTGCAGAAGAGGGCATCATGTTGTGAGCCACCATGTGGTTGCTGGGAATTGAACTCAGGACCTCTGGAAGAGCAGGCGGTGCCCTTAACCACTGAGCCATCTCTCCAGCCCGTGTAATATTTTTCTAAGTTTGTTGTCTGCCTTGAGCTTTGTGGCTTATCCTGTCATACTTAGGTTTTGTTTGGTTTTTTGTTTGTTTGTTTTTGTTTTTTGAGACTGGGTTTCTCTGTGTATTCCTGGCTGTCCTGGAACTTGATGTGTAGACCAAGCTGGCCTCGAACTCACAGAGATCCACCTGCTTCTGTCTCCCAAGTGCTGGAGTAAAGGCGTGTGCTGCCACCGCTTGGCTTTATTTACATTTCAATACATTTTTATCATCATGCCTTTTCTTCTCTTCCCTTAGATTTCTGCTCACATTTATGGTGCGTAGAATGAGCATCTGTAACTGTTGGAAGATGTCAGCCATCAGCTCCAGACTCCTGCCCCCAGCTGCCAGCTCATTCTAACTTGGATGCTAGGTTCACATTTCGCAGTTGTCATGGTCCCTCCAGGTCTTCCTTCGTCCTCTTCCTCTCGTATCTGTGTCTTCCTCAGTGATCCTGATTCTACAGAAGACTCGGCCTCCCTCAGACGCCAGGGCTGCACCCCACAGTTATGTCTACCCCCTTCGCTCTCCTTTCCTCACGTCCTGTAACTGACCTATGAGCAGTCATGTCCGGCTGCTTTCAAGCTACATCTATAGCCGCTGACCTCCTCTCCCCTCCCTCCACCCAATGAACACAGCGTGACTAACAACACCTTGGACTTTGCAGCAGTCACTTGGCTTTTCCTCTTGCCCCCTCAGTCTGTTCTGCATATAGTAACACATAGGAGGGTGGAAGGGCTTTGTTTTTGAGGCAGCGTCTTACTATTTAGCCCTGGCTGTCCTGGGATTCAGAGATCTGGCTGTCTCTGCCTTCAGAGAGTTGACATTGAATGCATATACCTATGCCTTGGACTATAATGAACTTTAAATAAATTAAACAAACAAACAAACAAACAAAAATAAAAAAGAAACCTCCTGGTTCTGGTGAGGTAAAAGTGCTTGCCACCAAGCCTGATCTCTAGATCCAAAATGGTAGGAGAGAATGACTTTCACAAATTGTTCTCTGACCTACACACACACACACACACACACACACACACACACACACACACACACACCCCTACCTACCTAAATATACATATAAAATAAATAAATAATGTAATAAACTTTATTAGAAAATCATGGAGACTGGATAATGCCTCCATAAAGTACTTGCTGTGCAAACATGAATCCCAGGTGCTTGCTTGCCACCCAGCCTGGCATAATTTGCAAGCTACACGCCAATAAGAGATTCTGTCTCAAAAAACAAAGTAGATGTTTCTTGAGGAATGACATCTGACTTGATCTCTAGCTTCTTGTACATTTGTGCATGTGTGCACACACATGTACACATACACACATACACACACACACATACACACACACACACACACACATCTAACCCAAAGCATACCCTATTATTTCTCTGTAAAAGATCCTCTAGTGGATTTTCTTTCTTTCTTTTTTTTTTTTTTTTTTGGTTTTTCGAGACAGGGTTTCTCTGTGTAGCCTTGGCTGTCCTGGACTCACTTTGTAGACCAGGGTGGCCTCGAACTCACAGCGATCCGCCTGCCTCTGCCTCCCGAGTGCTGGGATTAAAGGCGTGCGCCACCACACCTGGCCCCTCTAGTGGATTTTCATCATGCTCAGGATAGAAATCCTGAGGAGGTTGGAGGCAGAGGCAGGTAGATCTCAGAGTTCAAGGCCAGCCTGGTCTACAAAGTGAGTTCCAGAACAGCCAGGGCTACACAGAGAAACCCTGTCTCAAAAACTAAAGCAAACCAACCAATCAAAGAAACACACACACAAACACAAACAAACACACTCCTTATGATGGACTAAGAAGTCTCCCAGCAGTCCAACATCCACAGCCATTTTCTCTCCAGCATCATTCCCTCCACTTGCTGTCTCCTCCATTACCCTTGTGGGGTTTTTTCTTTTCTTTTCTTTTGCTTAGGATTTATTTTATTTTATGTGATTGAGCGTTTTGCCTTGGTGTATGTCTGTACTTCACCTGTTGTGCCCAGTGCCTCCAGGAGCCAGAAAAGGGCATGATATCTCTGAAACTGAAGTTGTGGATGGTTGTGAGCCACCATGTAGGCCTGGGGCATAGGATCTGAGTCTTCTGCAAGAACAGGGCCTCTCAACTGCTGAACCACCTTTCCAGGCCCAGACCCTGGTGTCCTTGTTGCTTCATAGACTCAGTCTTATATTCACACTTCAGGGACTTTGACCTTGTAGACCTTCAGCCTGGAAGGCCGTTCCCTGAGCGCCACATGGCTTACTTTACATTAGTCATTACATCATAGAATCATGTCTGAAGTAAGCTTCCTCTCTTACCCTGCCTTGTTTTGCTTCAAAACATTTGTTCCTGCCTGACATATTGCATATAGTTTTAATTTTAAACACCCCCACCTCACCCCAATACAGAGAGAGAGAGAGAGAGAGAGAGAGAGAGAGAGAGAGAGAGAGAGTCTCCATTACACTGGGGATTGAATGGAAGACACTCATACTGAGCAAGTGCCCTACCAATAAACTATATGCCCAGTGCTTTTTGTATTTTCTATTTTAAGACAATGCTTCACTAAGCTGCTGAGGATAACCTTGAACTTGTGATTTCAGGCCTGAGTTTCTAGATAGCTGAGATAACAGACCTGTGATACCAGACCTAGAACATTTATATAATTTTAATTTTACCCTTCCTTTCCTGAAGTGTAAATTCCATAGAGTTAGAGGCATTGGTACTTGGTAGGTGGGTGTTTAATAAGAAGTTGTTAAATAAATGTACACTGTGTGGTATAATGTCTGCATATAGGTGTATTTGCTACATAAATAGATACCTATAAAAATGTTTGTATGTGGAACTTGGAATAATGACGTTGAATTTTGTGTAGGTAAGATAGCTTCTGTGAATTCCTTGCCAACAGCATCTTTGTATGTATGTCTATGTGGGCTTGTCTGTGAGTACATGTGCTTGTGTGCATGCTGTGGATGTTAGCTTGTATACACATATGTCTATTTCAGGATGAATGGGGAGCTGAGACACTTGAGCATGTTCCCCTAGGAAAAGAACCTGCATCACCATGGCCTTCACTTTCCGCCTTCTGCATCCACACAACAAATACACCTTTGTACCTTTGGGTGGCTACCATATGGAGCCACTTTCCAAATGTGGCATTTCAAGCTGATCCAGGCTGGGTGCTCAGATAAAGATGACTGCAAGGTTCAGAGGGGGACCTAGGGCTGGTGGGGCCCGGACAGCCTCTTGCTCATACAAGGCATCTCACTAGCAAAGATGCGGTCCTTGAGATGTCTTTCTTGGAGAAACTGACTACAAAAGAGTGCGACCTCAGTGCCATGTAGTGGGGGCATGCCTTGGATTGACTGTGTGCCTTAGCACGGCACTCTTCTTTCCCTAAGTCTGCAAAGGGGTTTGTGATTCTTGGCTTGCTTGCTTTTTGGAGATTTGTGAGACTAAAAGAGGCAACGGCAGTGAATGTGTAACGGTAAGAGCGATGGCTTTATGTCTACAAAGCATAGTAGGGTTTTAAATTACCTCTCATCAGAGCAAATGCCCCCGTGGGGGAATCCAGCTCTGGACTCTGCTCCAGAGAAATGCAATGGTGCAGGCTGAATAGATACATGTGCGAGTAAGTCAGTGGATGTGCATGTGAGTAAGTTTCCGGGGAATTCAATGACGTAGCAAATGGACTGGGCCCTCACGAAGACTAACTTGCTTATTTTGAGACAGGATCTCATGTAGTCCAGACTGGCCTCGAACTTGCTCTGTAGCTGAGGATGACCTTGAACTCCTGATCTTCCTGCCTCCATGGCCAAGTGCTGAGATGAAAACAAAAACGAAAACAAAAACAAAAAGAACAAGCGGGCTTCATGTGTAGCTAAGACTAACATTTTTGAGCACACAGTACCCAAGGCTGTATTGGGAAGGCTTCTCTTAGTGCTCAGCAACCCCAGGTTAGCCCTCCTGTTAGTGCCCTTTTCTGGATACGGAAACTGAATGAGAGTCAGAGAAGTTGGATGAGTAAAGTGGGCATTGAGGTTCTAGACAGGGGCTGACGTCTCTCCCAGGATAGAAGTCAACAGCCATGCCTCACGATCCTTCTCCTTCTCACCTGCAGGCAGATGCCGCCATGCAGCACTATGGGGTGAATGGCTACTCTCTACATGCTATGAACTCACTCAGTGCCATGTACAACCTGCATCAGCAGGCAGCCCAGCAGGCCCAGCATGCCCCAGACTACCGGCCATCAGTGCATGCGCTTACACTGGCTGAGCGCCTAGCTGGTAAGGGCCCTGGGGATCTGGCCATGGGGACAAGACACCGGGGCACGAAAAAGGAGCCTATGGAAGGCAGAAGGGGAAGGGGTGTGTGAGCAGTGTATTCTAGGTACCTTAGAAAGCCCTTGGTTACTTAGTGACAGATGACAAGTCAAAATCTGTGCTATTCCGGCTTTGGCGGCACATTTATACAACATCTGTGCAAGTACCTGCAGAATACTGCTTGCTTGCCAGCTGGGTCCTGGGGCTGCCTCAGCCTTCAGTTTCCTATAACAAGCCTTCAAAGGAGGTGTTCATTAGATGTGGAGACTCAGGGAGCAGGTATAGGGCTAGCCCAGGGAATCCTCACTGGGAAGTCACTGGAAGAGCCCAGGAGGAGACTGGACATAGGAAGACCCAGATAGTGATGGCGCTCATGGCCAGGCCATTGTGTGGCTCTCCCTTGCCCCTTCTCTTCTTCTCTCTCCATAGACAAAGAAACTGAGGCTCAATTCAGACTTGTTGTTAGCTGTCTGCCGTTCACCTTTCTTCTCGGGACCCAAGCTTTGTCTAGTGACAGTGGTAGTGCTCAGACAGCTGGCAGGCTGTGTGATGTGGTCAGCAAAGCATGGCTATGCTTGCAAATTACTAGCACTCAAAGCCCAATGTGAGTTCCAAGCACGATAGAGAGAGAGAGAGAGAGAGAGAGAGAGAGAGAGAGAGAGAGAGAGAGAGCGAGCGCAGTAGTCGGTCCTCTCAGTTGGTTTCTGGGCCGATGTTTCCGTGGCCATGATAAAATATTGGAGAGAAACAATTTAACAAGAGAAAAGACTTATTTTTGGATCACACTTTTATGAGTTTTGAGCCCTGGTTGACTGGCTTCATTTACTGTGAGACTGTATCATGACATCATGTCAGAGTGCATGTCACAGCAAAGCCGTTCACCTCGTGGAAGGCAGAGAGCAGAGAGGGGAGATGGCACATCAAGGACAATATGTACCCCCCAGAGGCCTGCTTCCTCCACCTTAGCCTTATCCCCCACCAGTCCACTCAGCCATGAGTCCATCAATGGATGGATCTCGATAAGGTTGATAACGTTAGCAGCTTCATAGTCAAATCACCTTTTCCTAGTGCCATCAGCTGAGGACAAAATGCTTAACATGTGAGCTTTCAGCCCATTTTATATCCAAAAGTAGCGATGGGTATGAGAAGGAGTGAATGACACAGATAGTGGGCTTGGTTTCCTGGGAAACGGTGCCACTCACTCCACGACGTCCCAGTCCAAGCCCATCCTGATGCATTGTGGGGCCATGCCCATGCCAGGTGGTTGTAAGGGACTTCCTAGGAGTCCATGAAAACCAAGTGTCTACAGAGCCACGCACGAGAAGGCATGCTGACCAGAGTCAGTGGTGGGACAGCTCAGGGCAGCATGATGGGATGGTGAGGAAAGGAAAGCTTTTTCAGGCTAGGGGGCAGGAGCGCTCAAAAGGCACCGTAAGGGGGAAGGATCAGCAGGTGGCAAGGCACAGGAATGAGAGGGGGTCTGAGGGCCATGCCCGCCTTGGGGTACCAGTCCAGCAGGGAGGATATGGTAGCCAGTCCTACTCATTTAGACCTTGCCAGGCCTCTAAGCAACTGAGTCCCTGGTCACCTTTCTTAGGTCAGTGTAGACACGGTGTGTCCACTGTGGTGGTGGTCAGTGCGGACCTGCCCCAGCCATGGCTATGTCCCTAGTTTGGAATGAATCCCCTTTGCCCAATGTGAGAGTGACATCTAGCTCAAGAGCTATATTATAGAGAAGGTTTAGGACAGAGGCTCATGCCCACTGATAGGAGCAGAGGAACTTGGGGGTTTGGCCCACTTTCAAATTGGCAACTTTTAAGAAGGAAAATAGCCCAGTAGAGCATTCTTACAGAAATCTTAACCTTCCATGGCAGGTGCTGCACTAGGGAGCCTGGTCTCCCCTTGATCACCCCACTCCTCGTAGTCCTTGGAGCTAGCAGTAGGAAGCTGAGCTGTTCTCTCTCTACCAGAGTGGATGTGCTAAGTGGCTCCTACTCCCTCTCCTGCCCAAGGGGAACACTTGAAATTTCAGGTCTGCCTGGGCTGGGATTGGGACAAGTTATTAAAAGGTCCCTCTTTTAATTGGAGAAGTATCCCAAAGTCTGGGGTTTCCTGTACATTTTCTAAGCACCAGAGTACAAGAGGAGTCTGTGGTATTGTTCAGAGGCAAAAGCAACGTGCGCTCCCTCCAGCATGGACGTGGCCCACTTTTGTGTGATGGGAACTTACAGCCCAGATACCAGTCAGGCAGAAGGGAAAAGAACTAGACACTAGCCTTAGGGAGATACCTTCCCGGCTGCTTTCCATGTTACCAAACACAGAAGCAGCCTGAGAGGGTCAAGGCTGAGTGCAATAAGCCTTTCCCACGTGCTGAGGGCCCTGCCAGGGCTGAGCTTTCTGCTTAGGGAGCAAGACCAGGAATCTCATGTCTTTCCATCAAAGACATATAGACCAGGGAAGAAGATGAGAGTTAATGTGAAAGGTAGAGAAGCAGTGTACCCAGTCAGACTTCCCCTAAACTATCCTCGAGACAAGCATCAGCTGACAAGCAGGCTTTTCATGGCTAAGGGTCAGTGTTCTAGTGCTAGGATGTCTTAATATCCAGAATCTAAGGATTACAGGGTACCAGAATCATAGGAGACATGCATTTTTTAGATCATTAGCATCATATCATCTCAGAGTATTATAGAATCCTTTTTTTTTTCTTTTAAAGATAGGATTCCACTGTATAGCTCAGGCTAGTCTTGGACTTGCAAGCCTCCTGGCCTCAGTCTCCTGAGTACTAGGATTGCAAGTATGTGTTTTCATTCTTGGCCTAGTACGTTGAGACTTTGAGGATCTTGGGGTATTACCTATCTTCACACTGTTAATGCCAGCCAGATCAGGAGGACAACCCCCCCAACACACCCACATGCCTGACAGCCACTCTTGCAACTGAATTAGTCTCCTGTAGTTCTGAAAGTGGAGGTTGACAGAAAGATTTTCAATAGCAGCCAGTGGAGAGAGGGATGGCTGATTTCCAAGGTCCAGGAGTCAGCTCTGACAGCTGTTTGGGTGTCCAAAGTGGGTCAGGGCAGAATCAGATTCAAAGCTTATTTCCCATAATTAAATGGGCCCCCTCTGCTTGCCCTCCAACGGCTGTACATTTCAAGACATCATCTTGGAGGCCCGCTATGGTTCCCAGCACCGCAAACAACGTCGTAGTCGTACGGCATTCACAGCCCAGCAGCTCGAGGCCCTGGAAAAGACCTTCCAGAAGACTCATTACCCAGACGTGGTGATGCGTGAAAGGCTGGCCATGTGTACCAATCTGCCCGAGGCTCGTGTGCAGGTAGGGTCCGAGCTCCCCCAACTGTAGCTTGCAGACGAGCATAGCCACGTATCTGGGGTCCAGTTGTCTTAGAGCTGGGGTTTGCTTGGGTGGTGAAAGATACATGTCTACTTCTGCCATGCCTATTTAGAAAGGATGGATGGGGTTGGGTGAGGGAGGTTTATCACCTAAACCCTCTCCTAGGGACGCAGAGTACATATTTTCCTCACCTGACTGACTGCTCTTCATGGCCCTCCCAGGTGTGGTTCAAGAACCGCAGGGCCAAGTTCCGGAAGAAGCAGCGCAGTCTGCAGAAGGAGCAGCTCCAGAAGCAGAAGGAGGCGGAGGGCTCTCACGGAGAAGGCAAGATGGAGGCCCCAGCCTCAGACACACGGCTGGAGGCTGAACAGCCTCCCAGTCTGCCCAGCGGTGACCCCCCTGCTGAGCTCCAGCTGAGCCTGTCAGAGCAGTCGGCCAGTGAGTCAGCCCCCGAAGATCAGCCTGACCGTGATGAGGACTCCAGAGCTGGGACAGAGGAGCCCAAAGCTGAAAAGAGCCCAGGATCTGAGAGCAAGGTGCTGGGCTGCAAGAGGGGCAGCCCTAAGGCAGGTGAGGCTTCGGGGTGGGGTGTGTGTGTGTGTGTGTGTGTGTGTGTGTGTGTGTGTGTGTGTGTATGTGTGTGTAGTGTGCTACAGGCAGAGTGGGTGGTACCATTGGTCAGGGAACCTAGCATAATAGGCCTGCATTTTTGACGTGGATCAGAACAGATAGGCACACGCTGACATTCAGGAGCATGAGCAGTAAGGCATGACGGGCTATAGCACACCTGTGACCCTGTTTGCCCTTTAGTTGCTGAGTCATAGAAGGTCTAAAAAGGTGGTTCCAGGAGGCTGGAGAGGGAACAGGTGGGAGGCTGGCTAGATCTTCTTCACCATTTGTCGATTATTTCAGCTATTCCAATATTTTGACAGCCTGTACAGACATAGCGGTGTATGCTGGGTGAACGCTGCACTGGTACCTGAGGTTCCCATGTACAGCAGATTCATTTCACCCTGGTCCAAACTTCTCTCAGGACCTGGGCCTATGCTTTTTCATCTCAGGGATGTAGTTCATTAGGAGCTGTTGTGGAGAGGGTATCTGCTGAGAGGGTCTAGAAGATGCTCTATGTATGTATGTATGTATGTATGTATGTATGTATGTATGTATGTATGTAGATAGGGTCTCACTATGTAGCTCTAGCTAACCTGGAGCTTCCTATGTAGACCAGGCTGGCCTTGAATGGACAGAGGTCCACCTGCCTCTGCCTCTGGAGTGCTGGGATTAATGATGCGCACCACCACTCTTGGCCCAGGATGGTTCTTTTTAGGCCTAGGCAGATTGATCTCTTCTCCACAGAGCTAGCTGCTCTGGGCTGGAGCCCCTACCCCTAGCCATGGCTAAGAAGGAACAGAAGAGCTCTGGTATGGGGTATATTCAGACACAAACCCTAAGCTAGGCAAGGAGGGTATAGGGACTGTGAGCTGAGGGCTGCAGGGAGAAGATGAGAGTCCTGGGTATTCCTTGAAAAGATGAAGGGGTTTCCCCTAGGAACTCAGGCATGGATGCCCAGGGAGAGGAGCCTCCGGAGCGTCACCAAGTCTCTCCCAACCAAATTCTGAGGGTCACTTCAGAGGATGCTTTGGCTGACATGGTATGCTGATGCTTCCGGCCAGGCTCTCTTCGCTGCAGGACCAAGGGGGATAGGAGGGAGCCTCTCCTTCAGGGCCGATCCACCTGTTTTGAGTACCTGTTTCTTGTTCTCTGCAGATTCCCCAGGCAGCCTGGCCGTCGCTCCGGCAGCCCCAGGGGGCGGCCTCCTGGGCCCCTCCCACTCCTACTCCTCGTCCCCACTCAGCCTCTTTCGGCTACAGGAGCAGTTCCGCCAGCACATGGTAGCCACCAACAACCTGGTGCACTATTCGTCTTTTGAAGTGGGAGGCCCAGCGCCTGCTGCGGCTGCTGCGGTGCCCTACCTAGGCGTCAACATGGCCCCACTGAGCTCCCTGCACTGCCAGTCCTACTATCAATCCCTGTCAGCAGCGGCTGCTGCCCACCAGGGTGTGTGGGGGTCCCCGTTGCTGCCGGCGCCCCCTACAGGCCTGGCACCCGCCTCAGCCGCCCTGAACAGTAAAACCACGAGCATCGAAAACCTTCGCCTCCGGGCCAAGCAGCACGCTGCCTCCCTGGGACTTGATACGCTCCCAAATTGACTGTCTGGTTTCCAACCCGACCATGGTCTCGGGTGTTCCCCCATCTCGGTCCCATGGTTACTCCCAGAAGGCTCTCCAAGTTCTCCAAGAACTAACTTTGGGAGCCCAGGGATGATGCTGCGGGGCCTGGCGTCCTCTCTCTCACCTTGTCTCCTTTCTTCAGAGTCTCAGCTCTGAGTGAAACCCACACACCCTCTGCATGGCGCTGCTTGGACTCCCCCACGCCCCTCCCCCCGCCCCCCGTGAAGGTCAAATGGGGAGGAGGTGGACGACTGGCTAGATCCCCTCCTCAGTCATGCCTCCTCCCTCCTGGCCCTCCCCTCCCTAGTAAGTTGATGTGTGGAATGTGAGATATAAATATAAATATATAAAACTATATTTTCAGGCATTGCCTGCCCCAGGCCCTGCTCTGCTCTCATCACATTGCCACTGCTAACCCTGCCTCTGAAATTCACTCCAGAGTGTTCCCCCCTCCCTCCCTCCCCACCCTCTCTCTCCCTGCCCCTTCTCTTGACTTCCCCCCAGATTCACTGCCTTTGTCTTGATCCCTGTCCCCCTGCCTACCCACCTACCCACATCTAACTGCTGGGCCTTCCTTCGGCCTCTGGTCTCTTCCTTTGGTGCTGGCTGTATTAGTGTCTGGTACTCCCCAAGTAGTGTTTTGTTTGAGGCTGTGGTTTTCGGTTTTAGTTGTTTTGTTCCTTCCCGTTTCTCTTCTGCCCTGCTTGCCTATCTCCTCCCTTAACCTGAACCCTCTCTAGGCAGCTCTTCCATTCTGTGCCCCGAAATTCAACAAAAGTTCTACTTGGAGACCCTGGAGCAACAGGCAGATGCCCTCCCCATAGCATCTCCCCGATATTAGGAGGTGCTCACAGTCGCCTTGTCTTCTCTTTCCTTAGCTTGGAAGTACCAGCTCCCCAGATTGTAGAGGGGTGTGTGGCAGCATTGACCTGGCAGGCTGCAGGGTTCTAGGGTTCCTTATCAGTGAGTGAAACCATAGGGCCACATGTGATCTCAGGGTGTGTTGGCTTCCTGTCCCATAGGCAGCTGTGGGAGGAAGAGCTTCTGTCTAGCTAGTCCCTGGCTTGGGAAGGGCTGTTCTTATGTGTCTAGGCAACCCTGTTCTGCAGACTTCCGTTCAGGGTGGTATGAGATGGGAAAGCCCAGTGCTTTCTGGGATGGTCTTGTCTGGATAAGATGACTTAAAAGGTTCTGTTCATTTCCAACCACGCAGTGTTCTGTGCCCACAACCTTGCAGGGCAGAGGCTTTAAATAAATTTAACAATAACAACTGCAGCCCAAACACTCAGAGAAGCCAATGTGTAAGTTAGAACAACAGTCCTGCTGTCCTGCTGAGGAACGGTGGTGAGTCCTGCACACCTGAAGCTCTCTGTGAATACTGCCTCAGTTTCCCAGTTAATGTGACCGCTCCTTTCTAGGTTAGACAATCTAGATTTGATCCTATTTTTCTTGGATTCCAGAGCTAGCCTTAGGGGCTACTCCATTTCCATGCCCATCGGGGCGGGATGACTTGGATAGATTACTGGTTTAGGATTTCCCACCGAACCCTCACCCCTATGCTTAGTGGGTGGCATGGCATGGCTGGCGTAAAGAGCTAATAGTGGCCACCTTAGTAAGGTCAGCATGGGGTCAGTATGAGGAGAAGGCTTTGGCCAGTAAAGAGTGGGAAAGGGAATAACCTGAGCCAGGAAAAGCATGAAGGCAAATAGGCGAGGTGAGCTTGAATGGGCCATTGAATAGCAGGTGACTGGCCTCAGGAGAAGGCTGGCAGGCAGAAAGGCCTAGAATGCAGCCTAGCATTCCCACTTCCATGCATGAAGCACCAAAGGCAGGCAGGGGAGGGTCTCGAATACGGGGCATCCTCCTGGGGTCTGGAAGGTGAGTCCAAAGCCGTGCAAACATCCGAGGTGGAGAGACTCGGCTAGGGAGATGAGAAGTTAGCAAATCCTTAGGGGCACAGAGGGGTTCTGGGGGGAGGTGTCAGTGGCCCATGGTTAGCCAACTGTTCAGGAAATTATGCTTCTGAAATATCTCATCTGCAACCAGGCACAAGACTGAAACGGTGTGTCTATTTCTGGGTGCAAGTCACTGTCACTGGGACTAAAGGATCTAACATTTCTAGGAGTTAGCAATTTTCCCAGAAGCCTCCACAACATCCTAAAGAGCAAGGCCCCCTCCTGGAGTCGTATTCTATCGTGGCAGAAGCCAGGCCTACCTCAGGCTTTCAACGGCCACCCCCTTAGATCTTAGTCAGTAGTTCTCTCGCTCTGGTGACCCAAAACCACAAGGTGGGAGAGGGAAGGGAAGACACAGGTGGGTTTTACCCTCAGGTATCTCAAGGTAATTTAGGGTCCCAGACTCAGATGCTCAAAGCAGCTGAAAGAGAATGGGTTGGGGGAGAGAGAGAGAGAGAGAGAAGAGAGAATCATGCCTCCTTGGGAGGACTAGCTGGCATAATTCTTCGGAGGAATTAGAGGGTGTGAGCGTGGCTGGGCTCACCTACCTGACACTGACGCCTGACTCTCTCCCAGGCCTGCTGGTCACTTAGGACAGAGAACCCAAGGATCAAACCCTTACAGGCCCTTCTAGGAAAAGACTGGAACCTCTCTGCTCCTTCCTGTTTGAAGTCTCCTTTGCCCTGCTTCCTCTCTTCCCTAGAGCATGATGGTCCAGGGGCCTGGCTACCCACCTCTACATGGAGGCTGACTGGCCATCTGGACTGCTTTCCAAACCAGCTGTCTTGTGACCGTTTGTGCTTAGAAGTTGTACCAGCCCGTGGCAAAACCACCATGTATTGTATTTATTTATTCTGTTAGTTGAAGAAACAAAACTCAAGCCACTCGCTTTCCCTTATCCTGCCCGCCCCCCACCCCCACCCTGGACCCCCTGCGTAGTACAGCATGATGCTCTGTCCTGTGTATCTATCTGTCAGTCTTTTGGCCTTACTTCCTGTGACTTTGTGACATGTTCTTTGTCCTAATTGGCTAATAAAAGAGAATCTGGCAGCACAGCCCTTGAGCCGTATTCATTCCCAGAGATGCCTAAGTGGACTGAGTAGGTGGTGTTTCAGTGTCTCGCTGTGGCTGATGGGACACAATGCAGGCCTGTCTTGTGACAACTGGCTTCTCTGCTGGTCTTGGGACATTCTCCGAGACTCTTACTTGTCTGTAGCTGGTGTGCCACTTTGGAGAAGTCACTGGGAACAGAGAGTATGGTATAGCTCTATCTTTTCTGGGCTTTTCGGGAGGTGGGGGGGCGCTCACCCAAGCACAGGTGGCAGGGCAACCTGGGGCAGGAGAAGCCTGAGGAATGGTTCCGCAAGATGGAGAGGCAGGGATAATGTGTGGCTGGCACCTCAAGCAAGCTGGAATCAAAGCTGAATACTAGGAAAGCACATTTGAGTCTCTAGGAGTGGTGGCGCACACCTGTAATGCCAGCACTTGAGAGGTGGAGGCAAGGGACACTGAAGGCCAGCTACACACGCTACTTGAGACCTCGTCTTAAAAACAAAATTGACTTTGCATCTGGTTAATTTTGGTGTGTGGTGCTTTTTATTTATTTGCAAGAATCTTTTAAATATTACATTTTATAATAATAATAATAATAATAATAATAATAATAATAATAATAATAAT
>OU015754.1:50897502-50909165 GCA_907169655.1 Acomys percivali | reverse complement strand
ACACACACACACACACACACACACACACACACACACACACACACACATACACCCCGGAGAGGGAGGCTCTCCCATTCTTTTTTGAGTGTAGGCTAGACAATCCCTGAGGAAAATACATGCTGATGCCTGAGTGATCCACTTGGTGTTATAGATGAGTTCGAGGAAGCTGTCTGTGGAGGACAGTGCGGTACAGCAGACCAAGCTCCACCGGTTCCTAGCCCTTCCACATACCAGAGTCCTTCCCATGGGAGCCTGGGTTTTCCTGGAGCCATAGGACTCAGAGCATCACTGAGCTGTGGCACATACTAGGCCCCACCATAGAATCTCTTGTCTCCCACTGGGGTAAAGGCTGAGAGGTGTCTGCCTACAGTGCTGCCTGGCTTTTGTCTGCTATGGAGGCACCTGACTATGGAAGAGGTCTGTCTATGGCTTTTTGTCCTCAGAAGGGCCAAGTCCAAGTGTGGGTTGAGTGTGTGGAGGAAGAGTGGTCAAACAAGCCCCAGCTTGGTCTGGTTCTATTTATTTTCCATGAAGGGTGAGAACCCTGGAACAACGTGATTAATTCGCTGGTCCCTTGGGGGGACGGGCGGCTTTCTTGGATAGTTTAGAAGCTGAAGTCAGGGAAGCAGCTTCCAAGGCAACTGCTACCATGGAAACGAGGATATCAGCCTTGTGGGGACCTTGCTCCTAGAGTCCTTCCCAGACCTGAAGCTGCTGGAGTAGTTGGCATGAGACCAATATAAGCTCTCTGTGGAGCTGGGTCTGGTAAGGGGCAGTGGAGCAGGAGGGAGAAGAGGTCCCAGGGTTCAAAGCGGACACGTGGAAGCTGAAAGACTTGATCATCCCATGGCCGGAGCTCCCAGGGTCTGATTGAAACTAGTTTTGGAGCTAGACCAATGTCCTCTAGCTGGACTTGAGGAGACCTGTGGTCTGAGACACTCTAGGGGGCTGGGACCAGCTCTCTCCTTCCAAGGTGGAGGGGCTGCCAGAGGAACTTGGTAGGACAGAGGCACGAATCCTGACAGCCTGTCAGATGCTTGAAGCTGGCTCTCTGGAGACTCTAGCCCAGTGTGATTCTGGGAGCTGGAAAACTGTTTTTTTTACCATCCACCCCAAGTTTCAATGTCTGGACAAGGCTCCACCATCCCAGAGCTTCCTCAGAGCACCCACCATACCTGTCTGTGTCCAGCAGAGCTAGGAAATCCAAGTAGTAGCCTAGTGAATGGTAGTACAGGCAGGACTAGAACCCAGGACCTCAGGCTTCTAGTAACAGACACCACCTGGCACCACGCTGCCCCTCTGACAGGGACCCCAGGACAGAGTGGTGGGCAGAGCAGCCAGTCAAAATAAGGATGGGGGTGGTAGTGCAGAGGCCTGGCTCATCTCAAAGTCAGCTCAATCTGCATACCGCACAGGGGGCTCCCCGGGCAAGGAAGAGGACAGCTTGTTTCCAACCTGGTGTTGAAGTTTTACTAACCTCACTCAGAAGACAGGGTAGGCAGAGCCAAGATAATCAAAGATGATGAACTACCTACTGGGTGCACCTGGACCAGCATGACCCTTCACCTTCATTACTTTGTAGTTTTTACAGCTTGGTGAGCTAAACACCATCCTCCTCATTTAGGGCTAGGAAACAAACTCCTAAGTAATTTGTCCAGGAAACAAAGTCTGTGAGTGGCTGAGCTGGCACTTGGAACAAAGCAGCAAGGCTTTGGGCCCCAAGCCTCACGGGAAGGAATTTAACTCCCACCATTCATTCCTAGCTTTTCCAGCTCTCTGCCTCTTTTTTTCATGTCCAGTGGGATAAAATAATAGAATGTACCCATAGGACAGCTGTGCAAATGAAATGCCTGCTATGTGGAATGGACCTACTATAATTGCTAGCAAAACCAAAGCTGGCATAGAATCATTTAAACAGCTTTTCAAGGGAGACACCTTGTGGGCCAGTGTGTGGGGGAGTTGGTGGGAGGGCAGAGCTTGAGCAAAGGCCAAAAGGATGAGAGCCTGGGGTCTTGGGCTGCAGCAAGATTGGGGATGGTGGTGGGATGTATTTGATCTGGAAGCACCTGAAGACACCTTCTTGTTGGAGGACTGGCCAGGCTAGTGTTCAAGTCCACAGACTATTATTCAGTTTCTAGTTCTGGATGCCCCGGGGCTGGGGACCTTTGGGCCATTCTGTCAGTCTGCTTTTCTAGCTGGCCTCATTTCGGGTGGATGAAGGGATGTAAAGGGAGGACCATCAAGCATGCCACCACGATGCAGACGTTCATATTATAGGATAGCCGGTAGCCCATGACCTGAGCTCTGACCCCAGACCCCCCCCCCCCAGGGTTTTTCTGTGTAGTCTTGGCTGTCCTGGACTCGTTCTGTAGACCAGGCTGGCCTCGAACTCACATCGATCTGCCTGCCTCTGCCTCCCAAGTGCTGGGATTAAAGGCGTGCACCACCACACCCAGCCAGATTCCCTTTTGACATCTTGGGAAGTTATAAAAGCCCTTCCCTTCCCACCCAGCTCTCTCTAGTGTGGCTATGGGTGGAAGGCACCATTTCTCTCTGTCATCAACTCTGGTAGGTTAAGCGCAGTCCTGGGCATTCATCAGGTCCCCAATAAAGGCAGACTAGTGCTTTAGGTCTTGTGGGGTAGGTACAGGGGCACCTATTAGAGCTCCTTTTGAAATCTGCTTGTGTGGTGGCTACGGACCCTGCCTCAGCCTCTTCTCGATTCACAGCCCCTAAAAAGCAGAGTTGTCTATTGTAGAAGTGGTGTTTGGTGAATTTTATTTCCCCAACTACAAAGAGAACAGCAAAAGTCTCCATCTCACCTTGCGGATCAAATGAGGGACTCCTTCCCTCAGCCTTACCAGGCTCAGCCCCCATCCCGGAGGCCTGCCTCCTCTTCAGGTCTGCAGTTGAAAAAAGGACCACCAAGGCTGCCACAGGCGGGATTTTAAATTATTTATTAAAACAAGCACAAGTTATGAGAGGACCTGGGTGATTGTGGTTGACTAATGTTGTGTGTCACATATGCAAATCTGTTTTCTTTATGTGACTCCAGAGCTTATCAGACAATGGCTGTGCTTTCATGTCTGGGGCAGTGGGGCTCCACCTCAGACACAGCAGTCTAACTGCCCTGGGTAAGCGCCTCTCTCCACAAATGTGCAGGGAGTAGGCAGCAACAGACCCAAAGACACTGCCTTTACAGTTTTCATCATAGTAACAGCTTAAAATCAGTTGGGAAGAAGGCATTAAAAGCCAAGTGCATGGATACCCTGCCTGGGGAAAGCCATGGGCTTGCAGTGGGAGTGTGAAGTTCTGTGACTGCTGGAAGAACACAGTTTAAAAGCAAACATATTTTTAAAAAGAGAAATAATACTGACTTTAGCAGCAATCCCTAACATGGAAAAGGATGATAAATGATGAACACATTTCGGTCACGGCAAAGAAAGATTATGCGCTTCTCCGTGCTGTAGACTGGAAGACTGCTCTGGCTCCCTGCCCTTCCCGAATTGAGGGGATGGCTTTGCTCAGCCAGGGAGAGGACAGGCAGAGAGGACGTCTGTAGGACAGGGGAAGGTGGGAGGATGGCCAGAAGAAGGTGACAGTGCCGGGAGAGAAGAGGCACGTGTGTTGGCAGCCTCTGTCAGCTCCTGGAAGCTAGCTCCCTGAAGGCTGAGCCCCGGCAGCCCCCACCTCGAGCTGGATCCGGGATCTGCACACCGGGAGCGGTTGGAAGGGACGTTCCTGCTGCAGGCGATTATGCAAAGTGACAAGTGATTGCTTTCCTTTTCAAAGACAACCCCTTTGGAGAAAGCTTTCTCCTCTAAGGACCCAGGGGAAATGGGGGATGGGTGGGAACCCAGGGAGCCTTTTGTGGATGGAAAACGCCTGCCTGGGGCTGCAGGGCAGGCCCTCTGCCTGCTACACCCTTTGGCCTCACAGGTTTCCAGGGAGCACCACCTTGACAGGCCTACAAGGTGCGCCCGCAATGGTTCAGAGGCCCGCAGGTGTTGAACATGCGTTTGCATCTGTGCTCCGTCCAGCCTGGGCCTGGGCTCGCCTTCGCGCCAGGCGAGATTTGGATGGAGGGGACAGCTTCACGGAGCAGAGGCCCTCAGCTAGGGCCTCATGTTCCTCAGCCAGTTCGTTCTCCTCATGCTGGGACAGCTGGCGGTTAAGGGCAATGGCCTCAGCTGCGAAGAGGGTCAAGTCCATGGTGCTGCTGTTTCTGTAGGGGCCAGGAAAGGCATGGAGAAGAAGGCAGCAGGACTGAGGTCAGCCAGGAAGGCTCTGGGATGTACCTACTTGCTGCCAGGTCCCACAACCCAGCAGGTTTTCCTGGGCCATGCTGCTCTCTGCAAGGCAGCTGCTCCTGGCTTAGAACCTTGCTTGACTAAGACGAGAAAGGCCTGTGAGCTTCACGGGCTGGACAGGCAGGGCAAATGGTCCCTTCTTGGAGCACCCACCTCCAGGCTCTACCGTAGTCCCAGCTCTTCCCAAGCTAAGGCGCTGCACTTGCCTCCTTTGTCTGGTGAGGCAGGGGCTCTGGTGTGGGGTCTGTGCTATGTATATCTGTGCTCCCTGAGCCCAGCCTGGGGCAGCACCTGCCAGGCATTTTGAGTCTGTTGAATAATCATCTAAGAGGGGTCTGGGGTTTGGCACTTGCAGGCATCTGCAACAGCTTCAGTCAGGTGGGAATGGCAGCCTGGGTGGACAGAGGGAGATTCTTCTGGGCAGTTCCTCCTGAGAGCTGCGGTGCTTCAGAGCCCCATGGATGCTGAACGTGGGTTTGCATGAGGCTGGTCCCCAAGGGGGTTCCCGTCCAGCCTACTCTATCCCTATGGGCAGTGCTTGGTAGGAGCTGATCTGCAGCGGCTATGTTAACCTGAGACCGCTGATCCTTACCTTCCCGTCTCTGAAGTGGATTCTGGAAGGCTAAGTTTGCTGTGAAGACTACGGATATAGTGCAGTCATCCACTGCACAGCATTTATTTCAGTTGCTGATGTGTAGCACGTGATTGTACCACCCAGTGTCATTTCTGATGATTGCATGTGATGGAATTGTATTTCTTTTCTCTTTTCTGTTTTTATGGCAGGGGACTGAAGCCAGGGCCTTGTTGATGCTTTACCCTCCACTCCAGTGAACTGCGTTTCTCTCAGTACACTTTTCAGGATGGACCCTGGTCTTTGACAACACACGGCTGTGTAGGAAATGCCTTTAGTGCCACGTTGGACATGTGGTAAGCATTTAAGACAGACAGAGAGGCCATTGTTACTCCTGTGTGCCTAACAGTATACATGACAACCTGTCCCTCTGCTTTAACAGTGGCCCTCTCCTTTTACAGATGCTGGGAGCAGGACCCTCCAGTGAGAATGACCCACAGATAAGGGCCACCTATGGGGTATAAATGGTGATTCACAGTCACATTCAAGTGAGTAGAAAACAGGGGTTTTCCTGCAAAGAGGGCTTGAGATGAAGCTCAGAGAGAGGCATTCTATGTGGAGACCAGTGAGAGGACTGAGGGCAAGTGGTCAGAGAGCTCTCTGGAGAGGGCATCACAGGCTGAAGATGGGCCTATGTCCCACACATGGCTGAGGCCTTGAGGGAAAGGAAGGCCAAGGTGAGAGAGCAGTGGGTGAGATCAAAGCATTTACCTCTGGAGGACTTGCGGCGTGGGGAGTCCCCTTTCTGGAGCTTGCTAGAATGGGAAGGACAGATTGTGGGTAATGCTGCCCCCACTTTCCAAGAGCTTCCCCCACCCAGGCCAGCAGAGGGGGCAGGTTACTACAGGTGCTTGGCCCAGCAGGGGACTTGGCTATGCCTGCTGCAGGGTCAGACCTTCAGAAGACAGAGAGTAAGGAAGGTGTCCTCTGACGTCACAGCTGCCTCGGCAGACAGCCCCCTCTCTCCCTTTTCCTGTTAAAGTCTTAATCGCCCTCAAAGGCTCAGTTCAAAGGTCACTTTCCCTGCCAATCTCACACTCCATTTCAAGCAGAGTCCTTGTTCCTTTGTGTCTCCTGCCCTTTCCCGGTATCCATCATACTGTTCTACAAGGTCTACCTCTCGCCACTGGAGCGGGAAGACAGTCCTGGGCCTTGATCCTCTGGGTCTACATGGCTCTGACATGCAGTGGACAGGAGTCAGCCACTGAGCTACTCTGACATCTCTCTGGACTAACAATGCTTGCCTTCTTCCAGTGTCGGGGTGATGGAGGTTGGTTAGAGAGCATGGACACCTAGTCTTCTCGGAGGGGAAAAGCTCAGGTATTGTGACTGGCCATGAAGGATTTAACGTTTTATAGTGAGGACTATAGTGGCTCCTGAACTCATGGAAAATACCACCACTTGCCCTTTAGGCTCTTGTACCCTAACTCCCAAGTGCAAGGAGAAGCACATGGCCCTGAGGCAGCCACATAGGCTGTTGGACCTTGCTTCCTTCCGGGTGCTCTTAGCTAGTAACATATTACATCATAGACCCTGAATGGCAACCTCAGACTGCTTCCTAGGATGTGTGCCTCTGATAACAGGGATCCATGTGTCAAATCCCCACAGGGCTTCAGGGGTTTGGTCTGTGGCCAAGGCTAGAGGCAAATCTTTGGCATGTCAGGGGGCTGAGCCAGGAGTCAATTCCTTCTGCCATACGGTGACTGAAGCTGCTGTCCCACCTAGACTCAGCTTGGGGCAGTCACACTGTCTGGGATGAGAGTTTCCTTGCGATACCTCCTGTAGGCCACCCAGCCTGTGGTCACTCACCCCTTGTACCCACGGGTGCTGCAGAACTTGGGCCGCGCTGAGTCTCTGCTTTGCATCTCGAACCAGGAGCTTAGAGATGAGGTCTTTGGCCTCGTTGGAGATGTGAGCCCAGTCCTTGTCGGGAAACTCATATTTGCCTTCTTGGATGCTTTCAAATAGCTTGTTCTAGCCAAAGAGAGTTCCTTCTGCAGTCACGCTGGCCAGGGATGGGCAGGATTTGCTGCCACTGATCTGGTAACCCTGGTTCCAACTCTGCTAGAAGTGTTGCTCATTGTTTGAGAATATCACAAGCAGAGTCTCCTTCCCAAATTTCCCTCAGATCCCCCAGTAATACTCAATGATGTTGGAAGGCCAACACGGCTATGCTACATGTTGGACAGGAGAGGTGATGTGTGAATAGTATCCATGGAACAAAGCCCAACTCCTGGCTCCTGGCAACATCCTCCCACCGCCAGCATGCCGCCCCTCTCCTCCCCGCTGTGCACGTGCAGTGTTTCATGCCTCCGTGTCTGGGTCTGTGCTCATCCTGCCTGCAGGCCTTGACTTCTCCCCTGGCCGGGCATACCTGAGTGTGTTCATGTCCGCTCTTCTCAACAACCCTCTCCCCAAATGCCAGCTGCCTGAATGTCTATCTCCATTTTACCTCTGGCTTCCCTACCAGAAGAGGGTACCAAAAAAACTCCTCCCAGGCTTAGGACAGTCTCCTATCCTAAAGCTGTCTGGTACCCCACAAACACGCCGATCCCCACCCATGCCCAGTGGGAGGCCCAGGCAGCACTTACCTGGCACACCCTGCACACCTCTCCCCGGTCCCAGCCACAGTCAGCCCCACAATGACCTACAAAGGGGGGGTAGCCACTCAGCATGATGTAGAGGACCACACCCAGGCTCCACAGGTCACAGCGCTTGTCATAGAAAGTGGCCTCGTCCCTAAAGACCTCCACCACCTCAGGTGCCATGTACTCTGCAGAGCCGCACTGTAGGATAAGGGCATGGGGGAGGGGAGATGGCAAAGAGAGAGGGTGAATTCATGGGTGAGCAGATGGCCAAGTGCAGAACGTAACTCAAGCAGGAAGATGGAGGGATGAAGTCACAGACAGAAGTTCTCAGGAAATCGGCAGGGCGCACTAGTACCCAGACACAAAGAGAAACTTCAGCTGAGGCATCATCCTCTATGGCTCTCATGGCCAACTCCAAGTTCCCTTCTTGGGTCCTTCTCTGGTGCCCAGTTAAGGAGTCCCAGTGCCTCCCTACCTCACTGTCTATAAGCAGACCCTGTATGCATACACTTTAATGCCAAGAATGGCACGGGAGGGGATCTGTGGAGATATGCCTCCCTCCTGCAGGGAGTGTTTAAAGTGACTCTTGCCCAGCTCTCCACTAGCTCAGAGGAAGGAAACCTGATGGTTTAAAATTCTGAGGCTGGGCTGGAAATATGGCTCAGTGGTTAAGAGCACTGTCTGCTCTTCCAGAGATTCTGAGTTCAATTCTCAGCAACTACATGGTGGCTCATGACCATCTATAATGTGATCAGATGCCGTCTTCTGGCCTGCAGGTGTATACACTGTATACATAATACTAAATAAATAAATCTTAAAAAAAAAAAATCAGAGACCATTGAGTCTCGAAGAACTCTGATAAAATGTCCAATCTCCCTGCCCTTTAGAAAGATAAGGTTCAGGATGGACAATGGCGTCAGAGCCTTGGCAGTCTCGGGCCATGATCCCCTGGTCCTTGCACAGAAGACTGTTGAGAAAGATAAAACACATGTGTTTTACGTCTCCCTTATTATTCCAGGCTCACCAACTCCTACCCACTCCTCTACCCGCCGCTCCCAACTAATTTGATTAGAAGATGGTGAGTGCTCTCAAGAACAGATAGTATTTTCGTTGTTACTGGCAATTAGAGGTAATGAGTTTGAGAACAAGGGAACACTATATGTTGGATGCTATATAGAAACATTTTTAATAATGTTGCTCAGAATAAGACATGATATAAGCATATTTAAAGACAAGTCTTTTTTTTTTTTTTTTTTAAAAGGCTATTACGGAAATTCACTGATGAAGCACGCAAACCTCAAAAGAACCATCCTAATTACAGAGTCTTAAGTATGTGTGAGACATGTCTTCTGCAGGAGCCGCTCCCAGAGCCACCGTATAAAATGTGAAATGTGAAATATGAAGGAGGAGGAGAAGCAATAGGCCAAGTGATCCTCTGTGCATTGGCCTGGGACCTCAGTTTTCCCATAGCGTGAGCCGTGGGATGGTTGCTCCTATCCTTTACTGCAAGGGGGATGCGCTGACTTCAGCGGGGATAACAGGGCAGGCTGTGCAGTGTTTGTTTTCATTGGGACAAGATTCAGGCTGCAGCCTGTATCTGAGGAGACGATGGCTCTCCTTTGGCAGAGGGGACCCATGCAAAATGAAACCACCAATGGCAGTTTCATTAGCATCTGGGTGGGTCTGGGTTTGAGAGGCAAAGGACCACTCAGGCCTGAGAGGTGTGACAGGGGATTTCCTTTCCTATCCCTCTGGTCTGAGTGTCACAGATTCAGATGCTCCACACACACAGTAGCAGGGGCACAAGGTACTAGGCCATACTTACTGGAGTGGTCAGCTCTGGGGTGGTTATGGGTGTGCAGGAGTTGTTCAGTTTCACCCCACTGCCCAAGTCAAAGTCACAGATTTTCACTGGGGACACCTGCAAAGGAAGACAGAAGGGCTTGTCATAAGAAGCTGGGGCTAGTGGGGACAGCAGCAGGGCAAACAGAGGCTTGGTTGTCAACGGCAACTGCTCTGTCTACCAGGCCGTGTTTCCTGTCCTTGGGTTAGCTGGGCACCTGAGGGCTGACTCCCAGCTCTCCTCTTCGCCACACTCTTAATTTCCTAAGGGAGAAGAGGCTGAACTAGATGGCTTTAAGATCACCGTGACCTAGCCAGGTGCTGGTGGCACACACCTTCAATCTCAGCACTCAGGAAGGAGAGGCAGGTGGATCTCTGAGTTTGAGGCCAGCCTGATCTACAGAGTGAGTTCCAGGACAGCCAGGAAGGCTGGTCTCAAAGTCACAGAAATCCACCTGCTTGGTTCTTGAGTGCTGAAATTAAAAGTGTCACCACACCTCCCCGTTTTAGCAATTCTTAAATGTATGACCATCCTAGCGTCATCAATAATATACACCATTACCACCATCAGTTTCCAAAACTCTTCCATCCGTCCAAGTGGGGACTAAACTCTAGCAATGACAGCTCATTTTTGGACCCCAGCTCAGGCAACTCTAGCCTACTTCTGCCTTGACTAATTGGTCCGTTTTAGATATTTGACGTAATTGGAACATAAATATTTGTATATATAGCTCCTTTCACTCGGCATAAATGTTTTCACTGTTGTTGTTTTGGCAAGTGCTGGGAGTGGAACCCCAGGCCTGTGCATGCTAGGCTAGTACTCTCGCCTTATCTCCAGTCCTGGCAAAAATGTTTTCAAGATTCATGTATGTTACAGCAGGTATCAGAACTTCATTGTGTTTTAGGGCTGAGTAATATTCCATTGTATGTAGAGATCACATTTTGTTTATCCATTCTATTGATGAACTCGGGGTTGTTTCCACGGTGGCTAGTATAAATAATACTGTTATATAGATTAGCACACAAATATCTGTTCCTGTCTCGCCTTTCAGTTTTGAGCACATACCTCAGAGATGTGCCTCAGAGGATGAATCTACACTTAGCCTTTGGAGGGTTTGCCAAACCATTTCCCACATTTCGCAGCCCAGCAATGTATGAAGATTCCAACTGACCCACACCCTCACCATCATGAATCATTTTCTATTAAAAAAAAAGTAGGAGTACAGTAGTGTCTCACTGTTGCTTTGATCTGCGGCTCTTTAACAAGGATGCAGAACATCTTTTCATGAGCTTGCTAGCCATCTGCAAATCTTCTTTGAGGAAAGTCTATTCAGGCTTTTTGACCATTTCAGAACTGAGTTGCTGCTCTGTTGCCAAGTTTTAGGAGGCCTTTATATATTTTGGTTATTAAACCCTTATCAGTTAGATTACTTTCAAATGTGTTCGCCTATTATTTAAGTTAGCCTTTAAGTTCCTTTTGACATTTAGCCTCTCTTAAAATTTAGATTTTTTTTCAACCATAAAAAGGAGCAATAAGGATGTACCATGGAGAACAAACTAAACACAGGGCCTGAGAACATCCTGTAAGTCAGAGGCAGTAATGGCAAGTTCTGAGCACATAGGGCTCTGGGGCCTGGTTACCTTAGTGTTCATCTAGGCCTTTCCATGTGCCATTGGATGACTTTGTGTAAGGATTTTCAAACCTCTCTAAGTGCCAGTTTCCTCATTTATAAAACAAAAATAATAGTGGTATCTAGCTTAAGATGTTTTAGAAATACTAAATAAGCATAAGTGCCTGGTACAATGTTAACTGTAATTATTATTAATGATTATAATAATGACGCATTATGAAGGTGTATGCCAAAACCACTGACAGGAAGGCACAGCCACAAAGTCTTTGTTTCTTGAGACAGGTTGTGTGTAGTTCTGGCTGTGCTGGAACTCACTGTGTAGGGCCAGGCTGTCCTTGATCTCACAGAAGTCTTGCCTGCCTCTGCCTCCCGAGTGCTGGGATTAAAGACGTGCATTACCTCAACCAGCAGAAGTCACCACATTTTGCTTGAGGTAATACATTAACATCCCTGCCAAGAACTGTGTGTAGTGGACTTGCTCACACAGTCTCGTCCAGCTGCTCCTTACCTATGAGCTAAGGATTCTGCACCAAGACACATTGCTCTTGCGTAAGTATGTGCACGCACACACATGAGCTGTGAATGTGGGCTACTGGTACCATCAACAACAACAACTTCTTCTTCTTCTTCTTCTTCTTCTTCTTCTTCTTCTTCTTCTTCT
>OU015754.1:50879170-50897492 GCA_907169655.1 Acomys percivali | reverse complement strand
TTCTTCTTCTTCTTCTTCTTCTTCTTCTTCTTCTTCTTCTTCTTCTTGTTTTTTTGAGACAGGGTTTCTCTTTGTAACAACTCTGGTTGTCCTGGATTCCTTTTGTAGACCAGGCTAGCCTCGAACTGACAGCGATCCACCTGCCTCTGCCTCCCGAGTGCTGGGATTAAAGGCGTGCGCCACCTCGCCTGGCCTCCATCAACCTCTTCTAACATAGAATTTGTTAAATTCATACACTCGTAAGGCAATGCAAAGACTTCCATTTATCAGTAGATGGGCTATGGTAATGTTTACACAGGTTACACTGTTCAACACAAGCATTAATGTTTTACTTTTAATGAATACCTTTGGGAGCTAGGAATAGAAACAAACTCTTATCAAGAACTTGCTCCCTAATTATCACTTCTAATAGTGGACAACATCTGGCATAATACCATACCACAACTAGCATTTATCAGCAGGGACATAGCCATATAAAATAACATTTTTGGGTTGTCTCTGACTCATACCAACTACTCTGAAGCCTTGTGATAGGAAACAGTAATAACGCTGTGCGCGGCTCACATATTTTACAAGCTTGCAGGCTGAAGCCAATCACACAGATGATCAGATCAAAAAGGCACAAGGACTAACTACCTGCATTTTTTTTTTCCAGACAGGGTCTTACTCTGTAGCCGAGGCTGGTTCTGAACTCATGGTTCAGCTTTGAACTCCTGTTTCAGCCTCCTGAGTGCTGGGATTACATCTGGCTGGAATGTGGGAACATTACACATTAGGTACAACACTCTCATGTGTATGTAGTCAGCTGCACTTGCTACATGGCCAGAGGAACGTCTGACTCCTGCATGGAGGTAGGGAGGTACTCCTGATCAACATGAACTGTGACACCTCAAACCAAGCCCTACATACCTTTTCTGGAGATTCACACAGTATGTTTTCTGGTTTCAGATCCCGGTGAGCAATGCCTGGAGTGACAAGCGGCAAAGAAGGGGTTAACGTATGCACATAATTATCAAACATTCCACACACAATTAATTTTTTTCCAAATGCTGTTGTTTGCAGATTAATTCCCAATTATGGTACATTAAAAAACCAACGAGCTGCAGGAGGCAGTGGTAACCAGAGACACAAGCCGAAAGCACCCCTTGATTCTGCAAGCTCTTTTGAAGTGGAGGCTTCAGAAATCTGGCAGGGATAAGAAGCGCTAAATGAATCCCAGCCAGCCCACATGCAGCACCGCAGAGGCAGAGACAACTGAGAATTTGAGAATTCGTACTGTGCCACCTGACACACAGCAGAGCAGGCGGCCCTGCAAATGGCAAGGCTTGGGAGAGTGGATGCAGAAATAATTAGTGCCTTGTTTGAGGGCATCTCAGGGGCCTGGACGGCTCTCCCCCATTTCTTCTTGTGTAACTGGTTTTGGAGAAAGATTCCTCCAGTGTGACTCCTGGAGTACTCAGAGGGCCAAGTGTTAGTCTGCAGTTCTCTCAAGGCTTCTCGGCTCTTCTTCTTACATCCTCCTCATGGAATGTTTGTGGCCACTCTGCCTGCGGCAGAGCTTTAGCTGAGCGCACTGCTCTTTGGAGAAGACACCCCAGTGTTTGGGCCAGACTCCTGTAGGGGCCTGCAGATAGCAGTTGACCCACGAGGGGTTAATTTTTGCTGGAATGGCCAAGAAGGTATGTGGGGGGAAAAGCATCTTCTTCCTTACCACAGAAAGGAACAGAGCTGTCAGATGAGGCTATGGTGTTCCGGCACAGAGCATGGAGTTCTTCCTTCCCCACCCCCCCCCCCCCCCCCCCCCCCCCCCCCCGCCCCCACAGCACACACAGCACCGCAGGGCATGGAAGCCCGAACAAGCAACTGAAGGAAGAGACAGAGCAATGGGGGGGGGGTGTGGGGCGGGGAGGTGGGGGGGAAGTGAACCTGCCCCACTGCAACTCCCTGGATCAACTTCTCGGGCAGCTCTCCAGTTCCCTAGCAACAGGCCCAGCTTTCTGAAGTCACTTCACTAGAGAAGGAACAGCTGAGCTCTAGCAGGCTAAGTAACTTCATCAGCCTCCTAATTGAATGAGAACCCAGAGCCACTCTGCCCGGGCCTGCACAAATTGAGTCAGGCTATACTGTTCACTGCACTAAAAGTGAAGGATATTTTCCATTATGGCAAGTGCTCCCACAGAAGATCACAGGCCGCACAGGAAGCCTTACTCTCCAAATAGGTGCCCGTGGCCTGCCTGGGCCTCAGCCCGAGAACTCGGGCAGCCGGGCTGTAATAATGGGCCTGCCTGAGTGAGCACACCAGCCATCGGGCTCCATTTCCCTGAGGTTAAGCTGCACCGTGTCCAGTATTTAAACGTAGGGAACTTGTTTCGGGGCTGACCCATTCTTGCCCAATTCATCTTTCAGGCGTGAAGTTATTTAGAAAACAGCCAAGTTCAGCTGGAAATCGTTTTTCATCCCCTCCAACTTCTAGTCACATGGGCAGGGGGCCAGCTACATGGTAACAGGCACTTCAGAACTCCTAAGACACCACTGGCCTCCAGCCCCTTCGGTGCGTTTTTGTAAATAAATAAATAAATAAATAAATAAATAAATAAATAAATAAAATAAAACTGCCATTACCCCTCCTCCAAGGTATGGCTCCTGTGAAAAGCGTGACCCAGTTTTGCAATCTACAGAGGCAGCTTGGGGAGCAGTTGTAAATCTTTGTCAGGCAGGTGTTACCTGCATGCATCCCAGCTTTCAGAAACAGAACCGCTTCCATTCATCATGCGGTGCAAAGTACAGACACCCCCTTCTAGGGATTTTCAGCCCAGGTGCAGAGTCAAGGCCCCAGCATGGACACCAGCAGTTTGCAGACCACTGTCAGCCACCGAGGAACCGGGAGGAGTCCGTGAGCCTGAACCTCTGCTCACCTGCCACACCTGGATGTGCTTGCTATGTGTCTGACACGGAGTGAGATGCATGTATGTCATGCCTACAGCTGGGTCTAAGCACGTACAGCCACAGCTGTGTAGGGAGTGGAGCTAACTCACAAATTATTCACTCTACCTTCGTTCCCCAGCCCAAAGCAGGCAGAACACTTTACTTCAAGGAAAGTAGTTTTAGAAATAAAAACTCTTTATGTCTAGTGGGAGAGGGTAGAAGAAGTAACATTTAACAGAGGATTACTCTGTGCCAGAGGTGTTATATATATATAATAACCCATATATATAATATGTTTTATATATAGAATATAATACATGTGTATATACATAGGTATGGCACTGCTCTAAGCCTTCATTATATATGAATTTGTGTATGTAGCTGTGTGAATCTTTTGTACATACTGTATATATATACTTATACATGACAAGAACTGTGCCGAACACCCTATCACTATACATGTGTATAGTTTCTGACATGTATGCACATGTATGCACATGTATGCACATGTATGCCTATAAGACATACAGAAGATACAGTCAACAAGTATAATTTGTTAACGACCCTGGAGGACACTGTCATCTCTCCTAATTCTTACTGTAATGCCACAGGGTGGGTGGGTGCTACCACTGAAGGAACACAAGAGGGTTACAAGAAGGTATTTAAAAAAAAAAAAGTAGGTCTGGAGAGATGGCTCAGAGGTTAGGAGCACTAGTCTGTTCTTCCAAAGGTCATGAGTTCAATTCCCAGCAACCACATGGTGGCTCACAACCATCTATAATGAGATCTGGTATCCTTTTCTGGCCTGCTGGCTCACATGCACATAAAATACTGTATAAATAATAAATACATCTTTAAAAAAATGTATGTAATAGACCAACAGACTTATGCAAAAAGATTTAATTCACTACAGAAGTTCTTAAATTAAAAGACTACTTAACTCTATCAGGCCATTGTGAAAGAGATACAGGTGATATCCTTCAAAAGAGGAGGAGGAGCGGGCTGTGGTGGCGCATGCCTATAATCCCAGCACTCGGTAGGCAGAGGCAGGTGGGTCTCTGTGAGTTCGAGGCCAGCCTGGTCTACAGCATGAGTCCAGGACAGCCAGGGTTACACAGAGAAATCTTGTCTCGAAAAACAAGAAAAAAAAAAAAAGGGATGAGGACTAATGCTAAAATGCTCACATGGGAATGGGCCATTCATTTGTGAATTTTACATTATTTGTAAAGAGAAGAAGGGGCTGGAAAGATGGAGACATGGTTAAAGAGTGTTACTCATTCTTCCAGAGGACACAAGTTTGGCACCCAGCATCCATGTCAGGCAGCTAGCCCATAACCGCTAGCTCATAACCACCTATAAATCTAGCTCCAGGGGGATCTGATGCTTCTGGCCTCTTTGGGCATTCCACTTGCATATACCACCACACAGACTCACATATATAATTGAAAATCAAGTGGGTTTTAAGAAAGAAAAAAAACCCATTACCTACATAGAGCCACAGTGCACAAAGCCACAGATGCTTTGGGCACTGTGAAATCCAGTCTTTTCACCCCTTATTCCCCGCCCCCCCATACCTCTCTCTATCTTGTCACTCTACCATCCCCCACCATCCGCAGTGAAGCCTTGGAGTCACACCACCTCCCCTTTCTAGGTGGATAAGTTTGCATCGTGAGGTGTCAGATGTACCACCTCTTGGACAGGTTCCCTGCCAGAACTGTGCCCTCTGCCTTGGTACCCAGAGTCTGGCCAGCCCAACCTGCCCACCTAAAGCAAAGGCTTGGATCACCTTTAGTATGCAGGAAGTCAAGGGCAGTGGCAACATCCCGCACCACTCTGCTGGCTTCTAGCTCATGGAAGTGCTTCCGCTTCTGGATGTGTGCTAGGATGGAGCCTGGGGAGCAGAGGGACGAGAAAGAATGGCTTTGTAGGCTCTGTAAATACAACTTCTTAAAGGACAAGTTTGAGGTTAGGGACACAGGCTTCCTCATTGCTACCCTCTATGCCTGCGTGTGACGAGTTCAGATGCAGAAGAATTATGTACAAGGCAAAAGGATTCTAATGCCACTGGGGCTGGTATGATTTCTGAAACTAAAAATGAAAACACAGGGCTGTGGGGGCTTAGAGACATTTCCTCCTGAGAGGAACACAGACAGGCCCTCCGGTGGAAATTTCCCACCCTCACTGTGTAAGTAAAGCCCTGGAGTGGGGACACTGAAAACACAGGATCGCTTTTCCTCCTAAGTACTCTTTTACATGCTATCGCTAATTTTGTTGGCAACGATTAACATTTATTGAATATTTACTATGAGCCAAGACCTCTATGTTCAATCCTCTTCAAATACACTATCTTACCACAGATGCACAACATTTATAGAACAATTATCCTCCTTTTATGAATGGGCAACTTCTGTCGAAAACGGTTAAGCAACTTGCCTACACTCACAGGCCAGCAAGTGGTGGAGCCATGACTTTTGTCCAGTAAAACCACCCTTAGAGTTTGTGCACACTTTCTTTCCACAGGACTGTGGTCCACCTGCTGGGGGATGGGCAGTCGAGCCCACCCATGTCCCCTTTACCCCATGGTCTGGCCTCACTTGAGTAACACCTTAAGTGATGGCGTAAGAGGATCCTAGCTGCACCCAGTTTTCTTAACATGTAATTCATAGCCTATACTCAACTACTGGAAGCCAGCATTTCTGGGCTGAAGGTGTCATTCTTGGGTCCTAAAAAAATGGCTCATGCTTACTTTTTATGGTTTTTGTCTTGTTGTATGTCTATTGTTTATAAGTTTATTTAAAAACCAAGGCAGAGAATAGTATTTAATACACTTCCCAGGTGTCCCTAAGCACAGTCAGTTGTTTTAATGATACCAACAGCCAGCACTTATGGAACTCTTTGTGCCTATCAACCTGGTGCTGCTTCTCAAGTACCGTCTCTTTCTGTCTTCACAGCCACACCGCACCGTGAGGCAGGTGCTACCAATAGCTCCATTTTACTAATGTGACTACCATCTGGAAAAGGCTAACTGAGGTTTCTGAGGTCACGGTGGCTGATAAGTGTGACTTCAGCCCCTCTGTGTAGCTGTCTCCTCAGCCCCACACATTCTTGTAACCTCCACCTTTCAAATGAGTCCTAGGGCTGGGTGAGCAAAGGGGAGGGAAGGTGTTGTTTTTTTGCTTTCACCATGACAGAAGAGCAACTGTGCATTCCAGTGACAGCAGTGTGGTGGCTGAAACGGCATCTTCCTTCTACTAGAAGGGTAGCGTGTTCTTGTCCTTCCCCGTACCCCGAGTCTGTGTTCCAAACAACGGGGCCCTCCTCTCCTCTGTTTAGCCGTTCTAGACTTCACAGTGTAAGCCGAAGCTTCCACTTCATAATTAATTTAGTTAAATAGTGAATGTGTCAAAACAGGGGACCGATAAATTGACCACTGGCAATATCTATATATGATTCCTATTATAATGAAAAGGCATTTATAGATGACCCACACAGGTGACATTCTAAGCTCTGCAAAATGCTAATTATCATCCTTCCCTCCGGCCTCCCTTCTCGCAAACCAAGGGCAGTTGCTAAGTCCTTCATCCTTTTTATTAGCTTGACTTGCTTTAGAAGTCTCTGGGATTCATGATGGATGAGCACCCACTCTGGGTCTTAATCCAAAGTCCAAACACATACTCAACAAGACGTACCTCCTTGCAGTTTCTCAAAGACCAAGTAAAACCGTGTATCATCTTCGAAGAATTCAATCAGCTCCAAAATGTTCCTTAAAGAGAGAAGAGGGGGAGCATTAGATGCTAAAGTCCACCACAAATATCCAATGGACAAATATACAGTGGCTGCAGTGGGCAGACATCAACTTGAAATCAGAATGCTTATTAAGGACTCATGTTTGAGAAGCAGCCAACGGTGTTAGCAAGATCCAGGTCACCTTATCTTTCCATAATGTTTAGTCTCTGGTGTTTTCACCAAGTCTGGGCTGTCAAACCCCAACCCTAAAACCCACTAGGTAGAGTTATAAAAAGTCCTGGTCACATTAAACTGAATAAAATCTGCAGCCGACTGGAAGCAATTGCGGCTAATAACACTGAATAGTAGGTGTGTGTCCTGGAGGCAAGCAGCAAATAATTACTTGCCCTCCCTCTTGCCCATAAATCACGAGGCAGTATTTACATTGCCTGGAGAAAATGGAAACATCTGTCAAATAGACTTGGGGCCTAACGTGGGCACCGCTAGACCCTAACTGCTAAGCGCTGCTTAATGAAACCGCTGCGTTCCTGGCCACCGTAGCACTTGTGGCCTTCCCCGGTGAGCACTCTCTCTCTGCCCGAGCATTGCAGTGCTCTGCCAACAAGGTCGTCATGTAACTCAGTGGGGAAGCCACCGGCTTGGATACTGGAGGTGTTGGGGGCTTTTTTTTTTTTCCTATAGAAGAACGAAATAAACCTAGTAGAGTCTCTAATGCTGAACTAAGAAGCTGCAGGGCTGAAAATAAAAATCTGTCCCTCGTAAAAAAATGCTGACCACTTGGGGAGATACCAGGCTTTTACTAGTGTGAAGGCGTCCAAATAAGATGGCCAAAATGGCCTAATTTGAAAGAAGATTGTAGAGGCAGTGCCTGGAGTTAAATCAACAGCGGGCCCCCATCCTCCAAGCTTAATGACAAAGCCATCAATACCAGGCCACTGGCTCCCTGCTGACCCTGCCAAGGAAGGGAGGGGGACAAATCTTGGAGGTGACCCTGATTTAAAGCCACAGTGGGAGGACCACTCATTTGGAGCCGTGTAACACAGGGCTAAAGGTTACTGTGGCCCAGTTACCAAGCAAAGAGTGCTGGTCCCACCCTCAGCATTGTAATGACATCTCATGCTGGAACAGGAGCCAGCAGAGAACACAGGCACACTGGGAGAAAATGAAACCCCATTCTTCCTCCAGCAGACACTGGTGGGGAGCTCTTGTGCCATGTGGACTACAGCATTTCAGCCAAGACGAGATAGTATTTTGGGGCTACTGCTGTCCTTTCTCCCCCTTGAAGGATGGAAGGAGTTGCGTGCAATTGTGGAGAAGCAATGCCATGCTGGAGTCAGGGATGGCAGGAAGTAATCCCCTCTTGGTCCAGCGTCCCCCGGAGGATGCGTAACCCACTCACTTGTTCCCTTGACACTGATACAGCGTCTCCACCTCACGGAACACTCGACTGCGACTGTGCCCTGCCTGCTTCTCGATGATCTGTGGGGAGAAGGAAACCTGTCATGTATACTCCCTGACCTCAAGACGGATCCCCAGGCAACGCCCCGGAGAGGAGGCAAGGTTAGACACAGACCAAGTCTCCTTTGGAGCAGGAGTCTGGTGTGGGCCGCAATGGCTCGGGGAGTGGGACACCAGTCCTAGGGCTTCCACGTGGCTGCCTATGTGCGGCGTCAGGGACGCGCATGAAGCTGCAGCTCCTGGAGCAACCAGTGAGACAAAGCAATTTCTACTGCCTCTTTATTCCAAGGAGCAGGCATTTTGTTTTTGTTTTTTGTTTTTTGTTTTCTTGAGATGGAGGATGGGCAAAGATGAGGGAGGAGAGGAAGCAAAGACTGTCCACTCAGCAACTCCACCGGATAGAAGAGAATACCCCCTCTTCTGTTAGCCTCACTCTCTGGCAAGCTCTGTGTAAGTAATTTAGATATTCTGTGTTGGTCAAGCGCGACAGCAAAGTTAAACAAGATAAGGAAGAGGCCGGGCGGTGGTGGCGCACGCCTTTAATCCCAGCACTAGGGAGGCAGAGGCAGGCGGATCTCCATGCGTTTGTGGCCAGCCTGGACTACAGAGCAAGTTCTAGGACAGCCAGAGCTCAGAGAAACTCTGTCTCAGAAAAAACAAACAAATACCCTCCACCTCCCACCCCCCCACAAAATTAGATATTTGGGCTGGGCGGTGGTGGTGCATGTCTTTAATCCCAGTAGTTGGGAGGCAGAAGCAGGCAGATCTCCGTGAGTTCGAGGCCAGCCTGGTCTACAGAGCGAGTTCCAGGACAGCCAGGGCAGTTACATAGAGAAACCCCCTCTTGAAAAACGGGGAAAAAAAAAAAAGATAAGGAAGGCCTGTCTTCTGTCCATTGCCAGTCCTCCCTAGCCCACGCTTGCCCCCAGCCTAGACAGCTTCCTTCAGCACCAAGAGGTTTCCCTCTTCCTTCCATACTGTGGACAGCTCCTGCTACATCGCTGTGTCTCCACTTGGAGCTGCTGGCAAGTGTTGCCTGCGGGAACACCTGAGCCCACGCAGCAGAGGGTTGTGTAGGGTCTGGCTGATCCTGAAAAGCCCTCTGGCGCTATCCAGAGCCCCAGAGCATTGTAAACAGAGCCTGCAGGCAAGCCTTCTGTAGAGCTCAGAAGGGAACATCCTGCCCCTTCCTTCTAGCTGCTTGGCACGACACTTCAAAAGATTCTTCTAATGTGCAGTAGCATAAGCATGTGTATCCAACTGTAACCGGGAGGTTAGTCACACCTGCTAGGAAGCCACTCTGGACCCCCCCCTTTTTTTTTAAACAATCAGCAAGGTGCAGTGCTGGGGAACAGGAACTATTTGACTCTGAGCTATTCAGTTGCTTTCATCAAGCTGGGATGGATGAAGTTAAGGGCAACTCTCCAGGAGGCCATGCTGGGAGATCTAGCCTGTCTCTAGGTTATCCAAAGCTTTTAGATCCAAACCATGGATGAGAGGGTCATGCTTTCCTTCTGTGACTCACCCTCAAAGAAACAGACCTGTTGACTGTCTGTCTGTCTGTCTGTCTGTCTGTCTGTCTGTCTCTCTCTCTCTCTCTCTCCATCTTTTTTTTTTGAGGCAGAGTCTCTCTCTATAGCTCTGACTGGCCTGGAGTTCACTATGTAGACCAGGATGGTCTGAAACTCAGAGGTTTTCCTGCCTTAGCCTCCTACGTGTTGAGATTAAAAGTATGTGCCACTACAATTGGCTCCATTCAATTTACCATTTATGTATGAGGTTTTTTTTTTTTTTTTTTTTCTTCTTTTCTTTTTTTCTTTGAGGGAGTATTCTTTTTTCTTAAATTCTTATTTATTTATTATGTATACAGTACTCTGCTCGCATGACAGAAGAGGGCTTTAGATCACATTTTAGATGGTTGAGAGCCACCATGTGGTTGCTGGGAACTGAACCCAGGTCCTCTGGAAGAGCAGTCAGGACTGTTAACCGCTGAGCCATCTCTCTAGCCCCCTGTATGTGTGTTTTCAAATCACTTTTAGGCATATTAAAATTCTTTTTAATTTATAGTAACTTATGTCTGGAAAGGAATGGAAGGAGCTCTTCTGTTGTATGTGGGTCAAGACCCTAGCCAGAAGGCTTAGTGGAACTGTTCTTCATACTCATAACCCACAGCTGGGGTTGAAGAGAGTTGGTTGGAAGAGATGCATCTCTGGATCCAGTTTAGCAGGGTTGCCCTGAAGGAGACAGTGCACAGACCTGATGGCTCAGGTGGCTGATCAGGAACAAGCTTAACCCACATGCCTCCCCAGGTGCAGCAAGACTCCCACAGAGCTCAGTGGTCCTCAAACAGTGGGTCTCAGGATCCCAGAGGCACCTTTCCAAAGACTTAGCTTCAGGCTCTCTCCTGCACTGAGAAACTTGGCTCTCTGTGTTGTCAGCTCCCTGGCTGATGCCTGCCCACTGCAGTTTAAGTCTGCCCTCCATCAGGGGTTTCAAACTGTACTGAGGATCACACTCACCTGGACAGTGACATGCACAGTGCTGGGCCAGGCCTACTTTTTAATGCAGTAGAGCCAGACCATGTGTATTTCTCATGTTTCCCCGGGGGCCACTGGTGTTGCTGGCCCAGGGGCCCTACTTGAGAAGCACAACTCTGCCTCTAGCCCTTCAGTAGCCGAAGGGTTCAGAAGCAGGCTCACCAGAGTCATGCGGCTAATCAAAGGCAGCTCTGAGGCTGAGCCCACATCAGCCCCACAGCTGGGTGCTCAGCCGCTTCAGATTTTAGTCCTCACCACCCTGATGCTGCTCGCTGCTGTGCTCTGTGGTTCATTGTCAGTTCCACCTTCACACTCACGTCACCAGACGCTGGGGGCAGGAGCTGTCAGTGTCATTTCCATAGAGGAGCTAGGCCTTAAGGCGGTTTGGTGAGTTGCCTGCAGTCAGGCGAGTTTTAAAAACAGACGTAGGCAGAGCTCCTCCTTCCAAAGTGGAGGTTGCTTATTGAGTGATCAGAAACAGCCTACTATGTGTCAGATGCCGATGTGAGGACATTACGCATACTGACTTGCTTAATCTTCATAATTCTATGTGAGTTCTAGCGCATTCATTTTACAGATGGGGAAGCTGAAGGGCAGAGGACGAGTAACTTGTTCAAGGTTACGAAGCAGTCAAGCAGAGAAGCTTAGATCTGAGTCCAGCAAATGCAGGGTTGCTCTCCACTCCAACCTTTCTTTCTGAGCTGCATAATACACAGTTTATTTAGTTTGGGAAACCCTAGAAATGACAATTTGCCGAGGAGAGATGGGGACCCAGTGGGACACTCACTTTGACAGCGTACTCTTTGCCAGTCTGCAGGCTCACGGCGCCCTGGACTTTGGCATAGGCTCCTTCTCCCAGCAATTCGGAGGTCAGCTTGTACACATCTAGAGGGAAGCCGTGATGGAAAGGGATACTGTCACTCAGTGTCTCTGGTCTGCTCACAGAGGCAGAAGAGACCATGGTGACTCTGCAGCCTCAGTGACAAGGACCTCTCAGCTTTCCCAGACAGCACCTGACTCTCAGCAAGACTCCGCAAACATCTATTCCTCATCAGAGATGAGGTCAGAGGAGGGATTTCACATACTCACTTCTGTCCTTTAAAACCTACTTTTTGGGCATCTACTGTGTCAGGTAACACAATCGGGACACAGAGAGGAATAAAATCCAGTCCCTCCCCTCTAAGGGTTGAGTCCAGAAGGGAAGACAACACACACATCAGCCCAGAGTATCCCAGGCCCTGGGGAGTACCAAAGAATAGGGGAGGAGCAACCACAGAAGGGGACGGGCAGTGCAGGGATCCTCAGAGAAGGCTATTATTTAAATGAACAGTGTTCATTCATTTCTTCATTTGCTGGACACCTACTGTGTGGCTGGCATGGGGGTGTGAAGGGAATAATATACAACTGTTTTATACAAGTGACAGTGGAGGTCACTGGAGGTGTCTCAGAAGTGTCCAAAAGTCACCCACAGAAAATCAGAGACAGAGCAGGATGCAAACAATGCTTTGCAGTTTCAGGTCAGAGTGGTCACAGCAGAGTAGTAATAGACCCAGGCTGGAAGAGTGTTCAGAGCACCCGCCCAAGCTCACAAACAACAGAGTTCTTGGAGCCTTTCCAAGGGAAGCCATGGCTCTATCACAACCCTTGCTGAACTGACCTTGCCCTCCCTTGCTCCCTCCCTCAGTCTTTCTCTTGAGACTACCTAGTCCTTAAATTCACTGCTTGAACAGAAGACTTAGTCAATGTCAGATCTTATCGCTCTAAGTCACGAGATGTCCTGAGTAACAGGAAACTTGTGTGTTCAACAAACAAAAGACTTGCTGATTTGTGCATTCTTCTAAAACCCCAGGGACTTTTGTCTCCTCCACTGCCCAACACACACACACACACACACACACACACACACACACACACACACACACACACTCACAATGCATGTGCACACCTTTTGAGTCAAGGGTAAACAATCAATGACTAGAGAGATGGCTCGGCACTTAAGAGCTCTTGCTGTTCCTCCATAGGAACTGAGCTCAGTTTCTGGCTCCCACGTCAGATGGATCACAACTCCCTGTAACTCCGGCTCCAGAGGAATCTAATTGGTTCTGCAAGCACCCATATGACACACATTCACACGGACCAAACACATTCATACACACATGTAAGTAAAAAAAATTTTTTTTAATCTTAAAAAAAAAAAAAAAAAGCAAATAAACCAGATGTGGCGGTGCATGCCTTTGATACCAGCACTTGGGAGACAGAGGCAGGTGGATCTCCACAAATTTGAGGCCAGCCTGGTCTACATAGTGAATTCATAGTCAGGGCTATATAGGGAGATGCTGTCTCAAAAAGAAGGAGAAGGTGAAGGAGGAAGAGGAAGAGGAGGACAAGGACGAGGAGGAGGAGGAGGAGGAGGAGGAGGAGGAAACCATAAACGTCTATACTAAGTCCTTTCTTGGTTCCTCTGTGGTCTGGGCTTGCAGCTGCCCACATGCACAGATGGCACACTGTTGGCTACTACTGTATGTGGTTTAAATGGCATGCTTCTTTCCCAGCTCACCCTTTGGTACTTGCCCTCACACACACCAGGATGTTAGGCGGCTGGAGTAAGGCATTCCTGACTCACACAGTGATTGTTGCTGGAACATTCTACAAGACCATCAACCTGCTGGTATGTGTGCAAGGGTAGGAAGAGGGCCCACGAGGGGAAGTTGCTTCAAGCCTCACAGTGAAAAGCCACACGAAGGGGGTAGGCTATTCCTGAAAGTGGCTACTGATCTGATCCTTTCACCGCTTAGTAGAAACACTCAGTGTTTCCTACTATCTTCTCACCGAGCGCCCAGAGACAACCCTGGCAGGCCCCAGCCTAGTGCCTTGCACCTGTGCATCCAAATGTCTGCTGATGCAGCATCATGTCCCCTGGATACAATGGATTCTGGGTGGTGGTGGTGGTGGGGCGCAGCACCTACAGCACACACAGCTACAGCCTCTGGGGGGCCAGTTCCCCTTAGAGAAGACTGCAGTGTCACTGCAGCTGTGGCCTTGGGAGTTTTCACTTCCTCTTTTCTTGTTCTTCTGCTTTCTAGCCTTCCAGGAACCACAGGAAGAAGGCTCACATCTGATGAGGAGCTGGCACAAGCAAGGCTCTCAGCTCTCACAGACTGGGTTTCCTGCCACTGAAGCAATGCTCAGACCGTTGAGACCACTGTCTTGCCCTAGAGGTTTGCCTGTCCTTTCTCCCTCTTGATCGCTTCCCACTCACTCCTGTCTTCTTAATCACATGGATGAGCTGGTTCTAAGGTGATGTGATATGAGGGACGCCTCTCCCGCCTGCAGCACTCATACCCAGACCTACAAAAGAGTAAGGGACCAACCTTCAAACTTTCCCGGCAGGGAGTCGGTGGCCCGGGTCTTGCGCTTCTTCTTCCTCCTCTTGTCACTGTCCACGATGGGAAGGGGCTCGCTGCTGCCCATCTCTGGGAGACAAGAGGGACAGAAGGGAAATTACACTGTACCGATCAAGCGGTAAGTTTACCCAGAAGGAGAAAAGAGAGAGACCCAGGAGCTTTATACTGATGGTTTTTAAATATCTGTGAGGGTTATTGATTTGTTTGGACCCAGGAGGCACAACTAAAGGCAAAGCCATTATAGGAGATCATTAAATGCGGGAAGGGACTCAGACAGGCAGCTAGATTAGGAGAGGCGAGCAGAAGCCTGCATTTTTGCCAGGCTCATTAGCACATGGATTTAGATCTGCCATCAGCCAAACCAGAGTCCCCAAACAGAACAAGCAATCTACAAGCAGGGCCCACCTGTGGTCATCAGAAAGGCAGGGTCCCTGAGGCTAGGACCTGGGGGAGGAAGGGGACAGGGACAGAACCTGACGGCAAATCAGAAAGATGAGCAGTATTTCCATGGATCTGCACTGGGGACAGCGAAAGGCCTCCTAGAGAATCTGCCTTATCCTTGAAGCTAACACAAGGGGCTGGGGGGGGGGGGGGGGGCGGGGTTGGGAATAGCCCCCAATTCCTTCACTCCAGGAGCACAGGAGACAGAATGCCTTCTCCTCATCCTCTCCCTTCCCTGGTCCTTCCGTGAAGGGGTGCAGGGAGGCCAGCAGCTGACAAGTCTGAGACAGGCTGCTGGATGAGGTCACTTATTGCAAACACATCATCACTTCCCCCTGGCAGGCACCTGGCTCCCGCACTGGCAGACACAGACACAGGACATACTGGGCAGGAAGGGTCAGGACAGAGCGGAGCAGCAGGAGGCAGAGAAGAAGCAGAACAGTGGGAGCCAATCGCAGGTTTGTTTCTAGGCCACTCTAACTAGGAGCCTTCCCTGCTAAAGATAAATTACTTGAGAACATGTCATGCCCCTGATCTGGAGTGGGGCCTTAATACTCTTTGCCTGCAGTTAGAAATAATAAGATTTCTCTGAAGTCTCTGGGTCTAAATCCCCACCAGGGTGATTAAACCTCCACATCCTTCTAAAATAGAGGCACCCGAGAGCTGACGGTGGAGGGAGTGAGAGACTTCTACACCAAACTTCAATAAACACGGGCTCCGAGGGTTGGTTTTTTCCTGAGAAATTTAAAAATGGAATCTGGCTCTTTGCTCAAGGAGGGGGGAAGGCCCATGCCCTTCTGCAAGGAGTCGACGAAAGACTGCTTAATGCCACTGCCCGCATGCGTGCCACTCACAGAGAGGCACTTGGCAGCGGGAAGCAAGAAGCATGCAGGCTGGCACTTCCAACACTGCAATCCCGAAGGCGCGGCTCAGCAGCCAAGCACCTGACAGCTCTGTGGAGATGCATCCCTCCTTCCATTTTTTAGGGATCTGATAACCACAGGTTCTCAATTACACTCCAGAATAGAGAAGAAGGAGGAAAAACATGAATAAAAAAGAATCTACAGAGTATCTAAAAATATTACTCCTGCCAAGAGCTTCAAGCACAAGTTCTACCTGGGGACACCAGCGCCCTACGACTAAATGCTGCTACTTTAGTATCCACACTCATAAGGCAAATTACGAGGAAAAATGCCATCCAGATGCACTGACAGGACGTTGTGAGGAATCCTTCAGAAATAAAGCCCAAGGCCATTCATCTCTGAAGGTTTGGGAGAGGGGAACAGGATGGGTTGGGACACGCCAGGCTATGGCGTGCAGTCTAGTGCCAGTCCCTGTCTCAGCTGTTTTCTCACCAGTGCTGCAAACCCAGAGCGGAGTGAGCAGATGTGGTTTCCGCTCCTTCACCCTCCCCGGGTCACACTCCGATTAGAGTCCTGTGGACAAACCAAACAGCCAACAGGCAGGCAGTGTGGAGAACAGCAGGCGAGCTGGCGGCACTGTGACTCACAGGGGACCCTCAGACATACTTACAGCTCTGGATAGAAAACCCTGTTAGCAGCAATTTATACGTGCTCTTTACCGCGCAGCAGGACTGTGGAGCCTCCTGTGGAAGCAGCATACCCCTGGGCAGAGCCACACACTCAATATTAGATTTTATGGCTTCACACACAAAGACAGAGTACCTGGTCTATTCTGCATGGGTCTCAATGGAAGAAGGCGCGCCAGGAGGGACAAATGGGGAAGGTTTTTCCTTGCAAACAGAACTTGTTGAGGGAGAGCTGTTTTTGAAACTAGGAAGGAAAAATGTAGGAAAACAGTGAAATGAAAGAAGCATGCTTAACTTACCCTGTCTTCATAGCACATAGGACCACATCCTGGTACTATCAGGGAGACCTTGGTTCACATGTCCCAGACACTGGACAAACGCATCCTCAGGGGAGCCCCACAATCATGCAGCACCTTGACCTGCCAGAGCCCACTGCTGTAGGAAGTCTTCCTGACCATCAAAGCCAGCTCAAAAGTCCTTATCCCATGCAGCTCCCCCATGATTCCAGATGATCTATGTACGTGTAATCAATCACTCTGGAAGTCAGTTAGGCATGAGCCAAATGGGGTATCACTGTGTAGAACTAGTAGCTGGTATTCCCGCCTCGGCTCCCAAGCCTCCAAGAGAAGCTCCGCTAGGACACTGATTTTCTTTGGCCCCGATCGTTCCCTGTGTTCCTACACTGTCCCCTATGCACCCCCTTTGTCTCTTCTGTAAGTCACAGTAGATCATCAGATGAATATCCTCCATCACAAACTGCACTGGAATAGAAATGGTATATGGTACATAGTGTGCATGACACACAGGCCCCTGTAGTGCACAGTGCATACTCTGAAAGAAATGTGGGTATGCATATATATTGCAGATGATGTGGGGAAAGGCTGCTCTGGATTATGAGCCCCATCAACTCTATCACACTCTCCAAAAAGGTCTCAGACACAAAATGACCTTAACTTGTTTTCTAGAAGACTGGTCCTTTTTTAGACTACGTAACATGAAAGGAAGTGAGCAGTTCTTTGCACTTTCCAGACTGCAGTGGTCAGCAGGGCTTGGGGGCCACATCTGTGTGTCCAGAGCGGGGGGAGGCACACACGGAATAAGGGGAGGCACACTTCAGACAGGGAGGGCACATGGGCCTGGGTCAAAAGAGCAAAGGAGATGTTCTGTCACTGGGATTACCAGACAGCCTGGAGGTTGAGCAACTCTTCCTCTTAAGATCCTTAGTTCTGGGGGCTGGAGAGATGGCTCAGCGGTTAAGGGCACTGGCTGCTCTTCCAAAGGACCCGGGTTCAATTCCCAGAACCCACATGGCATCTCACAACTGTCTGTAACTCTTCTTCTGGGGCATCTGACACCCTCACACATACATACATGCAGGCAAAACACCAATGTACATTAAAAAAAAAAAAGAGCCTTAGTTCTGCCAGGCATGGTGGTACATGCCTGTAATCCCAGTACTTGATGAGGCAGAGGCAGGTGGGTTCTCTGTGAGTTCAAGGCCAGCCTGGTCTACAGAGCTAGCCCAGGACAGCCAAGGCTACACAGAGAAACCTTGTCTTAAAAATAAAAAACAACAACAACAACAACAAAAAACAACAACCAAATCAAGACAAAACCCTTTTTCTTTCATCTTGAGAAAAAGTTTAAAAGTACACCATCCCTGTCTACTTGCCAGGTTGTTATAAGATCCCAATGGCACAGTCAAATGCAAATGTGCTTCAAAAACTGTATTATGTGTGCATAGGTATGTATGCACACACACAGACATATAATAAAAGTGGGAAGTCCAGGCAGAAACACATGAGCCTTTAATATTATAATTTAAAGAATGCCAACAAAGCAGATAGTGTTATAATGAGTAGTCTATACAGTCTTTTAAGTCATTTTTTATTTATAGTCATACTCTATGTGATGGTGGTTTTTATTTCCCCTCTTCAGTCTTTTCAATATTTTACAAATTATATGTGGCTGAAATTTATCATTTTACCCTATTATTGTCTGGATCAAATTTTACTTTAAACAAAAGAAATGGGCTGGTGGTGGGGCATGGAGCTCAGGGTTGGGGTGGTGCATGGAGCTCAGGGTTGGGGTGGTGCATGGAGCTCAGGATTGGGGTGGTGCATGGAGCTCAGGATTGGGGTGGTGGTGCATAGAGCTCAGGGTTCGGGTGGCGGTGCATGGAGCTCAGGGTTGGGGTGGTGGTGCATAGAGCTAAGGGTTGGTGTGGTGGTGCATGGAGCTCAGGGTTGGGGTGGTGGTGC
>OU015754.1:50861670-50879160 GCA_907169655.1 Acomys percivali | reverse complement strand
GCATGGAGCTCAGGGTTGGGGTGGTGGTGCATGGAGCTCAGGGTTGGGGTGGTGGTGCATGGAGCTCAGGGTTGGTGTGGTGGTGCATGGAGCTCAGGGTTGGTGTGGTGGTGCATGGAGCTAAGGGTTGGTGTGGTGGTGCATGGAGCTCAGGGTTGTTGTGGCGGTGCATGGAGCTAAGGGTTGGTGTGGTGGTGCATGGAGCTCAGGGTTGGTGTGGCGGTGCATGGAGCTCAGGGTTGTTGTGGTGGTGCATGGAGCTCAGGGTTGGGGTGGTGCATGGAGCTCAGGGTTGGGGTGGTGCATGGAGCTTGGGGTTGGGGTGGTGGTGCATGGAGCTCGGGGTTGGGGTGGTGGTGCATGGAGCTCAGGGTTGGGGTGGTGCACGGAGCTCAGGGTTGGGGAGTGTGCAGAGGAGATCAGTGGCTGGGCTCTGACTTAGCATGCTCAGGGCCTTGGGTTTGATCTTCAACACTGGGGAAGGAAAAAAAAACTTTTTATCAAATTTGAGGCTAATCACAGTTTTTCAAATTGTGTCTAGATTTCTCTGTATAAAAATTCAACATTTAGCTGGATGTACACCTTTAATCCCAGCACTCAGGAGGCAGAGGCAGGCAGATCTCTGTGAGTTCAAGGTCAGTCTGGTCTACAAATCAAGAGTCAAGGCAGGCCTGCACAATGAGACCCTATCTTAAAAAAGTTGGAGAGCAACTGAGGAAGATAGTCAGTGTCAACCTCCTGCCTCCACACCTCCATGCGCAAATGTATATCTGCACTTACATGTATAGACCACACACGTGTACACCCACATGAGCAGATTGCACTTAGAAGGACAGCAGGTGTTAAGGATAGGGATCTAAGACTTAGCCTGGCACCTTCACTCAGAGCAATTAGGAGATGCCAAGGAGTCCTGGGGGTGGGGGCACAACCCATAATAACAACAGGTGCTAGCCACTGATCTCTCCAGCAGATAACCTCAAGGTCTACTTTCTAAAGTAGCTGCCATTTCTTGATAGAGCCTGACTCATCAGGCTACTTTCCCTCAGGTTACCAGATGTGCACTCCATTCCTTGATAGAGTCTATATACAGATCACCAGCTGTGACATCTCATGTAGGATGTCGGAGGGTCGTCTGGTTAACTCGACTTTGCAAACAGCTCTTACTCTCTCCCTGACCCAACTCCGCAGCTCTTGGAGGATCCCGACCTGTCTGAGTACTTTCTTCATCTGCAAGGGCTTTCTAGAAAAGGAAGAATTGGGGGGGAGGGGGGCAGGGAAGCAATCACAGACAAATCCAGCTATGTCCTCAGGGTCAGCTGAGGAGAACGGACAATGGGAGGAAACTGAGAGGCTGGGAGTAGCTTAGTAGGGATGACCGTAGACCCCTGCTCCCATCTGCATCACCAACCGTAATACAACCATAAACAAAAAAGGAAATGGAGGAACTGAAGGAAGTTTGACAGGCACGTAAGGAAGGGGTTCAGTAAGCCATGCGAGACAAGGGAAGAGGGGACAAGAGAGACCGGGGTCGTCTGTGCCTCTGTAGCAACACACGGGATGCTAGTGCACACCATAGCACACACAGTGCATACTCTCACGTGTCCCTCATGTGCCAGGCCATGTCTGAAGCCCTTTACAAGTACTACACTCTACAGACTCACTGGTGCAGGTTTCTCAACTCTGAGGTAAGCATTATTACCGTCCACATTTTACAAATGAGGAGACTGATACAAATGGGCAAAAAGTGACACTCCCACGACCACGCGGTGAGTAAGCGGCAGGGCTAGACTTGAAGCCTAGAGTCTGGCTCAAGAATTTAAGCTTCTAACCTATCATGACGCTGTTCTCCAACAAAATGCTGGAAGGCAAAGGTGACAGCTGGTGACAACCAGGCACCAATGCTATTGCTTATGAATCTTGGTGCAGGGCTTCTTGACTTGGTACTGTGCTGGCTCGTCTTCTGTTAACTTGACACAAACTAGAGTCGTCTGAAAGGAGGGAACCTAATTGAAAAAATGCCGCCATAATATCTGGGTGTAGGGCGTTTTCTTAATTAGTGTTTAATGCTGGGAGGGCCGAGCCCACTGTTGGTAGGGCCACCCCTGGGCTGGTGGTTCTGGGTTCTATAAGAAAGCAGGTTGAGCAAGCTATGGGGAGCGAGCCTGTTAGCAGCACCCCTCCGTGGCCTCTGCATCAGCTCCTGCCTCCAGGTTCCTGTCTTGTTTGAGTTCCTGCCCTGACTCCCCCCAGTGATGGGCTGTTACCTGGAAGGGTACCCTGAAATAAAACTTTTCCTCTCCAGCTTGCTTTTTCACCATCGCAACAGAAACTCTAAGACATGTGCTATTGAGGCTCTGATATCTCAGCAGGCCTCCAGCCCCTCGGCTCACTGTTCACACAAGTATTTCTTGAATGTGCTCCAGTGTCTAAAAGGCTGGGCAGCTCTCTTCTAGCTTTTATAATCTCAAAGGCCTAAGAGTCGCATCCTCACTGCTACATTAATGAACTTCAACCTTCCAGAAGTCTCTTCTTGCTCTGAGGTAACGTAGTATTTTGTGTTTTGTCACTTTATAGAAGATGAACTACAAGCCAATGTCTAAGCACATTATCATGCCAGTCCAGAATGAAGTATATAAGGGGACAATCTTCTCCCGTCTGACCTGGGAATTGCTGGATGTGGATCTGATGACATCACGAGGTATAAGGGAAAAGGAGAGGGTATATTTGCGCAGAAGCTGGTCAAATTTAACAAACAATAAATGCCAGGAGCCATATATGAAATTAGCTTCATCAGAGGAAAGTCTGTGAGAGCCCACAGAGCTGGAGGGTTTTTCCTCTGGGCTTCCATGTGTAGAAAGGCTGGGCCATGCGGTTCAAATCAGCTGCAGTGAAATTGGCATTAGGGTGATACTTTGCAGGCCTTGAAGAAGGCTGTGGTACTCAGATGCCCAGACACTCAGACCCATCTTCTCCCTCTGCTTGGATCTTAGGATCACAAGGAGCCTTCACAACCATATTGCAATTCCGGGTGGAAGGAATGACATCAGAGGGATGCGGAAGCAGGAACAGGAAGTGTGTGTTTACAGACTATGAAATGAGGCAGTAGTAAAGGGCAGGGCTTGGGAAGGGAGCACAGTGTAAAGTCTGATGACAGCAGGCCACGCTAGCCATCCAAGCTCATTAATACAGTTCACAGGGCCCTCCAACACTGGTCCCTGCCTTCTTTTCACCTTTGATACCAACAGTCACTCTTCTGTGGAAGAGTGACAACAGCTACTTTTTGCTCAGCTTACAACTCAAACAGTGCAACAGGCACCATTCCTTGGCACGCCGTCGTTGTGCCCTGGACATGTGTCTTCTATATGTCATATAGAATACCGGAAGATGGTCCTCAGGTGAGATTCAGCAAAATTACCACCTTCTTCTGCTTCATCAAGGACACTCTCAGGTAGGTGGCAGTGAGGGACAGCACGGCTGCAGGCACAGCTCTGCACCACTGCCCTGACCTGTGCAACGGTGTCAGCAGTTTCCTCACCGTCGCTATGCAGTAACAAATAATACTAGGTCACTACTTTAAAGAGTTCTGGTCCTGCAGATCCGCTGGAAGGGTTTCTGTGTGGCACACTTGTGAACCTGTCTTCTAGGCAATGAGGAGGGAGTCGGGAGCACTCCTGAGTGGCCTCCCAGCTGGCTATGGTATGCAGTGCAAACAGCAACTGCTCAGAGACAGGGTAGACTGAGGCTGGGACAAGCCAGAGAGAGGTAAGGAAGGCCTACACCAGGGGCAAGGGTGGCGGGGGTAGGAAGGGAAGAAGCCACAGAGGCAGAAATGGTCCTGCCAAACAACGAGAAGGCCGCGGAGGAGTCACAGTTTATGACCATGCTCTGAAGAGGGGGCACCATTTGATTCTTCTCTAGCTCCTGGAGCCAGCCACAGAGTCGGGCCTCAACATAGGTGTATGAATATATGCTTTTTTAGCCAAAGACAACCGTAAGAACAGTAGTACCATCTTAGAAGGGGGGAGAGCTTGGGGGGGTAGAGGTGGGGAGCAGGGGGACATGACAGTGCTACCAGGAAGCTTCCGGTGAGGACAGGTGACACACAGCAGCTGAGTATTAGGAAAAGGCACAGGCCGGGCTAAAACACCCTTACTCAACCCTCATGTATCCCAAATCAATCACTGACGCTTGACTGATAACTTGCCAGGCATGCCGAGGCCTCCAGCTAGAGCAAAACACAGAACATGCCACAACCTCAGTATCCGAGCCACGTGTGAGACATAAATAAACAAAAGAAATTTCCAACATTTCCTTGGGAAGAACAAGATTCAACAGGCACGAGGATTTCACTTTTCACACTTCTGCTGCACTTGACTTCATCTTGTTACGATGTGGAAGTTTTATTTTTATAGTTAAAAGCAAATAAACACGTTTTACTTACTGTTCTACTTCCCTTACGTCGCTCTGCTATTTTGTTCCAGAAGAAATGTGATCCTGTTTACTAAGTAGCTGCCGCTGGAAGTTACTGGGACACGAGATGGCTAAGCCAAGGTGCCCAAGCAAATATTGAAAACCATCAACTGCTTAGATGACCTGGAACTCATCCCTTTCTCTGGAAATATGGGAGATGGTCAACACAAAGTAATGTGAAAAGGAAAGTGGGGGCTGGCATAATGGCTCAGTGGATAAAAGAACCTGTCTCGGCAGGGCAGCCGTGGCAGTGGCGGCAGTGGCGTAGCCCTTTAATCCCAGCATTCAGGAGGCAGAGGCAGGTGTATCTCTGTGAGTTCAAGGTCAGCCTGGTCTACAAAGTGAGTTTCAGGACAGCCAAGGCTACACAGAGAAACCCTGTTTCAAAAAACTTAAAAACAAAACAAAAGAACCTGTCTCCAATCTTGATGACTTGAGTCTCACCCCTGGGACCCACGTGGCAGAAGAAGAGAACTTAACACTTGAAAGCTGTCCTGTGACCTCCATACACAGCACGGCACCCCCATCCCCAACGAATACAAAATAACGATGTGACTTAAAGAGAAAAAGGAGGAGGTGAGCTGTATACCCAGCCTTACCCACAAGGTTCTTCAACTCAGCAGAGAAGCTCGTGAAGCTGCAGGTTGAGAGGAATCCCGAGGTCAGTGTCTTCCAGCCACAGGGAGTTACCCGCTGGCCTCTGTCCAGCTAAGGCCCTTCAGTTTGCCATCTGCCTCATCCAGTGTGGCAACCTTCGAGAAGCAGACAGAGGGAGGGTGTGAAACTGCTGGCTTCTCCAGGCCCAGAGGAGACCCTGATCAGCCCTAGTGCCCCAGCTCTGCCAGTTACACGAACAGAGATGTACACACAGATGCCCCTGGGCTTTAAAGGCTGACTGCTGGGTATCTGAAAATACTGATGCTGAGCCCTGAAAGATTTGTCAGGGGTCTGAATAAAAACAGTTCAGGTTTGCTCCCACCGAGGACTACAGACACTGAAAGGTGCAACTTGCCACGATGACGGAGGTGGACCCTTCTCTTGGCTCTGAGAGTCTCACACAGAGCGCGTCAGCTGACGCTTCCCAGCTGCTTGCTTGTGAGAGATACTTCACTGCTTGCTGGCTCCTGGTGGCCAGGCCCAAGTCTCACAGGCACGATGTAACAGTGCCAGCAAGATAAAGCAGACCCTGAGAGCAGCAGGTGGCGAGAATGGAGGCACTTTTGTGCCAAAAACAATCATTGCTGATTCCTAATGTGATGACTTCATCTCCTGTAGGCCCAGTGCCATTTTTAACCCCCTGGCTTTAGTTATCATGTGTCAAAGTTGCTCAACTTTTGCTCTGTGAAACACACTTTCACTTCCCCTTTTCTCTGGGGAAGAGCACTGAAAATGTGCTTAAGTCTGAATTCTGGGCTCCTGTGCCAAAATTTCTAAGATTTCTAACTGGAACCTGGATGCATTTCAATGTTACCTCAAGTCACATTCCCCAAGCTGGACTCGTCCCCAGCCCCCACCACGACTTCCTTCCTCCTGATCTCTCCCCTTCTCTATCTGGTTACATCATCCTGCCAGTCATCCAGTCATGGAACCATTAAGTCATTTCTCCCCCATCCACGTAAGTTCCAAACGCTCACGTGGCCAGGCCTCTCCCTCAGCCTTATCTATTGCTCCCTGCAGGGGAGTTCCTGCTTATCGTTCAAGGCCCGTAGCAAATTACTGAGAGGATCCTACCAACTCTAGAAGCAGTCTAGACTTCCTTTTCTACCCCCCCCACCCCAGCATCTCACCGAGCTCATGGCATTTCCACTACAACACAAAACACACACCGGATTCCCCCGCCAGCCTGCCAGCCCCTTAAAGGCAGGATGTAGATATTTTCATTTAGATATTTTAGAATTTAATACAGTATCTGGCACAAACAGGCTCCAGTGGATCTGAATGAATTGCTTCTTTCACAACGTATCCTGTTCATTGCTCTCTAGAGACTTCAGCACATTGGACAGCCCTATCTATTTGGGCTTTTTATCCTCAAAGGAATCTCCCAGGCTGGGTGAGACTTTTCCTAGAGCACAAGGAAGCCTGGCTGATATAATTTCCTGTGGCCATGACTGCCTTTCCAGAGTCAGCCTTTAACCTATGACCTTTAACCTGCTGCCTTTAGTGCTACTAGAGGCTAGCAATTGTTTTGCTGTAAAGGGCCAGACAGTAACTATTTCACACTTTGGTGCCGCATGGTTGTTGCTTCGGTTGCTCAGTTTTACCTTTTTAGGGAAAAACTGTAGCCACAGGTTGTACATAAGTGGATGGTTATGACACATGTCAACCAAACTTTAATTGTGGATACTGCAGATTGAATTTCACATGCTTTTCATGTCTCCCAAAATGTTTCCCTCCTTTGATTCTCCATCTCTGAACACTTAAAACTGCAAGAAATCACTTTTAGTTTGTAGTCGCTACAAAAAAAAAAAAAAAAAAAAGGTCGCAAACTATAGTTTGCCAACAGCTAGTCTACTGTAAAAATAAACAAAAGCAAGATTCAGAGTTCCACCACAGCCTTTTGGAGCCATTCTAGGGCTGAGGAAGTGGAAAGCAAATGGTCTTTCCAACATTAGGTCCTAGATTTAGCGTCCGGCCATGGCATCCACTAGCAAGGCAGCAGTGGACGTACGCCTTACTCCTTCTTCCCCGCCACCATCTACAAAACAGGGACAATAACGTGCCGTGACAATTAGAGTGTACCTATCAAACTGTGACACCCATGCCTGGTGTTTATGAGGCACTGCATAGCTCCCATTATCATACTTGGTGAGACAGCTTCCCCATGGCAACTGCAGCTCTGGAAAGCAATCTACACACCCTGGAAACTACAGCAGGAGAGAACATGGTGTCAGAAAGGCCAGAGCAGAGAAGGGGTTTGGCTCTTCTAGCTATCGGTACAGGAATCTAAGAGCCCAGTTAGCCCGGTCGCTCCTAACTCCTTTGAGCCTCTTCCCCTCTTCACCAAGAGCTTGAGAGTCAAGGGATCCATCACTTGACTTTCAAGGCAGAGATCATCTGGGGCACACAGACAAGGCTAAAGCCACACTTGACCCCAAAAGCCCACCGGAACCTGATGTCTAACAGGTGCCACTGCCTCTGCAGGGGTGACTCGGGCCTCCCTTCACTGCCCAGATCCGTCTTCCTATACTGCGCTTACCCTCTTTTCCAGAAGTCTTTACCTGCAGTCCAGGCAAAGGGGCCCACCGGCTGCTTCTACCTGACTGCCCTAAATCATTTCCAGCTTCCCACGCATGTGGGCAACTCACCCGGAGCATCTGTGATGCCTTATCACACGCCTCCCCATAGGGACTAACCTGAGTTGGCTCTGGGTCCCTCTACCTGGCACAACGCTGTTGCCCTAATGAGTCAGAGACTCTGAAGCATCCTCCCCTTAACCTCTTTTAGCTGGACTCTTAATAGCAGACTGAGCACAGTCTGGGTCACCACCAGGAAGAGGGAAAACCTTAAGAGAGAGAAAAGAACCATAACCAATGGGATCCAAGCGATGGAAAATAGGTTTTGAGGATGAGGTGAAAGCAGCCAGGCGGTGTAGCCTGGAGAAGCGAAGATGAGGCCTAACTGGATTCTGGCTTTAAGTACAGAAAAGGTTCTCATGAGAAAATCTTGATCTCATCCCCCCTTTATAATCAGAGGGAACTTTTCCATATTCATGGGAAACAGAACAATAGGAACGCACTCAGGTGAAGGCCAGGCACGGAGGAGGGATATGGGGGGAGGGAAGTGTAAGCTAGGAGGAGCTAAATTAGACAGCACTTCCTGGAGACACCATATTGTTGGTTTTTTTTGGCATGGGAAGTGGAGAGGCCTTGCTTGCTGCCCTTGCTGAAGGCTGCGGAAAAGGAAACGAACACCTGCTCTGGTCCCATTTACTGTGGAGAGAGGTATGGAAAACACGAGCCACATCAGAGTTTTCTATCAAGCCACTATTTCCCACCAGGTACTTTTCGTGGTGCTTTGGAACCCTGTGATGGAGTCACCTTGCGTCTCCAAGTTTCGTGATGGGGCAAGGAAAAGAGAAAACAGCAATGTCAGAGGAAGACAGTGGAGAGAACAGCCCTAAGATAGACTCCCTAAGAAACCAGGACTGCTGTGGGTACTGACGCAATTACTAATATTGCTACTGATACAACTATCGTTTACTAAGAATCTACTACCGAGCCGTTTAATGTCATTTTAGCTTTCATAGCAGCCCCACAAGGTAGACAATATCTGCATCCTATTTTCCAGGTGAAGAAATCTGAAACTAGGCAAAGTTAAAAAAACCTGTCTAAGTCAAACAGCTAGTAGGTGGCAGAGGCAGGGCTCAAACCCAGACAGACTAAGTTAGTTTGCGCTCTACCTATTGCTTGGCCCCGGGGGTGGGGGGTGGGCAGGGGGGAGGGTCTGGAATTTAAACCCTGCTTTCTGAATCCAGGTCCATCCTATCTACTTTATCTTTAGACAGCCCCAAGGCGGGGAAAGCAAAGCAACACATGGCATAAGAAGACCTCTCAAGTGAGCCCTGTATGCCGGGGAGAAACGCAATGGAGATGACCGTAATGCCTGGACCGAAGGCCACGCTCCTGCTCTGTCCAGTTCAGACTCATGTTGAATTTGATGGTGGGAAAAACAAAACAAAACTGAAGTGCTATGATACTGCCAATTGTGTCTCAGGATCTGTAGCAGAAACCCAAGGGTGCCCACAGCCTCTATAAACTCTTTCTAAGATCACAGGAGCTAAGGGCACCGAATGACAGAATCATGACAGCAGCCATGTGTGCAAGCCAGATAACCTACACAAGCAGACTTAGACGTGTTATCTCCTGGGTTTCCCAGTTGAAGCTTCCTCATTCACATCCCTATTCTGGAAGCTTCTTTGTCCCAGTCAGCCTCTGTCCCATAACCACAGTCAACAGAGGCCTTGCCATGACACCCAGAGCCCTATGGCACAAGGGAAATAAAATGAGCCTTGGAATCCACTTTCCTGAGTTGGTATGAGCCATGGTGTCGCTTCCTGGCTGCCCAGCCTTAGCAAAGCTACTTTAATCCTTCGGAGGTCTGGTTTCCTAGTCTTTAAATTGGGGATAAATATCCCTCTATTACAGAGGTTGTGAGGATTAAGTAAATTATAGTGTGTAAACTATGTGGCTCATTGCAGCCACAGAGCAGAACTCCTTCTCTTCCCCTGTGTGCCTGTGCCCGTGTGTGTGCATGTGCGTGTGCGTGTGCGTGTGCGTGTGCGTGTGCGTGTGTGTGTGTGTGTGTGTGTGTGTGTGTGTGTATGCGTGCGTGCACGCCTTCCCATGCGTTTCCGCCTCCCGACATGGCTCCAGCTGCCCTTTCTCCCAGGAACGAGCTGCTCCCTCCATGTTCCAGCTGAACTTCTCCATCAGGAATCTGGCCGTGCAGGGACTGATTTCTCCTCCCCACAAACTCCCACTTGGTTTCACATTCTGAACTTCATTTACTCAAGCCATCAGCTATTTATGTACTGATCCATCCTCCTAACTATGCACGAAGGAGAAGGCTTTGAGGAGACAATTCCCTGTAGGAGAGCAAATAACATATCCTAGTCCTTGGGGCTTATTTCTCAGTCCTTGCGGCAAGGGCGTTGTATATGTTGCTGAGTGGAATCTTCCCATCTTACATTGGGAATCTTTACTGAAAGGTCCAGGACTGAGTTTCCCCTAAAGCTATGCATTTTACTGGCCAACAATAAACAGACGGTTTTTGTGTTCCTGGGGATCATAGTCAGAGCCTTGTGAGAGCTAGGCCAGGGATCTACCACTGAGTGATAGCGCCACCCCAGCACTCTTCTAAGTATATTCATATTCCCAAGCTCAGATCTACTAATGCTCATGTGGACTTTCTTCATTCCTCTATCCACCCTGCTGGGACATCTTGGACTCCTCTTGGGACATCTCTTCAGCATGCAGGGAGATGCCACTGGAAGGGAGAAGCTCCAGAGAGCTTGCTCACCCCATTGGGTAGATGACTGCCATTACAACCATACTAAAAACCCAGACTATAGGACCTGAGAACAATGGAAATGATTCTTATCTGCTTTGGTTTCTGAGTCTATAAAATAGCTTAAGGTACTTAAAACTACAGTCCAGTTCATAGTGAGTCCTTGATAATGTTAGCTTCATCAACCATGTAGAGCTGGGGAGGCCTCATAGACAGGGTAAGCTTAGTAACTGCAGGGCAGCCTTGGCATCAGAGAGAAATTCCATCCTAAAGAATTAAAATTAATAACTTAAAAAAAATTTTTTTTTGTAATGAGCCAGAAAGATGGCTCAGTGGTTAAGGGCATGTGCTGCTCTTGCAAAGGACCTGAGTTCAATTCCCAGCATACATGTTGAGTGGCTCAAAATGATGTGTAACTCCAGCTGTAGAGAATCCAACACCCTCTTCTGATGGACTTGGGCACCTGCATTCATACACACACACACACACACACACACACACACACACACACACACACTCACATACACACTCTCATACACACTCACACACACACTCACACACTCACTCTCACACACACACACACCACACACACACATACATCCTATGATCAACAAAAAAACTTTCTGTTCCATACGCTGGGGCTGTTGGCAAGGAAAAATGTGAATTTGTAGTTGCTGGTCCCACATGGAAAGGACTACTGTTTACCAAGGCCAAGGGCAGAACAATTGATTAGTCAGCCACCTGTGAGCTTTCCCTTGCATGAACTATATCACACACTATACAGGTCCCTGAACACAGGACAACTTCTCTCATAGCTAAATTCAACAACAGCAAAACCAGGGCCTGAAATCAATAACAGCCACGAAGAAGCTTGGCTCTTGATGAATTCCTGCACCTCTGTGCCCCTGATGCCTGTAAGTAGGGCATCATCCATCTAAACCAGGGCCCTCCTCAGCCACAAAGGAAAACACAAGGTCTCCTCCTAATCCTGTCATCTTGTAAAACAAGGACCAAAGCGAGAAGAAAAAAAAAAAAAAAAAAAAGAGGTCACTGACTCATTTAACCACAAGCATTATAGAGAACTACTATGTGTCAGTCCTGTGCCAGGAAGAGGAGGTGTGACACGGACCTGGCTCCTTGCGTACCCCAAGACAGACTTTGCTAAGAACTCTATTGAAAGTTCAGTCTCTGCTACAGGAGCCTGGAATGGGAGCATCTAATCCAGCAGGAGGGGGAGAGGCATCACCAAGAAGGTCATAAGATGTGCTGTGAGCACCCAGGGAGAGGCTGCAAAAAGGCGCCATATTGTTGAATTGCACCAGACCACACAACAGGAGACCACGCTCTTCCTGGCTAAGCATGTGCTGCAATGTGCCAGCTTGTTCTCAGAACTTCTCTCCCCATGGTTTGGCTGGTTGTTGCCAGGCCCTCTGATGGCCAAATATTCTAAAGCTCCAGAGCAATGACATTCCCACACAAGCCAAAGACCCCTGGTTATAAGAGGAGGAACTCTGTGGTGGGAGCAGATGTGAGGGAGGGGCTTGGAAGTTCCCACCAGCTCACTTCTGTACACAGTCCCGCCCCTGCAGCTATCCTTCAGTATCACTCCCACCCAGGCCAGGCCCCTCTAGAAGGCTTGAAGCTAAGGGTGGTGGGCTGAAGCTCTTTGGCTTGATGGTTGCAGATCCAGGGAGACACTAGACACTCAGCTTGTGCTTGGCACACCCACGGCCTGTGGTCAACACGTTTCAGCTCCCTCCTTATACTTCAAGGTCAAGTCCACCAGTAAATCCCACAGAGGCTCCGAGGCTCAGGTTATGTCAGCTTTCCCCCTAGGGCCTCCCTGAAATATGCCAGATCAAAACACTCTTTCCTAGAAATCCCAACAGTTATTTGTGTATCAGTACCTATTACATGGAGGCCAATTTACACGTAATCATACTTAACCCTCACGATGACATTATCCTACCCATTTTAATAGAGAGAAAGCTCCGGCAGAGAAACTGACTTGTCCTAGGATACAATATATATCCCAGAAAAAAACAAAACAAAATAATATATATCCCAGGAGATGGGAAAGCCTGGCTCACCCCCAAAGTCAAGCACTCCCACGCTCATTTCTAGACTCTTACAGCCCACAATCCTACAGCTAGGAGAGAGACTGCATCCTACCCACACTCCTAATCTTCTCTGCTGGAAAAAAAAAAAATGTGGCATGGGCTTTTAAACACTGTATTGCAAGATAAGTGGAAACAGTTAATTTAACACAACGATGTACACATATTTTAAACGCGCTCATGCCAGTGGACTGTCTGAGCCTTGAGCCCTGCAACAGCTTTGAGCAGATCCTTGGTTTGGTCTAAGGCTCAAACCCCATAAAGACTGAGCTCCCACCGCCGGTACACCCCGGGTCTCGACCCGTCACAATCCAAGCGTGTCCCTGGGCACAGGCTGAGAGCCCAGGAATGGGATTTTACACGCTGGAGTCTGGGCAGGGAAACAGCTCTGAGGACAGCCCTAAAAGGATGTCCCCCTTCGGCTGCCCCTCCACAGAGGAATCGGGTCATGACCTCGAGCTGCTCAGAAGGCCCCGGTTGCCCCTCCGGGCGCACCGTCGCACTCCAGACCCCGGCCCCGGTCCCCGCGGAGGGACTCCTCGCTGTCTCACTCTTTACCTTAGCTGACCACCGCGGGAGCGGCCGCGCGCACCCCCACCTGCAGGTCTCTGTCGAGAACGCGGAAGAGGCGGAGCTAGACTGGAGGGGGAGGGCCTGGGCAGAAAGGGGCGTGAGGGGAGGAGTCACGCCTGCGCCCTGGGGGCCAAACGTGGCAAGAGGAAAGCCCAATACACTGCGCTGGGAGCGGTCTATCCGAGCTGCGGCAGGTTGCTGCTGGCTAGTGTGTCTTAACTTTTTCAAGTGGAAAGAGGAAGACCCCCTCATGTGCAAATAGTTGCTTCTGCGAGCCAGGACGGAGCCTTGTTATGAACCTGAGGGCAGCTCTGTAAAGTGAAGTTTATTTTGAGACAAGGCCTTGCTACTTACCCTGGCCTCACTCTGACTCAGTCTCCAGAGTTGTGTGATTACAGACGCACACCACCAGGCATGCCTATACAATTTCTATAAAGGTCTGTGTATACAGGATTTCACGAGGGTTTGAATAAAATACTACTTCCAGTAATTAAAACCTTTTTGTTTTTCGAAACAGTCTCACTAGATAGCCCTGGCTGTCCTAGAACTTACTATGTAGGCCAGGCTGGTCTCAAACTTACCTGTGCCTCCCGAGTGCTGGGATTAAAGGCGTGTGCCACTAAACCAGTTAAAACAAATGTTGTTAAAGATCTTTTTCTTCTGCCGTGTGTGTGTGTGTGTGTGTGTGTGTGTGTATGTGTGTGTGTGTGTGTACACTAATTGGATTAGTACCTCAACCAGTCTCCCTGCCTCACTTCCACAGGCTGCAGGTGCCTGAGAGGGAAGGACTGTTGCTTGGCTTCAATTCCGGTTCTGATAGAGTTTTCCCTGTGTGGTGAAGTAAACATCCCTACCCCATTCAGGATTGGATCTGGTGAGCAAGGCTCTTAAAGGGCTTCTAGGTTTCCCACCACTCGTCTCGAAAACATTTCTTCTCTCTTCTCTCCTGGTCTGTGTGTTCAACTATGATGGAAGGAAGTGGGAATATTCAAGACCTTGCTAGATTTCCAATCTTGATTGGAAAGGAGTGTCTTCTCTCAGGCTTTTGTATTTAGTATATTTTCTATTTGAGCCCTACCCAAAGGCTGTATATTACAATCTCTTCCAATTTACAACCTCCCAGGCCCACCGAGCATCGTGTCTTTACAGGACTTTCTAGTTTACGCCCCAACTCTCAATGGCCAACTGGTCCCGAGTCACTCAGGAATATACTGAGATCCAGAGTCTCCGAGTTACTAGCGCCCCCCCCCCCACATATGGTAACCATGATTAATTAACATTGGATAAGGATTTTTTGGGTGGGTGGGTGGCTCCTAGGAAGGAGGGCAAACCATGCAGGACTCAGACCTTCTGGTTTATTCTTTTTTTTTTTTTCTTTTTCTTTTTTTTTTTTTGGTTTTTCGAGACAGGGTCTCTCTGTGTAGCCTTGGCCATCCTGGACTCACTTTGTAGACCAGGCTGGCCCTTCTGGTTTATTCTACTGCATCCCATAGCTCCATACTGGGGCAGCAGGGGACATTCACGAAAGCCACAGGCCGTTCAACATAATTTCCTCAGTGAGGGATGTTCTGCCCCAGGGTAGAGAGCATAGCTGACTTTCTGTTCTCTGACCCAAAGATTGGTGCAGATCCTGAGCCGACAGAACGACAAAGGCCTGGCTTCCCAGGTAGGGCTGCTTTTGCTAGGCTCTGCCTGTTTGAGTGAGAGAGTCTCTTTTCTCTCATGACTCAGGGGGACATTTTCCCTCTTTGTCCTCTAAACAGCCCTCTCAAGTCTCTTAAAGCAAGTGCACACATGTGCATATGTGCTTCCTAATGTATTTCCAGACACCTCAACTTTGAGATAAATCTCTTACTTCCATAATATATGTGGACTTGCTAACAGTTAAAACGTCCAGTGACCAAAGAGATAATGGTTCATAATAGGGTTGAGAACACCACTTTTAGAATGCTGGGCTCTGGGCATTAGGAAGAGGAGCAAGACTGTGGGCAGCAGGTGCCCTTATCCACTGAGTCATCTTACTAGACCACCACCATCTTCTCCTCCTCCTCCTCTTCTTCTTCTTTGGTTTTACAAGACAGGGTTTCTCTGTGTACCCTTAGCTGTCCGGGACTAACTTTGTAGACCAGGCTGGCCTCGAACTCACAGAGACCCGCATGCCTCTGCCTCCCGAGTGCTGGGATTAAAGGCGTGTGCCACCACTACCCGGCTTAGGCCACTACCCGGTTTAGGCCACCACTTCTGACCGTAGAATAGATTGGAAGTGGTTTAGAGAGACCTTGTCATGTGACCTTGGGAGCTGGCTGGGCGCTAGAGGTCAGGCCTCTGCCTGAATCTGGAAGAAATGCTGAGGGCTGGAAGAAACGCCAGGCTAAAGAGAGACTTCATCGTAATTCAAGTGATTGCAGCTGCACTTGAGACATTGCACCCTATTGTTTGGACCATAAGATGTACTTACTGCTCCCCAAAAGTGTGTGAGGGACTTAGGGTGTGCCTTATGGTCTGATTGCTGCTTTTACTGTTTTTCTTGTTTTACTTATGTTAGAATTCTGCTTCAGTCTGCCTACCTGTGATGTCATTGCTTATCTGCCACAGGGGCGTGGCCCTGCCCAGGGCTATATAAAAGGACAGTCCTACCTCACCTCTTACTCTTCTCCTCTCTCTCCCTATACACACCCCGCCCCGTACCCCTCATGCTCATTTAATAAACTATAACATAGCATCTGGCATCTTATTTTCTTTCTCTTTTTTCTTCTTCTTTTTCTTTCTTTTTTTTTTTTTTTTGGTTTTTCGAGACAAGATTTCTCTGTGTATCCTTGGCTGTCCTGGACTGGCATTGTAGACCAGGCTGGCCTCGAACTCATAGGGATCCACCTGCCTCTGCCTCCTGAGTGCTGGGATTAAAGGCGTGCGCCAACACTGCCCGGCTTATTTTCTTATTTTTTAAATCATAACAACTTCTCTAAACACTGGGTGCGTCTTATGGTCTGAAAAAATAAAAATGGTAAGTATGAGGCGAGCATGAGCACATTTATGTGCATTCACAGGTTGAGAAAGAAGGAGCCTATCGGTCATTCAGACCTCCACGCCCACTTCTTTTTTTAAAAACAAATATGCCAGGTGTGGAGGTGCACACCTTCAATCACAGTACTCAGGAGACAGAGGAGGGTGGAGCCCTGTGAGCTCGAGGCCAGCTCACAACCTTGAGTCTATAGGATGAGTTCCAGGCTAGCCAGCATTATATAAGAGGACTCTGTCTCAAAACCACAACAAAATCATTACTGTGTTATGTGCTGCTGCGTATGTGTGGGTACACATGCCAGAGTGGTGTGTCTCCTTCAGGCTCTACATGGTCCTGAGAAACAAACTCGGCTCATCAAGCTTGCATTGTTGGGCAGCAAGTGCCTTTATCCACCGAGCCATCTTTCTAGCCCCACCAATTCTGAAGTGGTTCAGAGGGAAGGTGCTTGCCATGGAACCCCGGGAGCCAGCTGGGGCCGGAGCTCAGGCCTCTGCCTCCCAGGTAGAGTCCCTGCTGGCTCCTTTGCAGCTATAGGAGGAGCCTTTGTTGATTCTGAGTGGCTGGGGGCAGCGAGTTCTAGCTGCCTACTGGGAAACTGAAAACCTCTGGATTGAAACCTGCCTCCCTCCCTGCCCCCCACTTTGAGTTCTGAGAGCAGCTTCCTGTCCTGTGACTGGGGTTGTGGCTGTATTTCCCACTGCTCTTTTAGCCAGTGGTTTCTCTAAGCCATCCAGGTATGAACAGGAGAGCCAGTGCCAAGTGTCTCAACAAGGAAAGAGTTACCCCCTCACAGAGTTCCTTGAAGGCAAGGCCCTACATGGCCCTCTGCTCCCCTCCTCAAGGCTTCTAACTTAGCTTGGTCTAGAATTCAGAGCCCTGGGAGAACTTGGGTGTCCTCACACTAGAGAGCTAGGTCTGTCATCACTGTGCCCTTATGGTCCAGGAGCTTAGGTCAGAATGTCTTTTTAGCCACTCTGGTGGCCTCTCCTACAATCTGTCAAGACCCATGTGGCACCCACCACAGCTTCCCACTACTGGTTGTTTTAGTTTGCATCTTTTATTTTACCAAAAATAGCAAAATCTTCCCTCTTTCACAAAAATAGATTTCCCTTTTCACAGCCTGGATTTCAGAGTATATTCTGCAGCCCTATGTGGAGGAGTCTTCCCCTCTCCTCAGTTCTGAACCACTGCCAAAGCTGTAGGCCTTGGGGACTTTTCTGGAGACAGGAGAGAGAGAGAGAGAGAGAGAGAGAGAGAGAGAGAGAGAGAGAGAGAGAGAGAGAGAGAGAGAGAGAGAGAGAG
>OU015754.1:50825754-50854314 GCA_907169655.1 Acomys percivali | reverse complement strand
CACACACACACACACACACACACACACACACACACACACACACACACCCCTTCTAGTGGAAAGAGCTCTGAGAAATCAAGTGGCACATTCTACACCAACAGATGGGGAAACTGAGGCCCGGAAAGAGGATTTGAAGAGCCTGGCTTTGCATAGCAAGCTATAAGAAGTAGAGGTTTGGTATAAAGAGGGACTCAACTTATAACAAGGTACAAACGATCCTTTTCCTGCTGTCTGGACACTGGCCTGGTGTAGATGGGGGGGAGGTGAGAGCCCCACCTCCTTGCTGTAGAACTTTAAGGCAGGACTTTTCCTAGAAAGAGTAAACTTGGAGGTGTGTACAGGAGGTAAGGGGCAGTCCCCTCCCTGCTATGTCTGTTACGGCTGTCTTCTCTGCAGCCTCGTGCCATCACTGAGATTGTTTCTCATGGAGCCTCTGTTCTCCTTCCCCAAAGACCTCCACCGTAATTACTGGGTAGGGAAGTCACTAGTTTACTCACTCTGTGACCAAGGATCTAATCTTCCCAGAGGAAACAGATCCTGCCTGTTTCTAATACCTAGACCCCTGCCAGGGACACACAGGCCCCTCCCTTAGCCTGACTCACAAACAGCCAGAAGACTGCCCTAGTTTGAACTCAGAATCTAGCCTACGCCTTGAGGTACAAGATCTAAGTTTTAGATCCGAAGAGAAAAGTGGAAGAGAAAGACAGCTCTTCTCCAGCCAGAATCTCCCCCACCTCCTGAGAGCCCCTAAGAGCCTCCCTCTTATCTTCAGCTGTTAGGACCAAACAGGTCCTAGGACCCAGAGGAGCCAGCCTGACATTTCCGCTCCTGAAGACACGCCCCCCAACAGCCAACGCCACCGCCACCCCCACCCGTCTTCGGGTGCTGTGAATCTCGGACCCGGGGCTGAGGACTGTGGCCACCCTGCTTTCTGGCTGGAGTCGCTTCCAGAAGGTGCCACGCGAGGACCTAGAAGAACTGAAAGTCGAAGCTAGACCGGGCCTAGGGGGCGCGGAGTCCGGGTGCTCACTCACGCGCTCCGCCTGGGTGGACAGCTCCAAGTCTCTGTCTACGGGGCCACACCGCAGCGCGCTGGGTTGTCCTCCCGCCTGTGATTGCGCCGGGCTAGTCTCAGCGCCCGTCCGCCAGTCTGCTCCGGGGCCGCGGCCGCCGTCCCGCCGCCCGTCCGCGAAGAGACGCCAGCTCCGCCCCGGGCTCAGCCACGCCGCGGCCACGGGGCGGGGAGGGGCGGGGAAAGGGGCTCCCCCCCCCCCCCCCCCCCCCCGCCCCGGTCCCAGGACACACACTCTGCTCTCCAGCCTTTCCGGGAAGTGGGAAGTCCGGTCGGGCTCTCAGTCTCCAAGAGGGCAAAGGACTAACTTATCAGTTGCCCCAAGGGACCGTCTGGATATTCCTTAAGGAGGCAGCCTCAGATTTCTAGGCTGTAGAGTGGGAACAAGTCCAGCTTCCGCCTGAAGCAGAAAGAAAAAGTTCGTGATTTAAACGTTTCCTAGCCCCCCTGCAGCCATCTGAGTTTCACTTATCTCTGCCCTCGGTAAGGGTTCCTAGCATCCAGTCTGTTCAGCGTCAGCCCACTGCCACACACAGCGCTCAAAACCCGCCACTGGAGGCTGCAGACAGGCGTAGGTTGGCGCTGTATTTACTTCCCACCACTAGGGAAGCAGAGGCAGGCAGATCTCTTAGAGTTCCTAGCTAGCCAGGGATGGATGCATGAGGCCCTCTCTCAAAACAACCAAACAACCCCCCCCCTTAAATGAATGAACAGCAGGTGGGAGTCATGGACTGGGTCACCGCAAAGAGGAAGGACTGACTCCTCCACACTGTGTCCCAAAGAAAGTTCAAAGAAGACCTCACTTTCCCCACACCGGTCAGAGACTGTGTCTGGTTGTGTAGATTTTCTCTCTACACAAAATCAGCCCATTTCCTATCTCCAAACCTTTGTCTCCGTGGTTCTTCAGAATGGCTTCTCTCCCATTTGATCTTCGTTGCCCACTCTTCTACCGAGATTTCTCCTCCGGCAACAGGCCGATATTCCACATCAGTGCTCAGTGGCCCCGGGAACCAGCCTGCAGGTTCTGTCTGGGGTGGGGAAATTGAAGACTTTCTAGACTAGGTGGGTGTTACGGTTAATCCTCATTGTTAAATTCACTGGCTTCAGAATTGCCAAGGAGACACACCCCTAGGAGTGTTTGACATGGGCTAGAGTCCTGGACTACACTAAAAGCCAAAGAAGAAGAAGGAGGGCGAGGAGGAGGAAGAGGAAGAAGAGGAGGAGGAGGAAGAGGAGGAGGAAGAGGAGGATGAGGAAGAGGAGGAGGAAGAAGAGGAGGAAGATGAAGAGGAGGAGGATGTGGAGGAGGAGGAGGAAGAAGAAGAAGCCAACCAGTATCCACCTGTTTATTTCCCGGCCAGCTGCCTCCTGCTCCTGCTGCCACAGCTTAGAACCACCCTTCCTGCCGTACTTTCCTCACCATAGTGGGCTGCACTCTCAAACCGTGAGGCAAAACAAAACACCCTTCCTGAGTATTCTGTCACATCACGAGAAATAACTAATGCAGAAGGCCAAGGCAGGCAGCTGGACTGCCAAAGTCACCCTGGAGAAAGTGCACAGTGAACAGTGTGACTGGGGACCCATAGGTGGTCTTACACCATGGCACAACTGCCCCCCTGGGATTCCCTGGGTCTGGGCCTGGGCCTGCTTTCTCAATTGCAGGAACACACACTTAGATCCTGAAGAATTTTAGGTGAGAGCCGAGGATTCACTCTTTGACTAAGGGCTTAGTTCTGCCCCAGCATAAAAATCTCTATTGTTTTGTGCCCAGGATCTTAATCTGTTGAAATTTTCCTATAAACTTTTACATATTAATGGAATTCACATTTGCTCCATTTGATTTGATATAATAACCAATGCATTTTTGTTGTTTAGGGTAACCGTGTGCTGAGATCAAGATAATGAAACAGTCACTGATCTCAGGTGCTGATTGGGACGCAACATATACAGGTGATGGGGTCAGGGCTTAGTCATTCAGAAGTGGAAATGGGTGACATAATGCATCGATGGGCCAACAGTAGGCAAGCGTGGGGATATCCACAGGAAACAGAGCACCCTGGATGTTTTGAGGAGCATTTAATAGTGGTCCCGCATATAGGTATAGTTAGTTGAAGGGAAGCCATGTAGAGACTATATCACCAATGAGGTAGCAAGGGCCGTAGATAGCTGTAGCTGGCAGCAATGCTAGGCTGAGGTACACCAGGAATGGGAGATATGAGAAGGCTACAGGAAGCTCTGTGGCCTAAGGTAGAGGCCAGACCTAGCTCAGTGCAATCAAGGGAAAGACCACCGGCCAATAAGGGCCTCATTTCCTTCGGATTTTTTTCTCATCTTTGGCCAAGTTCCCCATGGCTGAGTCCCATTAAAAGCCAAGGACACGGGAACCACAGCCCAGAAGTCAGTCCCCTGGACACAGAGCTGGGAGAAGGGTAGAAAGTCATCTGGAGGAACCGTGTTGGGTCAAGGGTGACTTCACAGAAGAAGTGACTTAGAAACTGTTTGTGCTTTTACCATTCTGTCCTAAACACTCTACCAATGCCCTTTATAATCCCTCTAACTCTTGGATGACTTGAAAGTAAGCCTTTTAGTTCCCTAAGCCAGGAAGGTTTATTATTTCTTGTTTACTTCTCCTTACATTGCCTTGTGGTTGGAGATCTTGGTCTATGAGATTCTCTGGAATTGGATATGACTTCCGATGTGGCTTTGCACATGGTCATTTTCTGTGCCTCTGAGCTAGGTTTAATAGGGAAGGCAGGGGATTTAGTGAAAAACAGGAAGCACAGACTCCTCACTCTGGGAAATGTAGGTGATCCATGCTGAAGAAATCTTAGAAACTCCAGGCTCACTCTGCACAGGCTCGGATGTCTGTAGGGCAGGAGGTAGGAAGAGTTGGGCTGGGGGCAACACAGAAATGGTCCAGATTTCTTAATGCCTGTACCCCTTCCTGCCGCTCTCAGTCTGGACTAGAAAGACTGTGCTCTTTCAGGAGGCCCTTCTGGGGCTGAGAGGACCCAGACCATGTGGACGAGTTCCTGCTTTACTGAGCATTTATTGTGTGACCATGGGTTGGTACCACCCTCTCTGGTGGTATACTACAACTGTCCAGCTCTCACTGTACACCTATACAGGTAAGTCACTATTCTTCCCACTGTGTCTTAAATGTGGTGAGGGCCCATCTCTTCAGCTTGATGGGAGCCAGCGAGGATCTAGGAGAGTATGTGCCCTCTTCCGTTACACAGCCCGGGCACCTACCTCCATGATGGCAGCTCCAAGTGACTGCACTGCTGTGTTCATGAGATCTGGACTCCTGTCCACTGCTCCCTCCTGACTCCCTCCATACACCCTGTGGTGCCCTGGGGAAGCCCTAGCCCTTCCTTGGGATCCCGTTTCCTTACTTGTACCACCAAAGTAGCCACACCAAGTGTTCTCCAAGTGCCTTATGAGAACTAGCTCTCAGCTGCATCCCTCCAGGCCTGTACCCAGATAAAGAATAGCCACTTCCTGGGGACACGCAGCTATTCCTATGCTAGGAAAGGCCCCCATCTTCTTCCTGAAATGAGCTACCACACTCCCACTTCACTTAACCAAGCATTTGACATCTATTGGAACCTTTTTAGGGTCAAGCCTCTCCCCATTCATTGTAGTGTCTAAATCAAATTCTGCCCTTCCCAGCAGGCAGGATCGCTCATCCTAGTCTGTCGAGCGGAAGCCTGGCAACCAGAGGAATTGAGGTGAGGCTTCCTTTAGCTCAAAGAAGACAAAGTTCAGTGAAACATGACCAGAGAAGACAGGATTGACAAGGATATATATTAACGTTTAGTGTGACCTTGAACAAGGCACACATTCTTGCTGAGCCTATTTCCCCTTCTCTAAAATAGAAACAACATCTGCTCCACTGAGGAGCTGTTAAGATTAGATGCGACAGCTCCTGTAAACAGCAAAAGGCGGTGGCCAGTATGTTTCAGGCTGCTGTCTTCAAAGCATCTGCGTAGAAGAGCTGAGTTGTTCTAGGGTAATGGGGGGGGGGCAGTAGCAAAGGCTTGGGACAATATGAGAAGACACTGGCACATTAGAGCTGCCCAGTCACGACAACCCCCTGGTTGTGCTCCTTTTTCGAAGGGAGATGTGGCAGCAGAAGTGAACCAGCCCCTGTGATATCATATTCAGGGTCTTACTTCCTCTCAGGACTTCAGCCTGCTGTGTTCTTTGCTCCAAAGTCCTCCTCCCTTCCAGCTCCCCCTCATCGCACTGAGCTGCGTCCACAGAGCTGGGGAATCTCTGTAGTTTTTGATAGGAGCCCTGTTTTCATAAATGTGGTAAATTCTTAGTCCCCTGGACATCAGCATGGCTCTGGTAGACACGGTCTCCTCCCATCCCTTGGGTTAGTTGGGAAGGAGTTTTCACCAGTGTCCCAGGTTCAGCCTTCCTTGGCACCTACAAGCTACACAAACTGTCCAATCCCATCTCCCCTTATGCTGATGTGGCCCCCCAATTCCAGCCTCTAGGGCCACCTGCCTAAAGCACTGAGCTCAAAGCCCTTCTTCCCAAACCTCTTTAGACTTCCTCTGTCCCCACTATACATGCTGGGGGCCTTATGGTTACCACTGGTCCAGTAGTAGGAAATCAGTGCAGTTTTACAACATCTAGAAACAGTACGACAGAATGCAAGCTGCAATCCACTTTTCACCTATCACTCACTCATTTATTCATTCAATAAGTGTTCACCAAGGGCCTATTAAAGGTCATAACTTGTAGTGGACTAGGAGCAGACTGGTGCTTACCTGGTGGGACTCAGTCTTCTGAGGAACTTTCATTGCTCTAGTCATCCCACTGCCTAGTTCAAAAGGCTGAGACCAGAGTGGAAACATTAGGGACCATTCTTAGGGAAGTGAGTAGCTCTTACAGAAGGGTCCTTGGACATCACTTAGCCCCATATCCTTGGAGGAGTTGAGGAAACTGAGGCACAGGGAAATATGGATTGTCCCATTGCTAAATCATAAAAAACAAAAACAAAAACAAAAAAACAACTCCTTCAGTAAAATGTCTATATACTTAAGGCTTGCCAGGAGCCACCCTGTTAAGGGAGCTCACTAGGCATGTGGGCTGTCTAGGAGGTGATCTGGTATTTACAAGTCTTGTACCATGATGCACTCCCAAACTGCTTCCAGCCTCTGACATGCTGTCAGGAGCCATTGATTTGGGGAAGTTCAGTAGGCACAAGAGATCTCTGGAAGTGACCTAGTATTTGCAAGGTCTATATAGTGATGTACCCCAGAATTACTTCCAACCTCTGACTACTCTGTCAATTGTGCTTTGCTGCATCTCTCTAAAATCTGGCATTAGAGCCAGGCATGGTGCCACATGCCTTTAATCCCAGCACCCAGGGAGGCAGAGGCAGGTGGATCACTGTGAGTCTAAGGCCAGCTTGGTCTACAAAGCAAGTCCAGGACAGTCAAGATTATATAGAGAAACTCTGTCTCAAATAACCAAAAAGTAAAAACATCTGGCATTGGTGTGAACTGTTACTTTCTGGGTACTCACCAGCTCTGATTGAGCAAACTTCCTATAGGATTTTATTGAAGATGCACTTTTTGTTATTCAGATGAATTAATCCCTGATTATGGAATTCCTGATTTGATTCAAATAGTTTTAAAAGTTAAAGTTAGTTTATGGGAGCTGGAGAGATGGCTCAGCAGTTAGGAGCACTGGCTGCTCTTCCAGAGGTCCTGAGTTCAAGTCCCAGCAACCACATGGTGGCTCACAACCATCTATAATGTGATCTGATGCCCTCTTCTGGTGTGCAGTTGTATATGTAAGCCACTGTATAAATAATAAATAAGTCTTTTTTTAAAAGTTAGTTTATGGCTGTAATAAATACCTTTGTGGACCTCCAGATGACTCACTAAGGGTAGCCTTGTAGCAGATTTGTGGTTTCAGATATGCCTCCACTCCAGATGGCACCACGAATCCTGGTATTTCACCATAAATATAGGCATGTTTGTTTAAACTGCCTATGAACCTAAGTTGGAATGAAGTTACCTAGAGATGTCTGAATTTACTCTGCTTCTTAGAATGCAAGACAGATAAAGCTATTGTCCTGGACTCATTATGGACTAAAAGATAGCTGGATAATGTATAGTTAGGTCAGTCCTAATTGAAAGGTTGTATATTCTTGTAACTTTTAGGCCTTGTCACTCTGAACTCACTGTGAACTTATGTAATGGATACTTAGATAAAAATGTTTAGATGGGCTGGAGAGATGGCTCAGATGTTAAGAGCACTGGCTGCTCTTCCAAAGGTCCTGAGTTCAATTCCCAGCAACCACATGGTGGCTCATGACCATCTGTAATGAGATCCAGTGCCCTCCTCTGTTGTGCACAATACTGTCTAAATAATAAATGAATCTTTTTTAAAAGTTTAGATTTAAAACATGTAACCTGTTGTACTGTGAGGTAATACCCCTTTCTCAGAAGTATAAGTATGGTCATCTACAGTAAATGGTGCTGAAATTGGGAAGCTTAACTTCAGTTGAAGTTAAGATGCCTGACCTCATCCATCTTTTCTCTTGAACCTTTTCTCTTGAATGTATGTGTGGAGATTGGGAAACCTGACTTCAGTTGAAGTCGAGATGCCTAATTTCATCTGCCACTTCTCTTGAATGCATGTGTGTGAGTGGTTTATTTTCTCTCTCTTTCTTATTTCTTATTTCCCTGTAGATTCACAAATAAGTTAGCAGACTCAGGGCCATCAGCCTTCTATGGCTAATAAGTCTAAGTTTACATTGGCTTACTGGAGATCTCCACAAGGAGGCCTATCTATAGATCAAAGAGCCTCCTTTTATGACAGCCTCAGCCATAGGAAACTTGTGGTCAGTTTAAGTTTTTCTCCTCAGCAGCAGTAGAGCCAGTCCCTAGAGAAGAAACCCTGAGCTCCCTTTCCTCTTTCTTCTTTCAATCCTGATCAGTTGCCTGAGCCATCAGCTCTGGCGACCTAAGAGATAAAGCGAACTGGAAGGGCATCTGCATCCAGCCCCAAAGACCCTACCCTGGACTTCTTCAGAGCAGCAGCCGGGCATTAACAGAGATGCCTGAGATGCATTTCCTCATTTCTTCCTTTCAGCAACTTGGGGTTTGTCTTCGCTTTAGAGGGAGAGATGAAGGAATGGGAAAGAATATGTTTCCCCAGCAGAGGATGGACACTTGGATAAGGTCCCAAACTCTGTCCTACAGTTCTGTGTCCCCTCCTGCTGTCAACTTCCCGGAGATGGGAAAATTGTGTCTGCTGCAGCAATTCAGACAGTGGTGGGGTTCACTTCTTGGTGGAGACCCAACTGTATCCCATGAAATCTGGGTTCCATGCCAAGAGTAGCCTGTGACTTCCTGCGGGTGTTATCTGGTGTGTCACAGGGCTGCATGTGAGGCTCTGTGAGAAAGAGTTAGAGGAGTGGTCAAGTGTGCATTCTCTTCCACGAGTTTTCCTGAATAGCCTCAGTTTCCTGAAACAGCCTCTTCTGCGAGAGCCCTTGTCACAGAGAGTTACTGGTGCTTTGCAGATGTGTCCCCCATTGTTTGCCCTTTTGTTCTGTAAACCCTTAAAAGTGGGGTTTTCTTGTTTTGTTTTTCGAGACAGGGTTTTTCTCTGTAGCCTTGAGTGTCCTGGACTCACTTTGTAGACCAGGCTGGCCTTGAATTCACCTGTCTCTGGCTCTGCCTCCTAGAGTGCTGGTGTTACAGGTATATGCCACCACACCAGGCTAAAAGTGGGGTCTTATTTATTTAACTTCCCATGGAATCCTGTAGCAACATTAAGGGCTGTAAGGAACTTTCTGTCTTATGGGGTGCTTTCGAGGTTCTGGTCACTTTGGAATTTGTCTACAACCTAGAGAAGTGAACACTGTCTTCAAAAGAGGAAATGACTTGGCCAAGAAGCACAGCCCAAAAATGGCAGATCTGGGACTCAAGGTCAGGCCCAGTCACAGGGCCTGCATGTGTCCCTTCCCACCCAAGCACTGAGTAAATGCATTCATTGCCTAGGGTGCTGTCTCACATGACACACCAGGAGGTTGGAAAGGGAGCTAGACACTCCAGATATGTTCTCCTGGAAAAGCAGCTAACACAGTCATTTGAGCCTAGGTCCATGTTAAAGCAATGAACAGAATTAAGTACATCAATCTTCTTCAGTAACTTTGACTCTACCAAGATTCCCTGTAAATAGAACTTATTTGCCTGTTGTAAGTTGATGTCTCGGAGGCTTATTGCCTCCGTCTGCTAACCTAGACCTAGTCCTTGAAGCTTCTAGCCTCCAAACAATCTAATCTAGGCCTAGAGTGTTTTCAGCCTCTCAGGCTTACCGCTTAGGAACCTCACCCTTTCTTGTTCTTACTGAGCTCTGAGCTGTCTGGTTCAACTCAGCTGTTCTGGCTCAAATTCCTCTCCCAGCTGACTTACTCAGTCTGGCTTCTATCTCGGCCCCTGAATTGCTCTGCATGGCCTCAAACTAACTCCAGCAATCTGCTCTAATCTCCTGGCTCCTTTGGATTCTTTGGCTCATTCAGTTTTCTCTTGAGTCTAGTTTGTTCTTTCTCTGCATCTTGTCTTTCTACTACTGTCTGGGTAAAACTGTCTCCTTTCTCTCTGCATTGCACCATAAGTAGCTTCCCTTTCCTCTCGCTTGAGAGTTGGACATACCCTATCCTGTCAAATCTTCTCTGATTTGTCACTTTCTTTTCCTGTCACTCAACTAGACATCACTTTCAAACGTGGGTGCTTCCTTCTGCAAACTAACTTTACTTTCATTTGGGATTAAAGGCATGCACCACCACGCCTGAACTTAAGCTTTTCTTTAACTGAAACTTGGTCTACGCCAGGCTGGCCTTAAACACAGATCTGCTTGCCTCTGTCTCCTGGATTAAAAGCATGTTTGTATTCCAGCCAGATCACACAGACCTAGAAGATCTTTGGAGGTGATCTCTTGCCAGAGCAGCTGTGTTCTGATTTAAAATTCCTCTACAATTCCCTACTCTTTTGATATCATAAAATCTTCTGGGACAGATCATATTCACACAATGTACAACTAGTACTCACGAGAGAAAGCCATTTAGTGTGAGCTGAGGTAGAAATAAGATAGAGACAGGAAGGAGGACACATACAGAAAGAAGGAAAATGAAATGGCTATAGAAGGCTACCTGAGGTCACTTGTTTTCCAGAGGCAGGCTGCTTGCTTCTGGAAAGAAGGCCTCAAGTGAACCACCAAGATCTTCTCTGCCCCGGAGAGCAATTTCCTCCCTGTAGGAGCACCCAGAGAACACAGCAGGCTGCTGCTGAGACAAAATGAAAACAAGAGATTTCAGCTGATCAATCCAGCTCCAATAGGGTGTGAGCTTTCCCAGTGAGCCCTGAAGCTGAGTTCCCATCAATCCAGAGCTATCTGCCTGGCTTTCCACATTTCATCACCCTCTGCTTGCTCACCACAGGCCAGGACAAATGCATACTGGATGGGTGGAGGGCAGCAGCCTTCACAGGCAATATCCAATTCACATTGCCACAGGGGTCAGGTCCGAATCATCAGGAGCTCCAGCTAACCCAGCATTTGCCTTCAGGGATCAGGAGCCAAGGGATGTCCCTGCTCTCAAAGTCAAACAAGGAAAACATCTGGGCCCCATGGGTCTGGAAAGGCCTCTGCTTTCCTCTCATGCCACATTGAGGTCCTCACCCAAGATATCCTGCCAACAGTGTTCTAATCTCTGGAAAACTTTCCTAAAAGCAGACAATGATCAAATCTTTGTTTTCTTTCTCTCTGTCTTTTAAAAAAATTTTTATTACTTCTCTGAAAAATCTGTACAAGATATTTTGATCAAGCTGGGTGTGGTGGTGCACGCCTGTTATCCCAGCACTTGGAGGAGGCAGAGGCAGGCTGATCTCTGTGAGTTCGAGGCCAGCCTGGTCTACAAAGAATCCAGGACAGTCAAGGCTACTTGGAGAAACCCTGTCTTGAACCAACCAACTAAACCAACCAAAAAATCCAACCAACCAACCAAAAACATATTTTGATCATAGTCATCTCCTTCCCTCAATTCCTCCCAGACCCACCTCTCCTCTCCTACCCACTCAACATGGCGTCATCCTGGTTTTTAACCCATCCACTCCAGTTTGTGTTGCCCATATACTCTTGGCTATGTAGCCTTCCACTGGAGAGTAGCTGACCTACCAGGGACCACACCCTTAAAGAAAAGTGACTCCTCCTCTCCCAACAACCATCAACTGCCAAGAGTACGTGGGCTAGGCATGGGCCTTGTGTCCACTTTCTGTCTCCATGTGCTGGTCTTGTCTGGTTTGAGGCTGGTCTTGTGCATGCTGTAACAGCTGCCGGGGAAGAATGATTGCTTCCCTCCCGCCCCCCTCCAGTACTGTGCATGCACCTTCCAACATTGTGAAAGCTAGCCAACAGGGATAATGTTTCCAGGTGAATGCCAGCTTCATTTCTCCATATTCTATGACTCAAATCTGTGGTGTCTTCAACAATAGAATCTTACTGTCAAGCCCCGGAAGGTAACCAAGAGCACTGGCTATAGCTTGTAATTTTTTTGGGGGGTGTCTATGCCATTAGCCAATGACTCCAAAGGAAGCAATCTGTACCTGGCACTGGGGTTTTTAATGGGATTGCTAGACTTCTGATAGGGGCGTGGCCATCATCCCATTATAGTGTTTCCACAGGAAGGAAATATATACACAAGTATATATAAATAAATTATACAGTGAAATCATCATATGTTAAATAGTTACAACACTTGTCTCACACCAAGGAGGCTGAGAACCTGGTTGTTGCTGGGTCCTAGAGGCTGGGTTCTCAGCAGATGGAGTAGTCCCATAGTGGCTCTCACTGGGGAGACTGACAACCCAGCAGTTGCTCAGTCCACTAAGATGTGTGCCTCAGCAGTCCCAACACAGCACAGAAAATCTGGAAGGTCCCTGGAGAGCCATTAGCTCTCAGTTAATGGCGGAACCCTGGAAATGGTGGGTTTTGTATCAGCAAAGAAATCATCACAGCAGCAAGAGAGTTAACCCACTGGACAGCAAGTGGGGAGGCCAAGCCAGCAAAAGGTGAACCATCTCCCTTCTGCCCATGCCCCCTTCTACAAATCTGCCTGCTACCAGAAGGAAGCTTACAGAGCTAGCTTGATCTTCCCATATCAACTGAGGCGTTCAGCACAGCTCTGCAGATGCAGCTACTCAGGTGATTCTAATTTGTAGCAAGGTGACATTAAAAGCCATCCGTAACAAAGCAAGTGTGGTGGCACACACCTTTAATCCCAGCACTGAGGCAGAGGCAGAACGATCTCGGTAAGTTCAAAGCCAGCCTGGTATGCATAGTGAGTTCCAGAACATCCAGGACTACATAGATTCTGTCTCATAACTACAACAACAAAAACGACGACGAAGACGCCGACAACAATGATGATGATGACAACGGTGACGATGACAAAGACAATGACAACGATGACGATGACAAAGACAATGACGATGACGATGACAATGACAACAACAACAAGAAGCAACTGCCACACTCTATTCCTTATGAATTTGACACACAAACAGCTTACTTTAAAACCCATTACTTTTTTTGAGGGCGCGCACACACACATGCATATTTTTGTAAAAAATAATTCTCAGATAAGCCATATATAAAGACTGATACATGCTTATATATACCTTGGCCTCAAACACCAGGTGTTAAGCAGCTGCTCCAGGTGTTAGCTTGCTGGCTGTGGGGCTGCCTGCCTGTGTCTTACTCCCTACCTTTGTGTTGTTTTTGCCTGAGTGTGGGCACGGGGCCCAGCAGACTGGTGACTAATGAGTGCTAAAGCATTACCACAACCTGTGTGATTTGGCCTGAGTGTAGCCTCTCTCTCTTCTTTGTTCCTATCCTCCAGCTTCTGAATCCAGCCTCAAGACTCCCCCAAAATTGTAACATCTGCTCCTTTATCTGATCAGGGCTCAAGCGTCTCAAAATTCCTGGCTGAGGCTTTCTGAAAATGGCAACGCCGTATGGGAAATGGCATAATAGAAATAGAAGATATATATTCTAAAAGAAAATTTACACTTCAGAAGTCCCACTCCTCTATAAAGGCATGCACCTTGAGCAGGTCAGAGACTCAGTCTAGCAGCTACCATTCTGCACTTTCATTAGAGCATTAGGGTTGATATATATGTACCCTATTGTTTTATTATCTTTAACTTTGGAGACAGGACTATTGTTTCACTTACAGATGAGAACTCAAAGGCTCAGAGTGCATGGTTAGACAACTAATAAGGGACAAAGCTGGGGTTTTAATTTAGATCTGACTCAAAATTTACAGTGTGGTCTCCCCAGTGTTTCCATCTGTAAAATGAGATTTTAATAGTATTCTTATTGTATTGCAGCAAAGAGCAAATGAAAGGACACAAGTTATGGAAGCAAACATATCCGATGCCTGTTGAGACTTGTATATGAAGAGTCTCAGCAAACACCTATACTCTCCATGTAATACCAGGGCAAAAATTAAGACACATCTGCTAACCCCATCTAACCAGAGAAATGGTTGAGGAAATAAGAATGCAAGGTGGTGATGATGTTATATTGTGAATGATCTGGGACCACAGGGAACCACAAGTCAAGAGTGACCACGTAGTAATATTTTTTTTAAGTTAACTAATTCTTTTTTTTTAATTTTTATTTTTTACATATACATTTATATTATTACACATATATACAACAGATTAACTATAACAAGAAGAACCATGACATAATAAACATTAATCCTCTGGGTGAGTTGCAGGTAAAGACCAGACTCTCAGGTTGTTTTCCTTTAAGGAGCTCTTGGAGTTTCATGAAGGACAACCTCTATGGACTCTTGTAATGCTGAAACATAGTGAGCAAGCCAGGCTGCTACTCTAAAATCAGTGTTGTTGCAAAAGCTCAGTCATTATCTTCCCGTTCTTTCTGCTTACCGGCTCTATCTAGATGTGGCTGCTTCTTAGGGCAGCCCTTTGCCTTTCCCACCACCGTCCCCCAACATGAGCTTCTAGAAAGAGTAAGCAAAATAGCTACTGTCTGAGAGTGGGACACAATCACATTGTTTGCCAGGGCTGGGCCTCAGGGATGCTTATACTCAGGCCATTTGAGTTTAGTGGTCACCTGAGAATTTATTCAGAATCCTCAGGGTCTGTAGGACTTCATGCTGGAACACAGGAATATACTGTCTCTAAAGAGTGTTATCTTTGTAAAGGCTGAGGAAGAAATGTTGGGGAAGCAGAGCACATGACCCAGGCAGAGCAACATGGGGACAGCAGGACGTGGGGAAATAGAGACGCTTTAGTGGCGGGTTGAAAGACAATTAGAAAATAATTTGGTGAAGGGTATAGGCATTTCAATCAGACAAAAATAGTTAAAAAGACCAGGACAGATGTAGGAAGTCAGAGCATGGTAATCAGAATTGTCAGTAAGATGGCTGTAGCTAAGGGGCCCAGCAAGAGATGAGAGGCCAGAGAAGTCAGGGGGCACCAGATTCTGAAGCCTTTGTGAGTTGATCCAAAGGGATTTGGTCTGGAATGCTCTGAGGATCCTAGGAGACTTGTTTGTTTGGCAACCATTTTTTTCTTACAGATATCCCAAGGTCACTTTTTTTTTTTTTAAACTATGAGGCTCTATATCCCAGCTATGGAGGCCCAGGCATCCCTGAAGTAACTTTGTGTAAATGAATGTAAGAAACGAGTCTTCTCAGCACACGACCAAGAAAAGCCTTAAGTCTGGAGCATGGGCAGCTGCTTCAGGTGCCTTGAAGTCACCTCCCCCTAGTGCCTGAAGTCTCGGGTAGCAGGCAGGAATAAGAATGCTGCTGCCAAGCCCCGTGAGCATAAAGCAGAGCACCAGAAAAGTCTCTCTAGTTAGAGCAGGGTGTCTTCCAAACGCTCACATTGCTCTTTCATCAGCAGGAGAGCTGGCAGCCACGTTTCTGTGCACTGGGGCTGCTACTACCCATGTCTTTCTGGAGACCTGAGCTTACAGATGAGGCTGGAGTTTGAGGGAGTTTGAGGTTGCTCTCTTCTGAGCTGGAGGTGGGGAAGGGTAGGAGAGGATAAGGAGAGAGGGCAGTACAGCTCCCCACTGAGCAGGGCCTGCTGATCTCATAGGTGGGTCTAAGATAACCCATGTAAAGGAAGTGCCTGGCATGTGATAAGGCCTCAGAAAATGTTAGCGTCTATAGTTAGTGTGTACACACTGTGAAGCAGCTGCCAGGTTTGGGTTCACAGGATCTTCTGTTTTCTGCATGAAAAGTCCCTCTCCCTCACTCTTTTCCTTTGTATGTACATATGCACATGTGAATACATGTAAAATACATCTTTTGAGGCGTTAACAATATTTACTTGTTATTTTCTATTTTGCCATTAACTACCACTTTCTCAGATACAGAGCTTGCTCTGCAAGGGCAGGGGCTAAACCTATACCCAGAAACAGGCATGCATATGTTTCCAAATCTTCACACCTGCTTTACTTTCCCTGGTACTCTCTCCTCAACTATCGTATCAACAGCCACCTCTGCAGAGATGGTTTTCCTGGCCAGCAAGCCATTGCCTTCACTCAACAATCCATCACCTTATGTTTCATAGCTGGTATTTTAGTTGACATAATTTTACTAGTTTACTTGTCTTTGTTATGGGAATATAAGCTACTGAGAGCAGAGGCCCTGTTTGTCCTGTCCACTGCTATATTCTCACTTTAAATGCTCAGTATGTAAACATGCACTTGTTGAGCATAACTGCTGAGGCATCTGTGCCTCTTCTCCCAGACTGAACAAAAGGCCGCTATTGTAGAGAATGGCTCTACCTTCCAAGTGAGTTGGAGGAGAAACAAGTATGAATATTCTGAGAGCAAGGCAAAGCAAGACTAGGTTCTAGATTTAAGGCTCAGAATCAGAGGCAAGAAACAGGCAGTGGATACACAGCCTGGGAGCATGGATCGCACCCTCATCCTCCCACAGGCAGCACGTAACACAGCAGTAGGTGCGGTGTGAGCAGCTGCTGAGCTGTAACAGCTGGGGGTATAGTTCACTGGTGGAGTGCTTTCCTAGCATGTGTCAAGTCCCTAGCACCAAAACACTATGGGTCTTACTACCTCAAGGGAGAGAAGCCAGGGATAGTGGTGCATGCCTGTAACTTGAGCACTTAGTAGGTAGAGGCAGGCAGGAGATTAAGGCTAGCCTGGGCTACAGGAGACCCTGTCTCAAACATCTGAGAGGCACTGGGGTTGGGGAGATGGCTTGATCAGTAGTTAAAGAGCACTGGATGCTCTTCTAAAGGAACTGGGGGTTTGATTCCTAGCACCCACATGGCGGCTCACAGCCATCTGGAACTCTAGTTCTAGAGGATTGAACATCCTATCTGGCCTTCATAGGCACCAGGCATACATGTGGTGTGCAGCACACATAAAAACAAAAACAAAAAACAAAACAACAAAACAAAACAAAAATCTTGGTGGGAGGGGTGAGTGGGAGAATGAGATTAAGTGTGTGTGTGAGTGTGCTAGGGGTGTGTGGGTGTGGTCTTAAATTCAATTGTCTCCCTAGTTACTTTTGTGTAACTGTGACCATACACCTGACAGAGAGCGGAACCAAGGAAGGATTTATTTGGGCTTGTGCTTTCTGGTGTAGTCCATTATGGCTGTCAAGTTCATGGCAGTGGGAGGTGGTAGCCCAGGCTTGTTCACATTGAGGCCATGGGTCAGGAAGCAGTCATCTTGAACCCTGACCTCCATTTGCTAGTAAGGGCCCAGTGGTCTGTGTCAATGTGTTCAAACACAGGAGCCTGTGGGGAAATTTACACCCAAACCACAGCACTACAGGATTTAAACAGAAATGCAGACGTCAATAAGAGTTTTTGGCTGAAATCTGTATCATTTATTTGTTCAGCAGTGGAGTTTCTTCTGTGGTTCAGGTCATGCCCCTGGCGCTGAAGTTAAAGATCAATCCTGGCTCTCAAGGAGCTCACAGTCTAGAGGGGCAAACACACAAAATATAAGTATAGTGTGATGATACTAGAGTACACAAAGGAACTACCAGGAAGGCAAAGACCAGAGGAATCTAAGCCCTATGTGAATGTCTGCAGGTGAGAAAAGACGACATTTTCATAAGGAGTAGATGAGGCAATGGTTTGCAAAGGCTCCCTAATTACCCAGAATACATAGTACATTGTAGGCTCCCAGTGCTTTGTGCAGACTTTGATTTAGCAGGTCAGGGTCCAGGAACTGCATTTTAAAGTGCTTTTAAATGAGTCTACTGTATCTTAAGTTGAGAATCAGTGAGATTTGTTGTTTAAACTAAAACGAAGAGCGATCTGTACATCTGAAATGCTGACTTAACTTTCTTCCTGTCTGGTGCTGGGAACTCAGGGCCTGACATGTGCTAGGCAAGTGCTCCACCACTAAGCTATATTCCTAGCCCCTGGGTTGGTCTTAATGAAGAGATGAAAAGAAGAGAAAGGGACCCAGCATGTACTAAATTCTATTGTAGTCTATATGTAAGCTAACTGAAGTCCCACAATAATCCTATGAGGTAGATAACATCCCTATGTTCAGAAGAAAGAGAAGAATTAAGAGTTTAAGTAATTTACTATTGATAAGCAAGCCTATCAATACCATGCTGGAGTCAGCAAACAAGTTTACAGACTAACTGCTATGGTTTTAATTTGTTATTTGCTAGATCTCTTTGGTAAAATAAATATTAACAACAGTTAGATGGTACTTTAATCACATCCAATATAGTTACCCATGGATGCATCATCCTTCTTTGGTAAGATGGGATTGAGGGTAAAGCTGGGAGGAACTATGAAATGGATGGCTTATTCTTTTTTCTCCATTGTCTTTCTGCCCTCTAGTAGAGGTGCCATGAAAATGTTCTATGGCTAAGAACTAGGTCTATCTTGAGAGAAAAACAAACATAGCTGGATACCCACAAAAGCAACCACACCCAGTGGCTAAGAGTCTTGGGACATATATTATCCAGAAGCTTGGAAGGCAGTTAAGGAAAACTGCAGGGTTGATAGGACTCAAGTTTCTCAAAATGTGTACTGTTGGACTATAGTGTGTCTAGAAGCTGCATTAGAAATCAACTCAACCTTTAGAGAAACCAAAAGCACAGCTTCTCCACTGGGGATAAACACTGTTTCTTTATCCAGAAAATAATGGGATGGCCAACCATTCTGTCTTAGTCACTGTTCTATTGTGAAGAGACACTATGACAAAAGTAATTCTTATAAAAGAAAACATTTAATTGGGGGCTTGCATACAGTTTCAGAGGCTTAGTCCATTGTCATCATGGCGGAGAGCATGGCAGCTGGCAGGGATGGTACTGGAGAAGTAGCTGAGACTACATTCTGACCCACAAGCACCCCCCTCCTCACTCCCCACTGGGCCTGGCATGGGCTTTTAAAACCTCAAGCCTACCCCCAGTGACATACTTCTTCCAACAAGCCACCTAATCTTTCTTATCTCTTTAAGTGGTTCAACTAGGCATTCAAATGTATGAGACTATGGGGGCCATTCTTATTCTAACCAACACACCCGCTTAAAAAGCTTTGGGTGAGGCCTACCCTTTAAAAAAAAAAACCTGTAATGAAGAACATACATAGCCTGGAAATACTACTTAAATTTCTACTCACCGGATTTGGTGGCATCCAACAAGATTAGGCAGGGGTGGCAGATTAACGTGGGGCATATCAGACCATAATACTAGGGGACACCTGAGGCTTGAGGTCATGAGGTTGGTATGGACCCACCATTCTTTTCCATCAGTGAGCTTGGAGCCACGTGCTTCTGGTGCTGGAGAATAACTTGCTTGTTTCTGGAGTTTCAAGAAATCACTGAGCCCCAAGATGAGCTCTGATAAGATCAGCCACAGCACTGATGCCGCTAACAGCACAAAGCTTAGTTTCCACTATTTGTGTAACAAAGACTGAAAACCAGACTTATTTTATTGCTACATTCCCCACACTCAATCTGGGAACATTTGCTTCCACCCACATTTTCATATCATGCTTTTTTTTTTTTTTTAAATCATGCGAATCTGGAATGCTCTCTTTAGAAAAAGGTTTTATTTACACTGTAGTGATTCATGAGCTTCTCACTGGCAAAGGTCAGGGAGCAGGGCCATAAGCAACGGCTTAATATTATGCAGGCATTGTACCTGTTTATTTAACTATACCCAGAATTCACTGAGTTACACTGAAGGCAACTCTGGAGGGGCATCTAGAAGTCTTTATTCTGATGAGATTAGCTGGTTGTATTAGAGTCTGGCCAGGATTTTAGAGTTGTGTTTTTAGCCAGCTCACTGGTGCATGGAAAGAGTACATAAAGCCAACATCTCTAAGAAGATCTTCAAGCTTATTGCTACAGTTTATGAAGACATAGAACTGGGAGCTATGAGGTCATAATGCCCAGAATGCAACTGCACTGATACACTGAATAAAACCCAGAAAATAGTCTTGCAGATCCCTGAATATTTCTTGTTCAAATGGCCAATAACACTTAAAAGGAACCCTTATGCTGAGAGGTAATTATCAGAATATTGTATACCTTTGTTCCTGAATATCAAGTATTAGGGCTCATGTCCACAGTCACTTCTTGCAATAAGCAATCACGGTAACTCTTTACAGACTGACAGTTGCAGATGTTGAGCTCTGGAGTTCAAGGGTGTGGGTGAGCTTCAGGCTATCCAGGACTGAGCCAACTCTGTGAAGGGCCAATTCAGATATCTCTAAGTCTTATCCTGGTTCTGGGCACATTTCAGTTCTGCTCCAAGTCCACTTTGCTCCAATTCAGCGATGACAGACATGTATTTGAACTCATTTGGTCTGAAGTTAAAGGTCTCTACTAGCCCATAGATCTCCTTCCGATCAGTGGCGTAGAAGAGCTGTACCTGATTGGCGATGCACTGTGCCTCTGCAACATTCTGCAAGGCAAGGAGAGTAGTGAGGCACTTCCCTGCCCAGGCTGGGGCTCTGTGCTTGGGCTCTATGCTGGAATCACTGTGCCTGGAGGGCTTCTTTGACTCCCTGACCTCTCGCATCTTGGTTAGATGGTCCTTCTCCACATAACCAAGGCATCTTATTTACCACTCTTATCACTTTCTCTTATATTTGGGTTTGTTTGTTTGTTTTTGTTTTTTTGAGACAGGGTCTCTCTGTGTAGCCTTGGTTGTCCTGGACTCCCTCTGTAGAGCAGGCTGGCTTTGAACCCACAGTGATCTGCCTGCTTCTGCTTCCCAAGTGCTGGGATTAAAGGCATGCACTACCACACCTGGCCTTTCCCTTATATTTATTTGTTGCAGGATATTTGATCCCATTGTGAACCTCAAGACTATGAACTGTAAAAACCTGTCTTTTGTTTGGTGTGGTTGAGCCTTTAATCCAAGAACTTTCTGTTTATTGTAAACAGCTTATTATGGTGTGCCAGCCCTAGCACACACCTTTAATCCAAGGGCTTTCTGTACATAGGATTTAATAAAGTTAACCCTAGGTCAAGAGGTAGAGCAAGCAACCAGCTGATAGGGATTAAGGAGTAGGAGGGGCTTTGAGTTGAAGGGTATTTAAGACAGCCTGGATAAGAAGGGGCTTTTGAGCGTTGAGTGAACAAGCTCTTTGGCTTTTAGTTTTTTGGCTTTTCCTCCTGGGTTGTCAGCTGAACTAGTGAGCTTTTGGGGCTTTTCCTCTGAGATGCAAGCTGAGTAGGAAGGTCAGCTGGGTGCTTTCTTTGCCTCTATGAGCTAGCAGGTTTTCACCCCAGCATCTGGCTCCTGAGTCTTTATTGGTAACACTGAATGGTTGGGCTTTTCATTTTTTATAACAACATATATTTGTCATTTTTTTGGTCTCCATTCTCTAGTATAACTTCCTCAAAGATATAGACATCATGGACTGCTTGTATGTGCCTATACATAGTGATATACTCCTTACTAAGTAAGTTCATATGTTCATAATTTCTCTCTTTAGTTCTTAAATAACCATGACATAAATCACAGGGAAAGGGGCAAGAGTTACCCAGCTCTAAGAATCAGTTTACAAGCTCTAAGTTCTTGACTAACTAGACACTCGAATACAACCTGTTATTTTGTTATTGATAGCACCCCAGCCAGGAAAACAGTGGCAAAGCCAGTTGTGATGATTATAAAATGTCCACAGTTTTCATGGTCTTCCTTTCTTTGGTAGAATCCAATCTCCATTCCTAACGTGAGGCTCTACTTAATGGGTTGCTTCTAGCATCCAGAATATGGTGAAATGATTGGGAAGAACTTTTGCCACTGGGATATAAAAGAGTATGTCTAGAGTCACTTGTTCTGGGGAAAGCTGTCATATTATGAAGGCACCAAGTACCCTGAAAGAAGAGCCAATGTGTTCAGAAAACAAGTGGATCATTAAGTCCAGTCAATCTTCAGATGACTGCAGTCCTAGCAACATCTTGACAGTAACCTCATGAGGCTGAGCCAGGACCACCCAGCTAAGCTGCTTTTTGTCCTACAGAAATTGTGAGGTAATGTTTGTCATTTTAATCCACTACAATGTTATGCAATCATTCATAACCAACTCTAAGGTACAGAAAATGCATTGTCAGGAAATGGTGAACTCATGACAGGAGAGTATATAGGGGAATGCATGGGACACATCCTCAAAGCCTAATGGAAGAATTAACTGAGGCTGGTGATGGCTTAGTTGGTAAAGACACTTGGCTCAGAGCTGAGCTTGATCCCTGGAGCCCAAATAATGATGGGTAGAAAGAACTGACTGCACAAAGTTGTCCTCTGATCTCCACACATGTATGCTGTGGTTATAACCCCTCCCCATCATTTACATATACATATATATACATACAATAATAGTAAATTAAATGAAAGAAAAAACAACTGAAATAATTATCTTTTCTACGTATTTTATAGTTCTAGCTGACCAGAAATATCTATCCATTATTACCACTCTTATACAGACAAAAACACCTCACTCAATTATGGATAAAAACCACTGCCAAAAGTGTGCAATGTGGGCCAGGACTTAACACAATGGTAGAGTACTTGCCTTAACAAATGCAATGTCTAAGTTCAATTCTTAGCACTGGAATAAAAGAAGTATGCAATGTCTAGCTATAAAGTGATGAAGATAAGTTTATAAAAACCATGGGCTGTGCTTTTTATCTCTGTATGCTGTACTTCTTTGTAGAAAGCATTTATTTAAGCATTTTATTTTTTAAACTGGGGCTGGAGATGTTGCTCAGTGATTAACAGCATGTGTTACTCTTGCAGAGGACTTGAGTTCAATTTCTAGCATCCATGTTAAAGTGGCTCAAAGCACCTCTCACTCTAGCTCTTGGGCTATCCAATGCCTCTGATGCCTGAGGGCACTCACACTCACATGTACATACTCACACTCAGACCTACAAATATACACAGGAATAAAAATAATAAAGTAAATCTTTAAAGTTACATTTTTATAATCATATTAATTTACTGTGTGTGCATGTTAGCAGGTGTGCCGTGGCTCACCCAGTGAAGATCAGAGAACAAGTGCCGAGAGCCTGTTCTTTTCTTCTACCATGTGAGTCCTTCACTCTGAACTCAGGTCACTGGGCTTGGTGATGAGTACGTTTATCTGCTGAGCCAAGTATAGTGGGTTCTCAGAGTCAACGTGGCTTATACAAGGTAAATGAGTACTGTCTGATATGTATGTCATCAAATGTTATAAAGTCAAACAAAACAGCAAAAACAAAACCCCAAAACCAACCAACCAAATCCTCCAAAACCTTAATGATGTTAAAAATGCATCAGTTTGAGACTACCAAAGTGAAGTGATAAAATAGAATAAACCAAGGAAAAGTTTCCTCTGACTTTTAGGACTCACTTAAGCATAGCCAGACACTGTGTTTTGTTGAAGACCAAAAACATAGTACAGTTTCTATGTCATATTTTCATATGACATAGAGATCAGACTTTTGCCCTCAGTAACGATGTCCATTCCAAATCTCATCTGATACATCTGTACTGTGTCCATTACTGTACCTTCCTAGTTCACTCCAAACTCAAACAATTTGCAACCGAAGCCCACACCTCTATCTTTTCACTTCCTTTTCCACCCAGCTTTATTCTCTGGCCCGTAAGTATAAGCATCTCTTTGCATTCACCCTGAGCTGCTTGGCCCCTCAGTTATATCCTTATACCACATGGCTGAACTACAGTTAAATATGACACCCTCTCTGCGCTTGTGTCTACACAAAATTTCTCTTTTCCATTCCCTGGACTGGGCTTTGCAAACACTTTAGGCTCTGGGGGCCATAGAGCCTCAAACTAGTCAACTGTTACAGAACTAAAGCAGTCATAAGTAATATGTAAATAAAACTTCATTTTTAGACACTGAAATTTGAATTTAATACCTTTCACATCCCATGAAATATTATTTTTCTTGGTTCCTTTCCTCTTAATCATTTATAACTTATGGGTCTTACAAAAACAAGAAGTGGGTTGGATTCAGCCCCCAGGATATGCTTCTAGACAACAATCTCACATTTTCTCTCTTTTCTGTGAAGTCCTTGGATGTCCTGGATCTTGCTATTTAGATCCACCTGCTTCGGCTTCCCGAGTGCTGGGATTAAAGGTGTGCATTATCATGCCTGGCAGACTATTTCCTTTTAACTCAAATATCTAACCCTATGCTTTCATGTTTCCTTAAGTTGATGACCTTTCTTTTCATTAAAAAAAAAAACAAAAACCAAAACCATGGCAAGAACTTTTACAAGCTGCCACTAACTCTATTCATCTAACTATACTTTACCTATGGCCGCGTGTCTTGACTTTTCTCAGTTAATACACCCCTGGCAAACACCAAGCCCTCGTTTCCAGACTGACTGACCTGTCCTACTTTTTTCCTCCATCTAACACTCTACTCTTTCTTTCCTTTGGAAGAGTTACTGTTTACCTGTCATAATTTCTCTCCTATCTTTCTTTCTTTCTTTTTGGTTTTTCAAGACAGGATTTCTCTGTGTAGCCTTGGCTGTCCTAGGATCACTCTGTAGACCAGGCTGGCCTCAAACTCACAGTGATCCACCTGTCTCTGCCTCCCTCCCGAGTGCTGGGATTAAAGGTGTGCGCCATCATGCCCGCTCATCTTTCTTAAATTTAATCATGCTTATAATAATACTTTGAAACTGTTCTTATAAAAGTTCCCAAATGGTTCCATGTCTGTAAAAATCTGGTCAGTCTTCAATCTTTATTTCATTTGCTCTATAAGCAAGTTAGAGTTGTCCAACTAAACACTCCCTATTGCTTAGAACATTTTATCTTTATTTCCTAGCATTCTACCATCTTAATCCACCCTGCCCCCTAATATCAAAACTATTTTTCTGTTCTTTCTTTTGGTTTTTTGAGACAAGGTTTCTCTGTATGGCCCTGACTGTCCTGAACTCACACTGTAAGCCAGGCCAGCCTTGAACTCAGAGACAACTATTTTTCTTAATTTTATTTGCTGATGTTTCATCTCTCTAGGACTTAGTTCTTTTCTGCATCCTCATTTATTTTCTTGGTATTTCATTCAATCCATGGTTTTAAATACAATTCATATACTACAGCTGGACCACTTTTCTGAACACCAGGTTTATATATTTAACTAACTACATAACATGGATAGCTAGTGGCATCTCAGATTTAGCAGTCCAAAAGTGAGGTCTTGATTTTCTTTCCAAAACTATTCTCTTTGCAGCCTTTAGCTCAATTAATAGCAAATGCATATTTATAAATAGGATTTGGATCATTGATTTGCGGTTGAGTGTCATACAGAAATGGTTTAGGAGGAAGGAAAAAACAGGAGAAACAAGACCAGGCAGTCAGAGAAGTAGCATCCCTACTGTGTACCAGGTCTGGAGTCTACCGTTACTCTGAGACAGTAGCTTGGTGAAATCACTTCTTCCTCTCTATGCAGCTGGTAAATGATGAAGAGGAAACATAAGTGGGTGTTGTAATGGAGGAAGAGGCTTTAAAGTGCCCAGTCTTCTGAGGGCATCCTAAACAATCTCTGTCAGACAAATGAAACCGAAATAAACAAGCATTAGACAGACATAAAGCTGTCCCTGGTACTTGGATGCACAGGAAAACAATGGGCATCATCAGTTATGGGGATGTGGTTGATGTTTTATCCTGGTGAGTCAACTGGGAATGGAAAAGGAGGAAAGGAATCCCATGGTGGATGTTACACAGCCATGAACAGTGAGGAGGAAGATAAAGACACCACTATTAGTCTAGACTTTGAGCTCATCCCACACTTTATAAGTCGCCTATGTGTCCATAATTTTACTTGAAATATCCAGGGCCAGATGCTTCTTGGTTCTAGTATTACTAGGTTAAAAAAAGGTATAGGTGAAGATAATATGTTATACCCCATAGTCAAATACATTAATACTTCCTTAATAAAATGCATAGTATTTTGTATCAAGTGAGAATGACTATAAATGACTTCATATCAGCTTAAATGAAAAATTTAACTCCAAAAGAGTTTAAGAAAGGTAAAATTTTGTGATCAAATGAGAAAGAAATTATTCTTAGCATTAGGCATGGTGGTATATTCCTTTAATCCCAGCACTTGGTAGGAAGAGGCAGGTAGTCTCTGTGAGTTTGAGGCCAGCCTAATCTACTTAGTGAGTTCCAGGATACCTAGGGCTACATAGTGAGTCTCAGTCTCAAATGAAATAGAATAACCTATCTTCAGGGCCAGTGAGATGGTGGGTTCAGGTGCTTGCTGCGGGTCTGATGACCTGAGCGTGAGCCCTGTCAGCTAGATGGCGGAAGGAGAGAATGGACTTCCAGAAGTTGTCCTCTGACTTTTACACATGCATCTTGGCATGTGCCCCATTGCCTCCTCCCCCAAACATTTGCACTCTCTCTCTCACTTGCGCGCACACACACACACAAACACACACACACACACACACACACACACACACACACACTATTAGAAAATAAAACGAAACAAACCACCACCACCAACAAAAACATCTATTTGTCTATGGATAACTGTACTTCAACTTGAATGCATGTGAGCAAGACAAAACCATTTCAACCATGAGAAACAAAATACATACAGGTATCTTTCCCTAAACTAGACCTGAGGCATTGACAAGAGTAATCCCTGCAGGTCTACTAGGTAAAGCCAGAGAGACCAACATAGATTCTTACCAGGAATGTGGAATCCATTTCTGCTGTCATCAGCACTATGCCCTTTTCTTCCTTTAGTTCAGGGTAGTGATATAAAACCAGCTGGCTGGCTGCTGCATCCCCTCGGGTCTGCACAGAGGAACACGTATCAAAGCTCAATAAGGTACCACCACAACAAATTGCAATTTCAAAGCAACAGAGTCTGGAGGAAATTCTAGCTCTTAACAGCCCCTTGGGTGGCTGGTGAGTTAGAGGACTGGTGTGTAGGGGAAGGTCAGGGCTGCAAAGGCACGGTGAACTGACAGTTTTCATGGTGTTATTTGTGTCTTCAATTGGAAAAGATTTGGCTTTTTTCCAGACAATGTTTACAAAGGCAGTGAATCCTTCATTGTAGTCATACATTTAAAAACAAAATGGTACAGGCAGCTACCAAGCCAAGTTCTAAAGAGAGCCATGTGTCTGTGTAATTGCCACTTCTATGGACTGTGGTAGTTCAGAGGACTGAGCTCTTTTAAGCTATAGCAAGCACTGGAGAGTTTGTGCAGGAGCCGGATTTCTACTGTACTGCTTTAATATCTGGTTGGGGCAGGAAGGAGAGAAAAATGGGAATTTGGAATGCTTCATGAAGAATGATCAGTGAGGTCACTAGACCTCAAGTCTAGATTGGGAAGAGAAGTTGAATTTAAGGCCAATGCCTTTACATAATATGGAAGAAAACAAGTACAAAACAAAACAAAACAAACCCTAAAGCTTCAGCAGGCATCCTTGCTTTCATGCCTCCCCAGCCATCATCGCGGCCCCCTGTGTGTGGCCTGTGAACTGTCAGTCCACACAAACTCTCCATAAGCTGCCCCTGGATGGTGTTGTATCATAGCAACAGAAAGCGAACAAGGACAGAGGTACAATTTGAAGCTCCCTTTGTACCTCCTTCCAGTTGCATCTAGAACTAACGTCTACTCTGAATTCGTATGTCACTTCCTTCTGTGCTGTAACACTTTTATTCTCCTCTTGTACTTGGCTATGAACCCCACCAGGGCAGTCCTTTTCTCATAGATCTGCAGGACCCAAGAGGGTCCTCAAGACAATGGTACAATGTTTAAGGTCACAGACTTTGGAGTCAGATAAGCTGGACTCAAGGTGGTTCATTACTTAGTAACACAAACAAACTTCCCTAAGCTCGCTTTCTTCTCTATAAACAGGTATCACAACAGTAACCACTTCATGGCATATTTGAGAAGATTAAATGACAAGTATAAAACACCCATTGCATAATATCTATCAAATGTTAATATAGCATATACTCAACAAATTATAAAACAACAATGCAAAAGCTTGCTCCTTTATTTTATTTTGTGCCATCTGCATCAACTTTAAAGCCAAAAATTTACATGCTTTTTTTTTTGGTTGTTTTAAACCAGATGTGAGTTTCAAAAACAGAATGTCAATCCTAGTTATTATGAACTAAAATACTGACGTCTTTTCTCAAGAGCCTTAAATATATTTTGAGCTATATTTTTTACTATAATATTTGAGAATAGAACAAAGAAAAAAGAAAACAAACTAATATTTTTGAAATGAAAACTATTCATCTAGCACTTTGGAAAAGGCAATCTTGGTTAATAAAACACAGGTAAAACAAGGGCCTCCCTTGGTGGGCTCATAGCTTGGGTTAAGAAGATAAATCTCGACTGATGCATTTGTGTTAAGTAGGTCCATACAATAGATGCCACAGAGGTTCAGGAGGAGACAAAAGAAAGACAGTGAGTTAGAGAAAGGTATTCTGAACTTAAATTTCTAATATTGAGGCCTAGAAAACTAACCTAATATTCAACATACGACAATTCGTCAGTGCCATAGGAAGTACTGTTGGAGTCAGCAAATATTCTGTACCCCAGCCCTAGGAAGGTTCTAGTCTTATCAAAGGATAGGCTTCTTTTTCTACCCTGTGTTTTGTAGGGCATATGTCACCTACCTGAATATTTATCAGTGCAGTGAAGTGGAGTTCTGTACCTGTCCATTGTCCTACAAAGAACTCATAACCATCCCTTCTTGGCAATGCACAAAGAAACTATGGGAAACAGAAAAACAGACAGACAGGTGAATAAATGAAGTCATGTTTTCAATGTCTAATCACTTGTACCACATTCTATTTCTTCAATGCTTGGATATTTAATTTTCCTTCTCTCTCTCCCTCCCTCCCTCCCTCCCTTCCTCTCCTTCCTTTTGTCTTCTTTCTTTCTTTCTTTCTTTCTTTCTTTCTTTCTTTCTTTCTTTC
>OU015754.1:50799271-50825744 GCA_907169655.1 Acomys percivali | reverse complement strand
TTCTTTCTTTCTTTCTTTCTTTCTTTCTTTCTTTCTTTCTTTCTTTCTTTCTTTCTTTCTTTCTTTCTTTCTCTTTCTTTAAGACAATGTATCCCAGGCTGGCCTCAAACTTGTATGCAGAAAGCATCACCTAACTCCTGATTCTCCTGCCTCTACCTCTCAAGTACTTGGACTAAGCATATGCCAGCACACCTTGTCTATGAGACGCTGGGGACTGAACCTGGGGTTTTGTGCATGCTAGGTAAAGCAATCTACCAACTGAGTTATATCTCCATCACATAGTACATGACTTTAAAAATATTTTTTAATTATGAAATTAATTATAAGATAGTTTAACAAACATATGCACATTTCTCAACCCATCTAAGAAGGAAAGCATCAGAGGTGAAATTTGAGGAGAGCTGACATTTAAGCAATATTGCCAATCACCCCACAAACATGATTTATGTCTCCAATTTACTATGGTATTCTTTATTTTCTGCAAGCAATGTTTGAAAAAAAACCATTGCAGACAAGCTGGCTGTTGCATCAGCTCCATTCTCTTTTCTGTTGGGTCACTACTTCAGCAACAAAATACTGACTTATTTCTGGCACATATTATCAGAATAGCATGCACAAGACTGTGAAGAAAATTCTAATACAGGAACCTGAAGGAGGCTATGAAGATTAAGGTCTTCAGGTGTCATTCACCCATTTATTACTGAGGCAGGGTCTCTCTATGTAGCCCTGGCTGTCCTGGAATTTGCTACGTTTACCAGCTGAACAGGATTAAAGCCATATATCACTACACCAGGTTCTTAGGTGCTTTTTCATATGTACATATACTGATAGATTGAGACCCATATTAGAAAGGCCCAATATGTAGTAGAGAGCCTACAGACATTTATAAGAATGAAAATATCATGCATCAGTATAATTAGCATGTGAGTCCCTTTGATAACAGAGCATTAAATTATGAGAAGGACTGGTTTGAAATCATCATTTGGTAGCATTTATAAGCAATTCTACATGGTCATCACAGACTTACTGTTGGGCAGGACTGAGACCGGCTCCAGATCAAATCAAACTTCTCTTTCTATAAATTAGAAAAGAATAAAATTAACTCACAAATAGGAAAACATGAAAAGTCACAATCACAACTGGTTATCCCAAGACTGAATTCCAGAACTGTATTATGGCTGACACATGCTTTTAAGTTCCATCTTTTACAGATCATTTTTATGATAAAAAGACAGGAAAACAGATGCATGCTTTGTTGCTCATTGCTACAAACTATGTGCGAAGATTAAGTGCTCCAATGCCTCAAAGTCTCTATGAACCAGGTGAATCCAAGGGAGGCTTGGGAAGGCATGTTCATGAGCTATATGACAGATCTAAAACACAACAAGGACAGACTACTAAGTGTGGAGCATATGAAGGTCAGAATATATGTATAATAAGTTAACAAATGCGGGGTGTGGTGGGGGCGTGCCTTTAATACCAGCACTTAGGAGGCAGAGTTGGTGGATCTCTGTGAGTTAGAGGCCAGCCTGGTCCACAAAGAGAGTTCCAGGACAGCTGGAGCTTTTACAGAGAAACCTGTCTTGGAAAACAAAACAAAACAAAAAAGAAGTTAACAAACAAAGGATAGGGATTTCTTCATTACAAAGGCCTAGCTTTCCTTCTGTATGCATTTTTGTCTTTGATCTTAGATTTGTGTAATCTGAAGTTATAACTGTGTTCTTCAGTGTACTTTAAGGTAAGGTATAATTTTTTTCTTTTCCTTTTCTTACTTGCTACCTAGACAAGGCTGGCCTCTAACTCACAGACCTGTCTGCCTCTCTTTCTACCTCTTGTGCACTGGGATTAAAGGTCTGAACCACCATGCCTGGTCTAGAGTGAGATATAACCTGAACTAGAGAAGACAGCCATGCCTTTCTCAGTCACAGACCTTAATGATATGGCCAGACATTACCTCTAAAACAAATTTAAAAAGGCAAAACCAAGAACACGCCACTTGCTAAGGCCAGGAGGGAGCTCCAGGTCAGCTCAGGCAGCTGCCATTTACAGACAAGAAGGGAAGACAGCTCTGCTGGGGCAGCGTCTTGAATCCCAACAGTTAGGTTGGAAAATGAAAAGGAAATAAAATCACTCAGACACATGCACTTACATCAGCCTCTCTGGTTAGAGACGCAGAAACATTTCTAAACCAGAAAGAGGGAAAGCAAAAGTCATAAATACACCATATGGAGCTTCGAATCTCTGGTGCTTAGGGCATAATAAAACTCTTAGAGCTGTAAAGTGTGAGTTCTCAAGATGTCGTAAAGACACTGCCTGAGAGGGTTAGAGCGCTGACCTTCACGCTGCAACGCTTCATTTCCCCTCCAATTACTTACAGGAATCACTGCGTAGACTGTGTCTTTCGACGAAAAATATTGCTGCCAAATCTGTAATAAATAAATAGATAAATAAATCTGTAACAATGTGGGTAGTCTTTTCAATGTATACCAAGAAATATTGATAGCTTTCATTCTCAGAGTATTATTCTATCTGATAACAGAGAGGAAAACTGCACTGTAATGTTTTCACAACTAGTATCTGATTTAAAAATTTCAAGACACATGCTTTCTGAATGATTAAACTGTAACTTTAAATTTTCTAAGATTCTTTTTTTTAATGTATATGTCTTTGTACGTATAGATCACATAAGTAGATGCCCTTAGACGCCAGAAGAGGTGTTGGGTCCCCTACAGCCAGAATTAAAGGCAATTGTGAGCTACCTAACATGGGTGCTGAAAACTGTACTCTTTACTCCTGAGTCATCTCTCCAAGCCTCAAACTATTTCTCTCCCTCTCTCTCTCCCTTTTTTTTTTTTGAGACAGGGTTTTTCTGTGTAGCCTTGGCTGTTCTGTACTCTCTTTGTAGACCAGGCTGGCCTCGAACTCACAAAGAACTGCCTGCCTCTGTCTCTCTCGAGCTGGGATTTAAGGCATGCACCACCATGCCCAGCATCTAATTATCTCTTAATAATAAACTCTGGGGGCTGGAGAGACAGCTCAGTGGTTAACAGTATTATTGCTCTTGAAGAGGACCTGAGTTTGGATCCTTGCATCCATGTCAGGTATCTCATGGCTGCCTATAACTCCAGTGCCAGGGGACCAATGGGATCTAACATCTCTGGCTTCTGTAGGCTCCTGTACTCATCTGTATATACCTCCATACAAACAGACAGTTGAAAATAATAAAGAGACTGGAGAGATGGCTTAGTAGTTAAGAGCATTGGCTGCTCTTGCAGAGGACCCAAGTTCAATTCCTACTGCCTACATAGCAGCTCACAACCACCTGTAACTTCAGTTCCAGGGGATCTAACATTCTTTCTTGGCTTCCACAGATGGTGCATAGACATATAGGCAGGCAAAATACCTGTACACATAAAATAAAATTTTTTAATAACATTAAAAAACAAACTCTGTCAAAGAAGTTGCTTCTATGACCTCTGAAATAACTGTTCTCAAGATTTATCTTGTTTGTTGTGATGGGCTTTTCATAGGTGCTCCCCCACCCCCACCCCAGAACCCATACCTCCCCAGCCTACTGTGGGCCTTCTCAGAGAGCAAGAATACGAGCCAATCAGAGTTCAGGGTTTGGAGTCATGGCCTGGGATGCAAATCCTAGCCCTGATCATTTACTAGCTAGTCTACCTTGGGCAAATCAAGGGAACTTCTTAAACAGAATCAATAAAGCAGCAGTAACACCAACCCCACAGGACTGCTACGAAGACTAACTGAACTAATAGAACTCTGAGGCTGGGAGAGTAGACACTAAAAATAATGTTAGCTTTTAGTGCTATATTACAGGCAGCTCTTAAGGTCTGCTTCCAGAAAGCCCTACCCAGAAGGGGCAGCTAGGGTCTGACTAGGGTACAGAGCAGTCACAAGTCCTTTCTCTCTGTCTCCTGTCAAAGAACGTAGAGGGTTTGGTTGACTTTCACGATGCAAATACCCCAAAAGTAGTGAATAGTTCCCACAGTATGAAATTAGGAAACAGGGAAGAGAAAAACGTCCATAGTTTTATTACCCTAAAATAATTATTTTGGTGTCTTTCTAATCTTTCTTAGAAATGTTTTAAAAATATATATAGTACATATGCATAGCACATCCTCTAGCACATAATGTATGTTCTATATTCATATTTTTTACTCCTTTTTTCATTGTTCTCTGTGGCTTTTCACATTATTGGTTTTTACTGGAATTTTCTTTTTCCCATCTCTGACCTCTTTCCCCACCAATTCTTCCTCATTCAAGACTAAGTTTTCTCCTCCTAAGTAGTTTTCCCTTATCAACGAGGTCAGAAGTTTTCGTATGAACTGTTTTTGCACTTCGTCTCTTGCTAAAGATTGTGCTGGCTAGGTTTATGTCAGCTCGACAGAATATAGAGTCATCTGGGAAGAGGAAGCCTCAGTTGAGAAACTGTTCCCACCAGATTGGCCTGTGGGCAAGAATATGGTACATTTTCTATTTAAAAGACACATTTAAATTTTTTTTTATTTTACTATGTGTATAACTGTAAGGCTTGCTTGTATATATATGTCCCATGTTTGTGCCTAGTTCTCAGGAGGTCAGAAGAGGTTTTGGATCCCTGAGACTGGATTTACAGATGGCTGTGAGCCATCATGTTGATGTTGGAAATCAAACCTGGAATCTCTGCAAGAGCAATAAGTGCTCTTAAAGTGCTGAACCAATCTTCCAGTATTTTCTTAATTATTGATTGGTGTGGAAGGGCCCAGCCTACTGTGGATGATGCCACCCTCAGCAGGTGGTCCTGAGCCATATAAAAAAGCAGGCTGAGCAAGGCTGTAAGCAGCACTTCCCCATGTCCAATGCACCAGCTCCTGCCTCTATATTCCTGCTATTTTGAGTTTACTTCCTCACCTCCCTGGATGACAGACTACAGATTTAAGCTAAAATAAATACTTTACTCCTCAAGTTGCTTTCGGTCATGGTGTGTTATTGCAGTAATAGAAAACTAAGACAAATATGCTAATTTATAATATGGTTATTGACATATGAATACACCCCCTTCACTAGTTTGCAAGTCCTGTATAGGGAGGATATCTGTCACCAATGCCCTGCAATCCAACAGTACCAGATGTCTGTGATGCTGGGGATATAGCCTAGTGGCAGAACATTGGTTTAGCTGCTTGAGGTCCTGGTTCAATTCCCAGTACTGCTGGGGGGTGGGAGGCAAGCAAGGGGAGGGAATTTGGCTTATACTAGGGCTTTTTAAAGCTTTTCCACTGGTGACTTACCTTTTGCCCAAGAAACTTGATTATGGATATATGCAATATAAAATAGGCATAAAAATCAAACATTTACTGAATAGTAAGTCATAAAGAAATATTCTGAAAAAATTCTTTTACACACATATAATTTTATCATTTATTAAAGACAAAAGTAAATTTGTATACTATTGAGAGGGATGTGCTTATTTTTAAACAAAGAACTAAATCTTGGCTGAAATTTAGTATTGTAAGATGCAAATAATCTTCAATATTTTTCAGAGGTGATTGATTTTTTAAAAAGTTATAATTGCCAATGTTTAGAACATTGTTTTGCACAAATATTTATAGTTTAAGTGCATGCCTTTAAAGTGGGAATAACAGCATCTACTTCCAAGGGTGGACATTAGAAACTAATGAAGAAATACCTATGAAGCAACAAGCATGATGCCTTCTTGTTTTTATTATTCCTTTTATTACTATGTTGTTAATTAGCACCTATGCCTAAAGTGTAACTCCTGGAAATATAAAGGATGCCCAAGTAGTTTCATATAGAGAGAAAAGAATTATAGTCATAAAAAAGTAATGAGCAATGCATAGAATGGCCAACAAGGCAGAACAGCTCATGAATGCTTTTAAGAGAGATGTTGAGGAAGTGCCTACAGAAGGTCCTTAGGTCACAAGTGCCAAGGAAATGAATATGGGGGCTGGGGTAGGAGTTGTCACTGGATACCTGCAATCAAGTTCCTAACAGTATTTTATTTATTTTAAAACATAGCTATAGCACTTACTCTGTGCCAGAATAAGTTTGTTCTAAGTGTTTTACAAATGTTAACTCATTTAATTCTCAAGCAGCTTAAGAAGTAGGTGTACAGTTGTTATCACTTTATAGTGGGGAAACTGAAGCTCTGAGAAATTAGCTTGTCAGGGCAAATAAGTGGCAGAGCTAGGACTTAAAATTGGCAGAGCTGGGCGTGATGGTGCACCCTTTTAATCCCAGCACTGGGGAGGCAGGGGCAGGTGGATCTTTGTGAATTCAAGGCCAGCCTGGTCTACAAAGCAAGTCCAGGACATCCAAGGCTACACAGAGAAACTCTGTCTTGAAAAACGAAAACCAAAATCAAAATACAAGGGAGCTTGTGAGATTCACAGCCAAACATTGGGAGGAGTGCAGAGAATCTTGTGGAAGAATGAGATGTAAGGACCTGGAGGTGACAGGAGCTCCACAAGAAGACCAACAGAGCCAACTAACCTGGGCCCAGGAGGGGCTTGTGGAGACTGAAACACCAACCAAGGACCATGCATGGACTGGACCTGGGCCCCCTACACAGATGTATTCTATGGGAGATGTGGTCTTCATGTGGTTCCTTTAGTAAGGGGAGCAGGGGCTGTCTCTGACAAGGACTTTCTTGCATGCTTTTTGATCACTTTGCCCTGGTGAGGATGTCTTGCCAAGCCACTGTGGTAGAGGATGCACTTAGTCCTGATGTGACTTGATGTGCTGAGATGGGTGGGTGGGTGGCTCATCTTTTTTGAGAGGTAGTGAAGGTGGAATATCCAGAAAAGGGAGGGAGTGTGGGACAGGGAGGAGGGGACTACAATTGGGATGTAAAGTGAATAAATAAATAAATTTTTAAAATGGCAGCTTGTTTCTAAATTCTCTGTCTCCTTTCTTTCTCTATCTTTTTTTTTTGGGGGGGGCACTTTTTGAGACAGAGTTTCTCTGTGTAGCCTTCGCTGACCTAGAACCTGCTCTACAGAGCAGGCTAGCCTTGGGCTCACAAAGATCCATCTGCTTCTGCCTCACGAGTGCTAGGATTAAAGGTGTGACCCCACCGTGGGGCTTGTCCTAGACACATTTAACACAGAATAGTCTCAAAAGAGAAGGCTAGAGACACAGAGTGCTGGGATTAAAGGCATATGCTGCTTTCAAGTCTCTGCTTTAACTAGCACACTCCTCTCCACCAGGCAAGCAGAACCTTAAGGACACTCAGCTAAGACAAAGTGAACTGGGAGCAGGAAGAGCTGCGTGGAGGGCAGCTGTGCTCACCACTGTCCCCACCAGCACCGCACCAGGACAGCCTGTTTGGAAAGGTGGTATAGTGACCAGGTACAGAGCTCTGACAACTTAAAATAATATATGGGCAACAGGAATGAAAAAGAAAGGTGAACTCAAGTTCACTAGACATATAAAAGGAAGACAAAGCAAGACATGTTTCTTATGTCGATGTTATTTACATGACTCATTTCTTTTGTACCTTATGACTATTTTTCATTTGAGAGAGAAAAAGGTGTAAGAAAAACATGTAACCTTTTCTGTTCTCATTTTTGGTTTACAGAGCAAATACTTTTAGAGAGTGTGACTACTTGTTTTTACTATTACCTGTCTTATTTCCTCTGCAGTTTTGTCTTTTACCATCTCAATGTTGAAGATTGAACTGAGAGTCTTAAAAGAAGAAATAGCAATTAACATCTACAATTAACAACATCATCATCAACAACTTACTTGTGTCTAAAGCCTTGTGGAAAAGAATGTCGGCAGAGTGGAGCAGACCTCCAGTAAGTAGGTACAAAGTAAGCATTAAACACTCACATGCTCAGAGACTGTGAGCCTCTGCTCCCACACAGACCTTCACAGTCTATTCCTGGGGAGTATCTATTAGGTCATCAAGTCCTCCCCAATGCTTCAGGCTTGCCAGTGAACCCTGCAGCACACTGCAGCTGGCAGAAAAGGAGAGACACTGGCTGCTGCTCTGCCAGGGAGCTCCTTATTTGCACAATCAGGCATAGGCTACATGTGGTGTTTTGATTTAGAATATTATTCTATAGAAAGTAGTGTACTCCATTTTCTTCAAATTTCTTATAGCATTCTTGGACCCAGACTTAAGCTAGAGGTCATGTCAAGGACACAAAAATCCAGACAAATATTTTTCATTTCTACTGTTGGAAAAAAGGATAACCTTATACCAAACCACTGAGCACAATAAATGTGTTCAAGTTTGTAGTCTCTTATAGAGGTCCCCTGTGACTTCAGATTTGGGTTTCTATATTTAGTTAGACATCTACCTTGTCCTTAGTGAATCCTTTGCTCACAGGCTGTTTCCCCAAGGCGTCAGTCTGAAATACATGATGAGACAGATTATTGAACTATACTTCTTCATTAAAAAAGAAAAAACAAAACAAAACACCAAATCACTGATGTAGCCAATCTCATTAGTAATTCTGTGCCTGTGAACTCACTCCTATCCACTCTTTATAACACTGTACATACTACTCTAAGAGTTACTGCTTATGAGCAGTTTTCCTTCCCCTAAGATCCTGAGATGTGGAGATGAGAAAGGGTTTGTTAGTAAGCACTGACTCCCAGTATGATAAGTTCATTCTACACCTGCCACTATGAAGGACCGTGAAAGTACATAAAGGATTCTTTCCAATTTGTTCTTTTTGGACTTTCTGTGCTTAGCCTTTGTAGATATATTTTTAAAAACTGGTTATTTCTGATAGCATTTCTAGTAGGAGGTGTCCTCAGTGCTGAGTTTCTCTAGTAATGAGATTTCTTGTGATAGTTAATAATCCATGTTATCCTGACTGGACTGAGAGGTGCCTAGGGGATTTTTAATATACCTCTGGGTAAGTCTGTGATGGATGGCACTTCCAGAGATGACTAGGTCATGAAAGCTTTGATCTAATGAATGGATTAATCCTTTTTTAGATTTATAATACTAGGCTATTGGGAAGGTAGGATGTGGGACTATCTGGAGGCAGTAGCCATCCTATATCCACCTTTTCTGCCTCCTGAGCCCACATGCTCTTTGACATGATGTACCGGCACATCTGATAACATGGTGAAAATCAATCAATCCTTCTTCATTAAGGTTGTTTCTATCACAGAAACATGCTAACAACTAATACACTTCCTCTCTAAAAGGTCCAGAAACAACTAAAAGTGTTCCAGCCTGGCTCAAGTCTCCCCAGAATCTGTTCCACACACCTCTCAGATTAGAAGCTTTAGATTATACATTGTAAAATCAACTCAGTGGATTGACATCAGAATTTTCTAGAAGACGAAAAGTAAGAATGCACTATCCAGGCATGCTGGCTCACACCTGCAGTCTGAACACACGGGAGGCTGAGGTAGGAGGGTTACTGAGAGCTCAAGAGTGTTACCTACTAAGTTCCAGAAGAGTCTGGTTTATAGAGTGAGAACTAGCCTAAAAATAGGAAAAGAATGTAGTATATGTCACAAGAGCACTGCTGATAAAAGCTTTGCTTGTTATAACATATGCATGTATTCTAAGTAGCAATGTAAATATATTTCCTACTATGAGTTGTTGTCAGAATTTGGAAGCCATTGTCCTAGATTACCACACGCTTTCCCCTGCTTTGATGCTCGAGGATCACAGCACCCAATGACACATGAAGTTCTTTGCATGTGCTGGTGACTGTGCTCAAGAGTGTATGGTACTAGTTCATGCATGATACTGTGAGGTAGGTATTATTATTTCTAAGTCACAAACAGGCAACACTGAGGCACAGAGAATTATATAACTTGGCCGCAATGACCTTGCTGGTGGCTGAAGGCTATGGCTCAGTCCCTGGCATGTGGTGCCGGAGCCTGTCTTCTCATCAGGGAACCTACCCCACCTCTACCTCTTAAACTCAATCGACTCTGCAGCCATGTATACATATGTGTCACATGTAGACAAACATACCTACACATAACAAAAAATAAAAAGAAAAGACAATAATAAAAAATAAATCTTGCTGGGTGTGGTGGTGCACAACTTTAATCCCAGCTCTCAGGAGGGAGAGACAAAGAATCTGTGTGAATCCAAAGCCAGCCTGGTCTGCATGACAAGTTCCAGGCCAGCCAGATATAGACAGTGAGATGCTTGTCTTAATTTAAAACAAACAAACAAACAAACAAACAAATCCTGGACCTTCCTGCTTCCTATAGCTCAGTGCCATGTGTACTTTGATTTGATCACTAGACTGCATTCCTCATGAGCAGGGACTAACTATCCTTTCATTCCTCCACATGACATCATGACTATAGGGTCTTCCCCAGAAAGAAGAGGATACACATTTATTGATGGAGAATGAGTAAAGATGAGATGTTCAGGTCACCTATTGGTCCATCAAGAAGACCACTTCAAGGGTAAGAGCTAGTGGGAATGCTAGTAAACTTATAACATACAACAAACAAATAAACAAACACCAGGCAGCCTTACCTTCTGTTCCATACATTTGATAAAATCACTTTGTTTGGAGTGCCCCACTGGTTGCTTCCGAAACTCACTGCGCTTCTCCAGGCGTGACTCGAAGGCAGCTGGGTCAGACCTGACAAAAGGTAAATCAAAGGGTAAAGTGCCTAGGCCTTCCTGGATTTTGAAGTAATGAGGCATCATGGGGGACATGGACACTTAAGGGTGAAGGGTTTGCTTTCAGTTAAGAACTGGGTCTGAAGTCAAGACTGTGGAAAGCAAAGCCAGGTATTCAACTACTATTAAGCTGTAAGTGATCAGCAGCACAACATTTTTTTCTCTTGCAGGCTATTTTCTCGGGTGATGCAGGGCTTTGCTTCTCTTTAAACATTATAGGTACTTAGGCTACTCAAGACAGAGAATGCTGGGTCACCTCTGCAGGCAGGAATCCTATTGCATGCTTACACACACACACACACACACACACACACACACACACACACACAGAGTTTTTCAAGACAGGGTTTCTTTCTCTATGTGCAGCCTTGGCTGTCCTGGACTCACTTTGTAGACCAGGCTAGCCTAGAATTCAGAGATCCATCTGTCTGCTTCGCCTCTGGAGTGCTGGATTAAAGACGTACCCCACCACCACCACACACCTCCACCCCCCCCACATGGCAAAGTCTTATATTTTCTGGCGTGTAAGACGATCCCCCAACTTTAACTTTTCCAGTTAAAACATAGAGTTTGCAGCCCGAGTCTGCTGCACAGGGTGTGTGTTAGAAGAGGGGTAGTCTTATATGGCGAGTATATTCCAAACTCTGTATTTTAACTGGAAAAGTTAAAGTTAAAATAGGAGATCATCTTATATGCCAGAAAATACGGTATATCAAAATTTTGATGTCTCCCTCTATCCCCACCCTCAGCTCCTGTGCTTCCAAGCAGGTATTTTGGAAGAAGAGTTGGTACCTGAGTGTCTCCCTGACCTATCAGACAGAACATCAGAATTCATCTTTTATGTTAAAATGGGGGTGCTCTTCAGGCTTGGAGGCCAGCTGGGGCTGCCATCATTCCTAGGAATACTTTAGAATGTGTGGTTGACCGTGGGATGTTTGGCTTTGTGATGAAAACACCATCCAAGCACTCTAGCTACTTGGTTAGGAGACACATAACAGCATGGGTGATGAGCCTAGGACATCATGTTTAACCTTTTGGTAGACCTTCATAGTCAAAAGACATTATAGGATACCTCCTATTCCATAAAAACTTTTTTGAAGTGACACCGAATGTCACTGTTTTCATTACTATGAAGATGAGCTGATCTTTTTCTGTCCATCTGGAAGGGCTGAGTCAGCCTGGCTAGCATCACAAACATACCCAAGCTTGCCATGGTGAGCATATAGAGAATACAGGGGCATACTGGGCAGCAGAGCTTTTGAGGCACAGAAAACAATTAGGACACTGTCCTTACTTGAAGAAAGTTACTATCTAGTTGGAGAAACAGATACCTAAATATGAATACAAGCGCTACTGATAATTATAACTGTAACAAAAAGTTTGCTCAAATGTCCCTAAATAACTGAGGTGGTTTCACGACTGTGCTTTTGACTGTGTTGTTCCATCATTGCTTTGAAAAGTATGAAAGATCAGCTATGTTCATGGTAAAGCAGACAGCAGCAAGGTTCCAAGACTAGAAGTGGTGCATGCGGCTGCCCATGTGAAGATGAAGAAATTAAGGGAGTGGAATTAAAATGATACGAAGTGCAGAGAATTTACAGCCCTTAACATCTGGCTTCCTCTTATAACTGCCTTCCTATACTACCAAACTCTCTCTCTCTCAAACCTCCTTTCCATTTTTGACTGTCAACTCTTCCACCTGGAACTAGGTACCCATTATACCTACATTGGCAGCCATAAACCTACCCCACTTTCCCTCCTCAGCGCTGGGCATGGAACTCAAGGTCCTATGCATACTAAGCAAGTGTTTTTCCACTAACCTACACCCCTTCGAGCTTTTACCTTTTGGAAGCTGAAGCATTAGGAAAGCTGGTTTTGGTCAGATAAACCTTAGCCAGTTGTGTGACCTTTAGCAAGCTTCTACCTCTCTCCAGACCCCTACATTACCTTAACGAAAGGGTTCAATGGATGAAGCAAATGTAACACTATTAGTCTTTGCAGCACTTTCGCATTCCCAGTCAGGGCCCTAAGAGGGGAGCCTGGGAACCTGATCTCTCGGGTCAAGGATCCGATGATTCAATATGTGACCTTGAGCAAATCAAGGGCTTTCTCTGAAGGCTTCATTTTCACATTTCTACACAGGCTGACAACTTTTCTCCGAGCTGTCTTCCTCACAGGGTTTTTAAAAAAAGAGCCCACCTGAGCGTTCTGGGAACCAAGCACAAGCACAATTGTGGAAAGATCCAAAGCTTCTGCAGAGACCAGAGATGTGACCTTAGGCAAGTGACCTGGCCTCTCTGAACTTGAAAACAAACTATTGGTTTAGTGGAGACAGAACCAGCCCACCAAGCAGAACAGTAGTACATTCCGGAAGTTCTGCCTGCCCCACTCCCCAACCCCCCGCCGGTCAGGACCGCACCTGCGCAGCTGCTGGATCTTGTCGCGGTAGCGGTCATAGAAGGGGTTAGCTTCCAGCTCGCTGACCCCGCTGCCGTCTGCTCCCCTAGAGGGCTGGTCCGAGCCCTGACGCACCGGGAACACGCGCAACTGTGCTGGTGACACGAACCCAAGCCCTAGGGCACGGCTGCGCACTGCACACAGGCCCCGGTAGAGGCCGGCCACCTGCAGGACTGCGGGGCACGCCCCACCCGCGGCCGACACCACTGCAGCCATGGCCGCCTGTGACTCCCCCTCCTCCTCCTCAGGCGCGTCAACCTCGGCCCCCGGCCCGCGCGCCTGCTCCATCGCCCTCAAGGTCCGCGACGCCGGTGCTCCGTCTCCGAGGTTCCGCGCGCTCAAGGTTCCGGGTGCCGGAGTGGGGAAAGGACGGCGACGTTTAGGCCTCTTGGGCTCTGCCCACCCGCTCTGTGGGAGTAGTGGCGCGTCTCCTCCCGGGAGTCTGCCGGGATTCACGTCCCCCCTCCTGGACCAGCAGCCTCTGCGCGCCAAGCAGAAGCATCTGGAAAGCTGGCTTGGATCTTCGGGTTCTCGCTGGGCTTGCCCATCTTCTAAATTTACTTGGCACCAGCTGTAACAGTTCTTTAGCAGTAAAGGATGTTTTGAACATCACAGCTGAAGCTTCTCTTTATCAGTTTCTATTTGAAGAAGGTTCCATGACCTTATACCCTATGAAATAGATGTTACCCTCATTTTAGAGATGGGAAAGCTAAACTGGCTGCGAACCATTAAGGTACCAAGTTCTACCTAAGAGCTGAGCTTTTTAAAAACGCAGTGCCTCTGAAGTCTGGGTTCTTTCTTGGCATTTAATTAAACTACTCTCCCCAGAGACACAAGGAATTGTCCTTGACAAATCTTTATTCAGGCTATTAATTCATCCTTAGAATGTTCTCCCCACCCCCCACCCCCATCTCAACCAAAATGCCACCATCGTCTTCACCTGCTGAACCAGGTGTGCGCTTAGGGACAATGACGCCATCACTGTCCTGCTGCCAGCACGAGGGCAGTCAGATGGAAGTGTGACCTTATCTGGTCCTTAGTAGATAGGAACCCTTCCTGAGGCAGGAACAGATACTTGAAACTCTTCAACACAGCCTGTGCTCAGACACCAGCCTCGGGATGCTGGGACAAAGCAGTGGGAGCTTATGGATGTCTGCCTCTGCTGGATGAGCCCTGGCTCAGGATTCTTGCACGTGCTGTTTCCTCTGCTCAAACAGGCACACACTGCATCCTCTTCCTCTAGAACTCAGTTCACATATCAGCATCTCAAAGACCCCTCTTGATGAATTCCCCCATTGCGAAAAAACACTATCATAGTGTGTGTTGGGGTGGGGTGCGGTGGGGTGGGGCACACGAATGGAAGTCAGAAGACGATTTTGTGAAGTAGGCTCCTTCTTTTCCAGGGTCCAGGAATGAACTCAGGTCACCAGGCTCACATGGCAAGTGCTTTTAGCCTGCTGAGCCATCTCAGCCCCGTCTTTCTTTATAGTCTATTTTTACTCTACTTCACTGTGATCTCACTCTACTTTTTGCAGAAGGTACCACTATCTAAAACTTTAGAACTGTGGTGGTTTGAGGGAGAAGTGTCTCCCGTATACTCAGGCGTTTGAACACGTGTTTCCCTGTTAGGGGCGGCTGTGGCCCTTTAGGAGGTGGAGCCTTGCTGGAGGAAGTGTATCACGGGGGTGGGGGTGGGGGTGAGGGTGGGGGGGGTGGGAGGGGTGAGGGGGTGGGTGTAAAGGATGTGTTCTCCCAGCTTCTTGGCCTAGTCACCTGCTGCCATGCCTTCTGTACCATGGACCCCCTTTCTGGAACCGTAAGCCCCCACCCCCCCCAAAAAAAAAGAAAAAGGAAAAAGGAATCTACATTCGACAACAGAAAAGTAACTAAAGCAAGCAAGCACCATGTTTACATCAACCCATGGAGTTTATGTTTTAGTGGAACCAGGTAAATGGCCATGCTTGTATACGGAAAAGCAAGAGAACTACAGATAGGGGGATTGCCCAAGCAGAGATTTGAATGAAATGAGTGGTTTGTATGGATACTTGCAGGGAGAGCACCTAAGGGGAACAGCAAATGCAAAACATATTGTACTGTTGTGAAACAGCTAGCAAGAGGTTATCCCTTAGTATTATGCCCCATGGTAAGGGGTCGGAGGTAGCGATGACACAACTGGGTGGTTAATTGCTTAGGCTTTGGAGGCCATGGGTAAGAACTGGCTTTTGATGGAGTGAGGTGCAAAGTTGTCGTAGGCTTTGAGCAGAGGAGGAACACATCCTACTCTTGAGAGGATCATTCTTGTCAAGACGCTGCCATGGAGTCTGTGTGACAAAATGTTATCACAGAACTGAGGCGACGACCCCTAGTCATTTGGGAGAGCCTCCTGGAAAGCGGGTCTGATGTTCTCGGCAGGAGTAGGAATCGCAGCCCCCTCCTTCTCCTCTCATTTGTTTTGGGAACATTTTGCTTTTGTTTTCACTTGTCTATCCAAGAAATTTTCAGATGTAACTGTGTTGCTAGGCGACCCTTTACTTGAAACTGCAGCCAAGGGTCATTCAGTCAAGGTTACTACTAAGTTCTGTTCCACTTGTTAATGTAAACATAGCCATTATTCATGGCAATGAATAGTTTATATTATGACTTACAAAAAAGTTTTTGAGTAATGCCCCAGATAGTGGCAGATGAGCTAAGAAAACAAACTGTCTTGATTCACAGATGTTTGGCATAATGAGAGAATACTGACCTTTGATAAAGAGAGCACATGCACTGATACCAATCTAATGACTTATGAATGATTGTTCAAGATTGATGACAACATAATTACACAGCATCCTGTATTTTGATTTGTATGGAAAAATAATGTAATCACGTGTGAACTACCCCATTTTAAAATGTGCATATAAATCTGGCTTGCTCATCTCCAAAACACACTCAGAATCAAACAGCACCTCTGTGTTTGTTTTTCTGTTTGTCACTCGCCTATCTTTGTCCACCGACATTTGAAGAACTCCTGACCCAAGGACCAATACCCAACTGAGATGGTCCTCGGCAATTCTGACTGCTGGAACTTGGAGTATGTGGAACAAATATGGAAACTTCCAAGGGCATTTTGTCCTACTTTAAACCCCAAATATTAAGTATCACTTAATAGACAGGCGAGGAAGGAGGTCAGCCAGACTGTTGGTATGTGACTCTGAAGTTCTGAGGTATGTTCCAGGCGGGAGGAATAAAGTTGTGAATTAGCAATGTGCTTGTGTTCTTTACTGCTGAAAATGTAGATAGAATGCTAAAGACTGGACCCCAGAGCAATGCCAAGACTCTGAGACCAGAGGGCAACACCAGCAGAGGACGACGAGGAGCATCATTGGGTGGTAAGGTAGAGCCAAGGGGAAAGGCATTCTGGGAAGAACTCTGTAAATAGTGCTCTCGTCTCACTCTGAAATGTCTTCAGTTAAGCTCATGTTTTGAACACATTGTCCCTAGCTGGTGGCGCTAATGTGGGAGGTTGTGGAAACCGTGAAGAGGTTGGGTAGAAGGTCACACTGGGTAGGACTTTGAAAGTGATAGCCCAGACCTTGGCTCTAGCTTCCTGATCTCTGCTTCCTGTTTGCTGTGATGTGAATGGCTGTCTCCTACCACATGTTCCTCAGCAGCCATGATGTTCTGCACCCAGTCTGCCATGGGACCAAGCAACTACCGACTGCACCGTCTGAACAAGAAGCTGGATTAAGCCTTTCTTTACATTGTCTTTATTGGGTATCTGGATCATAGAAACATAGAGGTAAGGAAGAGTGTCCCAGGTCACAATGGGAGACTATAAAAAGGAGGAAAACTAAATGGTAAGATTTCAGCTTAGGACCGGTTGGCCCCTGGGAGTTGACTTAGGCTTAACAGGGAAAGGGCTTTCTAACTGAGCTACTCATTAAATGGATGAAGCTGCCTTAAGAAGTAATGAGCAAGGGCCTGGCTCCAATAAACCCTGGGGGGTTGGTTGCCCGTGAGACCTGCCCCACAGGGCTCAGACTTCTGAAGGAAGTTGGACTAGACTAAGGCTCTTCTGGGAAGAGAACTAAACGGACTATTTGTTACAGAGCAGGGTTCGACCAGAAGGGAATGGAGTGTGAAGGGTAAGGAGGGAGTTTGGCCAGAAAGGGATGCAGGATCAAATAGAGGAGAGCTCCCACAGGGCCCAAGAATGCTTGTCAGCACTTGTTGAAGGAAGGAAAAACAGAATTAAGAGACTGTAGGAGCCAAAGGAGGCGCTGACCACTCGGTTCCCTTGAGCCGGTTTTCTTCTGACAACCTGGCCCAATTATTTGTCGAGGGCAGACATGCCCAATTCTGTGTGCTCTCTGTCCCAGGCAGCACTGGGGAAGATACCCAGTGATGTTTCCTTGCTCCCCAATAACATGATTAGCCCCCTGAGAATGCAGAGGACTTTCCCGGGGCTGCTCCATGGGTTCACTGTAAGGAGGAGGGCAGACAACGCTGGTGGCTCAGCCTTCGGTAGAGCAGAAGGTGATTGTTCTTATGAGATGCCACAGGATGGGTTCGCCGCTTCTGTTACCAGGACTACTCCACAAACACTGGGCCTGGAATGCTGGGCGGACAGAACCTGATGACCTTTCCTTTAGAGAACAATGAGACAGAAGCCTTCCGAGGGCTTCTATTGGTGGAGAGATGTGGATTTCCTCTCCCCAGAGTGATAGGCTGGGGGTCAAGGCTGAACCCTTACGGAGTCCCAAAATGAGGACCTGAGCCTCCCTGGCAGTAAGTGTACCACCTCTAGTCCCTGCCCCCCACTTTGTGCCCTTGGGCATGGGGACAAATGGTTAGGGAAAACCTTTTTTACTTTTTTGTTTTTGTTTTTGGGGGGACAGGGTTTCTCTGTGTAGCCTTGCCTATCCTGGACTCGCTTTGTACACCAGGTTGGCCCGAACTCACAGTGATCCCCCTGCCCTCCCGAGTGCTGGGATAACAGATGTGTGCCACCATGCCTGGCTGGGAAAATCTTTTGCCATGAATGGAGGTGTGGTGGTTGCTTGGAGTGCTGAGCAATTAGGTGATAATCTTTTCTAGAATCATAAGGACTCCTGGAAGGCTGAGTTCTTCCCACTTCTAACCTAGTGTTTCTTATCTCTAAATAGCTAAAAAAAAAAAAAAAAAAAAAAAAAAGGATGCCTTAAGTACCCTGGAAGTCGAGTGAGCAAGAGAATGAGGGAGGCAGAGTGACTGGTGCTGAGGTCAAGGGGGGTTGAGAAAGAGCTCAGGCCTTACATTTGGTGCATCAGCCAGCCAACCTCTCTCTTTCTCACTGCCTTAGTGTGGCTCTCCTTGTGCGTTGGATTCCTGGGGCTGTGCTCCATGCTAATAGGCAGCTTCATACTCTTTCTGCACTGGAGGAAGAACTTGCAGAGAGAAGAGTGTGCCCAGCAGTGGGTGGAAGCGATGAGAGCCTCCGCGTTCACCTACAGCCCACTGCTGTACTGGGTAAACAAGAGGCGGCACCTCGGCATGAATACAGCCATTAACACAGGCCCTCCCGCTGCTATCACCAGGACCGAGCCGGACATTCTGAATCCAGATTCTCCGTGGGAGCTGGGCATCTCTGAAGGCAGGAACTATGCTGTGCAAGACGGCGGCCCCGAGGGTGAAGCCTCTGGTCCTTTGCACAATGTTCGAGAGGTCCCAAAGCAGCCCCCGCCTTCAACGGTGCCACAGTCTCAGACTGACTCCCCACTCCCACTCCCCATCTTTCAGGAGGTGCCATTTACTCTGTCCCTCTGCCACCTACCTCCCATGCTCAACCACTCTGTCTCCTGCCCTTTGGCTGATGGCCCTGAAAGGAATGTTCATTTCTATTCCTTCCCTACACTGGCCCACGGAGCAAACTGCTTTAACGCCAAGCCTTTTGCTTCAGAACTGTAGTTTCCTCTCAGTGAGAGCAGGAGCTGCAGGCGCAAAAGGTTCCCTTTGGTAGAAAATAGATAACCTGAATGAGCTGATGCTGGCAAGGTCACGGCCACCTGGACATCACATCATGGAAGATTAAAAAAAAAAAGTTCAACTTTCTCCTCTGTCTCATTTGCTCTGAGGAGGGCAATGTCTTTTGCGTTTGACTGTGGCGGTTTCTAAGTCAAGCCTCTCATGAGGGCCATGTTGCACTGGAGGTTAGCATTTGGGAGACCCTGAACCAATACGTGTGGCTGGACCCGTACCCCTCCGTCCACTATTTAAGTCCGAATGAGTGCCAGGCTAAGACCTAGGTCTCCAGGAACTGCTGACAGTAGGATGGGAAGCACAGTTGCCACAAGAGGACAGCTGTTGAGGGCTTTGGTGGCCTATGTTGGCTACGTCATAGGCCAAACAAATGCCACTATGGTGTAGGGGACTGTTATTTGCTACGTATTGATTCTTAGCTGGCTGTCTTTGTCCCTTAAATATTCCCAATGCCAAATGGCAGTTCTGATCCTCCTGTTAAGAGGCAGACTCAGGTTTTCGGGGCATATGCCTTCGTTCTTGCACAGCCAGCTCTCCACTTCACATTTTCCTGGTGTCTAACTTCTAGTATTTCTATCACACTCCATGGTGTCTTTGCAGCACACTCTATGGTGTCTTTGCTTAATGTCTTGTTACAACAGTTAAGCTAACTGCATTAGTGTGTGAGGGTTGTCATAAACTTGACTGGCAGACTGGCCAGGGCATCTTCTAGAATCATACCTATAGTTTGTATCTCACTCTTTCTTTCCTGCTTTTCTCCCGTCTTCACGATTTTGAGATGGGGGCTCACTATGTATTGCAGGCTAGCATGGAACTTGTGCATGTCAGGCTGCTCTTAAGCTCCTGATCACCCTGCCCCAGTCTTCTGAGTACTGACTGGGATTACAGGTTTGTGTCCCCATACTTTGCTTTATTGCTTAGATCTTTCTTTAATAACACAGGGTTTCTTGTGTTATCTTGGCTGTCCTGGACTTTGTAGACTCACAGTGATCCACCAGTGTCTGCCTCTTCAGTCCTGGGATTAAAGGCATGCTACCACACCTGATTTTAAATTTTTTCTTTATGTGTATGGATGTTTTGCCTTCATGTATGTCTGTGCTTGTGGAAGCCAGAAGAGGACATCAGATCCTCTGGGGCTGAAGTCACAGACAATTGTGAGCCTCTTTATGAGTGGTGGGAAGTGAACCTGGGTCCTCTGGAAAAGCAACCAGCGCTTTTAGCCATTAAGCCATCTCCCCAGCACTGTTTATATATTTCCTAAGCTATACATGGCTCCTCAAAAATTAAGATCCAATACATAGGAATGTTACTATCTCCTGAAAAATGGTCAATAAAGTACTGACAAAGACCAACACTGCCTATTTCATCACAGCTTTAAGATGAAAAGGACTGGCTCAGCCATAGAATAGAAATTTTTCCTTTTCACCCATTCCCCCAAGTGTTGGGGATTGAACACAGGGTTCTGCGCATGTTTGACAAGAGCTCTGCCACTGAACTATGCATTTCTAGACTTCCTTTAACTGAGCCAAATCCATGTTTGTAAATGGTGTAAGTTTTATGTATAAACTCCCTGAGGGGAACAAGAAGAGGATTCCCAGGATTTGGTGAATGCAGTTAATTTTTCTGTATATGGAAATACCCAATTTATGAACTCTCTTTAGCAATGGATTTTAAGCCCTTCATCCCCCCCCCCCCAGCAAGCCAACATAACATTAAAAAATGCTCTTTAAATAGAATCTGAAAACAAAACATACCAAAATGGAGCTTGTGGTGGACATCAGAGCAGCCTCACTCCTTGCTCCCCCTCATCCTGAATATGCCCAAAGCCTGAGTCCTAAAGCCTCTGTTTCAGGCCACACACTGAAATTCTTTCATGCCTTTTTTGAAAAACAAAGAAACCCGAAACAATGAATTTCATTAGGGTTGGCCACCCTAATGAAAAGAACATCCCTCCCACAATAATCATTACCTTCATTTAAGTCCTAAGGAGGGGGTGGGGGCCATGAGCTCCTTCGTGATCCATGGCAGGATATTGGCAGGCCCAGTTCTGTGCAGGTAGTCCCGGCTAACTGGGTTTGAGAATTCAAGAGCCATACCAAGTTCCAAGTCAGCATTCTATACAATTCCATACTTCCTCCAGCTCTTATACTCTGTCTACCCTTCCTTCTGTGACGCTCCCTGAACCTGGAGGGCATCTATGGGTGCCTCACCTTGACTGGTTATGGGGTCTCTGCAGTGTGGTCTGTGACCTTCCTAGCTATAGGCTTCTGCCTGGGATTACGATACTAGTCATGAATCGCCTTTTGTGGAGTGGTGGGCCTCAAATCCAAACAGAAGCTGGCTGGGTACTCCTGTAGGAGTTGCAGTACTGTACTAGCAGGCGCATCTGGCCTGGCTGGTCAGTAGTAGTACACACAGGGTCCACAGCTGACTGTTGATGACTTTTCTCCCCCAATAGCCTGCAGAGTACCATCATGCATTATGAGGGCTATCCACCAGGAAGGAAACTTCCTGCCCAGTTCCAGCTTGATTTCCATCTGGCCAGCAGAGTATGTGGTATCTTCAGCAAAGGTCTTACAAAGGGGTCTGGTGGGTAACCACCTGCAGAGACAATTCTTGCTTTTGTTGTTGTTGTTTTTAATCCCAGGAGCATCCTTGACAAAACATTGTAATCTAGGGCAGATTCTTGAACACTGTTTTGTGCCACCAACTAATAGCCTTTGATTTCAAGAGAGGTAGCAAGGAGGCCACGAAAATAAGGATTAAAGTAGGTGTACCCCTTTAATTATAAGGGGAATGGGCAAGATTTTACTCAGACACAGTGAGAGAAAGGAAATGTTTTATTTAGATAAATTAAAATGACTATATTGATAAGAAATAAGTAAAGTTTAAATGAAGTCATGAAAACTTTGAACCTCCTCCCTAACCAGAACCAAAGTTGCTTATCTATTACCAAAATAGCTCCATTAATATAAAGTAGATTTACATTTCTTAATATGAGAAAACAAGAAGATAGGTTAGGTTTATATAACAAATAACACACTCTCTCTGAAGTCTCAGGAATACCAAATGTGTTCTGGCTTGAATATGAGAGAAGGGACCACATCTAGATGGTTGGAAAGCAAGCCAATGAGGTGCGTAGCAAACAAAAGCTGTCACTAAAACCAACTCCATAGGCCATTATGAGTGTGAGCCCATCACAGCCAGAACCTTCAGCTGTGACGCTGAGGGGTGTGTGTGTGTGATGGGGCTGTGTCCAGCAATGGCACAGAGAAAACTGCAATGGATGGGAAAAGAGCCAGTAGAGAAACGAGATTGTCTACTCCCCAGCCCTTTTGCATTCGAGACATTCTTAAGCACCAAGCATCCATTGCTCGCCTCTTCCTTAACTGTCACTGCAGTCATATTTAAGCCAGGTACCTTTTGGAGACAAGATCTCACTATGTAGCCCAGAGTGGACTAGAACTCATTACTTTCCTGCCTCAGGCTCCCAAGGGCTGGGACTGCAGGCATGTATTACCATGACTAGCTTGTGGAAGGTCTTTCAGTAAATATTATGCTAGATGGTACACAGGCACACGGCAATAAAGCGAAGGACCAAGGAGCAAAACACTCAGAGCTGTTGAGTAATAAGGCCAAAGGATTTAAACCCAAAGCCAAACTCACCACCACCGTCCCGTTCTTCTCTCAGAGGCGATCTGTGGCTGGTGACGCTTGACTGACACAAGGCACTGGATGCACAAGTTAAGACAATATTCAAATGACAACCCAGTTTGCATGGACTGATGGGCTCTGGGGGCTCCTAGGCCAGTGGATCTGTTTTTAGCCAAGGAGGGTAAGATCTGCCTTTGCCCAGGAGACCTGGGAGTGCCTCAGGCTGGAAGGGAAGGGTACCACATAGCAGAGGACAGTCACAGCTGCCTCAGGTCAACTTGGAAGGGACAGGGTAGAGGACAACACATGGCTCAGGTGATGCTGGCAGACAGGCTTCACGAGGAAAAACCAGAAGACAGACCAAGAAACCAACCCTGCTTCCTCACTGAGAAGCATATACCACAAAGAGTTAAGGTGTCTTGAAAGCATCTGCCTACAAATAAGAACTTGAAACTAAAAAGGACAAGCTACATTACCCTCAGTATATTTCATATGAATCAGTTCTCAAAAACAAAAACCAAAAACAAAACAAAAACCAACAACAAAAAACTAAACAACAATAAAAAAAAACCTTCCAGGTACAGACATACTATTTATGGTACAATATATACAAATATAGCAGAATAATTCAATTTATTGCTAGAACTGTATTTGGTTGTTACAAAATCTGTAAGGGTATATATATTAAAAAGAGGGGGAGTATGGAAGGCAGCCAGAAGAAGAACAAGAGTTACCTTCAAGTTACCTAAAGTGCCAGGATAATACTGAACTGCATCTTTAACCTTTCCAAGAAGGTGACAGTATAGATGAGCAAGGCAAATGTTAAGGCAAAAAATTTAAAGAGGGAGAAGTGGGAGATAAGAAGTCACATGCACAGGAAAACTTTATCTTGTCTTCACTGAGTTTTAATATAGGAAAAAAAAATGCCAACACCAAGCTGAATGTCATGTAAAGGAAACAAAATACAAAACCAAAACAAGCCGCTGGGTGTGTTGGCGCACGCCTTTAATCCCAGCACCGGGGAGATAGAGGCAGGTGGATCTTGGTGAGTTTGAGGCCAGCCTGGTCTGCAAAGTGGTCCAGGACAGCCAAGGATACACAGAAAGACTCTGTCTGGAACCCCCCTCCCCCAAAACAAAACAAAACAAAACAAAAACCAAGCCAAAAATCAAATGTCTTTAAAGGTTTAAGGATACTAGACTGTATCTATAGTTGACGGGGCAACGTGAACAAAATTAAACAGGAATAATTTGCACTAAAGAAACTTGCCATGCAACAGCTTCTCCAGTGTTTCCCTGACTGGCTACAGCAGAGTGAGGTTCTGTATGGACTTCTACTCATGTTGCCCAGAGACTCCTAAGAACAACATTGGAGTGTTCTCAACATGTTGGTGACGTGTTGGTTTCCTTCTAGTCAGACCTTTCATGACTTGCCCACAAAGAATGTAGAAGGGGAAGCAATACCCTTGCTTTTAAGACCTGGAAACCTGCCACCATCCCCAGGAGGCCTCTGCTCCAAGCCTCCTGCTCACTGTGGCATCCTTTGGACAGAAAACCTATAGCTACCTCTGAGTGGACAACTCCGAGAGAAGACTGTGATTTCGTGTTTCATTTGACCACATTTTGGCTTTAGGCATCCTGCCAAGAAATAGAGCAAGTTCTGGTAAAATCCCTAAGAAGTTGTTTCCTGACTCAAAACTAACACTCTGGGAACTAGTTTGACATAGTGACCAAGGACATGAGCCTTCCCATTCCAGCCTGGAGGCAGCAGGCAGTCACAACATTAAGGGAGTCTGGAGTGGGGCCACGGAGAAGACAGTGTAGCTTGCTTGGGGGGAAAACATAATTCTCTACTGAACAACTTCTATGCTCATAAACCTTGAAAGTTAATTACAACTGAGGAAAATCCCAGTAAGACTTCTCTGGTTCTTAGTTTGGGAGTAGGAAAACAACCCAGAGTCTGACTTTCCTGAGCTTGGAACTGGCACCCTCTGCACAGCATCCATACCTGAACCGACGCCCCAGCTTCCAGGCCAGACAGACCCTATGGTGGTACGAAGGCCTTTGAGGGCTTCCTTAAGAGATGAGAAGATTCAGCCACCACCCAGAGCAGACTGTCAATTACTCATAATAAGTCATGTGTTTATCCTGTTCAAGGCCATTCTTCTGACTTTCTATACAATATGCACACTCTTTCATCTTATATATTTACAAACAGAAAAGACATCTTTCAAAGAAAAGACATATCCCGAGGCTCTATAAAGTGCAGCTAATTTAAGGCAAATCCATATGAATTATAAACAATGACTTATTATCTCTATATACACACTTTCCAGCTTTAAAAGGTAAATTCTCTTCCCCTCACAAACAGGAAAGAGGGCTTTATTATTTATCTCCTGGCAACTTTAAGTTACAAGGTCTCACTGGCTCCAGGAAATCATAGATTTCCAAACATCATAAGTAAATTTTTTTTAAAAAAATAATTTTTTAAAATAGCATTTTCAAACAAGTTAAAAGGTGTCAATGTGTCTGCTACAGTAGTGTGAAGGGCTGGAGGGCTGATGGGTTAGTCAAGAGTTTTTGTTTTTTTTTTAAAGGTAAGTAGATTTTAGGTAGTCCAGGGTACACATCCATTTCAAAATATGCCTGATAAGACTAGATACCTAAAGCTGCTCTCAGCTCCAGGAAGGAATAGCTTCCATCTCCATTGGAATCAAATGCTCTCAGGCTCTCTGGTCTTGGCATGGCAGAACCTAGGGAATTCCAGATTTCCTGGTAGGTCAGCATTCCATCCACATCTTGACCACTCTTGTGGAATAAATCCTGAAGATCTGTTAAACAGGAATTACAAAACAGACATGTAATGTGTTTATGCATTCGGCTAAAGTAGCTTCAACTGACGTCAAAGCATTAAAAGAAAGGTTACTTTGCTTGGCGTGGTGTTGAAGGCCTTTACTCTCAGCATTTGGGAGTGGCTGGGTAGAGGCAGGCAGGTCTCTGTGGATTTGAGAGGAGTCTCACCTACACAGTTAAGTTCCAGACCAGCAGGGCTACATGATAAGGTCTTATCTCAATCCCTTCCCTTACAAAACAGAACAAGTCTCTCTGCTTCTTCGGGGCTGGAGACCGCTCAGTGGTGAAGAGTGCTTGCTGCTCTTCCAGAGAGTGTGGGCTTGGCTCCAGCCACCTGTAGCTCCAGGACCAGGGGTCAGGTACCTTCTTTTAGCCTCCAAGGGCACACCCCAGCTCCTCCCCTCCCCATGCACACACACACACACCCAGCAGTCAGCCTCCTTCCTCTTCAGATGGCTCAGTGGTTAAAGTGCTTGTTATCATGCAAGAGTGAGGGCCAGACTTGGATGTCAAGACGGCATGATGGCCCTTCTGTAGTCCAGCCTCACAGAGTGATGACAAGATCTCCAGAACAAGCTGGCTACGACACTCGCCCTAGCAGCCAGCTCTGGGTTTGATTGAAAGGCTCTGCCTCAGTGAAGCAGGAACAGCAGTGCGGATAGTTCCTGACATCAATGTGGAACTTCAAATATATGTGCACACACATACATGTGAATAAGCACACATGTATAAACATGCAGAAGCACAATACCCATACCTATACATGTAAGATGATAATAATATATACAACACACACACACACACACACACACACAGAGAGAAATACACACACACACACACACACACACACACACACACACACACACACACA
>OU015754.1:50785514-50799261 GCA_907169655.1 Acomys percivali | reverse complement strand
CACACACACACACACACACACACACACACACACACACACACACACACGAAAAAAGGAAAAAAGTGAGAAAGACGAATTTCGATCCTCTAAGGTGAGGAATACTATATAGCATAGCTTCTTATACTGTGAGATGCAAACCCATATGGGAGTTACATACCTGAATGTGGGGTCATGAAAAGTTTGGCAACAGTAAAATATTTCTTTCTTTCTTTTTTTTTCTTTTAGTAAAATGTTTCTTAACATTTAGTGACCAAAAGTTAGATAAGAATCATATGCTTACCAAGTCTGAGGTGTTTCTGGAAGTGCTAGCCTGTGCTGCACCACACAATTGTCTGACACACAATATGTACACTTAGCCTGTGCTGCACCACACAATTGTCTGACACACAATATGTACACTTAGCCTGTGCTGCACCACACAATTGTACTGACACACAATATGTCAATATGTACACTTAGCCTGTGCTGCACTACACAATTGTCTGACACACAATATGTACACTTAGCCTGTGCTGCACCACACAACTGTACTGACACACAACATGTGCACTCTGTAGTACATATGCCTTCATGCCACATGCCAACAATGCCGTCTGAAGCACTTTGCTTTGGATTTGAGGCTATCACACGCTGTGAACTGGAGTGTTTTTATTGTATATGCCAAGTTTTCTCTTCTTATAGAAACATAATGATTTGTAGAAAACAAAGACTTTTAATATTTTCTTGCCATTGTTCTGTATCAAATCAGCGCATCTTTTGATTGTATTGTGTTAGAATGTTTGATTTTTAAAATTGCTCTTTGAGTTGCTGACTTTAGTTTCCAATTTCTGAAGTGGTCCTTTAGCTACTTTAGCTATTTTGTACTACTTATTTATGTGAAGTGGCAGTCTCAGTGCTGACAATTATAAAATACAAAGATCAATCAACTTTGAAAAACACTGAAGTATATCAATCAAATATGGTTGGCTGCAAATTTTCATAGTACCTAGTATGGTGCTCTTTATACTGTGTAACATTGTCTTTCTAGACCCAGAAGTTAAGAAGCTCAAGAATCAGGGATTTGGGAAGGAAAGGGAGATAAACCCAGAAGGAGGGAGGAAGGTAAAATAAGGATGTCTGAAATAGACATAGGAATCATATTATTAACTATTTACCTTTAAAAAAACAACAACGAAACCCCACCTATAATACAGATAAGTCCGTGTGTAAATATACATATATAGTTAAATACAATTTCCTCATCTTGGCTGACAATGCTCCCTCCAAGAGCCAAAGATCACCTAAGAAAAACCTCAACATTAGGCAGAAGAAGACCTCTTTTTGTTGTTGGTCAGGTTTGTTCAAAAGACTCCCCGAACCTATGGGCTATTGCATTGCCACTGGTCGCCCTCCAAAAGCGGAAGGTAAGTTTCTGTTGCTGAAGACACCATGCAATTCAGACACAGAGTCCAGAGGTCTCTGGGCTGGAACCTCCTGAGAGACTCTGCCCTAAGGACTAGCTTTCTGGGGTACCAGAAGTGCCAGTTAAGCTCCAAAGAGTGCTACCCAGGTATGGTGACTATGAAACATGATAATGACCAGCACAGCATGATAACCCTAAGCGTGCAGAAGTGGCATGCATATGTTGGCAGTAACCATCAGCTCTCTAATTGGACTGAAGACCTGCTTAAGGTAAGAGGGAAATTGCATCTAGTACTGGAAACTTAGCAAGCTACCCAGGCCTAGTAAAGTCAATGATCTTACAGCCAACATAAATCCTAACAACATTCTAAATATTTGTCCTTATATCCCCAGATAAGTGCAACAGACAGAAACCACTACAGAGAACCACCACCAAACAAAATGCAGAGCTGTGGAGCCCAGTCCCAATGGGTATATTTACAGAACAACTCCTACACAGGGAACACTGCAGAAGAAAGACTGTAAGGATTGGGGAGCCAGAGGATTAGGGGTTTGCCCTGAGACTTTGTCTCTTAGGAATGAGGGAGGAATGGGAGGATACAAGGGATGGGATAACCATTGAGATGTAATAAGAATAAATTAATAAAATAAAAAAAAGGAATGTCAGAAGAAACACCCATAAAGTCTCACCAACACAACTGCCTAAATATGAACTGACCAAGAACACTAGGCATGCCAAAGTGGATGCAGTAAACCTCATGAGGTGTCAACTGGACCTAGGCCCCTACACATATGTAACTGATAGGCTGTTTGATCTATGTGTGGATCCCTTAGTAAGCTGAGTGGGTGCTGTCTATGACATGGACTCTGTTGCCTGTTTTCAATCACTTCGTCCTAATGGGGCTGCCTGGCCTGGCCTCAGTGGGTGAGGATGAGCTCAGTCCTAATGCAACTTGATGTGTTGGGGTGGGTTGGGAGTGCTCCCCTTTTCTGAGGACGAGGGGAGGGGGTGGTGGAAGAGGGTGGAAGGGAGAACTGGGAGGAGAGGGGGCTATGATAGGGATGTAAAGTGAATATATAAATTAAAAATAAATTTTACAAAAAGAAAAAGAAAAAAAAAAACTATAGGCATCTAAGAGATGCTGAAAGTAGGAGAAACAGCTTCTCCAGGGAAAAGCACACTGATTGTTGGTTATTTAATATCAAATGTCAACCCTGAAAATACATGTGAGTAATATTATACAGACTGAACAGGTTATATTTAGGAGTATATCTAATCTATATCCATATCCATATCCATCTATCTACCTACCTACCTACCTACCTACCTACAACAATTAATGAAAAAGAGTCTATGGAGTTGAAAGAGAGAAAGGAGATGCATACGGGAAGGTTTAAAGGGAAAGAAGGAAAAGGAAGGGAGAGTTGACGTAATTATAGTATAATCTCAAAAGTAAAAGAAGCAAAAAAGGGAGTTAAGATTACAAACTACTTTATGATCACTTGGAATGGCCACCATCAAGAAGCACTGGTGAAGATATGGGGGAAATGGATTGAAACTTTTTTTTTAAAGTGTTTCTTTTTCAGTTTTTCGAGACAGGGTTTCTCTGTGTAGCCTTGGCTGTCTTGGACTCATTTTGTAGACCAGGCTGGCCTTGAACTCAGAGATTCCACTGCCTCTGCCTCTCGAGTGCTGGGATTAAAGGCGTGGTTGAAACTTTATACAGGGATAATGAGAATAAACTGGTAGACACATTCTGAACAATGGTTTGCCAGTTCAGGAACTGTTATGACCTAGCAATTTTAATACAATACTGTGGACTACTACTCAGCCATAAAAAGGAGGCACTGCGTCCTGCCACGATCAGACAAAAGAAGCATATACAAGCCCACACACTGCATGATTCCGTTGCTACAAATGAAACATCCTGGATACACAGGTTTGTAGAGACAATGATTGTCAGGAATCAGAATGAAATAACTGGGGAGCAATTTAAATTTCTCCCCTATTTATTGACTGCGCATATGTGGTATGTGTACAGTTATACATGGCAAAGTGCATGTGGCGATCAGAGGACAGTTTGTGGGAGTGGGCTTTCTTCTGTCATGTGGATCCTACTCAGGCTGTCAGGCTTGATGGCCACGCTGAGGCATGTGGCAAGCCTCAGGAGGAGCTGTTACATGAGTACAAAGCTTCATTCTGGGGTGTGAAAATGCTATGGAATTAGACCGTGGTGATGGCTGCACAGCCTTGAGAATATACTAAGGCCCACACAATTACACAGCTTAGAAGGGTGACAGGGAATATGCATTATATCTCAATTAAAAGAACCCTCTTGAAAAAACAAAAAACAAAAAACAAAAAAAAAAAAAAAAGAAGGAAAAAAAAAAGAACCCTCAATTAAAAAAGGACTCTGTTTGCCTCTGTGTGTTTATTTTTTGGTGGCTAATGCCACCAGGTACTCTGCATTAAAAAGAATAATTAAGATACTATTTCAGCCAATGGGATTAGAAAATTTCCAATAAAAGCCTTTAACATTTTTTGGTTTTGTGAGTCTAGCCTTTAATGAAACAGACGCTGAGACTCACACCCAAACATCAGGCAAATAGAGTCATGTGGAAAAGTTGGGAGAAAAGGAGAAAAGAACCTGGAGGTGTTCTACAAGATCAACAGAGCCAATTAACCAGGGCCAGGGTGGCCTGTGGAGTCTGAAGCACCAACCAATGACCGTGCATGGCCTGGACCTAGGCCCCCTACACAGATGTAGCCAATGGCCGCTCAGGATCCATGTGAGTCCTCTAGTAAGGGGAGCAGGGCTGTCTCTGACATGGACTCTGTTGTCTGCTTTTTGATCACTTCCCCCCGGAGGGAAAGCCTTGCCAGGCCACAGGGGAAGAGGACAGGCTCAGTCCTGATTCAACTTGATGATCTGGGGTGGATGGGTGGAGGGGTGGGGGCTCCCCTTTTCTGAGGAATAGGGGAGGAGGAGTGGGGGAAGAGGGAGAGAAGGTGGGACTGCGAAGAGATGAGGGAGAGGACTACAACCAGGACGCAAAGTGAGAAAATAAGGAAATTAAAAAAAGATTTGTGCCAGGGGTGGCGGTGTATGTCTGGAATCCAGAGTTCAAGACCAGCTTGAGGTGTACAGAGTATTGAATCAACCTGGCTAAATCAGGTTATCTCAAAACAAACAATTACCCTTCTCCCCAATTTAAACAAATGGAAACCAACCAACAAACAAGAAGTCCAAAAGGGGCTTTAGAGAAATGGCTCGGTGGTCAGGAGTCTGTACTCATCTTCCGGAGGGCCAAAGTTCAGTTCCCAGCATCCTTGTCAGGTGGCTCACACTGAGCAGCTCCCGGAGGACCTGATGCCTCTCGCCTTTGAGAGTGCACACACAATGAAGAGTTATGTAAAATAAATAATAGAAACATTTAGCAGAAATAAAAATTAAAAAGGACTTGTTTGAGTTCTTATGTTCACTGAAGAGATTTTTAATACTGAAGAAATGAAGAAGGTCGATGGGCTATGCTTCTTTAAAAGCCTTTACTGTTGTTATTATTATTATTGTTGTTTTCATTTATTCAAGGCCATGCTTTGACTCCACAGGCCTCTTGTCATTTGGTACTTGGGAAGAATGAATGTGCTGCAAAGAGTAAAAATCGTTTCTGTACAGGATCCATCCATTGAGGCATTCTTATAAACTCCTGCCAGGCCCTCCTCACTCCTGCTCTGGGCCTGGCAGTGCAGCTGGTGAGACCTCAGCAGTGCCCTGGGCCAGAAAAGCAGCTGGGTTTCTTCTTCCCACCACCAAATGGCTGGGTGGAAAGTGCTTTTAGCAGAGAGTAAATACAATGACTCTCTCTTCTTTCCAGAAAACAAAGGAAACCCACCACAGGCAGCAGGAAAGGTAGTGGTATTCAAGCATTATTTGTGGCATGACTAAGCAACTCACTCATTCACTTACACACTCATGTCTACCTGGCTCTGTGCTGCAGGTTAGCGAGTGAACCAGACAGACTTTACTCATGGAAGCTAATGCTGTTTCTTCCCAGGGAATTCCAACCGAGTAGCACATGCTAACTAGGAGCAAACAAAGTATGTCATAATGTACAGGAAGTGCCTACTCCAGACCTGAGAGAGAATGTACTATGGCAACTAAACCAAAGTGAAGAACCAGTGGAGGATATGTGGTCAGAACTGGGTGGCTTTCCAGACAGCGAGAGAAGACAAGGAAGCCTCAGCAGCACAATGACGAGCAGAAGATGCTGCTGGGAACAAGGCAGACACCATTCTATGACATACAGCCTTTCTATGGACATTTATTCTTGTCATTGTCAGGATCCCAGAGGGCCCTGGAAACAGTCAACTTTGACTCAGTTTCCTAATCTAACAGAACTGTGTTTGCTTTTTCTGTCCTCTGCATTAGACAACACAGCTTTGTGGGGGAAAAGGGACTTTTTTTTTTCCTTTTTTGGGAGACACGATCTCATTATATATAGCACAGGCTGGCCTCAATTTCTTTATTAAATTTTGTGCCTCTGCTGGGACTAGCATATGCTGTATCTTATATAGTGTATTCCATTCTTTGCCATGAGCTCTAGTGAGCACTTAGTGAACGAGGGCCTTAAACGACATTGAGAGACAGCATGGAAACACTGGAGCCAGTCTCAGCTTGAATTCTGTCTCAATCAATTATCTGCTGTTCAGACTTAGGTAGCTTTCTGTATCTGGCCCAACAATTTTAGATCTAAAGTGTGTGCGTGCATGTGTGTATGTATTCCTGTGTGTTTACAGGTATGTGGAAGACCAGAAGACAACTTCAGGTGTTACATCTCAGGTGTTGCTCACCTTTTAAAGTTATTATTATTATGCAAGTCTATGGTGTGTGTGTGGGTACATGTCACATGTGAAGGTCAGAGGATAACTTCACACAGTCAGGCTGTAAGTGCCATTATGCATAGAGCCATCTCTCTGGCCCCTGTTCACCTTTTTGTTTTTGAGAAAGTGTTTCTCACTAGCATGAACTCAACAAGTGGATTAGGCTGGTGGACACTGAGCCCCAGGAATCCACCTGTCTCCATACTCCCAGTGCTGGAATTATAAAACTGTATGCCACCAAACCTGGCTTTTTTTTTTTTTTAAACTTCAGCATGGCTGACTTTTTTATTTTTTTATTTTTTTAAAGATTTATTTATTAAGTATACAGTGTTGTGTGCTTGTAGGCCAGAAGAGGGCATCACGTTACATTATAGATGGTTGTGAGCCACCATGTGGTTGCTGGGAATTGAACTCAGGACCTTTGGAAGAGCATGCGGTGCTCTTAACCACTGAGCCATCTCTCCAGCCCAAACCTGGCTTTTTTTACATGGGTTCTGGGAACTGAACTCAAGTCTTTACCACCCGAGCCATCTCTCCAGTTCATTAGATATGCTTTTACTTTTAAACTAGAAAAACATTAAAAAGTTACAACGTTGAACATTTCCACCATTAACGTTACCTTTGATGCTAGAAATCCCCGGTAGGGAGACAGGTTTTAGTTGGGTCTTAATTTGGTCTCCAAGAAGCTGTGAAAATTTTGGCAATGCTGACGGATCTGATGTGGAATTCTGTACTTGCTCTGTAGCAAACACATATAACTTTATTACAATCAATTCTAAGTAGCAAAGGAGACCTTTTAGGATGATAACATATATTCACTTTAGGAGAAGTAGTGAGTTAAAGTAGCACAGTAACTAGGAGCTAAAGGTACGGACCAAGGGATGTTTGTGGACACGCGGTGGGGAATCAGTATTAAGGTCTGAAACAGAAACCTGGCACAGGTCAAGGAACTCTAGTCTGAAAATCTGAAATGCCGCCAAATTTAAAGTGTTCAGAATACAGACTCAGGTGGAAAATTCCACAAATGTGTGCGTCACAGTCCAGTAAAGGTGATGTAAAAATACGGAATAAAATGAACATCAGGCCATACGTATATGGACAATGCATATATGGGACATGAGTGAATTTTGTATTCAGACTTGAATACCAACTTAAAATAACCTGCAAATATTAAAACATGAAACAAAACAAAACACAAAACAAAAATGGAAAGAACCCCAAACTGACAACACTTTAGGTCCCACCCATTTTGGATAAGGAATACTCAAGCTGTAGTACAGTTACCATCATCTGTGCTTAAATGCTAAGGTTTGAGTTGGCTAAGTCTTTTGACTTGGAAAATAGGATATTAAGTCTGGTGTGGGGGCCTGGGCCACCAGCCATGCTGCCGTGACAATGCTATATTGTAAGAGCACCTTCAGCACAGTTCTAGTTCTCACAGGAGAGAATCTGAGGGAAGCTATTCTTCATCTCCAAAGCTGAGGAATGCTTGAGCCAGGAAGGTCAAGCCAATACTGTCTAGTATCTTGTTATACCCTCACAGGTCCTAAATCAGTAGATGTTAATTAAGGCATCTGATAATATTGATTAAATGTGTCCTTACCTATAGCCAAGTGGCATACAAAGTGAATAATTCCATCATTTACATGTTAATGACTTTAAGGAGGACTAATATTTATTTTTAAGTAAATCTTATACACTGACAATAACAGAAACATAACATTTAGGACTGGTTTAATATAAGCTATGACAGTAACATTTTTGCCTATAATTGGATGCAGGCAGCATGGAGAAGTCTATTTCCAGCTAAACATTACCCGTTCTCCCCTTAATAGACCAGAGTACAAATCAAGTACAAAATGGGCTTTTGCTAAATGAAAGCGAGGTGCATCAGCCTCATCTCAGTGCGCTCAGGCATCACTCACTCGGTTCCATCAGTGCTTGCGGACACCGTCCCTACTCCCTGTGTGGGAGGCAGGCTGCCCAAGCCTGCGTGAAATATTCAGAAGCCAGTTAGCTGCTTACCTTCCTCTGCAGTCTCTGGAGGCCTGTTGCTTTCAGGTTTGTTTGTGAGAGCACTGATCAGCTGCAGTTTCTCTCGCAGCTTGGATACCTGAGAATTTGAATTGTCTTCTTTCTGCCCAAAATGAATATCAGATAAAGTTTAAGGTAGGGGTAATAGTTCACTGGAGCCTCTGCTGTATCCCCAGAACACATTTCGCACGTAGGGTTTGACCCCTACCCGGTCCCCTCTCAAGTCCATGACGGGGTAAACGAATACCAGGGCTGTCTTTGGGACCCAGTGCTGATGAGCATATAGCTGGATTTAAGGCTAGACCATTAAGGGAACATTACATTCTCCATGATCTGTTTCACTGCGAATGGTCCATTGACAGAGAAAGTTATGCACGTGTCAGCAGTAAAGAAAACGTGCCCTTACTCAGGGGCCCGTGTAGCATCTGCCTCCTAAATGATGAGGGACACTATTTTCTGGAACTATTTTACACTAACTAAAAAACTGCCTTGGACAGCTCATATCACCTTGTGACCATGTCACCTTAAAAACAAAATCCAGCAGAAACCAATCAAACCACTATGATTCAACTGGCAGCAGGAACTGTCAGAGACACAAAGTACATGTTGCAATATTTCTAATTCAAACAGTTACCGGAGTCTAACACCTTCACTATCCCACACTGCCTTCTTTCCAGCTCAATCTAAGATGGTACATAAAAAACAGATTTAGTTGTAAAGAGAGAAGCCTGGTTTTCCTGTGGTTAGCATGTATTTACTGTAAAAGGCCTGGCCCTATGTTTAAGAGTACCTGTGCATCTCATTTCTTTTTTTTAAATTTTAATTTATGTGCATTGGTGTGAGGGTGTCAGATCTTGGAGTTAGAGACAGTTGTGAGCTGCCACGTGGGTGCTGGGAATTGAACCTGGGTCCTTTGGAAGAGCAGGCAGTGCTCGTAACCACTGAGCCATCTCTCCAGCCCCTGAATCTCATTTCTCACTTGGTGAATTCACACGTCCCCTTTCTATCTTTATTTCTGTCCTACCAGCTATTGTATGGTGGCTACTTGGCTTATTTAGGGAGATCCAATATGGACATCTGAACAAAACTAGATGCTAAGTGCTTACTGCCAGGAGAAACTGAATCTGCTTGGGATGCTTTGATGCGGTAACCGAAGAGACTGATCAGCTGGCAGGAGAGTTATAAAACAAAGCAAAGCCAAGAGTTAGGTGGCTCTATAGTACTGATCTGACTGGTATGCTGTGAATTACTACTGAAATTACTATTTCTTTCTAATAGTAACCATGTCTTACGTTTTTGTGTTCAACATTTATACACGACTTTATCCAGACAATACAAATTTGTTAAGGATGAAAAAGTAAAGGTAGAATTCTTTATGTAAAAAACTTCTGGTTTCAGCTAAGTTCATTGCTTATGAATTTCCTATCCTCTGAACTCACACACTATGTGCATCTCAGATGACACTGTAGCCACCAGCACAATCTTCCTGGCTTTCCTTTTATCTCAGCAGAACTTAAAGGACTATGAAAGTGTTGAGAATACAATTTAAACATGAAATGATTTTTAAGCTGGATGCCAGTTTTAGATTCTCTATGCTTCTGCCGCCCTATCATTAGTTTAGACAACTGCACTAATTCACGTTTGTCAGCTTGACACAAACCAGAGTCACCCGGGAAGAGGGAAGCTCAGCTGAGGAATGCCCACCTCCCTCAGACCTGCCTATGGACTGTACATGGGGCATCCTTGCAACTGATAATTGATGTCGGAGAGCCCAGTGCACTGAGGGCAGTGACACAGCTAGGCAGGCGGGCCTGAGGTGTATTAAAATGAGCTGAACACGCCAGAGAAAACAAGCCAGTGTGGCATTCCTCCATAGTTTCTGCTTCAAGCTCCGGCCTGGGCTTCCCTGGATAATAGACCGTAACCTGCATGATGTAATAAACTTTCCTCCCCATGTTGCTCCTGCCCATGGTGTTTATCACGGCAACAAAAGCAAACTGGGACAATAACTGTCTTAAGAGTCATTTCCTCAGGAAAGCCAATGTGATCCCTCTGAACGCCTCATCGTACCCTGCGCTTTTCCACTGTAGCACTTATCAGACTTGTGACTGTCCAGTTTTGTGAGCTGTACCACAGTAGGGCTCATGTATCTGTCTCATTTACTGTGGTCATCCCAGCACAAGGTAGGCGCCTGATGCGATATTCATTCATTCACTAATACCTGAACTTACTAATTGCTCTGTCTTGGAGTTTATCACAAGAGATCAAAGTGTTGTAGCATGGAGATGCTGATGTGCTTGCCTTTACTTTACAGAAGCTTCCTGTTAGTTACTTTTACACTTTGGGCTTTTACAGTATCAGTTCTGTTGGTCACCAAAGACAATCTTTTCAGAGTGGCAGCCCTATCAGCCATCTTTGAGGGCAAAGAATACAGAAGAAGACGTTAAGGAGAGACATTAAAACTTAAATGACACCAAATCCATTTTGTGTATTTGTGTAGTGTACTTATGTATCTGCGCGCACGTGTGTGTGTGGGTGTATGTGCGCGTGTGCACGCAGATGGTGGCAAGCATCAATCACTCTTCACCTTCTTTTTGAGACAGGTCTCTCTGTGAGCCTGGAGCTTGCCATTATGGCTAGGCTGGCTGGCCAGTAAGCTCTGGAATCAGCGTGTGTCTACTCCATCTCTGAACTAATGGTCCGGATCCACACCACTGTGCCTGGCTTTTACGTGGTGCTGGGGTCTGAGCTTGGGTCTTCATGCTCATGTGGCAGTCACCTTACCAACTGAGCCACCTCTCCAACCCTGACAGAACTTCTTAGACAAACTGCTCAAATGCATTAAAAGGATGTGGACTACTTTAAACATACATAGCAAAGGAGCGGGAGAACAGGAGAGAATGGGAAGGGGATAAGGAGATAAAGTGGAAACAGAGGCTTCTAAATGCTTTATTCAAGACTTTAAAACTCAAGTCTAAGAGGTGACATAACGTCTACCCAGATCCAGGCGTGGTCTGTTGCTGCTGGAAGAGCGAGCAGGGCAGATGGACACTACTACTGACTTTCTTTGCTGGATAAAAATAAAAAGAGAGGGCAGAGACAGCAAGGGGTATGGGGTGGTAAGTTTTCACAATAAGCCTCGAAAAACCTTCAAGGCACACTATTCATCAAATCGTCCAAAGTTCTCAGGCCCTACTTAGCTTAGCTGAGTTCAAAAGGGCTTTAAAAAACTAGGGCTCCTTTAATCTTCACAGCTTTGTAGTAAATTACACACTCTTGTAAAGTAGGAGGGTTAGGCAGAAGGGGACAGGTCTTTCCACCCTACCCTTCAAAGCCATTTTCAGGCAGCTTGCCAAGGTTCACTGTGGCAGGGCCAGCTCAAGCATTTCTTCCCTGTGCCAGGGCTTGACTTTACATGTGGGGTAGCTTCCAGCTTTGGCGGTTACCTGAGTTTACAGTATAGTTTCTTGTATTTGTTTTCCATAACAAAAAAAAAAATGTACCTCTATGAAACCCTTAAAAGTGAAACTTATCACTGTTAATGAAATGATCCCCATGCATGCCAGCATAATGCACAGATGAAACGTGACGACTACAAACAAGCACTCTATTCATGAGATCATGAAAACCAGTGGCCTCAGGCCAGCGAGCTTCAGGGATTTAGTGCGCCACTCAGTTCTCCTGGATGTAAAATAACTCGGTGACCTTGTAGGTTGAACTGCTTTGACTTCATCTTTTAAAAATGTTTTGATTAGTATATATTAATTGTACACAATGATGTGTTTCATTGTATTTTCATCCATGTACATAATTTATCATAATCACCTCAATCCCTGCCCCCCCATTTACCTTTCTGTGTTCCTTGCATTCCTGTTAATCTCCTCCTTTCCGACTAATTCCCTTTTATCTTTTCATATTTTTTTTCTGTGTGACCTGATTGGTTGGGTTTGTTTATAGAAGCAACTTCACTTGTTTAAGTGGTTTTCCTAACATTATATGCAAACGGTTTCCTCTAATATGCAGACAGAAGTAGGATGAATTTGAAAGCCAAGTTCAGGGTTAAAAAAATGGCACCAGATTTTTGTATTTGTCGCTCTCACCACTTTTAACACCTTAAGAGAGAAGAAAAGAGGTGACAATGACCTCCTTTGGCAATGCATGTGCAAGTTTCCCTGCCTGATGGGCCACTGCAAGAGACCTGTCGTTCCTGCCAACAAGCTGATGTATTTAAACTGACCCTTGATACCATGCCTTTGAAACCCAGCTGTAAATCCCGTACTGTTCATTTCAGACAGCTGTTATATGGATTACAGCAGACATAAGTGCAAAACAACCTTGTAGCCTCCTAAGTATGTCAGACTACTGTTCACAGGCAGAGGGCAAGATCACCTGTGCACAGACAACACACACCAACACAGAGTGTGCCACAGTGGATCTAAAAGGCTTACCATGCTGGAGGCCAGGTTTGTTCTCTTCTCTGCCTTGCTCAGTGCAACCACATCACTTTCAATCAGGCTGAGCCTCTGTGTCAGGTTACCGAGTGTCTCACTCATCCCCTCGAGTTTAAGGTCGTTCTGTCTCTGGTATCCCACTAGAGTACTGTTGACCTCCTCTAAGGAATTGTGAAGGTACAGGATATCCTAGATTGGAAATAAACCAAGCTGTAGGATCCACCGAAACACGCAACTAGACAAGAGGACAGGAGCAATGCAGCAAGCATTACTGTGTCAGCTTACTAAGGTAAGGCACTTTTCCTGGCTGTGACCACCGATTATCTAGATCTACTCTGTTTTTCCTACTCTAAACTGTTCCCTGTAGCTTGTTTTCTTCCTCCTTTATGGGTTCTTCTTCCTTCCACTCTTCTCCACCCTTTCAACCCCATAATGCTAGATATGAGAGGAAAAGATGGACAGAGAGGAAAGGGTATCATTGAGACTACTTCCTGCTGACTTGGGCTGCTGGGATCCCCGGGGCAAGTTTGAGCTTCATGGTCAAGATATCTAACTTCTTCTCCTTGTTCCTTCTTTGTGCATAACTACTTCATACACTACAATCAACAGCAACCAACAACCAAGCAACAACCCATCTGCCGGGGCTCTAGCATTTACATACCCTCTTAACAAAATTCCCACAATTCCAAATGTCACACACTTGCAGAAACTACCTGCAGCTGGCAAAATCATGCCTCTGCTAGAGCACAAGGCAAATCGTAGTCAGTTGCTGGAAAATAGCCCCATAGCCCCACCTGGGATTAAAATGAAAGCACATTCTTAAAATATTTCTGTGCTTTTTCAAGAAACCAAATTTCCCAAATTCCCACTACAGTTCCCAATACGGCTTCTCTTGGATTGTCTGGCTTCAGCTGGACAACAAGGGGAAGAAGAGGCCCCTCTGCAAGCTCTCACTCCTGTCCCTCAGGCCCCTCTGCAA
>OU015754.1:50758113-50785504 GCA_907169655.1 Acomys percivali | reverse complement strand
CTCCTGTCCCTCAGACCCCTCTGCAAGCTCTCACTCCTGTCCCTCAGGCCCCTCTGCAAGCTCTCACTCCCCTCCCTTAGGCCCCTCTGCAAGTTTTCACTCCCGTCCCTTAAAGCGATGACTTTGGGAATTAATTTCCCAATATTTACCTCGCTTGCTGGCAGGAGAGCCTACTAGGTTATTAACTTAAGTCCCATTAACCTAATTGGTCAGAACAAAACTACCTTAGGAACAATACCAATTACTGAATTGGCTCATGAAACAAAAGCACAGCAAGTAGTGCATTATTTAGTACAAGATTCAATTATTTTTATTGACATCTTGTAGTACTGATTGCTACTTAAAAAGGAATGATGACTCTTGGTTTTAAAGGGCATTAAACTCAGGACAGAAATTCTTCTTAGAGAAGATTTCCTTTATTCTCTTTAATGAGATTCTGATCCCAGTATCGTTCTCCTCCTCCTCCTCTCCTGCCTTTTGTCTTTAGACTTTAGAAAACATCAAGTTTCAAGGATATGTTTCTCAATATTCTTAGAGTTTTCTGTGGTTCAAAATAGCTATCACTTTTGATTTTGCATCCATCTTTCACTTGCCCAGATTGCTATTTGTCATAGAGTTTCAGGATAATCTGATAATTCTGTCTTTCAAGACATTAAAAGGAATTTATTCCACTGGTTGACATACAAAGGAGAAAGCACAGTATCACAGAAGAGAAAGGATTCCCAAGTACCAACATATATCTTTTTCTGCTCAGCTCTCAGGCAGGAGGGTGATGATGAGGCACCTGCTGAGGTACATACTGGCGCTTTTTGTGCTAAGCCCACATTCCCTCGATAGCTCACCACCTCCAGAGCCCACCAGAGTCCCAAGCAAAAAGTACCTGTTTTGAACTTTCACTGTGGGTTTTATTGTCAATTTCTGATGTAGCTGAAGGTGATGGTATGATTTGGTTGCTCCCATTGGTCTCCTTTAAGAAATGTTAACACACACACACACACACACACACACACACACACACACACACACACAGACACACACGAAAAGAAAAAGAGAAAGAAAGAAATGTTAACACAAATGGAAGTTAGTACATAGGCAACAATTAACTACTGTAGAGGAATGTTAATTCAGAACATGGCTGCTCTGGCAAGAGATCACATCCAAAGACCTTCTAGGTCTGTGTGATCTGGTTAGAATACAAATACACCTTTAATGCCAGGAGAAAGAGGCACGCAGATCTCTGTGTTCTTGTTGGTGATGTTCAGGCAGTTTGGTTCAGACAGTGAGTTAAGAGGCAGTGCAGTGGAGCTGAGTTCATGACAGTTCAGTTTGTGGAATTCAGAGGTACATTTTACCAGGAGAATTTTACAGAGATGTTGAAGAGAGAACAGGCTAGACACAGGTGAAGACAGAATGAGCCAGAGAATGTGAAGGAGCTAGAAGATTAGAACAGATTACTAGAGTTGGTTTGAGGCCAAGCAGAACAATTCAGTGAGAAACTGAGAAAAGCCAGATTGAAACAGTCAGCTTGGAGAGTAGTTTGACCCAGACAGCTGAGTTGAACCAGGCAGCAAGAGCTCAGAAAGAACAAGAAAGGGTGAGCTTATTCACCTGTAAGTCTCAGAGGCTGAAAACATTCTAGGCCTAGATTAGGTTGTACAGAGGTAGTAAAGTAAGCCTTAGAGATGACAGTTTTATCAGGCAAATAAAAGTTACTTTTACAAACTACGAGGTTACTTAATTATCTGGATGATCCTGGAACACTCTTGCCTCCCTAGGATGTACAGTGTACAGTAGGCCCCAAAACTTATAGTATGACCCACCTGAAAGGTGTCAAGGGTATCATGGACTTTTGAGGGCACCCAGCGTGAAGCAGAGGCTGGACAGCAGTGCCCAGATTACCCCAGGAATCTGAGCTTCTCCTGTCCTACTATGCTTTTCAGTTTCTTAATGGAATGAATTCCTTAGTGACATCTCTCTCCTCCTTCAGTCCCTGTACTGCAGGGAAAATGCATAATCAGGGGCACAGCTGGTGAATACACAGTTGGCTTTCCCTTACGATATGCTGATATCCACATGGGAGGGTGACTCTGCTCTTCTCTTTCCTCTCCACTGCTGTGGTGTCTCTCTGCAGAGAACTAAGTATAACAGGCTTAGACACATTTTCATTCTTTACTGGGGGAAAGCTGCAAAGCTGCTTCCTTTGCAGGCCACAGCCACAGTTTAGTACAGCGTGCTAGTAGGAAGATTACTACCGGTAGTCGTGGAAGGTTAAAAGATGTCCATTCAGTTACAACAGTATAGTGGACAAAACAGTTCTCCTTAAAATCTGAAAGCCTAGATACTTAGCAGACTTGCTTTCATACAAATTGAAGCTAAAATTAAAATGACAAGGATGTAACACCCATGGGTCTAGGAAACAGAAAGTATTGAGGTAGTATTTTAGGAAATGGCTCACTCCTTGAGAGCATGAGCACGACAAAGGAAAGGTGAGTTGTTATCATGGGCCACAGAAGTCCTCAGTGGCACGTGGACACCGTCTGGACACCTAACTGAGACTTTCCTTTTGCGTTAGCCCCACTAAGTAGCAAACAGCGACTCATTAAATAATAGTGAGTATTGGTTCTGAAGAAATGAAAACCCTCCTTTCTGGAACTCTCTGATGCAGCTAAGGTTTCTTGGTACAAACTGCCAAGTCTGAGGTCAACTTGTTTCTCCATCAGGACAGGAAGACTGTGAGCCCACTTCTTTACCTTCACAAGTCCGTCAAGGAGCTCTTACAAAGTGGTTACTGCCTGGGTGACTGTGGAGAGCTTTAGTGTAGCTGTAGTGGGACAGTGAGATGGCTGAAAACGGCAAGGCTCTGCTTCCACCTCAGCTATCTGTTGTTCCACAACAAATCATCCTCAACTTTTGGGGTTGAAACAACAACAACAAAAATGTTTTAGTTCTCACTATTTTGTGGGTTCCCTGACCTCATCTTGGGGGCTGGTGCAGCATAGATTCCATGTGGTCTACTCAGATCATACATACGGCTGTGTTCCATGTTCTACCGACCCCTGGCGGGAGTTGGAACATCTAAGATGACCTTTCTTTCTCTAGGTCACCTCTTCTCCTGTCTCTCAGCACCAGGAGTGTACAACCCTGCTCAAAACCCTGATACTCAGAACAGTGAGAAACTGTAACTTGCTGGAGTGGTTTGCTTTGCAATGATCAGTGAGACCATTTTCCACCTCCCTCTCCTTTTCCTACTTGTTCCATCTGTGGAAAATGTGTTGTGAGCATCTCTAATTCCATGTTTGCAAAAGACCTAGCTTTCAATCCATCTGCCTTAACTGTCTGACTTACAGACCGCAGACCGATGAGTCCATGTTGCTTGTTAGAGGTCTTGTTTTTAAAGACGGCAGAGTAGGGTCTGCTCATCTCAGGAGGAAATTAGTGTCATGACTCTGACACAGAAAATGGTGAGCAGGTGCATGCTGCCTTTCTGTAGTGTTTTCAGATCTTACCATACTGCTCTGTAGTAATTCCAAGGTTTTCTTGTGTTCATCCACAGTTTTCTGTATCTCCTCCACAACAAGATGGACACTGTTTAAAGTATTGCCAATGGAAGCTACGCTCTGCACAGAAACAATGTAGAAATGTCAGCCTTTTAAAGAGCTTAATTAAGCATACCCGACATGTAATACATGCCTATAGTCAAAATGCACAATAAGCCTGTGAAACTATTCCCATAATAGAAGCATAAACACTATCCTTCCACCCCAATTTCTTCATATCTCTCTGTAATTTCCACTTTCCTGTCCCAAGGTAACTATTTATTTATTTTCTGTCACTACATATCAGTTTATGTTTTCTAGAGCTTTACATAAAAGGTAGCAATGAGTATATACTTTCTAAAGCTTTTTTCAGTATGTCTTCTTTTCTAAGTACAGTTGAGATGCATGTATGTCTAAGCTGATCAGCATGTTACATGCCATTGGTGTGGTTTTATCAACTTGTTCAGTCACTGGTTAGTAGACATTTAGGTTATTGTCAGTATTTGGCTATTATAAATAAAGCTACTATAAACATCCATGTAGAGGTATTCATGTGGACTTGTGCCCTCAGCTCCCTTCACACTTTCTCATTATCACAATATATAGATGCATAGCTGATCATATGGCAGATCTATGTTTAACTTATTAAAAAACCTTACAAACCATCTTCTAAAATGGTTGTGCCATTTTACAATCTGATTAGCAGTGTTTAAGAGAGTTCCTACTACTCCATACAGTCACAAATAGAGGCACTGCTAATTTTAAAATACTGTCCATTCTAATGGCAGTATAGTGGCATGTTGTGATTTTAATTTACATGAAAGCACTAGCTGAATACAGAGCAATATTTTAATTATTTTAACCATATTCAAATTATGAATTCCATGTAACTTATACTGAAACAACAAAAACACAAACATCCATATTCTATAGAAATAGTTTCCCAGACGGGCGTGGTGGCACACGCCTTTAATCCCAGCACTCGGGAGGCAGAGGCAGGTGGATTGCTGTGAGCTGGAGGCCAGCCTGGTCTACAAATCCAGGACAGCCAAGGCTACACAGAGAAGCAGAGAAACCCTGTCTCAAAAAAACCAAAAGAAATAGTTTCCCATATACACATATATACACACATACATATACATTTAATTAATTTATTTAATTTATACAAGTTATTATACATTTCATTTATACAAGTTATTTTCCCAATTAAGGAAAACAACAAACTTTCTTAAGTCAAAAATATATTCATAAAAAATTATTTATAATAGTTGTTATGGAAGTTTTGGTTTCTCAGGTGTGTTATGTAAACATGTTTTTGTTTTTGTCCCAAGTGTGGGATATGGGATTGTCCACAGCAGCAGACTATTTGCCCAGTGTGGCTCTGAGAAGGGCATGGTCTTTGCCAGCTGCAGTTAATTCTGAAGTGGGATGGGGGGAATGCCTTAGAGAAGAATGCTGCTGCTTCCTCCTGCTGCTCCTCGTTTCCTGGTTGCTGTTGATGTAGTTTGACGAGAAGAAGTCAAAGATCCTGAAATGAGGATTGGACTTGCCCCAAGGAACCTGACAACCCTAAACAGCAGGAAGTAGCCAAAGAAAACTATACCCTCTTTTCCCACTAACCTTCTTTCTCTCTTACCTGGTGTTGGGTCTATTGGAAGGGACTGGGATGGAGAAGGGAGAGATATAAGAAACCAAAATAAAAACAGATTTAAAAAATATGCCAAAAAACCCAGTCAAATACTAAAACAAATAAATAAACACAAACAAACAAAGATAATAAAATCTGGGACACAGGGATAATATGCCCACCCTACAGGCAAGCAGATGGCCAGAGCCAATGCGGTTGACTACCAACAGTCAGGAGTATTAAGTGATGACGTTTGAGCAAAATTGTGTGGGTCTGAGCTTTGGCTCTAGGAAACCCAGTTTACAGTAGAATTCTGCCAGCAACAAGTAGTTAGGTAAGGGTAACTACTAATTTTGCTCTTACTAGTCCCAAAGATCCCAAGTATACAGAAGAGGGCACATGACTCAGAAGTCATCTTTTAAAACTTAAGAAATTATGCATATTCATAAGTGTGTGGGTGGGTATGTGCATGTGAGTGCATGTGCCTGCAGAGGCCAGAGACACTGTATCCCCTGGACCTAGAGTTGCAGGAACCAAACCCCAGTCCTTGGCAAGGGCAGTATATGCTCTTAACCAATGACCCATCTTCAGCTTCCATTAGTTACTTAAAAAAAAAAAAAAAAATCCTAAAGAAAGTTATTATTTGGTGGGTTTTATCCCTTTATTAAGACATACTGTCAATTACAGTGTGACATTAATATTTTTAACCAAAGTTATCTTATTGTTTTGAGGTGGACTTATGTATCCCAGGCTTGCCATACAGCCAAGGATGACTTTGAATTTAGGCTCTTTCTGCCTCTACCGTCCGTGTGCTGGGGTTATAGGCCTGCATCACCACAGCTGGTTTTACATGGTCCTGGTGAGCAAACCTAGGGCTTTGTGCATGCCAGGGAAGCACTCCACCAACAGAGCCGCATGCCCAGCTTCCAAGGCAACTTTTAAAAATTACAGTGACACAAGAACTCAAGAGAACAGGAAATGACAACATTTTCAATATTAAAAAAATTACATGACATAAATGAAAGCCAGCTGGCTTATCACTTCAAAGGTCCACCATCGTTTGCAATAAAAGCCGTGCCCAGTAGGATTGCAAAGTGATAACATTTGGGGTAGTCTTTAAGCTCCTAGGCTATGTAAGCACTGTTGTTGCAAAAAGTCACAGACATTCAAAGACTCCTCACTGGCTGCCTGGCTGAGCCCATCAGGGCACAGAAGATAGGGAGCCCTTGTTTAGGGGTTGTTTTTTAGGAAAGCAGCTGACAGCTTGTGTAAATCCTAGGATGACACTCTGCAACTAGCATTTCTACCAACTGCAAAGTGCCTGGTACACACTGGAGGAAGCTCCACAGTGTTCATTGAATTAACGGGAGGAAAGAACAGGCCAGCTTCCTTTTCTAATGCAAGACTGCCAAGATTGCTTCTGTAAGGCCACAGAGGCCTGACTTTTCCTTCTCGATCCTTGGGAATCATGGCAAGAATCTGCCTCATTAATGTTGCCTCAACATTTTTAATTTAAACGTTGGGAGCAGATGACTATCCTGGACAAGCAGCAAATTACAGGGACTAGGCACACAATGCTGTGGTTGTAAAACATCCAGTTTTATTTTTGTTTGTGGTTTAGCAATTTCTCACTTTGTGTACCAATTCTGATATTTATGGACAGAGACCAGCATATAATTGGACCAAACATCACAGGCTAACTTTTAAAAACCACAAATCCTGGATTTGAAATTCACTGTACCAGGGGTTTATTCCTAAAACCTTATTTTGATTTCTTGTTGTGAGGACAACGCTCCCTGCTTCAATCAGAAACCTTGTTTCCCTCCAGCCTCTCCTCTCTCTCCCCACCTAGCTCTAGGCATTCCCATCCTTCAGGCTTGTATTTGTCTGCTATTAAGCCTACACACTAGGGGCAAATAAACAGATTATGAACCACTGTTTGCATAGACCCTGAGGTCTAGGGTGTATACACAAACAATTGTTTAGGATTTATACAGACATCTTTAGAAAATAATACCAAGTTGTTTCCAAGGTAAGTTTTTTCCACTTATATCCTAAAGTGCTTAAAAGTACCTATTTTATTTTTTTGTTTTTCGAGACAGGGTTCCTCTGTGTTATCTTGGCTGTCCTGGACTCACTTTGTAGACCAGGCTGGTCTTGAACTCACAGTGATCCGCCTGCCTCTGCCTCCTGAGTGCTGGGATTAAAGGCATGAACCACCACACCCAGCTTAAAAGTATCCTTTGTCATACTCCTGCTCCCTAATTTTTAATTTCAGCATTTCATCTTTGATAATTTTTAAACTGCAAAACAAATCAAACAACTCAATTCCTTTCGAGTCATGGAAAAGTAGAGGCTTAGAGCAACTCTCACCCAGAACTGGTCTGGACTCATGAAGACAGGATAACGACAAACTGAAAAGTAAACCGTTACCTGCTAACACACTGGTCCCAGCAGAGCAATGCTGGAACCCAGGCAGACAAATGGCACTGTACAACCATAAAGTAACCTCATGAAAATTAAAGGCCCAGCTATCAAAGCTGTTTTAAACTCCAAAGAGCACACTGGCATACTACACTGCTCTTTTGGAGCAGCTGATTTCAAATGCCAGGTTTTCAAAGTGCCAGTTTCCTTAAGGTGGCAGAACTCCAGCATCAGGGTGACCACAGTGCCCAAGCACAGCACTTACCTTCTGAAGTCCCTCGACAGTGCTTGGCAGGCTAAGTAAGTCTGCAGCAGACTTGACATTGCCTTTCAGGTGGTTTACTGCAGAACTCAACAGAGAAATCTGAAAAAGATTACCAACAATGAAAGCAGGCTCTGTAGGTTCTGTATGCTCCCTGCACAAACGCTACAGCTCCCAACACCAGCTCACAGGAGTGGAGGAACTGTGGACCGTGGAAGAGCTGAGGCTCAGGAAGCAGCAACAACCCCCTCCTTCCCTGGCCAGTTGAGCTGGTGCCAAAGAGGCAGAGCCAAGTGTCATTCTTTACCTTAGTCCTAGCTGTGGCATGGTGCAAAACTCCTGAATTACTCAGAAGGTGCGGTGCCTCCACACCATCCTTCAACAGTTAGCTGAGCAGGAGAAGACTGATGATCAAGGACTACTTCAAAACTTCACTTTGGTAAAATAGAACACCTCAGTTATTTAACTGAACTTTGTTCCTGTCCAAGTGGGGACGTATATTACAGAGTAAAAGCCCATCATCACAAAATATAGTCCACAGGAACGGTGTCCTGACAACGTGAACAGCGCTTTCAGCTACTCGGGGACTTGGTTTTGGTTTAATAATGTGATTAATATTTCAGACTCAATAGCTCAACCAAAGCATTACTTTGTACCCTGAAGGAGCTCAATAAATACCCACTGACTCACTGAAGGATGCAATGAATGTATTAAAACAGAAATGAATAAAAATAAAATGTGCCTTCCTTTCTGCTACTTAAGGGTAGGGTCCTGAGTAGGTGGACTCCTATCTTGAATGGGGACTCGGGGAACCTGCCTAACATGCAATTTCAGGCTCCAAGTTCACATTCTAACAAACGCAGTGTGACTCAAAACACTCTTCAAAGAGTCTTGGTACCAGACTGCTCTCTTATTCTGAATTTTAGGATGAGAATAAAGGCCTATCACAGCTGTAACGAGTGGCCTCACAAACACCTGACTTTCTGGGCATTTGCCAAGCTGTGGCAGACCCCAGAGGACAGGAGACACAGCAGAACCCTGGCACTTGCATTTCCTCTGTGCACCTTAGTGGCAACCCTAGAGATTTAGGCAGAACATTCTGTTAAGCTGCTTCACAATTCCTGGCATATAGACAGTATGAGATAATGAAGGATTGTTGTATTAAGCCACTAAGTTTGCAGATTAAATGTAACCCAGCAACAGATGATTAACATAGGTTACAAGAATTAAAGGACACATGTGACTATAGTTCTTAGCACATTACTGAGTAAAAATCTTTTTTAAAAGATTTATTTATTTATTATTATGTATACAGTGTTCTGCCTACATGTACACCTATAGGCCTGAAGAGGGCATCAGATCACAGATGGCTGGGAACCACCATGTGGTTGCTGGGAATTGAACTCAGGACCTCTGGAAAAGCAGTCAGTGCTCTTAACTGCTGAGCCACCTCCCAGCCCCCAGCGGCAGATCCTTAGAAGTAAAATGTAAGGCTGGAGAGATGGCTCAGAGGTTAAGAACACTGACTGCTCTTCCACAGGTCCTGAGTTCAACTCGCAGCACCTATATGGTGGCTCACAACCATCTATAATGTAATCTCATGCCCTCTTCTGGACTGCAGGTGTACATGCAGGCAGATCGTTGTATACATAATAAATTAATCTTTAAAAAAAAGTAAAATGTAACGAGTACTTACACATGCCACATTCTCTCAGTGTTCTCAAATACGCACACCACTCACCAATGCTCTGACTCTATCCATTTGAAAACAAAAAGGTGAGATGCCTCAGCCCACCCTGAAAAAATACTTTTAGAAAGCTATAAACCTCTTATGGTAGCAATCATATCAGGGAGGTTTTTTTGTTTTTGCCATCCCTGTAAGAAGCTATGGATGACATTGAGGCTTCAGAGAACATAAGGAAACAGACATTCTCAACGCAGTGTTCATGGGGACGTGAACTGGAAAAGGACTGTTTTGAAAGAATAGCCCTCAAATGTTTTTATCCTTTGTTTAGCAACCTTATTTATAGAAACCTATCTTGAAGATTACTTGTTCAAAGGCACAAAGAAATATGCACAACAGGTCTTTCTTATTTGTACCAGCAAATAACTAGAATTATCTAAATGCCTATCACTAGCTATGGAGATATATTCGGTGAACAAAGGACGCAGGACACTGCAGCACACCACATACTGAATGCCTCCATTTACTTACATACACACTTAGTGTAACCTCTCGGCTGATAACATATTAAAAGCTATTATAGCTTTACAATGCACAGAGGTGCAGACTGTATTACTACCATGGACAACTATGTGCGAAGGGAAGGGATGCCTCTCCCAGGTAGGTTTTCCAATTAGTCTACACGTCCTATTACGTGGTTATCATTCAAACACCAGTGGATAAACTCCTTCACTGACAACTGCTAGGTCCTCAAGGAATAATAACACACTGTGCTCTGGGGATCTGGGTAGAAACTATCCTAACAGGTACTCCAATATCTTAAGGCTATGGCAGAGCTCATCAGGAGTATCTTAGGAATACTATGGTCTCAGAGAAGGCCAATGTGGCTGCTGGAGCTGCCATTTCACATAAAGATAGAGAAGCACTAAAAGCCAAGGCAGGAGGACCCGGCTAGGCCTTCTCTCTGTGTCATGGCACTGTGAGTCTAGACTGCAGAGTGTGAGCTGCATCCCTAAGACTATGCTCTGCAGAGCTGACACTGCAGTTACTGAGCACACAATTGGTGTCTTTCTCACTTACAAGACCCGGATCGCAGACCGGTCACCGGCTCAGTGACGCACCCCTACAGCACAAAGCTAGAGTCTACCTTCCAGACCTCCCCTCTTCAGTAGAGCCAAAGGATGAGTTATGACTTTTACGCATATTATATGATTTTTTTCAGCAAAAGTAAAAATAACCATTGCAGGCTATTTACTTACTATAAATCTTATACTTCAAAAGCAAAAATGCCACTTTTTTCTTTAGAGTTGAACTCAATGTTATTTAAATAGCAAGAAAAAAATTACAAAACAGATAATTACAAATGATGAATGATCAGGAGTGGGGACTCTCTACTTAGACCTGGCTGTCCTGGAACTCGCTATGTAGACTAGGCTGGCCGTAAACTCCAGAGATTCTGCATCTATCGTCACAGTGCTAGAATTAAAGGTGCACCTGGTCCTCCTTAATCCTGTAAAAATGGAAGGAAAACAGGCTAGATTACTGCACAATGCTGTGACCTTGGGTAACCTCTGAGTCTCAATTTCCCCTTTTTTTTTCCTTCCTGTTTTGTTTTTCAAGACAGGGTTTCTCTGTGAAACCCTGGCTATCCTGGAACGTGCTCTGTAGACCAGGCTGGCCTTGAACTCACAGAGGCCTGCCTCTGCCTCCCAAGTGCTAGGACTAGCACCGCCAGACAAGGCTCAATTTTCTTACCTGAACACTGGGGATACCACTTCCTACTTCATGTGACTAAAGACACAGAGAAAGGGGATCATACATGCAGTACAGCACAGCACAGAGTGGCCTGTGCAAAGGAAACATTTAATGTGTAGCAGTTATCACCGCTAGCCGGATTTTCACCACCAGCTCGAGGCTGAGTACAATCTCTGGATACAATGAGAAGCATATGCAAATGGCCATCATACAAGTGCTTAAAGAGAGCAGAAGGGAACGACAGAGGGGTACCTGAGGTCCCTGATAACTACGCTTGTTGATTTACTTTATCTCTGGCTTCTTTCTGTGCCCAGCTAGGGCTATAAGGAAGAACTAAAACTTCCTCAATACACAGTCTTTACACTTACGTATTCTTTTACAAAGGTAGTCCATTCTTGTTATTAGGTAGGTTTAGCGTCTGAAAAGCTACAGCAAATGTTGAATTAGTGAACGCTAAACCACTGTTCCCGGGGGTGGGGGGGTGGGGGCTAGGTTCCTGTAAGCCCTTTGGCCACATTTTCAGTTAACTTATCAATATGATATATAACCTTGTTTCACATGTGTTCCTGTTTAAACATCTCACTTAGCGACGCTGCTGACTTATTAACCCTGACCTCAAAGCCAGCAGCACTAAAGTGATGCCTGAAAGTAGGCCACCTAACAGTAAAATTGCCAACGAAGAGCACAAAAATGTGAAAAACGACACAAAATGTACCCTAAAACCCCACTTGGTTTACACTGTGAGAAGAGAACAAGAAACCAGGAGCTCCAGCCTTCGGTGTCTGCTGGGTGACCCCAAGTTAGTGCTGCTCTGCAAATGTCAGCGAATGACAGAAAAAGCCTCATCCCTAGAGATTCTGAGTAGATAAAATTCGGGTCAACTGTACTGTCCTACTGAGAGTAGCCTCCTCTCCTTCTCCAGGGCCCACCCGGTCCATTTCCCCTTCAGGCCTTAGCCCGGCACTTCTGGGAAAGCTGACCACAGTCTGGATTGGTGTTCATTTAACCATGCCCTCAGCATCTGAGCCATGTGGACCTACTTCCCATCAAGCTGCTCAATGTCCTGTATTCTGTTCGTCCGTAAGATCACTGGGGTAAGGAACTGCATCTGTTTGGTTCTAAATCTATTTTAGTCTGAATAGTGGTGCTCCCTTAAAAGATTCATGTTCAAATTCTCCAATGTGGTGGCAGTAAGAGGAGGGGCCCTTCAGGCAGGACAAGAGAGGGCTCTACTTTCATGAACAGCCCAGAAGCAACTTCGCTCCTTCTGCTAATGAAGATGTAAAGAAGGCACCACACATGAAGCAGACAGTGAGCCGTCACCACAGACTAAATGTGCCAGGACCTGAGCCTGGACTCCTGGACCTCTAGGGCCGTGAGTAATAAATTCCTACTGCTCATAAGTTGCCCAGTCTAAGGGGTTCCATTAGCGAAGTCGGAATGGACTAAGGCAGAATCAAAGGGTTTAGCTCCACACAAGCAGCTCTGTAAACATCTGCCTCCAGAGAGGGAGTCCTCCTCTAGCTGTCAAGAGGGAGCCAGCAGGTACCAGAGGTTTCATGAATAAAACAGAGTGTAAATCAAGTTTCCAGGACTAGCTTAAATTGTGCCAGCATGGGTTTCTCTTTCTTTTCTAGTACCATGTTGGGGTAAATGCTAATTACCCATGAAAAGCTGCATTTCCACATACACTTGACATGTGAAGTGGGGGACATATTCAAACTACAGCATACTGTCATGCATGTTTACTGGGCACTGTTGACATTTTTACTGTGGTTCCAGGCAGAAGCCATTTTCCTGCATTACCTTCAGCTGACTCGGCAGTGGGACTAATTCTTGTTAAGTGACAGCATACATTTTCTTCTTGTTTAGGTATATTTCAATTTCCTAAAAATGCTACTAGAAGCACCTGAACTGACAATTACCATTAGATATAGAAACATAATTAAATACTATTTTCACCTTTATTCCTGTTTTGGCTCAGGACAAATGCTGCTTACTTGAATAGAGATGTGTAGCATTAGCTTTAGGAAACCATCCAGCCCGCCAAACTCCCTTTGGAAACAAAGGGCAGCTCCACCTCATCACCACTCATCCCTCTGGGTTTATGCTAGCAGAGAACACCTCTGTATTAGGTTAGCCTTAAACATCAATCTAGCATCTGCTAATGCACGGTGCTACCAGTCTGCAAAGTGCTTCAGGAACCTTCTCCAGGTTCATACACGAAGTCCTAGGGTTTCCTACAGCACACAAAGCGCGGGTTTCCCCTGGAGCAGGCCTAGAATGCCAATGTGCAACGAGGAGGTGGGAAGCAGGCAGCTGATGTTTGTCTTTCCATGCAGAGCAATCTTATTCTTGTCTGAGAATGGCTGACTGTTCTGCCAACTGGAGCCCACAGACTGCGCAGGAGAAACGTCCGTCCTCTCAGAGCTGTGCCACTCACACCTGATGTCACCTCTGTCCATGTTGCTCATTTGCTGTGCGAATGAATATAGGACCACAGTTGATTCTACTCTTTGTGCACAAAAGGAATGAATATCTGCTTTTCTTCAATTACTGAGACCCTAACAGATGGTAACTAGTAAACCCTAGTTGCTATCATCCATCACTTATTTCCTCTGTGATAAAATAAGTTAGAGCCAGGTATGGTGGCTCATATCATCTCAGCATGCAGCCAGCATGGACTAAATAATCAAACTCTCTCTCAAAGCCAAAAGCCAAAATAAAACAAAACCCCCACATAGGAACGAATAGGAATGTCAAAAGGCACTGAACATATTCTGGGTGAGCCACTGCTCTCAGAACATTTCATTTTACCTACTTATGGTGTCTTAGTCGGCTTCCTGTAGCCACAGCTAAATACCACAGAGTGGGTGACTTACAAACAGGCTTGTTTAGCTCCCTTAACAACAATGTGACTGCATCTAATGAAGACTGTTTTGCTTCATCATAATACAGTGGAGGGCATTTCACACACATGATAAAAGCAAACACGTGTGCCAGCATGGGTTTCTCTTTCTTTTCTAGTACCATGTTGGGGTAAATGCTAATTACCCATGAAAGGCTTCCACATACACTTGACATGTGAACTGTGGGATATATTCAAACCATAGCATACTGTCATGCATGTTTACTGGGAAATGTAGACATTTTTACTGAGGGTTCCAGGCAGAAGCCACTTCCTTAGACTACTGAATTTCAGCCTTAACACTGAACTATCTCACTCTCAAAACGGAGGTGAAAGGTGTAACTTTATATATATTTACAAGCCCTTTCTTCTAACAGTGCTCCTTCTAGTAATCCGTGGACTCCACCCTGAAGAGAATGTTCTCTTAATCCCAACACAGATGACATACCTAACTTTTAAGTATTCTGTATGTGTATTATTCATTTGGTTCTTGAGTTTTCTTTTCAAAGACCAACTAAACTGAAAACAAAAAGCCAAACTAAATCAGCAACAAGAACAGGAACAAAAAACAACCCCAAACCCAAATATTAGAACGGGTCTATGGACCCCAATATAATTCTTTACATGTGTAAGACTGTTGGTCAAAATCCTTAGACTAAACACCATTTCTCTGGTAGGTTCCTTCTTCTGGAAGTAATGCCTACTGAGCTCTGCACAACTTTGAGGCTGAACAAGCTTGCTTAGACTTGTTTGTCTGGACACAGCATTTACCTGACTCTACCGCCTGCTGCTAAGCTATTCCAGCTGACTGTTAGCGGTGTGGCATTTCTAGATCTGACTTGCTACCTATACCACTACTCCAGTGCTGACCCTCTAAGTTGGTAAACCCTCTTAAATGAACCGTCCACTGACAACAGGCTTCCCCTCCCCCTTCTTACTCGACACCTGTACTACTCTGTGGGAAAAGCTGACTCAACTGTTTACAACTGTCTATAAAGCTCTGCCTCTGTGGATGTGCAGAAAGGGTTAACATTTTAAATACCTGGTGAATGCTCTTACAATTCTGGCAAATAGTATTTGCTGTTGTTGGGTTTTTTAAACAAACAAACAACCCCCCAAATCCTACTATTTTAACATGTTGTAATCACAGCAGTCAAACCTCAATTTAAAAAGACAAAACCCAAATTTATAAATTCATACCAAATGCACACCTACCAATGTAAATTCATCTCTACAGCCTACATGGGAATAAAGGCACACTCCTGCTACCTGCTTATTCATTTCTGTGATGTTGATCCAGACTCTGCTCAAGCCCAGCTCCCCGGACTCAATCTTCTCGAGTTGTTTTTGCTTGCTGAGAAGTTCCTCATTAAGTTTGGGGATTTCCTGGAATGAGCTCTTCTGATTAGACTCCACTGAAAGCAAAATAAGAACAACTGTAAATAAGTACCACACTCCCTCCAGATCCAGAATTAAAAAAAAAAAAAAAAAAAAAAAAAAAAAAAAAAAGGAATCTCAAGGTAGGACAGAGAGGAGAGATTAGTGAATAATTAATGAGTTAATTTTGGGATGATGATGACTTTAAAGAAAGTGAAGGCAGGGCAACGCTATTATTTATGTAAATGTGCATCGTTAGCCATTTTACCCTTTTATCACAAAGCTGTAAGTGAGGTGACTGAGCTCAATGACAGCTTTGGCTTGGTGTGTGCAAGGTACTGGGTTCTGTCCCCAGGACCACAAAACAACGGGACAGTGAAGGCAGGTGACTGAAAACCGTAACAAAAGCCATGAAGCATTAGGGGTTAGATGATTTCAACTCTTAACTTATTGTTATTTTGAGTAAATTACTCAATTTTCTTGGAGCTCAGTTTCTTTATCTGGAATGGTATGGTAAGATTAATTTTTCAAGAGTGTTAGAAAGAAGGGACTGAATGGTTGTAAAGCATTAACACAACTGGCCAGGCATACAGTAGGTGATAAATATGTGTCTGACCAACTTTCAGATTAGTCAGCTAAGACTTACAATTCCTACTCCATGGATGCTCAAGGTGCCATAACAACCTACCTCTAATTGCTTATTTTAAGATACTTTTAAGTTGGCTGACTGTGAGGTGGTGTGCAAATACTGACAGGAGGCCTAAGATCATTTCATAAATAGCAGTGTTTTCTTAAGCCAACCCAGAAGCTCAAGATGAACCAGAAGAGAAGCGTGCTGGGTGAAGCGCAGGGAGACATTTGGACTCTGAAATAACAATTCTTGCGTGGGTAAGGGATCTAAAGCCCGAGGCCGAGGCAGAGAGCACGCCCTCTTTTTTCTTTAAAAAGCATTTTTCCTCTTAATAGAAAATAAAATATTGATAATGGCTGTTCCCCTAGAATAAAACCTACATTTTTCTTCAGGCCACAGACTTCCTGATTAGTTACTATATATATATATATTTAAAGCCCAAAGCTGGCATACAGGACAAATATAAAATAATTTACTAAAATGTGAATGAACCCCATGATTTGGTTTTGCCCATTTCTGTACAGTCTATTTTTAGAATATCATTTTAGGCACTCGGTAAATACTTGTTACCTAAATAAACCTGATCTTTGCTGACCTCCCCAACCTCATCTCAGCACATCACCTTCCTCTTCAATCCAGCAAAGAAAACTCGGAAAGTAAACATCCCAGACAAGCAAGCACACTTAACAGTAACAAAGCCCCATGAAAACAGGGTGGTGGTGATATCCCTTTAAGCAAGCCCACTACGGAGCAATTCACAATAATGAAATGAGGTATTTTCATTTATTTTTCAAAAGTAGCTGCCAGAGAACTGCATTCTAAGTAACAGACTTCCCTGAGTGCTTTTACTGTAGCATTTGATTTACACATGAGTCGCAGAACACATTCCATCTCAGACAGTAAGAGCATTTCATTACTCATTCTAATGACGCAGCTCTGTGTCACTGGATTGCTTAGTTTCAACTAGGTTGTAAAGAAACGCTCATGCCACAAATGCCTTCCATGCAGAGATGGTCAAGCACCCTTAGGAGGGAGGGTCTCTCTTTCCTGACCTCTGTGCGCAGTAAGTAGGGCTCAGAGGTACAAACAAGAAGACCAAGACATAAATGACCCGAGCTCCATCTGTTAACTAACAGATACAGAAAGCTGACAAGCCCTGAGGACACATGGATCCCAGGGAGTCTACGAGCCAAGAGGGGATCATAATCATTATCTGATGTGGGCGTTTTAGCAGAGACAAGCCAAGTTGAGGCACTTTTGTTACATAAATTGAAGTATGGCAAACAAACAACTTACGATGACTTATTCATGCTCTTTCGCCAAGGAAAGCAACTCATTTAAAATTTAATATGTTGACTCTCAAAAGAATTTACCTAGTTCTCATTTTTTCATCTTTATGATCAGGAAATGGAAATTTCTACATACACCCTTTAGACACAACACACAAAATGCCAATGCCCTCACAATTGACAGTAAGTTTTGATATGATTATCACCAAATGACACGCTACTACTGAGTCTCCACTTGTGCCAGCCCTGTACTTGACACCACTGTAGTTGTCAGTGTTGAGGTGAAGGGAGGGTTACTATAGATGCTGACAGATGTCACAACAGAGTAATGACCAAAGTGCTGTTGAGGCAAAAATATATCTTCATGTCTCATGCATGGCTAAGAAAATACAGGTTCAGAAAGAAAATGTGATTGTTCTAATTCCATAGTGAGTAATGAGAAGCAAACAGCCAAACTGTGTGCTCACAGGACCAACCCTCTTTAGGACGTTCTCAAGATGTCAGGGACACATCTTTGTGCCTGTATTCACAGAAGAACATCGAACATTCTGTACAAAATATCAGACCACTACTTTCCCTGGATGAGCAGGAAAGGAGATGCTTGAGTGACTAGTGCTTTCCTTCACTACCAAATTCTTTTCTCTTCTGCTAATATCTCATCGTTGACAGGGAATATTAGAGATAAAATTTTGTTTGGAATGACTGTGGAAGTCTTTTGAAATTCCTGATTTGGGATAAAGAATACTGAATTAAATTCCAACGCCAGAGGCTGGGGAGATGGCTCAGTGGCTAAGAGCACTGGCAGCCCTTCCAGAAGACCTGAGTCCAATAGCTAGCACCTACATGCTGGCTCACAACAGTCTGTAATTCCAGCTCCAGGAGATCTGACGCCCTCTTCTGGCCTCCACAGGTACTGCACATACATGGTGTGCAGACACATGCATGCTTAACAAATATTTATCGACTGACGGTCAGGCCTACTGAATGTCTTACATTTTTTAGACAGATCCATGGCAAGCCTAGGTGAGGCACAAACTGCCTTGGTATTCTGTAAATACAGGCACAGCACAGCGGCAGAAAGCAGGCTCTAGAGGGCTGGCCTGAACAATGTATGACAATGCATGACATATATAAACATATAATTACTGTAGGTGATCAGAAGAAGGTGTGTCGCAAGCCTAGGAAGCTCAACTAATTATTGAGAGCTGACAGGACAGAAGGTGTGGTCAGTGGTCACATACAGTTCAACACTTCTCCCATGTTATGACTATTATTTACGTTCAAACACAATATAGGCTTAAGAATATTTACAGTATTGCAAAATCCAGAGTTACACAGGAGGAAACCCTACAGGACATACATTGGTTTTTTTTTTGGTGCTGTTCTTTGATTCAACCATATATATCAGAATGATTCTTGCAAAGAATTGTGGGCTTACCCAATCCCGTCCCTGAGCCAGAAATTCAGAAGAAAACCAAAGTGAACATTAAGACGTTTTAAAAACATCATCGCTAGAGACACCTCTGAGGAGGCGCTGTCTCATGCCAAGGTCAAAGCTTGAGTGAGGGTAGGTCAAGAGAGGCTGAGTGAAGGGAGGCAGGAGTTTGTGATTTTTCTAGGCTTAAGAGGAAAAGCAAAAGCTCAAATTCCACTTTTGGGGCCAGAATTCTTTGAGGAGCCTGTGGTGAGTTTCCTGGTATGCTATGACAATTGAGGTCTGTGATTAAGCTGAAACTGGTACCTTAGCTCAGAACATTAACTCTTAAAATCTAGAACCAAAAGTTATACTTTGTTAAAAAAGGAGAAAATGATTCATCTAAACCTGGTTGAAACCACAGTATAAACACATCTTTAAGAAAAGAAGTAGTATGGATGTAGGAAACTGAACTTTGCATTTGCATCATATGCGGTTTTGTAATGTGAGACAGAGATCTCCATCAGCTGGACTGTGCTTGCGGCAAGAGCTGTTATGATTAGTGCACCTCTTCATGAGTGTGTATTGTGCTTCAAAGATCAAAAGAATTTCTACAGCTTTAAGGTGGTGACATTCTCGGTATTTGAAGATGCCCCCCTTGAAACTGATGTTGCGAACAAGCATCCTATGGAAAGAAGGCTGTTAGTTACTTATTAGTTCTTGCTCTGTGCTTGACCACCAAAACCACACACACACATACGAAATCAGCTCTTTCAACATCTACTAAACTCTTCATAGACTACTGGTCCAAAATGATACAGAAATAACTTGTGGTCACTTTCAGACCTTCACAGAGCTTTTACAGGTGCTGGGACAGTAATGAGTACAGCAGAGGCTATAAATACAAACTTAGGGACAAAGGGCAAGAGGAGCAGGTATAACTCTCAGTTCTACCACATTGAATTGTTAGACAAGCTTAATTTTTCTAAGCTTTTTTTTTTTTTTAACTTTTAGTTACATATATTTTTTATTTACTAATATGTGTGGGTGCACACATGCCACAGCGTGTCTGTGGAAGTCAGAGGACAAGAGTCAGTGCTCTCCTTCCAGCATGGAGGGATCTTTGAGACTGAACTCAGTTGATTAGGTGTGGCAGCAAGTGCCTGTACCTGTTGAGCCATCTTGCTTACCCAGCTGCTGCTGCTTCTTGTTTTTTTTTTAAGAACACAAATAGTAATACTCATCGGTTTTTGTTTTTGTTTTTTTTTGGTTTTGTTTTTTTTGAGACAAGGTTTCTCTATGGAGCTCAGGGTGTCCTGGACTCACTTTGTGGAACAGGCTGGCCTCGGAATCCCCCGGTGATCCGCCTGCCTCTGCCTCCCAAGCGCTGGGATTAAAGGCATGCGTGCGCCACCACACCTGCCCTCATCGTTTAAAAAAAATATATGGATGGCTTCATGAATTTGCATGTCATCCTCGTGCAGGGGCCAGGCTAATCTTCTCTGTATCATTCCAATTTTAGTCTCTGTGCTGTGGCTTGGCACCAGCAGACAGTGTGTAAATGGTGGCTCTTACAATGACTGTTGCCCATTCCTATGTTCTTACAGTGTGTTGAAAGAGGAAGTCATCAGACACATGCTTCCACATTTCAGTCGCTGGCCCTGTGAGGTAGGAGGAAGCAGTGTGGTGTCAACAGCCACCTTGTAACTGGAGCTCAGGCTGTACATGCAGTTTAATCGGGGCTCCGGGATTCTGGCCTACAGTTCTCCCCCTCTGCACTGAGCTGACTACAATGTCATAATTTCAGATGCTACTTGTCCTGATGGAACATATACACTGAACTTATTTATGGGCTGAAAAAAACAAAAACAAAAACAAAAACAAGGGTTACTACAGTCAACAAAATGTGTGGTTGCTTACCAGAACGGGTGAATTCCTAACTCAGCATGGGCCAGTTAAACTTGAAAAAAAGACTTGACCACTTACTTGTTGTAAATTTTTCCTTGAGGGCATCCAGGTCCTCCTTGAGCGCCACTTGCATCCACACCAAGCCAACGCAGGCTGCCACACAGGCGGCGAGGATGACAAAGGCACAGAGGGGATAACAGATCTTGCAGCATCGTAAGTAGTCGCCCCTGGCGCAGGAAGACATTTAGCCATGAGTGAGGAGTGGTGGTGAGGTAGCCCATCAGCAACAGCAGTACGTGCTGCCATGTGCTATCTTCTCCAATGAATAACCGGTGACTTTACCAAGGAACACAGGATAGTACACTTACATCCAATTGCAGGATATTGAAAACGACTGAACAATATGACCTATGAAAAGCTCTATTGGGTACAAAGGTTTCAAACTGCCCAGGAAACAGGGAGTGCCTATGGGTCCGTGGCAAGCACATGTAGGCTCTAGCTCACTGCTGTCAATTCAGGAAGGAGGCTGTGGGAGCTGAACTCAGTCTGAGGACTGTCAAAGATAAGACAGGCAGAGCGGCACAGGTCTGTAATCCAAGTACCTGGGAGTTTGAGAAAGGGGGGATTCTAAGTTCTACGCCAGCTTGAGCGAGTGACTAAAATCCTGTTTTACAGAACAGTGTTGGATGTTTGGTTGGTGGTGGGGAGGGTGCTGGCCTACCACGCATGGGAACCTAGCTCTATCCTTAGTTGTGCTAAGAAGAAAAGAGCGGTAGATAGAAGAATAAAAATGGGTGGTTCTACGCAAATTCCATCTCCGAACCATAATTGACCCATCTCTTCCTCTCGAGAATACATGCCCAGGAGACCTTTGCCCCACTTACTGGAACTTCACAAACTTCTGACCAAGTTTTACTGCAAATGGAACGAAAGAAATAAGATCTTCTGGTTTAAGTGATACTAGATGGTTTTTTCCTTTTTTTAACTTACTGCCTCAGGAGGACAGAAATAGAAACACACTAGATTTCACACCAAACTTCGCCTAGCCGTCAGTACTAAAGTTCCAAGACTGACATTTCATCGGATGACCTTCACAACACAAACTCGGAATGGTTCCTAACTACACCTTCTGACTAAGTCAGATACAGAAATCAAAGTCTTAGGCAAAAGTCAGAGTCTGAACACACTGAATGATCAAACTCTCTCAGCACCCAGCCCTCTGCCCAACACTTCTTTCTCCACGCCTGCACAATTGCCTTCGCTTTTAGTTTGGTCTCCGATAGGTCCAAATGTCTGCGGTTTCCTTTCAGCTGGTCCACAAACTGACCTCTTAACCCCCAATCCTCAAAGCTCACTAATTTAGTGCTTGCTCTACATGAAACTAGCTTGGGAAAAGACTGTGGTTTTTGTCGTTGCTGTTGTTTTTGTACCCTCACCCTGCACCTATTTGCAAAGTTCATACTTTCTACAGTGTGCCTCGGACCATATTCTCCCATCCCCAATATCCAAGCTCATTAAGAAAACATGAGACAAGGGTCTTAGGTCCCTTGACCTACTTTTAAAAAATGCCTCGCCCCCAAAGCTTCTCTGTTCCTCTGTCTCCATTAGTAACCTTTTAATTCCTTCTTGGGCTACGGGCCCATTCCCCAAGTTCACATTCCCACAGTGGATTTGGAGCTCCTGCTAGACATCAGAGTGACCTCTTACTTTTCATTCAGGGTTTGAACTTACCTTCTCCAACATCCTTTCCCCCTCTTTGCTTTCCAAGGCCTGCTTAGTATTTTCTTACTCCTCTCTCCCCGTCCATGTGCCCTGCTCTGGGAGTGCAAGATGCCTTTTTCCCCACTTCAGCTCTCACCACTGCGTCACTCACTTGACAAAACGAGAGCGATTTCCAATGGCTCCAAATTCCTCTTCTTCCTCTGAGCTGGACTCCGAGTCTGAGTCAGGAGGCTCAGTGCGAAGCAGGCGGTGGCTGCTTGGGCCTTTCTTGGGTTTCTTTCGCCGACCGTCACCAGCCAGGCCGATCAACGCATTGAGCTCTTTGCGCTTTTTCATCTTCTTGTGGGGGGTGAGTGGAGCACCCACTCCTGAGCTGCCAGGTTCGTACCCGACGCCCAACTCTCTCAGTGCTTTGGAGCTGCCTTCCAGGGTTGGAAATCCTGGGCCAGAGCCCTCTGGATCACTCCCACCTAGAGGTGAGACTGACCAGATCTACTGGAGGCTAGAGAATGGGGCCCAGAGGAAACTGGACTCAGATGGCTGGGGAGAAGTTACATAGAGATGACCAAGGAACTGGTGATCCAAATGGATAAATTCTGGAACAACTATTACTTGTCAAAAGGAAAACAAAACAACCCGCTATGCCAAGAACGATTTTCTTAAGTCGTGTGGGCAGCCAGTATTTTTCTAGGAGTGCTCCAGAAGCTGGGAAATGCTACACAAAACTAAGGTACTCTGGGATCTCTGGGACAAGATTCCTAATGCCCTGGGAAAATAAACTTGTTTTCGCGAATGGGAGAAGAGGACACTTTGCAGAGCAGGCAGTGGGAACTTGCTAGAGAGGTGCCGACAACCGACACTGCCGGGGCGCCTAGAAAACGCCCAGGCCAGGGTTCGGGGTGATCACCTTCCTGTGGCTTCTGTCCTGAGTTTGACGAGATCGAGAGAGAAGCCGGAGCCTGGGGCAACTCCAGCCCTTGCCGCCAGGCCCTGGGAGTGGGGCGCGGGGATGAAGGGTGGCCACCGCTCGGCCAGCCTGAAGTGCTCCGAGTGTGAAGTATTCCGCCACCGAAGACTTCCGCAACTCACACGCGCCGCGGCCACTCCAGCCGCGCCTCCGGCCCCTGCTCCGGCCGCGGCTGCCCTGAACGCGCTGGTGGCGGCGGCGGCCGCAGGTTCCAAACCTGGGCCATCGCTCCAGCCCTAGCTCACTTCCCCTTTGGCAGAGGCCCCGGGCACCGCCTGCCAGTAAACCGCGCCCCCATTGGGCGCCCGTGGTGACGTCACGAAGGAGGGCGAGCTAGGGAGGTGGAAAGTTAAAGGGGCCGTGGATTTGAGTCGGGCGCTCGCTTTAGGTAGGCTCCACCCCCTTGCTGGACCCCGGGAGACTGCAGCTTTCTCCAGTAGAGGCAGGCGGAGTTTTGCCTGCAGAGAAGCAGGGGCACCGAGGCTCCACCTGTCATATCCTTAAATTGTTTTGGCTCCTTGTTGAATAATCCAGTCATCTATCCATCCATCCATCCATCGTCCATCCATCCAATAAATGTTTATTGAGAGCACTATTTCAAGACTGTTTTAGGTCTAGGGATGCTTCAATAAACACAATAACTAATATCTTTGCCTTCCTGTATAGAGTTGCCAGATTTAGCAAACTAAAATACAGAACACTAGGGTTTTTTCGTTTGTTTTGTTTTTTGGTTTGTTGTTGTTGTTGTTTTGGCAGATGCTTTCCGTGTAGTCCTGGCTGTCCTAGAACTAGCTATGTAGACCAGGCTGGTCTTGAACTCGCAGAGATCTGCCTGCCTCAGAATCTTGAGTTCTGGAGTTAAAGGCACGCATTGCCACACCTGGCTTAGCTATTCTTTAAACTATAAGAGCCCTCCAGAGTCTATGACTACCTTGTATGGAAAATAGTTCCTTGTAGATCTGAAATTAAAAATCAACTGGGCTTCCTCTGTTTTAATCTGCCCATGCACTCCAGTTTATATTCTAGCATAAAAGCAGCAATAGTCACATATATTGAGTGTTAGAAGTCGATGAGTGCTAGGAGGGAAACTGAAACAAGATAAAGAAGTTGTGTGTGTGTGTGTGTGTGTGTGTGTGTGTGTGTGTGTGTGTGTAGGGGATCTTTGGACAGGAAGCCAGGGAGTTAGCATAACAGTGGTATCAGGAAGGAGTGATCAGAAAGACCTGGTTTGGCAAAAAAGAGTGATAGAAAATGAGGATAAAGAGACGTCAGGAGCTAGACCTTTCAGGGTCTTCTAGGAGGAGTTGGAGGAGCAACTCTGGCTTTTCAGTTTATAAAAGATGCCTCTGGTACTGTGTGGAAACATAAACAAGAAGAGAGGGACCCGAGAATTCCTTCAGCCTGGCTAGGGAAGGGGAGCACAGAGGAGAGTGGGCGCAGCGGGGTGGCCAGGAGGCTGTGTGCTTCTTGAAGACACAGCTAGTGCTGTTCGCTGGAGGATTAGATTAAAAGAATTTTAAAAAGAAAAAGGAGCCATGGGTGAGCCAGGAGCTTTGGGATGGTGCAATGGAAAAGGCCATTTGCTGAGAGGGGGAAGTTTTGGGGACAAACTCTAGAAGCCAATTTGATATCCAAATTTGGACTCCAGTAGGCAGCTTGGTATTTCCATAGGGAATTCTGGGCAGGAACTGTGGCCTGAAATATAAATTGGAAGCTCACTGAGCGTCAGTGAGATTTATAACAGGGCTCTGAACTACCTGGAAGGAAATCAAAGTGATTTAAATCCCCATATTCTCACGACATTTGCTTGAGGATTCCCACCTAACACCTAGGCATGTGTCTTGATTCGTCTCTAAGTGTTTAACACAGCAGTATGCACCTAATGACGTGATGACGCATTCACGTATGTGAACAATGTTGCACAGAGGGAGGGACAGAGAGCTCTGGGGGTCATGAGACCTGGGATTTAATCCTGCCTGCAATACCAGCTGTGTCCAGAGGGCAGCTCTGTGATGTTCCTGGGGTTGTTCTCACTCTGTACCTGAAACAAGCAAGCAAGCAAACAAACAAGCAAACATTCATGTCTCAGGAGACCGTGGTGATGCTGTTTTGAAGCCTGGAATCATGGTACAAATGCTTCATTTTTATTGTCCCTTTCTTTTTCTTCATTGATTTCTTTATTTATTCAATGTACAGACTGATAGCAGCCCCTCCCCTCCTCTCCTCCCAGTCCCACCCTCACACCCACTCCCCCATTCCCCTTCCCCCCTTCTCTGAGAAGGAGAGGCTCCCAAGGGATACCAACACACACTGGGCACCTCAAGTCACAGCAGGACTAAGCACATCGGCCCCCACCGAGGCCAGACAAGGCAGCCCAGCTAGGGGATTGGGATCCAAAGGCAGGCAGCAGTCAGAGACAACCCCTACTACCATTGTTAGAGGCCCCACATGATGACCAAGCTGCACATCTGTGTAGGGGGGTCTAGGTCCAGCTCATGCATGCTCTTTGGTTGGTGGTCCAGTCTCTGTGAACCCCCATGGGCCCAGCTTAGTTTACTCTGTAGGTCTTCTTGTGGTGCCCTTGACCCCTCTGGCTCTCTCAATCCTTCCTGTCACTCTTGCACAAAACTCCCCGAGCTCTGATTATTGCGTGGCTGTGAGTTTCTGCATCTGTTTCCATCTGAGAGGCTGGATGAAGCCTCTCAGAAGACAGTTATGCTAGGCTCCTGTCTGCAAGCATAGCAGAGTATCATTAATAGTGCCAGGGGTTGGGTCTCAAGTTGGATCAGTCATTGGTTGGCCTTTCCATCAATCTTTCCTCCATCTTCATCCCTACAGGACAACTTTTGGGTTGAAGGTTTTATGGGTGTGTTGGTGTCCCCCTCTGTCCACTGGAAGTTCCACCTGGCTACAGGTATTTCCCCTTCTTGTTTCTAGAGCTGCACTGACCAAGCATCATGGCTATGAACCATATGACAAATGAACAGGTAAATGTCCTGTTTGGCTTTGTAAAAACGAAATGAAAATGTTCCATTTATTCCCTTATCATCACTGGCTCCTTGCCCAGTAGCCATATGGGGCTATAGAGAAGCACAGTTTTGTATCATTATACCGCCATAAACAGTTTTATTGGTCAATTTTGCCATGGTGCTTCCTTGATGCACTGGAAGTGGACAGAAGAGGTTACTGAATTCATGAACCGTTTCATAGACACATCCTATCTATGGCCACTATCCTCGACAGGCAAGGTACCTATTCATGTGGGGAAGGTCTTTCTATTGTAGATGCTGCATCCTTATCAAGGGAACTCTGGCTGAGGATCTCAGGGCAATGGGATAGGGTCAAGAATGCACCGCCCTCTGCCCTCACTGCCGGTGGAGCTGGTCCTTCTGATGAGTCTGCTTTTGGTTTCTCTGCCTGTTTGGTCTTCTATCTATTTCTGTTCTGGAGACCACACCTCTGTGTTGGGCAAACATCCCCCAGGATGCTGAGTCACCCTCTAAATGCTGCATACGTGGCAATTCTTTTTCTTAGGAGCACTTGGCTTCTTCTCTGGTCTCTTTCCTCAGAAACGGGACCCTCAAGTCCAAGGATCAAACCAACACCCTCAGAGCCAGGGATCCTGTCCTAAGGGGACTACGCTGCCCTGCTTCACTAGGATGTTTCAGATGATGGTTGCTTCTCCTTTGGGGATGCTCATATAGTCACCCTGATCCTCTGGATCCCCGTTGACCTATTTAAAACTTGCTTGAGAAGCCATGTGAGAGCGCAGTGGAGGTGGTGGTGTAGGTGTAGGTGGTGTAGGTGTAGGTGGTGTAGGTGTAGGTGGTGGAGGTGGTGGTGGAGGTGGTGGTGGAGGTGGTGGTGGTAGTGGAGGTGGTGGTGGA
>OU015754.1:50731290-50747728 GCA_907169655.1 Acomys percivali | reverse complement strand
ACACACACACACACACACACACACACACACACACACACACACACACAGTTTTATGTGTCTGTAGGAGCTACAAATGAGAAAGACACATCTATCTTCTTGTGTTGGACTTAATTGATTAATATGGTGATATCCAGTTGTATCCATGTTTCAGCAGATGATATATTTCATTCTTCTTCATAGATGAATAAAATGCCATTATATATTTATAAAATATCAATTCATTCATCTGATGATGCACACCTAGGCAGGTGCCATATCTTAGCTATTGTAAACAGTGCTGCGATCAACATAGATATGTGGGTCTCTGTAGCATGCTGCCTTATAGTCCTTTGGGAATACACCCAGAAAGTGGTATAGCTGGGTCACATGGTAGTTCTGTTTTCAGTCTTTGATTTTCATTGTGAATGGGACATTTATATTCCTATTATCAGTGTAGGAGGGTTGCCTTTCCCCCATATTGTTGCCAGTGTGTGTTTTCTTTTTTTTTTTTCCTTTTTTTTTTTTTTTGGTTTTTCGAGACAGGGTCTCTCTGTGTAGCCTTGGCTGTCCTAGACTCACTTTGTAGCAGTGTGTGTTTTCTTAATGGTTCTGACTGAAATGAGAAGAAACTTCAATGTTACTTTCCCCAATTGCTAAGGATTTTGAACACTTGTTTTTTCATGTTGATTGGCCATAGGTACATCATCTTTTGAGAATTGTCTGTTCATTTCATTAGCCTATTTATTGACTGGGTTGTTTGAGATTTGGTGGTTTTTTAAAAAAAAGTTCTTTACATATTCTATATATTAATCTTTGATCCTTATCAAAGTTCCAATGAAATTCTTTACAAAATAGAAAAAAATCTAGATAATACAGAATTACAAAATATTCTGAATATCCCAAGCAATTCTGAACAAAAACAAAAACAATCAAACCAACCAACCAAACAAAACCCCCCAAACCAAACAACAATGCTGGCTGGAGTCATCACAATAACTGATTTCAAACTAAATTGCACAGAGCTATAGTTACAAAACCAACATGGTAGTGATTAAAAAAACAGGCTTGTAGATCAATGAGATAGAATAGAAAGCCCAAAATTTAAAATTAAATTCACACAGCAATGGACACATAATTTAAAAATACTACTTTTTCCTTATTTTTGAAAAATTTCACACACACACACACACACACACACACACACACACACACACACACATCTCATGATAACATCCACTTCCCACTTTTCCCATCCAATTTCCCTCAAATTCTCTAACACATTTTCCTGCAAACTTTTTTTTTCTTTAAATAATCCACCAAGCTTAGTTAGTGCTGTGCATATGTGTTGGGTGTCAGGGTGTGATCATGGGAAATCTGCTAGTGGCACTTGCTTTAAAAAAAGGGAGGGGGGGGTGGAGAGATGGCTCAGAGGTTAAGAGCACTGATTGCACTTCTAAAGGTCCTGAGTTCAATTCCTAGCAACCACATGGTGACTCACAACCATCTATAATGAAGTCTTGTACCTTCTTCTGGTGTGCAGGTGTACATGTAGGCAGAACACTGTATACATAATAAATAAATCTTTAAAAAAAGGAAAAGAAGAAAGAGTGTTCTCTCTCCCCAGAAGGTAGCAGATCCTCCGTAAGGGATGTGGCCTGGAGATTACCCCCCTCCTCCATCTATTCTAGATTTTTTTATGCCATATAATTTTTGACAAAGATATTAAAAGCATACATTGAAGAAAAGATGATGTCTTCAATGTATTGGAAATGCTGGGGAAATGGGATATCCAGAGTGTATTAGTTAATATTTGTTGCTGTGATAAAACACTTATGGCCAAAACTGTGTTATGAGAGGAAGAATTAATTTTGACCACTGGTTCCAGAGGGAGGAAGGGCCATAATGTCAGGGAAGGCATGACAGCACATGGCCAGAGCAGGAAGCTGAGAGGTCACATCTTCATCTACACACAGGAAGCTGAGAATACACTGAAGTAAGCTGAGGACATAAACTCTGAAAAGCCCACCCAATGACATACTCCCTGCAGCAGGATGCTATAACCTCCTGAAATGCACTATCCACAGGGGACCGAGTATTTAAATGAGTGAGCTTCTGACTGAAATGTCACTCCAACCATCACTTATTCATAGAAAAACAAAGTATCTCTACCTTGCACCTTGCACCCAAATCAATTCAAAATGGCCAATTGTCAGCTCCCAAACTTTGAAACAGTTAAAGGAAAAATGTAGGCTCAATTTCTTAACCAATATATTTTCTTAACAACTTAGTGACCGAGCATACATCACTTATAACCCGACTAACCAAAACAATAGGAAATGAGGATTAATGGACACAATAACAAAACCTTAAGGATATCAGTTCTGAGGAACGATTCTCCGGGTGTGAGCCGCAGGATTTCTTCTGCTGGAACTGGGGTAACCAGAACCCAGAACCTCAGCAGGAGCCAGAGCCCCCGAAGCCTTCCTTCGAGTGGGTCTCTCTAGGAGCATCTTGAAGTGCAGCAATGAACAGCCAAATCTATCCCAAGTCTCCAAAAAGCCCCACCTCCAGTTCTGGGCTCATTTATTATCTCCTCCCAGAGTCTGTTCACAGGATCTTTTCAGCTGGCAACAATCAAGCTCCTGCACGAGGTGGTTGCTCTTCTAGTGAATTAACCCCACCTGTTCTGATCTCACACTTGGAATCCTAAAAAACTGGTTTATCTCTCCTTCAGGAAAATATAGGGGAAACACTCCAAGTTATAAGCATAGGCTAAGACTTTTGAATAAGGTTTCCAACAGCTCTGGAAATAACATCGACATTTGATGAATGGCATGCATGAAATTAAAAAAAGTTTTGTATGGCAAAGAAAACAACCGAGGAGTGAAGGGACAGCACACAGAATGCAAGAAAATATGTCTCCCTCCCTCCCTCCCTCCCTCCCTCCTTGCCCCCTCCCTCCCTCCCTCCTTGCCCCCTCCCTCCCTCCCTCCCTCCCTTCATTTTGACAGGGTCTCACTATATAGCCTAGTCTGGCCTGGAGCTCATATTCTTCTGCCTTACCCTCCCTATCTCTGGGGTTATGGGCTTTGCCACCGTCCTTGGCTTACATATTGTTTTCAATAGTAAGGTCTTGTTGCTGATATACAGAAAGACAATGAAGCTTGTCTATTACCCTTATGTCTAGTTACATTGCTAAACTCCACTAATAATTCTAACAACCTATATGTAGGTTTTTGTTTTATTTCACTTTATGTAGACAGACATGTGCACAAGCTTATAGCTTCCTTATTCCCATTTCAATAACTTATCTCTGAATATTTTTTACTTATCAAAGCTAGCATTTCTCTTTTGTGCTTTTAAGCCCTGACAGATTCCTCATAACTCTGCTGATACTGATTGTTTTTGTCTGACTACTTGTCAGTCTTCTTTAGTAGCCCACAAATTGTTTGAGAACACAGACTGACTGCCTCTAAGTCTATGGTATTCAATAAATCTTGGCCCGGAACGGACGTTTGAGAATAATAGTAAGTTCCTATTGGGTACTGAGCTGTGTACTTTACATAGGTTATTTCATTTCTCTTCCTAACACAAGATAGATATAACCACTGCTCCCCTTTTTAAACGAGCAAACTGAGACTCAAGAATAACTTACCAAACAACTTACCAAAGGCTACATACATAGCTAGGAAGAAGCAGGGCTCAGATTTGAGCTCAGACTTAGTCTTTAATATTTCTCTGTATTCATGGCTTTTCTCTTGCTGTGATGAAATACCATGTCCAAAGGGAACTTACAGAAGAAACAGGTTGTTTTGTCTTAAGTTTCCAGAGGGAGAGTTCAAATGTGAGGGTTGTCATGGTGGCAGTCAGCCAGAGCAGGAAACTGAGAGGGCACATCTTCAACTGCAGAAAGGAAGCAGAGACAGCCAGCAGGAAATGGGGTGAGGTTATAAAGCCTCAAAACCGACCTCAGTGATGTACTCCCTCCAGGAAGGCTGTACGTCCTTAAGGTTTCATTTCCCTTCAAACAGCGTCACCAAGTGGGGGACAAAGTATTCAAACACAGGAGCCTCTAGTGGACATTTCTCATTTAAACAAATGCATCCACTATTATTCTCTGCTTCCCGAGTGAGTTAATGAGTGAATAGATGGGAGGAGGCATTGGGGTGCTTCCTTCTGTCTCTAAGGCTTTAGGAAGATCTCTTGGAGTCTCTCATTTCCAGAGAGACTTGAATTCAAGGCTACCAGTTCTGGGTATCCCAGGATGCCCTCCTAGTCTCCATGCCAACATGATGGGTCCCTTTTTGCATTCCATCTTTGAAAGCAGTACTATAATCTAGGGATTCATAGTCTAGCTGATGACCACAGGGAGTGCAGTCCTGGGAAGGCATTACCATTTCAGGCAACTTGAGATGTGAGCTAAGATTTTTCCTGGATCCAGGAGTGACAGGCAGCTCTGGTTCTCTAGGGACCACACCATCACCACAGACCCCAGCTACAGATTTGGATTTGAATTCAGATTTAACGGAGAACTTTTTGGAAGTGATGGGCTTGAAGAGCAGAAAGAAAGATTATGACAAGAGGTGCACTGATTGTGAATCCGCAGGTCTTCCTGGATGTGACCTTTGCCTGCAAGTGGCTGAAAAACCGGGATCCCTGAGACAGATTGGTACACACTAGAGCTTTCCTTGATTTCTCTGGGTATACACAGTCTCCATTCTGCCCCAGTACCATCCTAAAGTAGGACTGTCATCTTCCACTGGAGTGACACTACTCAAGTGCAAGGCCAACTGCTCAGATCCTCCTTGAGTTTTTCGGTGCCCAGAATGGTGGGAGAAGGAGCATCAAAAATACCTGATCACAAGCACTTGAGGTTAACTTAGGTTTTCCGAAGTGTCCCAGAGGCGTCGTCATTTGGGGATTTACAGCAACTCTGAAATATTGTAAGGATTGTCACTCCATTCTTACAGCTAAGCAGACGTGCTCAGAGAGGCGGAGGCTGCACGTACCTTCACACTGCTGCTGGGTAGCGGGGACAATCTGAGCTACACCACACCTGCCTTCTCCATGGGGGATTTGAGTAGCCGGCAGAGAGGTGATGCTTGGCATCTTTGACTCTCTCCCCAGTGGAGCTACTTACTCCCTTTGGCCAGCAGAGGGAAGTGCTGAGACGCAGAAACATCTAGCTTGGCTTGGTTTAGGTCTCTCTTTAACCGATGTGATCACAACTTGAGCAGAGTTTTAGGAAGATAGTAAATGACCAGCATTCACTGAACACAGTGTGTCCAAGTCATAACTACTGTATTACTTTAACCTTAAATGACTTTGCCTGACGGAAACCCATCTCCCTTTTCCAGATGGAAATGATTTCAGAGACTGTCAGTTGCCTGTGGTCTTGGGGTTGGTACGTGATTTGTCTGGAATTTGAACCAGGTTTTCTGGTTCTCAAGGCTTATTGCTTCTTCATAGTAGGCCCGGAACACATGTTGGTGACTTAGTGGCACAGACTATGTCTGAAGCCTGAGACATGAAGCATTCTCTTCTTTAGATCAAAATTTGTAATTCTTCCATATGTTTACTTTTTAAAAATTTCATGACACATTGATTTTCCTGAGTGTTGAATATAGGGTCACGGCTAAAGGACTGCTTATGGGAGGGAGCATAGATACTTTAGCAGTGGCCAAAGAAAAAAATCTCCCCTCAGGGAGGAATAGTGCCCTGTGAGCTCTTCTCCCTTGATGGCAAGGTGTTGATAGGCCTAATCTTATGCAGATGCTGTGCAGGCAATCACAGCTGCTGTGACGTCATGACCAGAACTCAGCATTCCACATGGGTCCTTTACTTACTACATTTTTTTCTTCTGTGTTGTTCCCTGATCCTTGGATATATGGGTGGGTGATATAGATGTCTCATTCATGGTATTCATTTAGTACTTGGACCAGTTATGAGTCTCTGCAGTCACCACCAATGACTGCAAAAGAAGCTGACCAAAGTTGACGGCAGCAGCTGACAGCACAGACATAAACATAGTTCTGTGGAAATGAGTTTGATGGCCACATCCTGCCTATCAGTTGCTTCCTACTAGTTCATATGACTTCCCAGCTTTCAACCAGATTTAGAGGATCATAGTTCAAGAATTTTGTTTTGTTTTTGTCTTTGCTTTTAGATTTATTTGTTACTTTAAAACACTTATTATTTTTATTGAAAATTTTTTTAAAAGATTTATTTATTTATTATGTATACAAATCTCATTATAGATGGTTGTGAGCCAACATGTGGTTGCTGGGAATTTAACTCATGACCTTTGGAAGAGCAGCCAGTGCTCTTTTTTTTTTTTTAAATCATTTTTAATATGATAATAAACATTTAGGTATAAAGTTACTGAAGAGGAAGCACGTGGACCGAGCATCATTTAATTTGTTTTTTTAAAATTTATTTTATTAATTTATTCGTATTACATCTTGATTGTTAGCCCTTCCCCTGTTTCCTCCCCTTCTTCCCTCCCTCCCACTTCCCCCCTTCTCCCCTCCCCTATGTCTGTGATTGAGGGAGACCTCCTCCCCCTATATATGCTCTTAGGATATCGAGTCTCTTCTTGGTAACTTGCTATCCCTCCTCTGAGTGCCGTCAGGCCTCCCCATCCAGGGGACATTGTCAGAAAAGGGGCACCAGAGTTCGTGTGAGAGTCAGATCTCACTCTCCACTCAACGGTGGAGAATATCATGTTCGTCAGCTAGGTCTTGGTAGGGGTTCGAAGTTTACTGCCTATATTCTCCTTGGCTGGTGCCTTAGTTTGAGGAGGACCCCAGGACCTAGATCTGCCTGTCATAAAGTTCTTCTTGTAGGTTTCCAGGACCCTGTGGGTCCTACTATTTCCCCATTCTTTCATGCAGCCAGTGCTCTTAACCTCTGAGCCACCTCTCCAGCCCTGTAAAAATTTTTATACAATATATTTTGATCATGCTTTTTCCCTCCCCAACTCCTCCCACCTCCTTATCTAACTCCATGGCCTCCATCTTTCTCCTTAAAAAACAAAAACAAACAAACAAACAAACAAACAAAACCAACACAAAAAGAAAAATAAGAAACACAACACACTCCTTCACCACAAAACACAGAAATAGAAAACAAAACACAGAAGCCAAAGACTAGTAAGATCAAAACAAAAAACAAAACAAAACAAAACAAAACAAAAAAACCCAAAGAAAGAAGAATGCGAGAGAAAGTCTAAAACGATCCTGTTGAGTTTGTTTTGTGTTGGCCATCCACTAGTGGGTATGGGACCTACCCTGAAGTGTGGTTAATATAACTAGTGAGTCTCCACTGGAGAAAACGGATTTTTTTCCTTTGCCATCAAGTGTCAGTTGCAGATAGCCTCTTAGCTAGGCTTATGATCCTCACCTACTTCTCTCAGTGTTGGGACCCCATCTGCCTTGAACTTGTGCAGGCAGGCCCTGTGCGGGATGCCGAGTATCTGTGGATTCCCATGTGTAGCGATGGTGTTATGTCTGGAAGACACTGTTTCCTGGAGACGTCTTTCATCTCTGGCTCTTACAATCTTTCCACCTCTTTTTCTGCATAGATCCCTGTTCCCTGAGAGAAGGATTTGATGAAGACACCCCATTTAACTGAGCGCTCCAAAGTCTCTCACTGTTACAGACTTATTCTTGACTGGACTCAGAAGTAGAGGCTCTTGGGGGACGACAGCCCATGTTGCCCCGGACAACAATCTGTTCCTGGCAGTTTTTTTTTCTGGCTTCCTTCATTCTTTTGGCCAAAATAATGTACTCTATAGCTTTCTGCTCATTTTTCTTAGTGCATCTTTCCTTTCTTCCTTCCTTCCTTCTTTCTTTCTTTCTTTCTTTCTTTCTTTCTTTCTTTCTTTCTTTCTTTCTTCTTTTTGTTTTTTGTTTTTGGGGGGACAGAGTGTCTCTGTGTAGCTCTGGCAGTCCTGGAACTCACTATGGAGACTAGGCTGGCCTCAAACTCAGAGATCCACCAGCCTCTGCCTTCTGAGTGCTGGGATCAAAGGTGTGCGCCACCACCGCCTAGCATCTTAGTGCACGTTTCTTCAGAGCAACACATTAGCATTTGTGTTGTAGGACATGTGGAGTCACAAGATTTTATTGTTGGGTGCTTTCGTCCAGAGCTTGCCTTCCTTGATTAAGGGCTTTCTGAATACATATTGGTGGTCATCATCTTTTGAGAGATGGAAAAGACTGAGGATTCTGCCAGCTCATCTGATCTCCAACTGCTGAGACACAGTAGCATCTGTCAATCTAGGAATATTTTTTCTCATATATATACATAAATACATATGTGTCTGCATAGTCTAATATGTGTGTGTGTGTGTGTGTGTGTGTGTGTGTGTGTGTGTGTGTGCAGAGAGAAAGACACACACACACAGCGAGGGAAGGGAGGAGGGAGAGGATGGAGTTAGTTTATTCTGGCAAAGCATTTTTAACACTATGTAAGCCTTTGGTTGTTAATATGGAAATCTGGCACCATAGAAAAGCAAAGACCAAAAAAAGTGGGAACTTCAGCTCACTCATGTGAATGAAAATCTATGGACACATCACCACTGCAGGGAACCTCTGATGGGTCTTGTCCACTTTCAGGCCCTTTGGGTAGCCTCTTGGGCGTCTCTTCCTACCCTGCCTCACATTTAGTTGTATTTATTTGTATTTTTAATATATAGAACCATCTAAGGTTCAATTCTTAGCTATCAACTCTGGCCTGCAAGTCAGAAAGTGCAATTTTTCTACACTGAAACCTACTTTATTTTCCATTTATAAAAGTTTATTCAATTTTATTTTAGGTGCATTGGTGTGAGGGCGTCAGATCATCTGGAACTAGAGTTACAGACAGTGTGAGCTGCCATGTGCATGCTGGGGATTGAACCTAGGTCCTCTGGAAGAGCAGCCAGTGCTCTTAGCCACTGAGCCACCTCTCCAGCCCTTCCCTACTTTCTTTTCCTAAATCTCTTCCTATAGGCAGCAGAAACAAACCTCAGACTAGCCATGGTTTCCACACTCCTTGCTGGGTGATGTAAACTATGCGTGCTGCTGGAGTGCAATATTACAGACTGGGTTTTCTTTTTCTTTTTCTTTTCTTTTCTTTTTTTTTTAGACAGGGTCTCGTGGAACCTAGGATGTCCTCCAATTCATTATATAGCCAAGGATACTCTTGAACTTCGGATCCTCCTGCCTCTGCCTCTTGTTTGATGAAATTATGGGAATGCACAATCACAACCTAGTTTATGGGGTTCTGAGCAAGTACCCTACCTACTGAGCTGTACCTTCAGCCCCTAGACTAGGTGGCTTTTAAGAACAGAATTGCAGATCAAGGCAATATCAAGTTCAGTATCAGAAGAGTTCTTACATGGTGGGAGGGTGAGGGAGCTCTCTGAGGTGCCTCTGGTAAGGGCACTAATGCTTTCATGAAGGCTCCTGTGTCATGATCCCACCCCTATCCCCACATCAGAATACTCCCGCACTGATGATGAGGTCTCAACCTTTGAATTTGGGAAATATAAGACATCAAGCTATAATGACGAGTCGACTTCTAAGAGTCTCAACGCTGGTGAAGCTGGGGTTCAAGTTTCTGCCAAGGATCATCAAACCGAACATAGCTCTAGTGCATCCTTAGCTGTCAGTTCATGGAGGTGATGGTTGCTTCATCTCTCAGTTCCAAGCATGAGAACTCTCCAGGTCTGATTCTTTCCTAGCTACCCCAGAATCCATGTGGGAGCTCAGAGCACCCAGTGACCTCTCCGCTGTGAGGCTGCTAAGACCCAGGAGTCTATAAGCACCATACAGCTCCATGACGCTTTCCCATAGCAAAGAGCACATATGTATGATAGTTGGCTTTTTGTTGCTGGAACAAAATCCCTGAGGACACAACCTAAAAGGAGGGGCTTATGTTGGCTCACAGTTTCAGAGGTTTTAGTCTATGGTAAGCAGGCTCCTTTGCTTTTAGTGCTGTGGTAATGCAAAAACATCAGGGTAGAAAAGCGTGTCAGAGGAAAGTGGCTTACCTCATGGCAGGGAGCAGAAAGAGGAGCAGAATAAAGAGCCAGGGACATGACATATACCTGTCAAAGGCATGCTCCCAGTGCCTTCCTTTCTTACCTAGGTTCCACCCCTAAATGGCCCATTGACCTGGGTATTCATCATCCATTGGCGATATCACTCAAACCAGGTCCCCCGTCCCCCTCTGAGTTCTGTGAAGGGGTGATGTACTGGTTTCCATCTCATCCTCCCTCCTCCTCTCCTCTGCTGTGCAGTAAGTTCTGGTCTGGTTTTAAGCATGGGAAAGTAGCTCCGCCATACCATGGACTTCTCCAATCTGGCATTTTGGTTTATGCGCCAGATCTTCAGGATTAGGCTTTTGAATCCTCAAATCATGAACTTCGCTTTGATTGAAAAGACCTCCAGGACTAGCCGGCGCGGAGGGGCTGTGGTAAGGAAGAGGAAGTAAACATCACGGTCTATTGTTTGCTCAGTTCACAGCTAATCTATGGGCAGGGTAACTGCATCTCAAAGTTCTTTTATTTCTCCTCCAACTGAAAGACTGTTCTCATCTTAGGAGCGAGTCTGTCATCTCTCCAGGCCAATTGGACGAGACTATCAGATTAAAATACCATTCTTTCCCCCTTCTGTTTTATGTACTTACAAAGCTGTGTAATCGAAACTATGGTGCACATTAGCCCTTAGGAATGTTAGAACGGGGCTTAGAGAGGAACTGTTTACAAGAGCTGGCTGCAGAAGACCTCTCCATGGGGAGAGCGTTCCAGTTACAGGCTGTCCTGGGCCTTCTCCAGATAAGAAGAATTTATAGGGTGCGAGAGAAGAGGGCACCAAATTGTCCCTCAAGAATCAGCTTGTGGCAGGCCTGAGAAACAAAGGGCTTGGCTCTTATCCCAAGTGGAAGAGGTATGAACCCATCAGAAAATTCTAGACTGGGTAGTTTACCTGCTTCCCTCTCCAGGTATTTGCTCACTCCCCTCCCCTCACTTGAAGTGTCTACTTTTGTTTGTAGTGTGGGAAGGATTCTGCTTTATTCAGTTAGTGCTCCATGAGCTCTCCCTGTACCCCTCTATTGTCTGTGCTTCCCCTACAACCACCCCAAACTTACAGGCTTCTGAGTGTTTTCTTCTCTTTGCTACCTTTGGGCCTTTATTCTTGCTGCTCCCTTTCTTGGGAGGGGACACCTTCCTCTCTCCTGGCCCCCCTCCCCCCACTCAGGCTGTCTTGCACTATCTTGCAGGTCTTGGCTCTGTCGCCATCTCCCCAAGTCAAACCCACAGCCTGAGCCACAGCAGCCTTTCTTTTCCTCCCTGCTTGCGTGTGTGTTTCTTGTTTGTGTGCTCTCCAGTGTCCCCAGGCTGACCTTTGAATTGCAGGCTTGGAACTGCAAACCAGAACTACCAGGGCTCCTGGCTGAGTAGCAACTTGACTTTGTTTGCTGTGAGTGGGTAGGTGGAGTCGGCAGACCCTGGGCGCTGGTGTGGATTTCCAACTCAAGGCTAAGGATGTGCAGAATGTAATAGGATTAGTAGGTATATAATTAGACAGTTACAAGTGAAGGGGTGGACTCTGGGAGGGACATACGCTTCATTTGCTTCTAAAGGCCTAGGTTCTGTCTCAGAGTCAGATGACCCAGCACCAATCCTGATTTGCTGTGTGCCTTGGCCTTGATTTCCACGGGTGCCAAGCTAGCTCTGCCTTGGGTGGCATGTAAATGAGGCTGATGTACAAAGCAGAGGGTCCAGAGGACAGAGGAGACGCATAGATGCTAGGATGGTTCACTCATTCATACACAGACCGTTGATGTGCATACAGACGGTTCTAACACAGAGGCAAAGGGGGAAAGGATAGGCTTTGTGTTCATGCCCACCCGGGGAAGTCCTAGCTGAGTCACCTTGGGCATCTGTCTATCACTCTCGGAGCTTCAGTTTCCCCTTTGGCAAAATGAGGATGGTAATTCTTGACCATGGAAGGTGTTTATAAGGGTTTAGTGAAGCCCACACAGCTAAAGAACCCCAGAAGTGACTGTATGGATTGCAGTTAGGAAGAGATACTTCACAGGTGCTAAGCTTAAGTGTTGCTCATTCACCCAGCAGTCAGAGTGCAGGGCCAGAACCCACAGCTGCCGTGTGATGGCACACACAGCAGCTTAGCTGCTTGGTAGGTCCTGTGCGATGTACTGCTGTGTGTGTGTGGGTACTCCAAATTCATTTGCTAATCTTGGGAAACGCCTGAGAGCAGGAAAGCTGAGAGAAATGACAGATGACAACAGATAAGAAACTATTCTGTCTCCCACTGAATCTCTTTTCTTCCTCTTCTGAGATCTAGAATGGGCAATTTACCCCTTCATAAAGTGCTAGCTGTGAGAGCTGTGCCTTCATCAAGCTGATGTGCTCTCTTCCCTCAAGTGTGATGTAGGACTAAGCAATGTGGCTTTAAGTGGTCTGAAGATGGGATGCAGGGGTGTGTGGTGTGTCGAGCGGGGAGTGGAATGGAGTGCCTAAGGGGAACCTGGGTCTCCTGGGATGCTCATTAGTTGATTGAAATTGGAAGGCGCCAGGCTTTTTGGAAAATGGACGAAATCATGTCCCTGGGCTGGAGAGGGACTCCACAGAAGAACATCTTGTGTTGCAAAGTGATGGATGAAAATGAGATTTTCATGAGGAAGAAGCCCCAGCTGTGCATCTCAGTGTTCTCCTTGGCTCTCGAAGAGAGACTGACCACTGAATCCCCCAAGACACTGTGTCAGAGCAACTGAGAGAATTCTGTCTGCAAGTGATTGCAGGTGTAGGGAGCGCCACAGGGGGAAATCCTCTTTCTTCTCCCCTGCCTCTCTTTTTATACCACTAGCAGTCCCTGGGGTCCTCTCCGTTTCCATGACTTTATTCCTATGCAGACTGATGACCTTTGAGAGAGACATCCCTGTTTCTTGCTGAGACATTTCCCTTCCTTGCTCCCGGCTTTCTGTGTGTGTTAGCGACGTGCTCACCTTTCCCAGATGAAGGGATGGCATGTGACTGCAGTCCCACCAGTCATGTGCATGTTTTGGAACCTGAATTTTGGGGTAATTTACCTGGCAGTGTGTTGTAAAGAGGATGACTAATACTCCCTGGGTTTCCAGCGCTAACTTGAAGTTTCTCGTTTTTGATTGAACAACGGCTTTAGGCTCTCTTCTATGTTTAAGAATTGAGCAACACGCATCTCTACTTGGATGGCCGCTGGGCCCCTATAGCTCATTGCAGATAAGGCTGATCTTAAGTTCCTGCATCCTTTGTCTTCTTCCCCAAACTTGAGTCACTTCTGTTTTTTTTCTTTCTCTCTCTGAGAACGTCACAATCTCAGGTGCTCTAGTTAACACTAGTGGATCACACTAGTCTGAAACTCACAGAGATCCACTTCTTCCTCCTGAGTTCTGGGATTAAAGGTGTGGACCACTTTGCCCAACTGTCAAATTAATACTTTTGAAAATAGACCTATTTTTTCCCTTTCTTGTATTTTGCCCTAGTTTATTATTAAAACTTTTCCCCCTAGTATTTATTATGGACCTTCTCAAAATCCTTTATTCTTATCACAAACCTGTGAGTGTCTATACCTGATCTAAGTAATTAAGGTGTCCCCACTCCTGTATGGCCATGTACTATAGATTCCACCTTCCCTTCATTTCTTAAGCTTGCATTGTAAGCTGTCCACTCTATCCTCCATTAAAAAAAAAAAAAGTCCTCTCCAGCCTATACTCTTGTCTTCCAAGTCCCCAAACACCCTCACCTGACACCACATTCCTTCTGTCCTACATCTCTGCATTTCACTTCTTATCTACAGGTATTGAAGGTGTTTTCTGTAATCTGACTTATCTTTTATACCAATATCCTCTACTTAGATCCAGGATTCTACTGATATGATGTTCTCCAAGACTGATGATTTTTAAAAAAATGTTTTGAGATCATAATACAATTGCATCATTTCCCCTCTTTCTTCCCTTCAAACACTCTCATCTGCTCTTCCCTGCTCTCCTTTACATTCATGGCTTTTTAAAAATAAGTTGTCAGCCGGGCGGTGGTGGCGCACGCCTTTAATCCCAGCCCTAGGGAGGCAGAGGCAGGCGGATCGCTGTGAGTTCGAGGCCAGCCTGGTCTACAAAGTGAGTCCAGGACAGCCAAGGCTACACAGAGAACACTGTCTCCAAAAACCAAAAAAAAAAAAAAAAAAAAAAATGTTGTTGTTACATATGTATATGCATGTGTTTCTAAATACATAAATATACCCTTTTCATATTTGTATGTGCGTGCTTACAGGGCGGGCTATTTGCTTTCCAGCATGGCATGATAACTCTAAAGATGCAGTAGTGGCATGCATACCTTTGCCAAAGCTCTCTAAATGGACCTAAGTCCCACCGAACAAGAGGGAAATCACAGGCAGCTGGAGAAGGGAGTTGTGCTCTCACCTCTCACGGACTTTAAATTCTGATCAGGGACATAGAAATAGAGCAGGCCAGTAAAATAGACTAATTCTGCAAAATGCGAGAAGCCTTGTGCAAGTCTTTAAAGCAACTAAATTCATTCACATTTAGGAAGTCATAGACGTAGCACGGAAAATGCTGTTTACAATGTGAGATTTCTAGGACTTAGCAGAGGGGGAGCAAGGGCTTACTCTGGGTGTGTTAGCAAGGGTGTTTCTACATGAGATTAGCATTTGGTCTTGAGCTACTGGATGAGGGACTGGAATTACATCATTCCCTTTCTTGTTTCCTGGACTATTGCTTGTCAAGGAAATTGAGTCACCATCTGAACCCTAAGCAAACAAAAAGTGTGGGAAAGATCTTTACCAGTAATTTATCTGAAATTAGCATATTTTTTATTTTAGAGTTTAAAATTTTTTAAAAATTTATTTATTTGTTCACTTTACATTCTGGTCACAGCCTCATGCATTTTTTTAAAGACAGGGTTTTACTATGTACTTACTATGTCCTGGGACTCACTATGTAGATCAGGCTGGCCTTGAACTCACAGACACCCACCTTTCTTTGCCTCTTAAGTGCTGGCATTAAAGGTCTGTGCCACTAGGCCCAGCTAAGCAATTTCTTTCTTTCTTTCTTTCTTTCTTTTTGCTTTTTAGTCAGGGTTTCTCTGTGTAGCCTTGGATGTCCTGGACTCACTTTGTACACCAGGCTGGTCTCGAACTCACAGAGATCTGCCTGCCTTCTGCCTCCCAGAGTGCTGCGATCACAGGTATGTGCCACTGCCCTGGCTTAAACAATTATTATGATAAAATATATCTACCTTTCCCTTTATGGTTTCAAATCCTTCTACAAAATTTACAAGATTTAAAAGTCCATTTGCATTTTATATATCATATGAGACAAAGATCTAGCTTTCCCTATTTTTATATGGACAATAAATAGATATTGAGTTATATGTAGCTATTAGAAATGCTATTTTTGCTACATATGAAGCTTTAATGTAATCAGTGATCTTTCTGTAATTTTATGTCACGTCCTAGGTTTTAATATATTATTGTAGCTTTAAAATAAATGTTGATATCTCTATGGGTACCAGTCCATTCTTAAACAAAACAAAGCTCTTCTGGCTACACTTAGCCCTTGATTCTTCTATAATGATTGGAAATTGACTCGTTGGATCTCATTCCTGTTGGGATTTAGTTGGGATGGAGTTGAACTTATACATTATTTAGGAAGAAGTCCTGTCTTTGTGACACCAAGTCATCTCCTCATGGACTTGTCACATTTCTCTGAACCCCAGTGCCATCAGAGATGGTGATTAGGTTTCCTTCTTTAAGGAGCAAATAGGGTTTTCTGAGAATACACAGGGCATATGCTGAGGAAACACTTTCCAAATTTAAAATTTTGTGCAGATGTATTACAGTATTGACATGTTAAGAGCAACTAGCTTTTTGGCTTTTATCCCTGAGATGAAAATTCATTAGAAGTGGCCTACTCCTTTTGCTCACATATTTCCTATTTTTTCCTTGATTTTATATAATGCTGCATGTAGAAGAATCCAAATAGATTCATACTTATCACCCTGCACAAAACTTAACTCCAAATGGATAGAAAATGTCAACATAAAACCAGATACACTGCTGTGCGGTGGTGGCGCACACCTTTAATCCCAGCCTTGGGGAGGCAGAGGCAGGTGGATCTCTGTGAGTTCCAGGCCAGCCTGGTCTACAGAAGAGATTTCCAGGACAGCCAGGACCACACAAAGAAACTCTGTCTTGAAAAACCAAAAACCAAACAAAACCAGATACACTGAACCTGATAGAAGAGAAAGTGAGAAATAACTTTGAGCTCTTTGACATAGGAGAAGACTTTCTGAACAGAATACCATTAGCACAGGCATTAGGATAAACAATTAATAAACTGAAAATACACACACACACACACACACACACACACACACACACACACACACACA
>OU015754.1:50718569-50731280 GCA_907169655.1 Acomys percivali | reverse complement strand
ACACACACACACACACACACACACACACACACACACACACACACACACTACATATTCAGAAAACAAACAATTCAATGTAAAAGTGGGGTAAAATCTAAACAGAATTTTCAATAGAGGAAACTCAAATGGCTAAGAAACACTATAAGAACTGTTCGACATCCTTAGTCATCAGGGAAATGCAAATCAAAACTTGTTGGAGGCTGAGCATGTGGAACAGCAGAACAGCTCTAGAACTCATGGAATGCAGCCCACCGGTTAGCAAACCCATGATGGGTGTGTCTTGGCGAGGCATAACCCCGAGAACTACGTTTCCTGAGGACTTCATGCTGCTATGGCGCATAGCTCTGCTTGTTTTCCTTGTGGTCCTCATAATCTCCTTAAAATATGAGTTGTGTGAGTCCCATAAAGGGGGTTTCCAGCCCCTCCCTGGGCAACACCATTGGCTTATGCAGTAACAATGCTTGATTTATTTCAAGCATTGCTGAAACCCTTAGAAATAATTTGGAAAAAAACATATTGCTCAACAAGGTTAGGTAAAGATGTTTTTGCTAGTCACTCTGACATAGAAAATTTTAGGGAAAATATATTGTTTAGCAAAGTTAGGTAAAGATGTTTTTGCTAATGGCTCTAATGTAGAAAATCTTAGGGAACAATTTGAAGTTAAGAAAAAGTACACTTTTTTTTAATCCACACTTATTTAAATAATTTATTCAGATTACATTCCAATTGTTACCCCTTCATGTGTGTCTTCCCACCCCTCTTCCCTCCCTCTTTCACCCTATTTCCCTCCCCTAGGCCTGTGACAGAAGGGGACCTACTCTCCCACCATATGGTCACAGCCTATCAAGTCTCATCCTGGTAGCCTGCTTCCCCTTCCTCTGAGTGCCACCAGGCCTCCCCACCAAGGGGAAGTGGTCAAATAAGGGGCACCTGGCTAGATCTGAATAAGGAGTCAAGGTTTACTGCATGCATTGTCCTTGGTTGGTACAGTAGTTTGTACAGGCCCTGCCACCCCTGTCCAGATCCACCAGCCTTGATGGTCTTATTGTAGGGTTCTAGGTCCCTCTGGGTCCTTCTATTGCCCCATTGTCACATACCTCTCTCACCTGGAGTCCCAGTAGCAAGTCCCAGCATCTGTCCAATACCCTGCTGAGTGAAGACTCTCAGAGGACATCCATGTTGGGAGAGTATCAAGTTATAAGTGAGTATATGCCATGTGTATCTTTTGGGGTCTGGGTTAACTCACTCAGCATGATCATTTCTAGTTTCATCCATTTGCCTGAAAACTTCAAGATTTCCTTGTTTTTAATAGCTGAGTAGTATTTTATAGTGCAAATGTACCACAGTTTCTTTATCTATTCTTCGACTGAGGGACATCTAGGATATTTCCAGATTCTGGCTATTACGAATAAGGCTGCTATGAACATAGTTGAGCAAATGTCCTTGTTGTGTGGTGGAGCATCTCTCAGGCATATTCCAAGGAGTGGAACAGCTGGGTCTTGAGGTAGCTCTGTTTCCGATTTTCTGAGAAAGTGACAGATTGATTTCCAAAGTGGTTGTACAAGTTTGTACTCCCACCAGCAATGAAAGAGTGTTCCCCTTTCTCTACATCCTTGCCATCATGTGCTACCATATGAGTCAACAATTAATAAATGGGACCTCATGAGGCTGAGAAGCTTCGTAAGGCAGAAGACACTGTCAACAGAACAAAGCAACAGCCTTTGGACTGGGGAAAAATCTTCATCTACTCTACATCTGAAAAAAGGCTAATATCCAAAATATATAAAGGAACCAAGAAATTAAATACCACCAAACCAAATAACCCAATTAAGAAATAGGGTTCACAGCTAAACAGAGAATTCTCAACAAAGGAATATTGAATGGCTGAGAAACACTTAATGAAATGCTCATCAGCATCCTTAGTCAACAGAGAAATGCAATCAAAGCAACTCTGAGATTCCATCTTACACTGATCAGAATAGCTAAGATCAAAGTACACTTTTAATAGTAAAGCTAGGGACTTTTTGAGGTTGATGAGCAAAGACAATACCCCAATTAGCACTAGCTGATGTGACTGTCACTGAAGCTGGACTTCAAGGTGACTAATCTCTTATACTTATTTTTGCCCTTAACTTTCTGATATGATTTAATAGAAATTATTGGGGAGTAGTTGGACAACTTTAGGATTTAAGGTAGAAACAGCTGTTTTTTTTTATATAAAAGTTTAGATTTTTGATTCTTTTTAAAAATTATTTTTTATTTTTTACATATACATTTATATTATTACACACATATAAAATAAACTACATACAGCAAGAGGAATTATGAAATAATTAGGAATTATATTAATGTTACATTCATAGTGTTTTGGCTATTTGTATTTGGCAACCTTGAAGAAAACATATTTCCTGTCTTGGTGAGTCTAAAATTCTGAGCACAAATCAATATCTATCATATATCATTTCTTTTTTTTTTAAAGATTTATTTATTAACACATTCTATGTGTGAGTGCTCTGTCTTCATGCACACCAGAAGAGGCAATGAGATCCCATTGCAGTGGCTGTGAGCCACCATGTGGTTGCTGGGAATTGAACTCAGGGCCTCTGGAAGAGCAGACAGTTCTCTTAACCACTGAGCCATCTCTCCAGCCCCTCATATATCATGTCTATCAACCTAAAAACATCTTAATCCCTAAACAACTAAGCTTAATTGTAAAACTAAACTATCTGGTCTTCAACCCCATAAAAGACTTGAGAATGAATAAAACCAATTACCTGAGTAAACAGGAAGTGTAGGTTAGCAGCTTCCAAAGTGAAGAGTTTTGATTCTTTTAAGATTTTTATAAGATTACTTTTTAAGATAATTGATTCTTTCTTTGTAGCTGCAAATTGCAGCCTGCCAGTAAAGAAAAACTGGCTGAGAAATTACCTTGTGTGCTTATTATCTGTTAATAAATATATAAAAAGTTGCTTAGTTACAAATATATATGGGTTCTTGGAAATAACTTGTTTTTCATGTTTGGTTCTCACTCACAGTACGTAAAACATTTGATCACGTGAAGGTATTGAGGAACATGTTTTTTTAAACATATACTCATTGTAATCATTCACTTAAAGAGAAATAGAATATAAACACATTGTGATTTTTGTACTGCTTGAAAGATCTTGCTGGGATACATAAGCTATGGAAAAAATAATAAGGTTGTTGGAACTCGCTCTTTAGCATTTGTTCCATCCATCAAAGTATATATGCATATGTACAATAGCTGGTTGGATTGGAACTTACTCTTTGGACTTTTTTTCCATCCACCAAGATGTATGTATGTATGTATGTATGTATGTATGTATGTATGTATGTATGTGAATGCATAAAATAAGAGAAACTTGAGAGAAGCTTGTTGGAACCTACCTGCTGCAGTTTGTCTTACTTCATCATCAATTGTAAGTGTGTATGTGGATGTAGTTCTTTTTCCTTCTTCTTTACCTTTCTTTATTAGATGTTTACCACCATCAGTGGAAGCCATTGCTGGTAATAATCAGTCCCGGCCTGGAAGTTTGCCCTCAGAGAAAGTCACCAGCCAGCCACGGGATCCACGCCCTGCCTAGTTACGCCAGGTGATGTCGAAGCTGGATTCTGATAAGAACTACTTTGAGATTTCATCTTACGCCCATCAGAATGGCTAAGATCAATAAAACAAGTAACAGCGCATGCTGGCAAGGATGTGGAGTAAGCGTGACACTCATGCATTGTTGGTTGGAGCACAAACTTGTACAGCCACTATGGAAACCAGTATGGTGGTTTCTCAGAAAGATCAGAATCTATCTATTGCAAGATCCAGCTATACCACTTCTGGCTGGCATGATATTCTCTTTTTGTTTTTTTTGTTTTTTGTTTTTTGTTTTTGAGTGCTCCAGGCAGTCACAGGTGGGGAGTGTTTCTAATGAGGAGATAGCTTGAAAGGGTTAGAGGAGCTATCAGAGCTCGCCATGAATTCATGTAGCTTGGACACCTACCATATGAATACTTAATTGTCAAGATACTAAAAACAGAAGCTGATAGGAACGCCTATGTGGGAGGAAGCTAATTAACACAAGCTGGAGATGCTCTTGTTGCTTGTCACAGAGTCAGGTTGCTGGCTTAGAGTTGAGTCAAGCTATACCAGTGAGGTATGGTACAGGCTGTAGAGGTGAAGTGGGGGGATGAACAAGTGGATGGATGCTCTTTCTTCTGGAAGGATAATGCTCTTTTAAATGTATCTTTTGTAAGTGTGACTAACTTGATCCCCAAAGCTTAACTAGAAGGAGGCTGACTTATAGGAACAATGTGATCTGCCAATTTAAGTTACATGCTATAGAAAGTTAGCACTGATTGACCAGGGAGCTAATGACAACTCCACTCCCTCTTAGATTTCAGCTTTTTATTTTTATTTTTTCTGAGACTCTCTATACTTTTGTCTATTTCTTGTGTAAGCTGTTGATTTTCTTACCCAAACTTTTACTTGATTTTTTTTCATTCACATTTCTTTGAATACTCTTTGATATTATTAATTATTTTAACATAGACTTTAAAAATTTTCATCTGACATTCCAATCATATTAATGTCTTTATATTTAGCTATTAGAAAGTTATGAACTTTTGGAGGATCCATGTTTTCTTGCCATTTTTTACATTTCTTACAGATTTTATTTGTTTGTTTTGAGATATAGTTTTACAATATGGCTAAGGCTGGCCCCAAACTCATGATTTGCCTGCCTTAACCTCTTTAATGCGGGTATTACAGGCATATGCCACAAGCCCAGGCTTTTTCTTGTTTCTATGTTGCAATTTGCACACTTATTGCGATGTACGTCTCTTTTATTTTATACAGGTTCTTCCTAGTGTTCATCCCTTCCCTCAGAGCTCAAGTACCAATACCTCTTAAAAAGTAGAAAACTACCACACAGCAACAACATCCAAAGAAACTAGCTACAGAAACACAATTAAATGAATTAAAGACAACTATCACACTACTACTAACAATGAAAAATTGATGATATAACATAAACTATGAAATTACAAATGTATGAAAGTAAAAGCAGTAGTAAAAAGTGAAGTAAATTATAAGGTGGGAAAAGGAAAAAAGAAATATGGTTAAATAAATGAAATTAGAAAAAGAAAATAATATGAGGAAGAAGAGAGTAGAGCAAGAGATAAAAACCTCTGAGTATAAAATAAAAATGCATAGATAAAGTTAGGTGAAGTTATGAATAGGAATGAAAGTCTAGGTGTAAAATATTTGAAAAATGGATATAAAACAGTAATAAAAGTGAATTCAAGATAAGTAACTTGCAAAACAACTCCAAAGCACTCTTTTTCATGTTTCTGCTAAATGATGTGATCCCTCAGCCTCCTGCTTCTGCCACCATACATGACATTTGCTGTCATACATCCCTGCCGTGGTGGACTCCCATTCCTCTGGAACTGTAAGCCCAAATAAACTTTTCTTCTATAAGTCGCTTTGTCATAGTGTCTTATCACGGGAATGGGAAAGTGGCTAATACAGAAATTAGTAGCAGAGAGTGGGCTGTTGCTGTGAAGAAACTATGACTTTTTTTTTTTTTGTTTTTGTTTTTGTTTTTGTTGTTGAGGAATTTGGATGGCTTTGGAATTTTGGACTAGGAAGCGGATGCATGCTGGATGCAGATCTCAAGAGGCAGTTTCAGTAGGAGCGTGGAAAGCAGTAGTACTGAGAGGGAGTGTGTGGACTGTGGAGGCCAAACGCAATAGTTTCAGAGGGAATGATATTAGCACAGGCTAGAGGCAATTTATAGGAAATTTTTAGCAAAGACTATGGCTGGCTTCTGCTCTTGTCCTGAGAATTTTCCTGACTGAAATTGTGAAGTAATAGGCTAATATTTTTGGTGGAGGAAAACTTAACACTGCATAATGTTGAGTGTGTTGTATGGTTATTGACAATGTTTATGTAAATTCTACAATGAAAAAATACAAGTGGGGCAGAATGGTTGATAAAGTGGATGCTAGGAATCTTAGTGTTCTAGTCAAGGCATTCGCTAAATAACAACCTGTATTGTTAATGATATTAGCATGATTTAGTTACTCATTACTGCAATGAAGAAGTGTGCCTTCTTTGTATAACACCAGCGTCTTCTTACTCCCGTCAGTCATGCCAGATGATCTTGTGTGTGTACATCCAGGCTGAGAGATGTCAACATCCAAGCTGAGAGGTGTCTCCTACATGTGTGGGAAAGAGGAGACCTGGCCAAACACTGAATTCTGCACCTGAGTGGGGGAACTGAGAGTCCTGAGCACTCTGCTTGTCGGTCTTGGTGATTTCAGTCTGCATCCATCAGTAAGCCTCTTTGCAGGAGGAGGAGAAGGAGGAGCCTTTGGACACTGCCTGTGATACGCTGGATGTGTAGCTCAGAGCTCTCATCCTGCCTGGCAGTAAACCACACATTGTTCCGGATATTGAGCCATGTGTCAGCCTTGGCCTCGGAGATCTAAGTCTCTGCAATAACCCACTGGCTCTGGGGCTTCCTCCTTACCCTAGAGGTGGACCCACAATAGCCAGATCTTTTCAGTTTGAGCTCCCTGCTACCTAAATCCCACCTCTGATTCTCCCTCTCTTCATAACTGCTTCTTGTGGCTAACTTCCACTCACATGGCGGCACAGTGTCCTTAGGATTCCTGGCTTATGTTTTTTTTTTCTTTGTTTTTAGGACTCAAGATAGTACCTGGCTATAGATTCTCAGATAATGACAAGTGATGCCGTGGGTTTTTCCTCCAATGCTAGCCTGCTATGCAGGTGGAGTTACTATGCTCCAAATCTCCTCACTGGACTTAATGTTTACAGACTCTTAGGGGTTGCCTATGGCTTATGTAACTGAACACAATGGATTATTCCCTTGGTGAGTGCAAAGTAAATAAACACAACCAGATGGTGAAAGAATGGAGAAAAGTTTATTACTTGCAGCAGATCATAGAATCAACCTCCAGACCTTGATTGTTCCTTGACAAAATATATAGAGAAAATTTACTCAGAGAATGCACATATTCTTAAACAGGAAAGAACTAGGCTGGACACATTTCCAAGCATACTCATTTTATTCAGCATTCTCAGATTAAGATCACAGCTCAGGAAGGAAGGATGATGGACCGAGTCCTGGGTATATGGAGCCCATTTCCGGGAGCTTCTGCTTGAGAGGTTAAGATGATGAATAGGAACACATTTGAACATGTTTCTTTTGCGTCCTAAAGATGGAAGACAAGTATTTTGGGGGGCACTTAGCCTGCTTCACAAAGATGTCTGTCAGGAACACTTCTGGTCCTGTTCAGCATCTTTTCCCCAAAGGATTTTAGATGAAATAAAAGGAATTAAAGACAAGGTGTGTTAATATAGAAGTTTGCCTCTCAGGGTACCTGCCTCATTTAATGGCTAACGTTAGAACTGTCAGTCCATTTTCCTCAGGACTGTGGCCCCGTCTGGCTTCACTCTGTGGTGGTGGCTTCTGGTTGCTGACCCTGAGGAAGTTGCAGTTGGTCTCCTACACTCCTCCTCACCGTGTCATTTAGTTGTGTGTCCTAGCTCTCTCATTTCTTTCTTGACCTCTGATGGCCCTTTCTTCCTTTTCTTGGACTATGAACTTTCCTTAACTCCCTTGACTTCTCACTCTGGGAGCTGCACACAGGAAACTTCTGATCAGCCACTTCACCCCAGGAGGATGAAATGATGAAAATACTGCTGGTATTGAGTTTTAGTGAGACTATAATGATGATGATATTATGTCCTGTCATTACAGGAAGATTTCATTCATTGACAATTTCATATATGCATACCGTGTATCTTGATGACATATACTCTACTCCCCTTCCCTAGACCTCCCCGTGTCTCCCTTTTCCCTTTCATATGCCTCCTCCTTTTCTTCTTACCCAGTGAGTGCTATTCATGATACCCACATGCACATGGGTGTGGGCCCACTGAATGGAGCATGGACAACCTAACAGAAGCCACACCCCTGAAGAAAGTTAACTTCCTCTAGTGGCCACAGACTGTCAATAGCTCACAAATCCCATATCTCACTTATTTTGGAATATTCACTGCTTGCTCATGTGATGGTTACCAAAGCTCTTGTGAGTTCATGAATACAATGGCTGCACCATGTCCAAAACCCAGCATTTTGTCTTGCCATGGCTGTAAGCTCCTTGCATTGGTGTTCTGCCTTCTGGGGAGAAATGGGGAAAAATAGGTCTCTATTTTCTTCCTCTCCAAGGAACTCTTCCATGGAGGACAAGGACCAGACCTAGAGCATGTGAGTAGTGTCTTTTTTGCATATCTGTGGCTGATGGCCATTTGGTGAGAGGTAAATAGTGCTAACTCCTTCCCTGAGCACAGGATTTCCTCATGTTTCCTTCTCCACAGCTGTTTTGTCACAGCTAGAGAGAACTCTGATGAGGTTTGGAGAAGTGAGGAGAACTGATAGAGCGGCTTGCCATGTTTAGACCTTTGTGTCCCTAGATAAAATGGAGGCTCCTGGCTCTGCTTTAAAACACATGTGGAAGCACTAAAGGCTGCTGAAGTATTAAATCAGGATTCACTACTTGAAAAGTTTTTTATAACTTTTTGTTTTTGTTTTTGTTTTTTTTTTTTTGAGACAGAGTTTCTCTGTGTAGCCCTGGCTGTCCTGGAACTCTGTAGACCAGGCTGGCCTCAGAGATCAGCCTGCTTCTGCCTACCAAGTGCTGGGGGTAAAGGTGTGTACCACTACTGCCCAGCTAACACATTTTTTAAAATGTTGTTTGTTTTTTGAGACAAGGTTTCTCTGTGTAACAGCCCTGACTGTCCTGGACTTGCTTTTTAGACCAGGCTGGCTTTGAACACACAGAGACTTGCCTGCCTCTGCCTCCCAAGTGTTGGGATTAAAGGCATGTGCCACCTCCGCCTGACACAAATTGTTTTTTTACTTATTGTTTATTTACTTACTTTTATTTTGTGTGTGTGTGTGTGTGTGTGTGTGTGTGTGTGTGTGTGTGGTGAGTGCATGTATGTGTGTCACATGTGAAGGAGCCTGTGGAGGTCAGGAAAGGATGGCAGATCCCCTGGATTTGGAGTGACAGGAGGTTGTATGCTGCCGTGTGGGTTTTGGAAACCTAAACCTGGGTCTTCGGTAGAGCAGTAAGTGCTCTTGACTGCTGATCCATCTCTCCAGCTCAGAATTAACTAATTTTTAACATGTTGTTAACACGAATGCCTTCTAGCAAGTTGAATGCCTGTCAACACAGAGGATCACAGATCTATTTGATTTCAGTCCACACTGTGCTCAGCTGGGACAAAATATCATGAAAGGCCTTTTCTTTTTGAGTTCCCTCATGTGCTCCCAAAGCAACACCTACTGCGGTCACCTTTCCTTTGGCTATAGCTTGCCCAACACCTAGCACTTTGCTGTCCAGGTCTTGGTAGGAATTTGTACTTCCCTATGACTTGGCCCTGTGCTGTCTTGAATTTGTGTGAGCCTCTCAGGTCTCGCCATCTCAGAAAGTTAGCTCCCTTGGTTTCTAGTTAATGTAGGCAGCACATGGCTGGGGAAACACTAAGTCCCCTTTAGATCTCAGTAGATAGAAGAGGTAAAACAGTGCCTCGAAACCAAAAGAACACACTGTGGAAGTCTGGTATACCTCCTTAATCCAATCTAGGAAATGCATTGACCTCATCACAAGGTAATAGAGACACTCAGAAAATGAACAAGTGTAGCCATTCCACTTGCTAACAGGCTAGGTTAGGAGGGGTTAGGTTAGCATGGGTCTAACAGGAGACACAAGTACCCATGAAGAAGAAGTGGCTTAAGTTACGTAGATTTGAAATAGCAAAACAAGGAATCACATGGTCTCAACTCAAGGAGAATAGAGTCCACATGTCTCACCACCAATTGTAACTGGACATACCAAAAGAAATCATTCGAATTTCCCTTTGACCTTACTTCAGTTCCCGGTATAAGCTATCAGTGGGAAAAGGGGCCCACAAAAAACAGAGGAAGAAAGAGGGAAGTGTGCCCATGGCTGTAGGTAGAAACTGAGGTGAGGTAAAACCTTTGTTACAGGACTTACAGGAGAGATAACTAGTATCTTACAGTATAAGGTGATTACATTATTAGAACATATTTTTGTTAAATACTGAAAATTTCTAAACTGTTTTGTATTAGGCTAACTTAAAACATAAAATAAAGATTATTTTAGGATTAACCTGTGTATAGAGATATTGTTACTGGACTTTGATCCAACTAAGCAATATATAATTAATGTTGAGATGGTATAATTATGCTAGTCATAAAATAAAATTGTCACTGAAAAATAATTTATACACAATAGGAAATATATTGTTATAAGTGATATTATGAAATTGGACATTTTAATATCTACTTTGGTGCTTACGTATATTCTTAAAATACCAAGATTTTATATCTTATTAAGGTACTTGCAAGTTAAAATGTATTTCTGTACCACAATGTAAGCTTAAATGAAAGTTTGCTCAATTGCCTAGTAACATAAAAAAATAAAAAAATAAAAAAAAAGATACTTGCTTATGTTTTCAGGTGCTTTTGCTGGGATTCTGACAACCTATGACCCTATCTCAACAAGGTCAAAGTTCATTTAAGTTTATGTTAAAGTCTTTTACATGACAACTCTATAAGAAAGCATTTAAAGTGATTTGAGTACAATTAATACCCTATGTGCCCATGACTAGAAAGGTGTATAGCTGTGTACATGAACTTTGTGTATTATGCAAAAGCTTGCAGCTTAAAAGACATGCAATTCCAATACATGTAAAATGGCCAACAAATGCTTTTTCTCATTGTATCTCGACTCTTAGCATCTAAAATGACTGTTAAAATCTTTTGACATTTCTTCTATTTTTAATCCACACCACTCAGCCAAAAACACTGCCATTTATGCAGCCCTGATCTTTAAAACTGTGATCCATATAATTTTTTCCTTGAAAAAAATAAATATTTTGTTATTGTATATGTGCGATGCGCTTTTGTATCAGAAAATGAATCTGTTTGTGGTTTCTTGTACTTAGTAAGAAGTCTAAATTCAGGACTGCTGTCAGCGCTGGAGACCTGTAAGTGGTAGTGCACTCTGTCCATCACATGCACAAAACGAAATTGAATCTTTAAGCAGTATTTAATCCAGAGAGCCAGGAATGTGAGAAAATAATGGGTTAGTGTCCTAAAGATCTATCTTCTGGTGGTGCACACCTTTAATCCCAGCACTTGGAAGGCAGAGACAGGTGGATCACTGAGTCTACAAAGCTAGTCTACAAAGCAAGTCTAGGACTGTCAAGATAACTCAGAGAAACCCTGTCTTGAAAAACTAAAACAAAACAAAAACCTAAAAAAAAAAAAAAGAAAAAGAAAATGAAAATGAAAAGAAAAAACTATCTTTCACGTCATCTTTAGTCAGCAGATTTTGTAGGGGACTGGAAAACAGAAGCAGCCAATCAATCATCCTGGGGGGTTGGTCACCTCTGTGGTCAGGTGGTCAGTCCTGTCTCTGAGACTTGTATTGTTGTTTTTTCTTATCTCCTCCCCAGAGCAGAGGAAGGTTCACAAACACCAAGGCCATTGAATCTTGAATTCCTCTCGAGCCAGTCATTCGGATGCCATTTAGATGAAAGGTTAAGACAGGACAAACAAACATTAGCAGGGTGTACATGGGAATTCCTTCTTAGGGAATAAAGTACAAATGCATTATGTAATCTGCTGTGCCCTTATCATCGTGTCCCTATCATAGCTGTTACCCTATTGAATCAAAGATTCACAAGTAAAAGCTGAGGACTGGAGAGCTGGCTGGGTGGTTAAGAGCGCTTGTTGCTTTTCCAGAGGACCTGACTTTGGTTCCCATCACCCACTTTGAATCGCTCACAACTGTCTGTGACTTTAGCTCCAAGATATCTGATGCTGCTTTCTGGCATCCATGGACACCTACACCTACACACACACACCTACACACACACACACACACACACACACACACACAGAGACACACACACACTCTTTCTCTCACACACACACACTCATACTTACTCTCATACACACTCACACTCACTCACTCACACACTCACACACACACACACTCACACATACACACTCACATACACACACACACCCCTTAAAAAGTAGAAGCTGAGTTTATTGTTGTTATGTGAGTGCGCACACACGTGTGCATGTGTGTGTACATGTGACAGGTTACAAGCGATAGTTTTGCGGAGTTGGCTTCCTCCTTCTACCCTTACCTGGGTTCTGGGGATACAACTCAGGTCACTAGGCCTGTGCAGCAAATCACTTTACTTGCTATTTGGAAGGCTTCTGTGTTGTTCTTCTGTCTAATGACTCTAATTATTGTTGGCTTTTAAACTTTGGGTTCAGTCCTCTTGTATATAAGCCTCCTAAGATGTAAAGTTTGGTAGGACATTTTACCAAGTTGGTGTTGGTGGTGCTAACCTTTCCTAGCCTCTGGGCTTTAACCATGACAACTCCTAGTAACATTAATGTGAGAGCTCCAAGGTCCCTTCTCTTCTCTTCTCTTCTCTTCTCTTCTCTTCTCTTCTCTTCTCTTCTCTTCTCTTCTCTTCTCTTCTCATCTCTTCTCCTCTCTTCCCTTCCCTGCTTTCCCTTCCCTTCCCTTCCCTTCCCTTCCCTTCCCTTCCCTTCCCTT
>OU015754.1:50668359-50717959 GCA_907169655.1 Acomys percivali | reverse complement strand
TCTTCTCTTCTCTTCTCTTCTCTTCTCTTCTCTCCTCTTCTCTCCTCCACCCTTCCCTTTCCTTCCCTTCCCTGCCTTCCCTTCCCCTCCCCCTCTTCTCTGCCTTCCCTTCCCCTCCCCCCTCTTCTCTGCCTTCCCTTCCCCTCCCCCTCTTCTCTCCCCTCTCTACTTTTCTTTCTTATTCCTATTCTCCCTCCCACCGCCATCTCTTTCCTCCCTCTCTCATCCCTCTACCACTTCTCAATACTTATTTCTTTGAAATTCTGGAGTCCAGGGTCTGAAATCAAGTTATCAGCAGGGTTGGGTCCTTCTAGACGCTTGGAAGAGACAATATGCTCCACACCTGTCTCTCAGCTTTGAGTGGCCCCAGGCATTCCCCAGCTTGTTCCGTATCAGTCCATTTTTTTGTATATGTTGTGGATTGATTAAAAAAAAAAAAAAACAACAAATAGTATGAAAGTGACTAACTTCTAATAGCAGGAACATTTATGAAGGGCTTATCAGAATTGACCAAATACCACAACCAAAAGAATCTCAACAGAGGCAAGGGTACAAGACTGGGAACTATAGAACAAGCTACATTTAATATAAATAAAGACATTTCTTACATATTACCAAGTTCAGCTGCCGTTTAAGATGCAGCCTTGCTCCCTTCTGGACCACAGTGCCTGTGTGCTGACTCTGAGAAAATACTCCTATAAGACTGTGGTGTAAGGGCTAATGGGTTAGTTGGCCAGTAGGAAGGAGCGAACTGCTGTAACCTCTTGGGCCTTTGGTGTTCTGGCACCTTGTGGTAAAGGGCTGATCAAGCTCTCCAACCTCTCACGCGCTTGCGCTTCCCTCTGTACTGTGATAGACAAATCATCAGAACATTTCTCTGAGATTATTAGTAGGATATCTTAAGACACTTGTTCAGAATATCCTAAAAAGCTGTTTTATGTGTGGATAAGAGCGTGTAGCACGACACATTCGCAGTCTTATCCTGTTGTGAGTTAGGATAAATAGTTGTAATCAGAGGTCTAAGCCCTTAGCCTTCCTAGGCTCTGTTTTCCTTTAGCCTCTCCCCCTGCTCCGGGAATCTTTACCAATGGCCTTTCTCTCTCCTCCCCCCCCCTCTCTCCTCCTCTCTCCCTCTCCTTTCCTCCTCCCCCCCCCCCCCTACTCCGTCCTTCCGTCCCCCCTCAACTTATTATAATTTATTCAGATTAGATCTGGATTGTTGTTCCCTCACTTGTATCTTCCTGCTTCCGCCCTCCCTCCATCTTTCACCCTATTCCCCTCCCCTAGAGACCTCTGACAGAAGGGGACCTCCTGCCCCCGTAGGACCACAGCCTGTCAGGTCTCATCCACAGAGCCTGCTTCCTCTTTCTCTGTACCGCCAGGCCTCCTCACCAAGGGGAAGTGATCAAATCCAGGGCACCAGAGTTCATATCAGAGGCAATCCAGTGGTGTCTCTCTAACCTGGTGATTTTTAGCTCCGTGTTTGTCTTGGTCTGAAAGACCCATTTCACACTGACTTGGCAGAAAAGCATACCCTGATTTTCTGCAGTGATATAAGAAAAGGAAAGTACAGATTATTGCAGTCCCTATAATGTTATGCAGATGATTTCTGTAGAAAATATAATTTATGATGTTTGAAAATTACAAATTCATGACATTAATTCAGAGTACTAATTAAGAACAGGAGTGTATAGGAGAGGTTTGAAAGGCTTCAGTTCCTCATCTGTTACAGCAAAAGTCTCCCTTTACTTTTCCTTTATTATGCTTTTTATTATTTAAAACAATTTTAAATTTAAATATATTTTGATCTTACTCTCTTCCTCCCCCAAGTCCTTTCAGATCTCCCCCTCCTCCTCTATACCCACTCAACTTTATGTTCTTTCTCAAATAATAAAGAAAAAATTAACACAACTACAAGACCAAGAAAACATAATAAACAACACCCCCCAAAACCCAAAATACTAAACTGTAACCAAATAAAAGCACACACAAACCAAACTGTAGAGTCCATTTTATGTTGGTCAACTACTCCTGAACACGAGGCCTGACCTGGAGTGGTTGGTGTACCCAGTGTCACTCTATCGGACAGAACTGACCTTCCCTCTCCCAGCAGGTATAAACCTTATTGCTGTTAACCTTTACCCTAGGGGCTAGGTTTACATTCATCCATTCATTAAAAAAAAATCAAAATAAAATAAAAATTGATAAGGTAAAACAAAAATTATCATGTGGAAGATAGACAAAACAAACAAACAGAGTAAAAGGGCCCAAGAGAAGGCACTAGAATCAGAGACTCAGTTTACTTAGACACTCAGGAATCCCATAAAAAGACTCAACTGGAAGTCATAATACACCCTGAAAGGAGCTGGTGCAGACCTGTGCAGGCCCAGTGCATGCGGCTCCAGTCTCCGTGAGTTCCTGGGAGCTTTCCTCATGCTGATATAGAGGGCCTTGTTTTCCTGGTGTCCTCCATCCCCTGTGACGTTTCTACCTTCTCCTCCACAGAGTTCCCTAAGCTCTGAGGGGTGGGATGTGATGGAGATGTCCCATGTAAGGCTAGTGTTCCAGGGTCTCTCACTCTCTGCATAATGTCTGGCTGCGGGTCTCTGTGTTTGTTCCCATCAGCTGCAGGAGAAAACTTTGATGATGGCTGAACAAGGAACTGATCTATGAGTATAGTAGGATCATTAGGAGTTCTTTTATTGCTTCATCTTTTTCTTTTTTCTTTTTTTGTTAAAGACCAGTATTATTAGGTTTTACTCCAGGTCCTTGTGGTTGGTATCCAGCGTCAGGTCCTTGGTCACCCAAGCAGTGCCAGTCACGGGTTCCATCTTGTGGAATGAACCTTAAGTCAAATCAGTTATTGGTTGGTTACTCCCACAAGCTTTGTGTCACTGTTGCGCCAGCATATCTTGCAGGCATTACATCACTGTAGATAAAGGGATGCAGATGGCTTGGTGTTTTCGCTTCTTCTTTGGTAGAGAGCGGAGTGTCATCCTGTATCAATGATGCTGGGAAGGAGGGGTGATGGTTCTGTGCAGGCACCAGCTCTACATCTCCATGTTTCATGAGTTGTGTAGGTGTTGTCTTCAGCAATGGAGACTTTTAGCTAGCTTTCTTATACAGCCTATGTCCAAGTGTTTAGGGGATGTTCACGCACACATGTTTTCCACTAATTAATTTACTTATTCACTTTACATACTGATCACAGCCCCCTCCCTCCTCTTCTCCATGTCCCACCCTCATACCCTTCCCCCCATTTCTCTCTCCCTTTCTTCTCAAAGAAGGAGAGGTTCCCCCATGGGTACCAACTTGCCATGGCACATCAGGGCAAGACTAATGGCATCCTCTCCCACTGAGGCCAGACAACACAGCCCAGCTAGGGGAAAGGAATCCAAAGTCAGGCAACAGAGTTAGAGACAGCCCAGCTCTAATTGTTAGGGGACCCACATCACAAGAAGACCAAGATACACATGTGCTACATATGTGTAAGGGGCCTAGGTCTAGCCCGTGCATGCTCTTTGGTGGTGCTTCAGTCTTTGTGAGGCCCCCTGGGCCCTGGTTACTTTACTCTATAGGTCTTCTTGTGGTGTCCTTTACCCTTCTGGCTCCAGCTTCCTCAATTCTTCCCTCAACTCTTTCACAAGACACCCAGAGCTCTACCTATTGTTTGGCTGTGGGTCTCTGCATCTGTTTCCATTAGCTGCTGGATGAAGCCTCTCAGAAGACAGTTATGCTAGGCTCCTGTCTGCAAGCATAGCAGAGTATCATTAATAGTATCAGGGGTTGACTCTCTCCCATGGCGTGGGTCTCAGGTTGGGCCAGTCATTGGTTCACCATTCTCTGAATCTCTGCTCCATATTTATCCCTACACTTTTTGTAGGCAGGACAAAGTTTTGGGTCAAAGGTTTTGTGGGTGGGTTGGTGTCCCCCTCCCTCCACTGAAAGTCACTCCCAGCTACAGGAGATATCGCCTACTGCTAGGACTCTCAGCTAGGGTCACCCCCAGGAGCCTCCTCTGTCTCAGGTATCCAGCTTGTCCCAAGATGCCCTCCTACCGATTTCCATTCTCTCTCCCAGCCCTCCACCTCCCTCTCCCCAGCCTTATCCCCACTTCTATTTCCCTCCCCACCTCCTCTCCCTCCCAGCTTTCTCCCTCCAATGACTATTTTATTTCCTCTTCTGAATGAGATCGAAGCATCCTCCCTTGGGCCCTCTTGGTTACTTAGCTTCTTTGGTACTGTAGATTGTAGCATGGTTATCCTACAATTTACGGCTAATATCTGTTTATAATTGAGGTTAAACCATGTGTATCCTTCTGGGTCTGGGTTAACTCACTCATGATGATCTTTTACAGTTCCATCCATTTACCTGAAAATTTCATGATGTCCTTGTTTTTAGTAGCTGAGTAGTATTCCATTGCATAAATGTACCACATTTTCTTTGTCCATTCTTTGGTTGAGGGACATCTAGGTTCTTTCCAGTTTCTGGTTATTATAAATAAAGCTGTTATGAACATAGTTGAACAAGTGTTCCTGTGGTATGGTGGAGCATCTTTTGGGTATATGCCCAGGAGCGGTATAGCTGGGTCTTGAGGTAAAAATATTCTCAATTTTTTGAAAAACTGCTAGATTGATTTCCAAAGTGGTTGTACTAGTTTGCACTCTCACCGGCCATGGAGGAGTGTTCCCCTTGCTCCACATCTTTTCCAGCATGTGCCGTCACTTCAGTTTTTGATCTTGGTCATTCTGATAGGTGTAAAGTGGAATTTCAGAGTCAATTTGATTTGCATTTCCCTGATGACTAAGAATGTTGAGTATTTTTTTAAAGTACTTCTCAGCCATTAGATATTTGTTTCTTGAGGATTGCCTGCTTAGCTCTGTACCCTAATTTTTAATTGGGTTATTTTGTTTGTTGGTGTTCATTTCTTGAGTTCTTTATATATTTTGGATATGAGTCCTTTATCAGATGTACTGCTGATGAAGATCTTTTCCCATTCTTTAGGATGCCATTTTGTCCTATTGATGGTGCTCTTTGCCTTAGAGAAACAAGCTTTTCATTTTCTTTTAAAAATTTTTTTTAATTTAAAATTTAAATTTATGTATGTTGGTGTGAGGGTGTCAGATCTTGGAGTTACAGACAATTGTGTGATGCCATATGGGTGCTGCGAATTTAACCCAGGTCCTTTGGAAGAGCAGGCAGTGCTCTTAACCACTGAGCCATCTCTCCAGCCCCAGAAGCTTTTCATTTTCATGAGGTCTCGTTTATTAATTGTTGATCTTAGAGCCTGAGCTGTTGGTGTTCTGTTCAGGAAATTGTCTTCTGTACCAGTGTGTTCAAGGCTATTCCCCACTTTATCTTCTATTACATTTAGTGTATCTTGCTTTATGTTGAAGTCTTTGATCCACCTGCACTTGAGTTTTGTGCAGGCTGATAGATTCAGACCTATTTTCATTATTCTATGTGCAGACATCCAATTAGACCAGCAGCATTTGTGAAAGATGCTTTTTTTTCTATTGTATGGTTTTAGCTTCAAAAAGCAAGTGTTTTTAGGCATATGAGTTTATTTCTGGGTCTTTGATTCAATTCCATTGATGGACCTGTCTTTTTATGCCAAGACCATGTGGTCTATAGTGTTATTTCTCTGTAGTACAGCTTGAAATCAGGGATGGTGGGACCTCCAAAGTTCTTTTATTGTACAGGATTATTTTAGATATCCTGGAGTTTTTGTTTTTCCATATATGAAGTTGAGAATTTTTCCCCAAGTCTGTAAAGAACTGTGCTGGAATTTTGATGGGAATTGCATTGAATCTGTAAATTACTTTTGGTAATTTTTGGGCCATTTTTACTATGTTAATCCTACTTATCCATGAGCATGGGACATCTTTCCATCTTCTGATACCTTCTTCAGTTTCTTTCTTCAGAGACTTGAGGTTCTTGTCATACAGGTCTTTGACTTGCATGATTAGAGTTACATCAAGATATTTTATATTATATGTAGCTATTGTGAAGGATGTTGTTTCCCTAATTTCTTTCTCTGCTCATTTGTCATTTGTACTCAGGAGGGCTACTGATTTTTAAAAAAATTTTATCTTGTCTCCAGCCAATTTGGTGAAGGTGTTTATCAGCTGTGGGAGTTCTGTGAGTAACAGTGCTTTGACTTCTCCCTTTCCAGCTTGTATCCCCTTGATCTCTGTTGTCTTACTGCTCTAGCTAGAACTTCAAGTACTATATTGAATAGATGTGAGAGAGAGAGAGAGAGAGAGAGAGAGAGAGAGAGAGAGACAGACAGACAGACAGACAGACAGACAGACAGACAGACAGACAGAGACAGAGCATCCAGGCTCCTTAATTTAAGACTAGAAGTGCTTTGGTTGAATGACATTGGGTCAAGGTTTCTCCTGGAAATAACAAATCACTATGGGGGAAGGTGAATAAATAGATATGGACATCTTTAATTATACTACCAAAATGGCCAGGGATAGGTGGGGTCAGGATCTTGGAGTTGGTGTTGTTTAGCCCATGACTTTGGCCCCTGGGTGACCTGCCTTTTACCCTAGAAGTGTAACTAGCTGTCAGATTGTAGCAGGAAGTAGATGGCTGGGTGTGACAGGCTATAATTCTGTTTGCTGTTATCTAAACACAGGGCCATCCTGTATTTGGGGGTAAGGTCAACCCCAAGAGTGTAAATTCATGGTACTAGGTAGAAGAAGGGTTCAGGAAAATGATGCTGGGGATATACTCATTCAAAGTCCATTCTAGCCACTTGGAGCTTTCTACTTTAGCCATTTTTACTTCCAGGCGAACCCCATATGGTCCTTGACAAGGGCTATGATTTCTTAATCAGCTTGGAGTTCCCTTAGGTCCTTCCTCAAACATCCCTTATCACACTTCCTGGTGGGGACATAGTGATATATAATTCACTGTAAAACGCCAAGGTCAGCAGATGGCTCATCCTGATCCCTAACTCTCTGGCCCACGTGAACTGTGTTTTCATTGGGATAAAGTGAAACCTGGATATGAATTTTGAGAAGTGGGATAAATCAATAGAGAAGAAACTTACAAAAAAACTTTTTATTGATTCTTTGCGAGTTTCACATCATGCACCGCTGTCCCGCTCATCTCCCTATCCCCTTGTACCTGCCCTTTGCCCTTGCAACCTCCCCTCCAGATAAAAAGCACACAAGCAAGCAAACAAAAAAAAAACATAGAAAACATCTTATCGTGGAAGCTGTACTATGTCACAGTGTGTCCCACAGTATATTCCTCTGTCCACACATTTTCACTTGCGAGTGTTCATTGCAATGAGCCATTCATTGGTCTGGTTCAAGATCTTTGGTTTCTGTGACACCATCAATATTGGATCCTCATCGGGACTCCTAATTATCCTGTGATTGTTCTGTGTCATGGTGATCCTTCAGCTTTGGAACAGCAGGACTGGCCCTTTTGTATGTCCCAACCATTTGGTTCACAGATGATATAGATTTTTGGGGTAGGCCAACTCAGAACCCTGGATCTGGGCCTAGGTAGTGGCAAAGTTAGTCAGCCCACTGGCTCTGCCTTATCTGCACCACCAGGGCAAGCTCCCCAGTACTGCTTTGCTCTGGCTAAGCCACCCATTGCCTCCATCAGCAGGGGGCAGGGTCGGCTATCCTGATTTCATGCCTTTGGCCCTGACTTACCCACACCCATGCCTCCAGAGCCAGCTCCACTGTGTTGCCCATTCAAGGTGCTGGGCCCACTCTCTGTGAGGGGCTGAGACAGCTTTCCCACTCTCACACTCTTGGGGCTGGCTTATCTGTGACTTAGCCATCAGGGCTAGCTCCCCTGTGTAGCCCAGGTGAGGTACAAGGCTTGCTCTCCCAAGTGTTATAGCCAGCAAGGGGAGAGGGATAGCTCTCCTTTTCTCATACCCTGCCCAGGAGAGATGCAGGGCCCCACTCTCTGCTGCAGCCACTGGGAGACAGGGTCAGCTCACCTGCTCTCATGACCCCAGTGCCAGCTCTCCTGACTGCGGCAGATGGTAAGGGGCGAAGGGGGAGGGATTCACTCCTCTACACCACCCACACTACCTCATGGGAGAAGATGAGTGACAGAGCCCACTCTCCATTGGTCTTGTCCTCAGGACTGGCTCACCAATGCCCTCTCAACCAGGGCCAGCACTGCTATGCTGCCCAGGTGAGGTACAGGGCCTGCTCTCCCAAATGCCTCAAGTACAGGGCCAGATCACCAGTTCTCATGACTATGGGGCCAGTTATCCTAACTGCCTCAGATAGAGAGGGGCAGAGGGGTGCAGGGCAATCCCCCATAGGCCACTTAACAGCAGAGGAGTAGTGGGGTCACCTCTGCCATGCTTGTGCCCTCAGGTTGTTCATTCGTGCCCTGCCACCTGTTCACTGTGCTGCCTGGGTGAGGCACAGGGCCCACTGGTGACAGATGGGGCCAGCTCTCCATAGTGCCATAACCAGTGAGAAGTGGGGCCAATTATGCACAGCACCATGGACATCCACATGATCTCCAGTGACTACGCCAACCAGGGACATCCCATGTTCGTGAGTGGTAATATGAGTCATGGAGACACATGAGACACTGACCCTTGCCACAGTGTAGGCGTGGATGCAGACATGACCTTAAGTTACAGCTTTGGCTGGGACTTCACCATGGCCCCAGGTGGTGGGGCTGGCCACTCTCAACAGGCTACTCTCTCTAGTTTCATCTCTTTTCCTAATGCCCAAACTGCTCCCATTTGATCACTGCATACTTGCACCAGCTGTGATAGCTCCAGCTGCAAGCTAGCCATGCAGCTGACGGGTACCTGAGTGACATCTTTCATCCTGGCTGTGTAGTGTGGCAGGCACTGAGTGTCTATGGCCCATAGGTGACTTGCTAGAATGTATGTCTCGGGGTGGCATGGCAGTCCGCAGATCTGTCTGTCTTCCTCTTCCCATCCTGTGCTGCCTGGTTTTGATTTGATTTGATTTTTATGAGTCCTAGACATAAAACAGCTTGGGGCACCAAGCCAGGCATCATGCTAGGATGAACAAAGGACTGCCATCTTCTCCACCCCTGACTGATATAAGAACACCACCGCCACCAAGGTGTCTCTTTGTCAATTGCCAGGGAGTGTAGAAAAAACTTTTGGAGTTTTCTTCATCACACTATCTCTTGCTCCTCTGCCTGTGGGCAGGCCTGAGTATGCTAATTCCCCAATCTCTTCTGTCAGGTTGACAACTCACCATTTGCTGAGTCAGGCCCTACTGCTGGAGTTCCAAGTCCATTCGTGCTTCTGTTTGGCCCTACACCACACCCAGTCTGCATTTTTCTGTCTATACTGAAAATATGACTCCCATGGATTGACCCTCCTTCTTGTCCTCCATATCCCCTTTCTGATTTGGTTGACTGATAGGAGACACCAGGAGGAGGTTGGGAAGTGGTAAAAGAAAGGGTTAGGGACACAGTTTCCTTTGCCAGCATTATGCAGAGCAAATGCAGTCCCAACCAGTTTGTGGGAAGGTCATTCTTGTTCCTTCATGCAAGAGCGATGATGAGATTCTTGCTGTTGCTAATTCACGGACGCCACACCAGATCACGTTTGCTGCTTTCCAACCCCAACTACCCTTCTGAAAAGAGACTTATATCAAAGTCCTTCACCCGAAATACTGGCGGCAGATTCTGTGCTCTGCAGTTGCCCAGGATGATACAACTCTACATCAGAGGGAAACAGCAGACATTCCCTGCAGCAAGGCAGGTGCTTCTGCCAAGATTGTCCTTCAACAGAGCCCTCGGCTGTGGCATTCGGAGCAGCCGCTGCCTTTCCGGGAAATGACATTTCTCTATTCCAGTGAGGAATGAGCTGGCTCATTAACCATTAATCATCAATCAAATCAAGAGAGATTCGATGATTAACCATCATTGCCTTGAAAGTATATTCCATAGCCCTGTCCAGTTTGTACTATGGTTTTGGAGGTAGTTCATTCTCTTTTGACGCCTCTGGGGCTGTACCAGTCCCTGAGGTCATCTTGTTCGACAGTGGGAGCTGTCTAATGAGAAATCACAGGTGACCTTATCTGGGAAACAGAAGAATGAGCACCTATGACCTTAGTTGGTAGGTTAAATGAGATAATGTGTATTGAATCTATTAAACATACAATACACTTGTAAAATAAAAAGGCAGGCGTTATGCTAATGGTCACCTCAAAAACTACCCTCTGTTCTCTAAGAAACCAAGGTGGGATGCTCATGGTCTGGTTTTTTTTTTTTTTTTAGCTATGTTTTGGTGGAAGGCAGGCAGGCTCTCTCCTCTGTTGCTTATGAGCTTTGAGACAGCCATCTCCACCCTATGGCACCCAGCCCAGTCCCGGTTGCTGCTGGCTGTAGGGTGTGGCAAAGGGGGTAGGAACTGGCAGGGTGCCTGTATCCAGAGTATAAGGCAGTCCGGGAGCAGCTGGAGCCAGTTGGGAGCCTGGGCCCTGCAAATTTAGCCATGGTGCTCAGCCTCCTGTCCCAGAGCCTGTCCCGCCTGGTCCTGTGGGCTTCGGTAGTGATCTTGATCGTAGGTATCCTCAAGCTCGCCAGGCTGCTGTTGCGGAGGCAGAAGCTGGCCAAGGCTTTGGACAGCTTTCCAGGGCCTCCCACCCACTGGCTCTTTGGCCATGCTCTTGAGGTATGTGAGGATGTGGGGGAGTTGGGCCTAATTCCATGGAAACTGGGAAGGGAGGCCATCAGTTTGGGCAGGGGGTAATGCCTGGAATCCTGACTTCTAGTCATCTTTCCCAATCCTGCCTTTGGATCTGGCTTCAGAAGCAGCACAACTCTTTAGAGTTGGAGCTTAAGAAGGCCTGAGATGCTTTCCCATTATTCTGAGGCCCAAAGTGCAAGTTTGTGTTGAAGCTTGTTCATAGATCACATGTGGTGGGAGGGGGTGAGAGGGAGAAACTAAACCCTTAAAATGAGTGACCAAGCAACTAGGCAGTCATGTTTAGATCTCTTAAGTGTCCTGCTCTGTGCAGCATAGATTTCTGGTGCCATGAAGGACATTAAAGTAAAGGCAGAGGAAAGTGTTGTCTCCTGAGACCTCCCAGCATGTCTGAGAGGTTGGTGCCCCAAAGTTGGGAGGTGCCTTCTATCTCCCTTTTACATGGCCAAGGAACTATAGCTTTTCCCCCAGGCTCAGATCCTGGTTGGTTCTCCTGTGAAGGCAGCACAGTAGGGGTTCACCTTAGCACCCAGTCTCTGGAACTCCTCCTGTCATGGGGATCTAGACCTTTTGAACACAAGGCAGGGGTTTGGAATCAAGTGGGAGAAATTGATCTTCCACCTCATCCCCCCAGCATCTGAAGACTCTAATATTTTAAGTTGGAACTGGAAGGCTGGGGCCGAAGTCTTCTGGAATGTTTTGTAGTTACAGGAAGGTTTGGGAGCCCAGGCATGGATGCCAGGGATGAAGTCTAGGATGGATGTGTAATTCTCTTTTATTATTATTATTATTTATTTTTTATTAATTTATTCTTTTTATTTTATTTTTTAATTAATTTATTCTTGTTACATCTCAATGGTTATCCCATCCCTTGTATCCTCCCATTCTTCCCTTCCTCCCATTTTCTCCTTCCTCCCCTCCCCTATGACTGTTCCTGAGGGGGATTACCTCCCCCTGTATATGCTCACAGAGTATCAAGTCTCTTCTTGGTAACCTGCTGTTCTTCCTCTGAGTGCCACCAGGTCTCCCCCCTCCAGGGGACATGGTCAAATGTGAGGCACCAGAGTACATGAGAAAGTCATATCCCACTCTCCACTCAAGTGTGGAGACTGTTCTGACCATTGGCTAGATCTGGGTAGGGGTTTAAAGTTTACTGTCTGTATTGTCCTTGGCTGGTGCCTTAGTTTGAGCTGGACCCCAGGGCCCAAGTCTGCCTATCATAATGTTCTACTTGTAAGTTTCTAGGACCCTCTGGATCCTTCTACTTTGCTATTCTCCCATGCTTCTCTCATCTAGAGTCTCAATAGGATGTCCTCCCCTCTGTCCCAGTTTCCTGGTAAGTGAAGGCTTTCGTGGGACATGCCCCTTGGGCTAGTATGCAGATATAAGTGAGTATATACCATTTGAGTCTTTCTGCTTCTGGGTTAACTCACTCATTATGATCATTTCTAGCTCAATCCATTTATCCACAAATTTAGGGAATTCCTTGTTTTTAATAGCTGAGTAGTATTCCATAGTGTATATGTACCACAGTTTCTTTATCTATTCTTCAACTGAGGGACACTTAGGCTGTTTCCATGATCTGGCTATTATGAATAAGGCTGCTATGAACATGGTTGAGCAAATTTTCTTGTGTGCTGGAGCATCTTCTGGGTATATTCCAAAGAGTGGAATAGCTGGGTCTTGAGGAAGCCCTATTCCCAGTTTTCTGAGATAGCACCGGATAGATTTCCAAAGTGGCTGTACTAGTTTGCATTCCCACCAGCAATGAAGGAGGGATGTGTAATTCTCTCTACTTCTTTATTCCTCCATCTGGGGAGGCATTGACACTGTACATGAACTTGATCTCTAATCTTACTCTTGCCCCTTACAGATAACCTGTTGAGGATAAACTATGAACTTACCTGTACCACTGAATATTCAGGATTAAAAAATAAAAAGATGGTTTGGGCGGGAGAAAATAGGCACTAGAGACTTCCCTGCTTCTAGGAGGGTGGGCATGCTTCCTCGCGAGCCCACTTCTGCTTCATTCTTTTCATCTTAGCACCTTTCACGTTTTCTACTAGTCCGAGACTTCTAGAAACTGAAGATCTAGTCTGATATATTCCTGTGCCCTCAAGGTCCAGCACAAAACTTGGGCATGGGTGAGATATCGCTGAATGAATAGCTATATACGGCTGGATTGTTGGGAGACGTGTCCAGAGAATGGAGAATGCTGGGAAAGGGGGGTGGAGGATCGGGAGGACTTGAGAGGGTCTCTGCCAAGTATGGACGGTTGTGGCCACATCCTGAAGGAGTGTGAGAGGCATGTGGGAAGACTTTTAATCTCCTCTCTCTGTGCCCCCTTTGTGCTTACCTGCCTTCTTCAGAGTTGGGGAGCCCCTCAATCAGTGAACTTCTATGGCATTTGGTCCTTACTCTCTCACAGCTCCACGCCAAGGCTGGTTCCCCTCTTCTTCCCAGGTGCCCCACTTCACTTTGCTTGGAAATATACAGAGAGCCTGGAACACAGCCTAGCTTTAGTTTCTTGACACCAATACAACTATCTGGAGGGCATTGGCTTGACACCAGGAAGGAAATGCCAAGGTGGCTGATCTTGAGCACTGTAAAAGTGCTTGGAGAATCTTCACAGGCACAAAACCGTCACATTTCTCCAGGGCTTGGCAGCCCTGCTGTGGTTGGATTCACACCCAAACCAGTGAATGTGAAGTTCAGGGTGTGGATTTGTTTCCCTAGTGTGAGTAAAGATGAGGGAAGTTGAGACAGAAAGGGGATAAGGTGCTCAGTTAAGGGCACATTATGGTTCAGGATTCAAGTCAAAGCTAGACTAGGGATGTGTGCATTTAAATCCACAACACAGTGAGTCAAAAAAGCAAACAGAAAACCAGTTAAACAAACAAAAAGAGCCAAGCGACAGAAAAGGGATTCTAACACCCGGTGAAAATGAGCATGGAACGGAAAGGAAGAGAGTTGGCGGGCGAAGGGCCTGGGGGGTGTGGAGTGCCTACTGGGGTTCGTTCTCCCTTCTTGGTTTCCAGTTACAATCTGGAGACCTTGGTAGCATCTACTTCTCATCCTATTCAGATCTCAGAGTGAGTCTCTCTGAGGCAGGGAATATCCTGTTTTTCCCGGGTCCCCTAAGGAGCACAAGGAATACTTTGAGTATAATAGATATTGCCTGTGGGCTTAAGTTTGAGGAACTAGGCAGGAGCTGACATACCCAAGCCGTGTGTGTGTGTGTATGTGTGTGTGTGTGTGTGTGTGTGTGTTTGTGTGCATACGTGTAGTGCAGTGTGGGAATGTGTACATGTGAGTGCAGATGCTGGCAGAGTCCAGAGGACGGTGTCGAATTCCCAGGAGCTAGATTACAGGAGGTTATGGGCGGACCCCCCTGTGGGTGTGAGACCAGTATGGCTCTTAAATGCTGAGCTGTGTCTCTAACACCTTCTATCTCACCTTTTGAGACAAGGTCTCTTACTAAACTTGGCGCTCTCCTATTTTGGCAAGACTAGAAGGTCAGCAAGCCCCTTCTGCACCCCATCCCACCTTTCTATCTCACCTTGGGGGTCACAGATGCTAGCCACTATGCTTGGCTTTTAAGTGGGGGGCTTGGGTTCAAATTCAGGTCTGCATGTCTGGTAAGCAACTGCTTTCCCCACTGAGCCATGTCCCCAAGCAGATTAATTTTGTCCTCAAGTGGTCTCTAAGTGTGCTCTGGCTGCTGCAGACTGGTGAGGCAGCGAGCTTGTGACTTGGACACCGGCCAACTGATCTCTAGGTCCATTAGGGAATGGCCTGAGCAGAATTGTTGACAGGAAGGAAGCTCAGTCATGATCCCCGGTCTGCTCTGCCACGTGAGATAGTTCCTTTGGCCTTCAAATGCACTCTTCCCACTCATGAAGAGGTCATAGTTCAACTAAGCTTCATTAATGTCCCTTTCTGATCAGATTCTTGGAGTGTACTCACTTAGACTCTTGGAGAGCGCAGCCTTCCTATTGTTAACTGCTGGGGTCAACACTGGTGCAAATGAGTGGATGAGACCGGATGCTTGGGGGAGCTGGGTGCAGTGACTTTATCTCCATGTCCTGTTTTTCTCCTGCTTCCTTCCTTTGTGAGAAAACAAGCTGTCCTAGACCTAGACATAGAAAATAAGTGTCCCAGCTCAGGGTATCCGAGGATACATCTGAGGCATCTGTTGTGTAACTCGGAGAACTCTGCCAGCAGCCACAAGGCCCCGAAGAAGCACAATGTCTCAGCAGCCATTTTGAGGGATTACAGCTGCAAAAGCGAGTCCAGCTGTTGTGAGCTGTCCTCACTCTCACTGGGCTCCTGGGGACAATTAGGGCCCATAGAAGAAAGCTGTCTCTAAGGAGGCCGTGACAATCTGGGAGTGAGGCCAAGGTCTCATGTCTGTGGTTGAGATGCCGCAGAGGACCATGGGAAAAATGAGGAGCAGGGTTTAAGGAAACCCCGAGTGTGGGAAATAATCCAATCAAGAAAGATACGGACAACCACATGGATTAATCCAAGAGCATCAGCACTCTTTAATTTTGGCTGGCAACCAAAATTAAATCTGGGGTAATGCCTCAGAGCTTCTTGGTACCAAAGCTCAGTGGTGCAGAATTTTCAAGGACAAAACCCACAATGGCATCAATGTTAGGTGAGGGTTAGAGAACCCTTGCAGCATTTGCTTAAGCAGAACACAGTAGTTTTTTAGACATAGCATGACAACTATTTTTTGACTTAAACCTTAACTATTTTTGGTTTGGAAATCCCAAATGCGTTGCCAAGATGCACATGGCTATTGGGAGGGTAGAGGGTTGAGAATTCTCTAAATGGACCAAAATGGTATGAGGACAAGATGGCGTCACCTTAGTCACTTCAAGGGCTGACAGAAAAGAAGAGAGACACAGCAGAAGGGAGCTGTTCAGGCATACCAGCTAGAAAGGAGGCAGGGGCACCACCAGTATTCCTTTTACCTGTAGGTAAAGATGTTTTATTGTCACTTCTGTTCCTTGACATTGCACACATAAGGCAACCTTTTGGGTTGAACTCAGGATTCAGAAAGATGCTTCTGCAGGGAGATTACGCTAAACTGAAGACGACTGGGAGCCATAACCACAGAGAAGGCACAGCTGATGGATGGGAACGAACGTGGGATAATGTCTGGGGTCTTTGAGGGGACTGGCTTGGATGTGACAAGGATTCCTGGACTTAGAGCAGCAGCTCTGGGGCTGGGGAGGGCATTCAGGAGGATGGAAGGAGGTCCCAGGGTCCACCTGGGCAGCATCCTTCCTTCTCTGTCTGAAGACTTGGGGTCTGCTGGGGACACTGGGTTCCTGAGTGGTCCTTGTCTTCTGTTATCATTTCAGATCCAGAAGTTAGGGAGCCTGGACAAGGTGGTATCCTGGGCTGAACAGTTCCCCTATGCCCATCCACTCTGGCTTGGACAATTCATTGGTTTCCTGAACATCTATGAGCCTGACTATGCCAAAGCTGTATACAGCCGCGGGGGTGAGGTGCCCTGGAGAGAGGGTGGGACTTCCTGAGAATAATGGGCCCAGGGACCAAGTTGAGGGAGGTCAGGGTCTGTGTCTAAGAGAATTGACCATGTCTCTACCTCACTCATCACTGTGCCTCATTGTGGGAATATCCTATTTCTCCCCGACTGATGCCCGCTTGTCCTGCAGACCCGAAGGCCGCAGATGTGTATGACTTCTTTCTCCAGTGGATCGGTAAGTGGACATCTATCTTTCTGTGTCTTCCCTTCCCCTCTCTTGTGCTAAGTGGCCAGAATCCTGCCACACTCAGCTGGTCATCCCTCTGGTGGACTGCCTGGCTGCTGAGTGCCTGTCCTAAGCTTAGTGTTGCTGTGGAGAGGCAAAGGAGCTCCTGCCTGTCAGGGATATAGGAGTTAGACACCTTCCCTTGGTGGACACTGATCTCCATTCTGAGCAGAGAGGCAAGGCAATGTGTCCTTGGAGAGTGGCTTCCTAGAGGAGGCAACCCTAGAGTTGATCCTACTGACTGTTAAATGGGGTCGTGCTTTGCAGAAGAAGGGTCTGAGAAATGTCTAATAGTTATAGGACCATGGAGGCTGCAAGCTGTCTGAATGGCTGGAAGGCAGACTTTGATTAGTAGATGAGACTAGGCAGGGAAGATGGGCCAACTTTGGCTGTCAGTATGTAGACTGCTGTGGAAAACAGTGGGAGCTGTTGATTCATCTACTAACTAACTAACTAACTAACTAACTAACTAACTAAGTAACTAACTAACTAAATTTTGAGACAGGGTTTCACTATGTTGCCTTAACTGGCCCAGAACTCTCTATATAGGACAGACTGGCTTTGAACTCACAGAAGGAGATTCATCTGCCTCTGACTCCTGTGTGAGTGCTGGGATAATGGTGCATAAACACCACACCTGGGCTTATTCTTATTTTTACTTTTATTTATCAGTATGTATGTGTGTTTGTGTGGATGTATGTCATTTATGCCCAGGTACCTATGGAGCCAGAAGAGAGCATTGTATCCCCTAGAACTGGTCTCATATGTGGTTGTGAGCTATCATATGTGTGCTGGGAACTGAACCCAGGTCTTCTGTAAGAGCACTAAGGGTTCTTGAATCATCACTCTAGACTCCACTTGAGCTTTCTTGACCCAAGGCCGTATGCGTCTCTAAAGTTCCTGGGAGCTAAGAAAGGGGTAGTTGATAGGAAGGTAATAGTCCTAGACTATTGACTTTGCCAAGATCTGCTACCTTCTCCATGTTGGGAGACCTTGGCAGCCTGGAGTGGGGGCCAGAGTCTATACTGGGTCTTGTAGTGCACTTCCCTGGAGTGTTCCAGACTTGGGAGTGTCAGAGGCTGTGTGTGATTGATCCCGTCTCTCAAGGGTAGAACGTGATTATCTGGACTTTACAGCTCCTTCTCATCTCCCTTTCAGGGAAAGGATTACTGGTTCTGGAAGGGCCCAAATGGTTCCAGCACCGCAAGCTGCTCACACCTGGCTTCCATTATGATGTGCTGAAGCCCTATGTGGCCATATTTGCCCAGTCCACACATGCCATGCTGGTGAGTCCCTCCCTGTGGCAGGCTCCTGGAACTGGGGGCTGTTGGACCACCTCTGTACCCATCCCCATTTGCCCTGGATGAAGGCAAGTGGTACTCTCCTGTGGAGAGGGTTTCTGAGGCCCTGTCCTTGTTATGCCTGCAACAGTGGTGCCAAAGGCCTGCTTTGCCTCTCTCTGCTGTTCACTACCGAGGCTCTAAGCATTGGGGTAGCTTTGATTCTTGTGTTTGTCAAGAGACCTGGCTCTTTCTTGCTACTGCAGTTGGTTCTGGGAAGCCAGCCTAAGTCCCTTAGTGGAACAGAGTTTGAAGGATGCCTGTGTTTCACAGTATCAGGAATTCCCTTTACATTTCCAACTTCATTTACATTTTCACAACTGTTTAGACCCTCATTTCTAAGAGGGATGTCAGGTCTTACAGGTTTAGAGCTCTTCTTTGAAAGTCTGGTAGATTCTGCACTAAAAACATCAGGTCCTGGGTTTCTTTTGTTTTGGTCAGTTGACTTTTAATGCCTGCTATTTCACTAGGCATTATAGGCCTATTTAAATTCCTTATCTGATCTTGATTTTAACTTTGGCAATCAGTATGTATCAAGAAAATTATCCATTTCTTTTTGGCAGATTTTTGTTTTTATTATTTTTTTCTTTTTCCAAAACAGGGTTTCTCTATGTAGTCCTGGCTGTCTTGGACTCACTTTATAGACCAGGCTGGCCTCAAACTCAGAGATCCACCTGCTCTGCCTCCTCCCAAGTGCTGGGATTAAAGGCGTGCACCATCATTGCTTGGCATTTACAGTTTGAAAAAATATATCCTCATGACTTTCTGCATTTCTTTGGTGTCTGTTGTTATGACCCCATCTCTTCATCTCTAATTTTGTTAATTTAAATATTTTCTCTTTGCCTTTACTTAACTTAGATAAGGTAACATTTTCTATTTCATTCATTCATTCATTTCTTCACTTTGCATCCTGGTCGTAGCTCCCTCCCTCCTCACCTCCCAGTCCCACCCTCCCTTTTTAAACCCCCTCCCTTATTCCTCAGAAAAAGGAAGTCTCCCTTCCCATCCATCCTAGTTTATCAGGGTACATCAGAACTAAGCTTGTCCTCTTCCCCTGTGGCCTGGCAAGGCAGTCCTGCCAGGGGCAAGTGATCAAAAAGCTGTTATCAGAGTCCATATCAGAGACAACCCCTGCTCCCCTTACTAGAGGACTCACATGAATCCTGAACGGCCCATTGGCTACATCTGTGTAGGGGGCCTACGTCCAGGTCATGCATGGTCATTGGTTGGTGCTTCAGACGCCACAGGCCACTCTGGGTCCTGGTTAGTTGGTTCTGTTGGTCTTCTTGTGGAGCTCCTGTCATCTCTAGGTCCTTTTCTCCTTCCCCCAACTTTTCAACCAGACTCCCTATGCATTGCCCAAAATTTGGCTGTGAGTCTAAGCATCTGCTTTGGACTGCTGCTTGGTGGAGCCTCTCAGGGGACAACTCTGCTAGGCTCCTTTCTTCAAGCATAGCAGAGTATTATTAATAGTGTCAAGGATTGGCTCTTTGCCACGGAATGCGTCTTGGGTTGGGCCAAGCATTGGTTGGACATGCCCTCAACATCTGCCCTATCTTTATCCCTGTGCATTTTGTAGGCAGGGTAAATATTGGCTCAAAGTTTTTGTGGGTGGGTTGGCCTTCCTCTTCCTCTACTAGGAGTCTTGTCTAGTTACAGGGTATCATCTTCAGTCACTACGGCCCCTGCTACTAGGAGTCTTTGCCAGAGTTCCCCTCATATCCTCCCAGGAGCCTAACCTGACTTAAGTCTCCAGCTTGTCACAGAGACTCCACCACCACAGCTTCTGTTTCTCTGCAGGCTTTCTGTCCTCCTGCCACTGCTCTCCCTAGGTCAGATCTCCACCTTCATATATCTCTGCACTCCCTCTCCTGCCTCGTTCTCTCTCTTCAACCACTACCTCTGTCTTTTCTATTTCCCCTTCTGAGTGATATTTGAATATCCTCCCCTGGATCTTCCTTGTTACTTATCTTCTTTGGGTCTGTGCATTGTAGTATGTTTATCCTGCACTATATGGCTAAAATCCACTTGTAAGTGAGTAAATACCATGTGTGTCCTTCTGAGTCTAGGTTACCTCACTCAGGATGATCCTTTCTAGTTCCATCCATTTGCTTGCAAATTCCATAGTTTCTTTGTTTTTAATAGCTGAGTAGTAGAGTATTCCATTGTGTAAATGCATTACAGTGTTTTTTTCCATTCTTCTGCTGAGGGACTTCTAGGTTGTTTCCAGTTTCTGGCTATTATTAATAAAGCTGCTATGAACATAATTGAGCAAGTGTCCTTGTATGGTGGATCATCTTTTGGGAGATGTATAGCTGGGTTTTGAGGTAGAACTATTTCCAACTTTCTGAAAAACTGCTAGATTGATTTCCAAAGTGGTTGTACAAGTTTGCACTCTTACCAGGCACGGAAGAACATTTCCCCTTTCTCCACAACCTCGGCAGCACTTAGTTTTTGATATTAGCCATTCTGATAGGTGTAAGATGGAATCTCAGAGTTGTTTTGATTTGCACTTCCCTGATGACTAGGAATGTTGATCATTTCTTTAAATGTGTCTCAGCCATTTGCTATTCCTCTGTTGAGAATTCTCTATTTAGCTCTGTGTCCTATTTTTTTAATTGGGTTATTTTGTTTGTTGGTGTTTAATGTTTTAAGTTATTTATGTGTTTTGGATATTAGCCCTTTGTCAGATATAGGATTGGTGAAGATCTTTTCCAGTCTTTAGACTGTTGTTTTGTTCTATTGACAGTGTCCTTAAGGCAACATTTTTCAACCTGTGGGCCACTACTCCTTTGAGGATCAAAGAACCCTTTCACAGGGGTAGCAGATCAGATATCCTTAATATGAGATATGTATATTACAAATCATAACAGGAGAAATATTACATTTATGAAGTAGCAATGAAATAATTTTATGGTTGAGGGTTGCTGAAACATGAGGGTATTGCTGGGTCGAAGCATTAGGAAGGTGGAGAACTACTGTGATAAAGGCTTGTCAACCTCACAGCTTCATTGATTCTATTTTTTGTTTGTTTCTATTTTATTGATTTTGGCACCAAGTTTGATTATGTCTTACCATCTACTGTTTTGGGGTGTGATTTCCTCATTTTGACCTAGAATTTTCATATGTGCTGTTAAGTTACTAGTATGAAATCTCTCCAGTTTTTAATATACTTTGTGGTATGAACTTGCCTCTTAGAACTACCTTCATAGTGTCCCATAAGTTATGGTATGTTCTGTACTCATTTTCCTTCTAGACTAGATTTCCCCATTCAATCCTAGAATTTAATTTAATTTCTGTCTTGGCCATTTTTTTTTTAGTTCAGAACGGTGTGGTCCAGTTTCTATGAGTTTTTAAGCTTTGTATCGTCAGATAGGATGCAGGATGTTATTTCAATTTTCCTGTATCTGTTGAGACTTGCTTTGTATCTGATTATATGGTCAGTTTTGGAGGATGTTTCTTTCATGAGGTCCTGAGAAGAAGGTATGTTCTTTTGTGTCTGGGTGAAATGTTTGGGAAACATCTGTTAGGTACGTTTGGTTTATAGCTCCAGTTAGCTCCAGCATTTCTCTGTTTAGTTTTTGTCTAATGACTTGTCTATTGGAGAAAGTGGGGTATTGAAGTCTCCCACAAATTTAGGTTCTCTTGTTTTTGAAATGTCCTCATGGTGGATTTTTTTCTTCTATGAGAATGCAGTGTACTTCTCTACCCCTTCTGATTAGTTTTATACAAAGTCTATTTTGTCAGAGATTAAAATGGCTACACCAGCTTGCTTCTTGGGCCTATTTGCTTAGAACACCATTTTGGTCCTTTTACCTTGCAGTGATGTCTATCCTTGATGTTAAGGTATGTTTCTTGGATACAGCAGAAGGATGGATCTATTCTGCTAGTCTGTGTCTTTTTATTGGGGGAATTGAGCCCATTGATGTTAGGAGCCCATTGAATGAGCAGTGTTTGCTGATTACTGTTATTATTGTTGTTGTGATGGTGGTGATAGGATGTGTGTGTGTGTGTGTGTGTGTGTGTGTGTGTGTGTGTGTGTCCTCTTTAGATTTGCTGGCCTGGGATTATTTATTCCTTGTGTTTTTCTAGGTGTAATTAACTTCTTTAGGTTGACGTTTCACTTCTGTGGGGCTATATTTGTGAATATATATTGCTTAAATTTGATTTTATCATGTAATGTCTTATTTTCTCTATCTAGTGTGATTGACAGTTTCACTGGGTATAGTAATTTGTGCTGGCATCTGTAGTCTCTTAGAGTTTGCAAAAAATTTATCCAGGCTCTTCTGACTTTTAGAGTCTTCACTGAGAAGTTAGATGTTATTCTAATAGGTCTGCCTTTATATAGTACTTAGTGTTTTACACTTGCAGCTGTTAATATTTTCTTTGTTCCGTACATTTAGTGTTTTCATTATGTGCCAAGGAAAATTTATTTTCTGGTCAGTCTATTTGGTTTCTATATGCTTTTTGTATCTTTATAGGCATCTCTTTTTTCTTAAGGCTAGAGAAATTTTCTTCTATGATTTTGTTGAAAATGTTTTCTGTGCCTTTGACTTGGGTTTCTTCTCTTTCCTCTTTTCTACTCTTTTTAGATTTGGTCTTCTCATAGTGTCCCAGATTTCCTGGATGTTTTGTGCCAGGAGTTTTTTTAGATCTAACATTTTCTTTGTCTGAAGTATCCGTTTCTTCTACTTTGTCTCAAATGACTGAGATTTCTTATTCCATTTCTTGTACGTTGTTGGTGAGTCTTGTCTCTGAGGTTCATGTTGGAATTCCTAAATTTTTCATTTCCTGATTTCTCATAGTTTAGGTTTCTTCTAGTCATTTTATTTTTCCCTTTCAGGACTTGAACAGTTCTGTTCATTTTCTTCCATTGTTTGTTTGTGTTTTCATAAATCTCTTCAAGGTATTTATTAATTTTCTCTTTAAGGGGTCTCTATCATGTTCAGAAAGGCTGTTTTAAGGTTGTTGTCTTGTGTTTCAGCTGTGTTGCAATTCTCAGGGCCTGCTGTGGTAAGGTTGCTGGCCTCTAATGGAGGCGTATTATCCTGGATGTTATTAATTGTGTTTTTATGCTGGCTTCTAGGCATCTGGGTTTGGGAAGATTGTAATTCTAGGTGATGGTACCTGCTCATGTCTTTGTTGCGTGAATTTGTTGGTCCTTGGCTTCTGTTTCCCTCTCTGTTTTTTAGGAGGGTTGGTGGCTATATGTTGCCTGGTAGGTAATTCTTCTTGATTCTGATAGGTGTTGCCATGGAAGGTGGGTTCCTGGTAAAATGTGTTTCTGGGTATTGGGAGTTGACACTTAGGAATAAAGGCTAGGAGAGGTGAGGGACCCACAGGAGGTTATCAGGTGTTCTGTAGGGATGTACTTAGTCCCCTGGGGATAGGGTCCGAGAGTGAGGAGAGACCACAAGAGGGATGAGGCTGGGGGATTGGATTTGGAGAAGAGGGAGAGGGAAAGATTTCCAGTTACCCTACTTGCTACCCTGGCCAGTCAGCCCAACTTGTGCCCACATTACCTCCTTTCTCTTTCTGGATTCCAGGACAAGTGGGAGAAAAAGGCTAGTGAAAACAAGAGCTTTGACATCTTCTGTGACGTAGGCCACATGGCGCTGGACACCCTCATGAAGTGCACCTTCGGCAAAGGAGACAGCGGTCTAGGCCACAGGTTAGGAGCATCTCTGCTTAAGGCTTTCAGATAAAGGAGCTGGAAGGGCTCCCGATCTCTCTTGGAGAGGAGATGGGACCTGCCCTGGTTTGTCCAGACCCTACTCAAGGTGGGAGACATTACTGCTGGTGAGGCTTAAGGGGGCAATGAGAGGAACAGGAAATATCCTTGGTAGGATTCCTAAAAGAAAACTGCTCAGGCCTATCCCCCTCCCTCCCCCCTCTTCTGTATAGAGACAGTAGCTACTACCTGGCAGTCAGTGACCTCACACTGCTGATGCAGCAGCGCATTGAATCCTTCCAGTACCATAATGACTTCATTTACTGGTGGACTCCACATGGTCGCCGCTTCCTGCGGGCCTGCCAGATAGCCCATGAGCATACAGGTGGGCCTTTCCCTCATGCCTTCTCTGCCTCCACACCAAGCAGGAAGCCTTGGTTCTTCCTCTGGGATCTTCTGCACCCTCCTTGGTGCAGGGCCAGGGTAGGCAGTGACACCTATGCGCTTTGTCCAGATGAGGTCATCAGGCAGCGGAAGGCAGCCCTACAGGATGAGAAAGAGCAGAAAAAGGTGCAGCAGCGGAGGCATGTGGACTTCCTGGACATTCTTCTGGGTGCTCGGGTGAGTGCACCTGTCCTACCCGACAGCTGGTTCTGCAGAGGTCTTTAGACTCTCTTCCTAAGGTAGGCTTTTTGTCCAGCAAGTATAACCTACTGCTTGTCATGGCACAAATAAACAAAGGTAAAACATGCAGCATGTGTGTGTGGTTGGGTTGTGACACCAGGGAACTGGCAGCCTGCGTCAGGTGTTGTAGCTTGAAGACATTTCTAGGTTTCCAAGATCCCTAAAAATCTTGGCATTGCACTCCCTTCCTTTCTTTCCTTTTTCTCCCTCCCTCTCTTCCATTCTTCCCTCCCTCCTGCCCTTGTTCCTTCTCTTCCCTCTCCCTTCCTCTATCCTTCCTTTCCGCCCTCACTTCCTTCCTTGATTCCACAAAGCTCGGTGCCTCTCCTGAGTCAATTCCTCTGTTAGGTTGTGAAGGTGAGAAAGACACGGTACAGCCATCCTTCCACATACAGTATCATGGCCAGGTTTGGGAAGGCAGTAGGTAGATTTGACAAAGATGGTTTCCCTTGCCAGGTGGAGCAGTGTTGCTAATGAGCGCTGTTGGGATTGAGTAGAGTCGCAAATTATGTGTTCAGAGGGCTCAGGGAGCATTTCGTGAATGGGAAACAACTAGGCTGGGATGGAAAGGGACAGAGGGATTTGGAGGAAGACTCCAAGTCTATCAAGAAGCTTTCTTACATTTCCTCAGCTTTGCATCTGATAGCTACTGTTGAGCATGTTTCTTATCCCTAACTCAACAGCTTTGGGCTGTTCCACTGTGCCTTCTCTCAGGATGAAAGTGGGATCACGCTGTCAGATGCAGACCTCCGGGCTGAAGTGGACACATTCATGTTTGAAGGTCATGACACCACTACTAGTGGTATCTCTTGGTTTCTCTACTGCATGGCCCTTTATCCCGAGCACCAGCAGCGATGTAGGGAGGAGGTTCGAGAGATCCTAGGAGACCAGGACTCCTTCCAGTGGTGAGTGAATCTGAGAGTGAGCTTGATGCATCTTGCTCAGCCCAGGGAGGGCTTATACCTATACCTACCCTTCCAATGCCTGACAAGGACAACACACAGCTGTTTCTGAAATGAGGTGAGGTTGGCAGCAGTTGTTCCCTTTTTCCGTTGGTGTATAGCTTTCTTGGGGGGTTAATTATAGATGATACAGTCCATTCTTCCCAAATGGAGGCTTTTCAGTGTCACATAAAGTTGTCAACAAAGGCTGGATTTCATAATGATAGAGTATGAATCCCTACTGGGATTCTGGGTAGAGTAGAGAGGTCTGAGAAAGAAGGGGACACAGGAAATGAAGGTGAGAGGACATCTGGGAAAGCCAGCCTTGCCAGCTGCCTCCTGCCTTTGGCCACAGCCCCAAGAGTCTACACTGGTGAAGAAGACTGATTCCTAAATACTGACAGTTAAAAACGTCTATGTGGTAACCGCCCGTTCCTCAGCTCGAGTCCAAAATCCTGAATGTGACACCAGCAGAAACAGCTTCTCCTTCAGAGTAGTCTCTGGGAGTCCCACCTGGGCCTCTCATGCTGCTCCCGTCTCTTAGGCCTTTGTAGCCTGACAGTTACCTCCTCCCACTGAGTTCCTCATGTGCCTCAAGCACAAGGCAGGACACACAGTAGGGATACAGAAAGCTGCCTACCAGGGGCATTGATCTATAATTTCAGTGTCAGAGAAGGCTTTAGGATGGAGTAACATCAAGTGACCCAGATGTAGAGGAGTGAAAAGACTTGAATAGACTTTGAAGAAGGTTACAACTCATGTGAAGAGAGCTGCGCATTCCAGGCTAGACAGTCGTGTACATAGTCTGAGGCAAGGAATTAAATACTTATTTTATTTTCAGTTACTTTTATCCAGAATCTGAAGTGACTTTAGAGGATGCTTATTTAATAAAATAGTAGGAGAAACGAAAAGTCATGATTAGGGGAAGAGTGACTTGGAGTTTGGGGCTCTCTCTGATGGTTGAACCTCACATTTGAGTCTGAGCTTCCTGGTTACCAAAGGGAACCATGAAACTCACGTATAGTTTATCATTATTCATCCATAAATGTTTGTTATTTTCATTCAACTAACACTTATCAGGCTGCCTTTTTTTTTCTTCATTCCAGGCCCACAAGGGAAGCCAAGTAGAAACTAAAGAAATGTCCCTTGTGTGACTTCCGTAAGGCCCCGAATGACACAAAAGTGGCCTTGTCTTTGAGGGTTGGGTACACATATGTCTTTGGGTTCCTGTGCCTTCTCCTTCGGATTACTAGGTCTGCAGGGCCACCCAGTGTTGCACTATGTTTAGGCACTTGGAGCCCTGTGGCTCCTCTGTTGGAAGTGTGCTGGTGACAGGAACTGAAAATGATATCACGGTAAAGCTAGAAATGGGGCCTACCTTCTCCTGGGACCCCACTGCTCCCAGTTCCCACATGTCCTGTGTTGTTGGCAGGGATGATCTGGGCAAGATGACCTACCTGACCATGTGTATCAAGGAGTGCTTCCGCCTCTACCCACCTGTGCCCCAGGTGTACCGCCAGCTCAACAAGCCAGTCAGCTTTGTGGATGGCCGCTCTCTACCTGCAGGTGGGTTGGGGCGGAAACAGTGCCACTGGGCAATCTTTACAACATGAGGAGAGGACTCAGGCTGTGTGTGCAGACCCTGGGCCCAAGCACCTGCTTCATAGAGAATGAGTTAAACTTGCTTCTGCCACCAGACCTCCAGTCTCTCCTCTGTAAAGTAAGATTGAGGGTAAAAGAGAATTTAAAGTTCATTTTTCTTATAGATTTCAGAGTGGTTATATGGATTCATCTTTCTGTGGATTAAAATAGCAAGAACTATTTTTCTTTTGTCTTCCAAAAGAATCCAACATGAGGTATTCCTTTGAGGCAGTGATTGGGAAGGCTGGGTTCTCTTTTGAGTTCCATTGACCACTACTGCGGTAGGATCTAGGTGTGGCTAAGCACTGGGTACAGTGGCTGCACTGTTCTCAGAGGAGGGGTTCTTGTAAGCTAAAACTTTTCATTTTTCTTTTCTGTTAAAATTATAGCAAATCATTCTACTATGGTACTATTTGACCATCAAATTATAATAATATGTACACACCAAAATTTAAAAAAAAATGAAAATGGAGGTGAGAGAAGAATGTGTTTTTCATAGCTGTCAGAATTAAAAAGAGACAACGGTGTTCAGAGTTCTCATGCACACTGCGCCTGTTCTGATTTCAGCCTGGACAACTCCAGGAAGAAGATGCACGTAGGCTGTGATGCAATGCGTGTACATGCCCAGCTCTGTGTCGTGGCTTCTTAAACCTATTCAGACCTGAGCCTGACATGTAGTAAGCATCAAATGAAGGGTGTCTTTTATTATTAATAGCACAATAATTTCCTGACAATCAGTTAGTTGAAAGCCAGCAGGTTCTAATAAGGAGCTCCTGCCTATCCTACTTTGTGCTAGGGTGGGTTCACTGTCTTTGTTTTCAATCCACAGATGTCTGGCTTAGACACTATTCTTAGTGCTGGCCTAATGGAACTGAAGATAGTGATTATTCAAGTATGAATGTGAGCAAGAGCTCAGTGTCACTGGCAGGGCACAGGCAGAGGCTAGTTTCCCAGAGAGGGGTGTGTTAGGGGACTCAGGCCTCGCTGCCTCATGATCCCTTATCATTAAGCCTCTTTTCTGCTTACAGGAAGCCTGATCTCTCTGCACATCTATGCCCTCCATAGGAACAGTGCTGTGTGGCCTGAACCAGAGGTACTGCTTCTCTGGGCCTTGAGGTCAGACAGGGTGTTGGCGGTGGGGTTGCCCTCTGCCAGGATTTGGTGAGTACTTAAGAAAGGCCCATCTCCTTAGGTCTTTGACCCACTGCGCTTTTCTCCTGAGAACGTGACAGGACGTCACCCCTTTGCCTTCATGCCTTTTTCTGCAGGTCCCAGGTAGGGAGAGGGATCCCAGGCTGTCAAGACTGGGTATGAAAAGTGCAGGCTGTCATTGGGGAGGCATCATTATGGACTTCTCTGTGACAAGGGGACCTGTTTGCTATTTTACTGGGAAATGGGTGGGGTAGGTGTTTTTATTCTGTGAGAGACTGTGAGCTAGAACTTCTATATGAAGCTACCTGGAGGGGCCCTTTACCATGCTCCTAAGATTTGATTTTTTAAGCCCAGGAGAACAAATCAAACAGCCATTACGTGTCCAAAATTAGTTAATGTTTTTCTGTGGGCCTCTAAGAATACTGGACTCCGTCACAGCCAACGGCTTAATGATTCTTTGTTGCTGCGTGCTGTAGGAATTGCATTGGGCAGCAGTTTGCCATGAATGAGATGAAGGTGGTCACGGCACTTTGTTTGCTACGCTTTGAGTTCTCTCTGGATCCCTCAAAGCTGCCCATCAAGACCCCTCAGCTTATCCTGCGCTCCAAAAATGGCATCCACCTCCACCTGAAGCCACTGGGCTCTGGGTCTGGAAAGTAGGTATCCAGAGAACAGGGCGTGGATGGCACAGCCTGCAGCTTTTCCTGGGAAATCGCCCTCCTAGATTGAATGTGGAGTCGTCATGGATCCCTGACTTTGGGAGGCTTATAGATATGAAATCGCCAGCACTGACAGTCTCCTGGAAGACATACCCGCGTAAACATGTGTGTCTAATGACTCAGTGCCTGGACTCTAGAACTCATTCCCTCACACCACAGACATCTGCTGAACATCTGGATGAATTGAGAAACTTCATTTATTTCTCATCACCGTGTCTTTCTAAAACAAATGCAGTGAACAAAACCCAGCCCGTGGGAGGGAGAAGCAGGTAGATCTCTGTGAGTTGGAGGCCAGGGTGGTCACTCTGAAGCCAGAGTAAGTTCTAGGTCAACCAAGGTCACCCAATGAAAGCCTGCCCAAAAAACTCAACTCAGCCCAATCCAACTCAACCCAACCCAACCAACCAAATAAAGAACCAAATCTAAACCCAAACCCAAACCCAGCCTAACCTAATACAATCCAAATAACAGAAACATACATTCAGCCAGGGAGGACAATGGAAATGTTGCCTTGAGATTTGTGAAGGCTGGATGTGAAGGAGGGATGGGTTGGATAGAAGGGAAATTTCACTGACATGCATTTCTTTAACTGTCTCTGTGTGTATTTGGAATCCGAACGGACATGAGGAAAAGTTGCTTAAACTAAATTTTCACAAAATAAATAATAATTAAAAAAAAGCAAACTCCTATCACCAAAGTCAAAGAATATGGAAGGTGTTTTTAGTGAGGTGATTTCTTTCTTGGGATGTGTTTCTGTGGCACTCTTGTCATTCTCCACACTGGTGTTTCACAGCCATGCAGTGCTCTGGGCATGCACAGTATTTCTAAGGAATGTGGTGCAGCGGCATTCAAGGGGGGCACTTTCTGGGAGAAGGGAAACTCCTTTCCATAAGGTGAGGCATGAAGGTACAAAGGACTTCTGGGGTGGAGTTCAGAGTGGGGCCTACGTGATGACTTAGAGGTTTTCCCTGGTCATCCCTGCAGCAGCTGCTTGATGCCTATGGGCACCTACATCTCTAGAGTTCAAGGTCTAAGGTTGCTGTGAGGATCAAATCCAGGAATTAGCCCCACATGAAAGAAAGGGCACTAGAAGCTAGGATCAGAGGCAGGAGGCAGGAATTCTAGCTCTGGGACTTGGTGAAGTGTTTAGGACAGTGATTCTCAACCTGTGGATCATGACCCTTTTGGGAGTCGAATGACCCTTTCACAGGGACTACCTGAGATAATTAGAAAACACACAAATATTTACATTATGATTCATAACAGTAGCAAAATTACAGTTATTAAGTAGCAATGAAAACAATTTTCTGCTTGGGGGGGGTGTTCACCACAACGTAAGGAATTGTATTAGAACGTTGAAGCATTAGGAAGGCTGAGAACCACTGCTCTAGGGAATCCTGGGAAATGTGCCATATACCTCTCCTTCTACCAATTCTTTACTGCTTAGGGGAAAGCCACATCTTGGAAGATCTGCCTCTGGACACTTGCTGATTCCTGTAAAGCCTTAAGACGTAGATCTCCTTGTACACTAGAAGCTGGGATGCAAAGGTGCCATTGTAGTATGCCCATTGGCTATGAGCCTTAATGTAACTAATGTTCTCTTTTGTCCTAGCACCCAGATAATCTAGTCTCTGAACAAATGTAGTAAGCTTTCAACAGCTATCATCACATGGGTACCGATTCTCCAGTCATCACCACCATGTTTCTTTGAGTGCACCTGCGTCTAAACTGGATCATCTTAGATCATCCTTGGCATTCATGTGGTATGAATAGAGAGGAGTTATCCTTCTCTGATAGGAGGAAGTGGTGGCTGCTTTTTAATATTAAGGGAAGGACCTTGAGGGACACTAGTCTGGGAGGACATCCAGCTGAGAAACTTCCTGACTCTGATGTCTTTTGGTCAAGACACCATCATTAATATAAGCTCTTCTTGGATGTTTGTATCAGTGGGAATAAACCCAACAACTCTGTACTCTACTCTCTGTGTGTGTGTGTGTGTGTGTGTGTGTGTGTGTGTGTTGGGGCCTCCTAGGAGGAGGGAGAGTGGACACTGGAACTGGTGGCTATCACAGATGACCACTGCTTCATCTTTATGACTTTTAAAACTCATCCTGAGGCTCCATGGATATTGGGCATGCATATGCACATGTGGAGGTGGAACGTGCTCTGGGTGTGTAGAGTGATTGATTGAGTGTGTCTTTGTGTGTACCATGGAGGGGGAATGAATGTGACAGTTAACTGAGCCAAAGTCTTGCTCATTGCTTCTAGGCAGTAGAACAGTAGAATCACTCTCTGGTTACATATTCATCACATTTGGAATTCTGCGGTTACAGTATTTATTTATTTATTTAACATCCTGGGCATAACCCCATCCCTCCTCACCTCCCAGTCCTACACTCCCTCCCTCTCCCCATCCTCCCCTCTTGCTCAGAAAAGGGGAGCCCCATTTCCAGTCCACTCCAGATCATCAAGTTGTATCCTGACTGAGCACATCCTCTTTCCTGTGACCTGGCAAGGCAGTCCCACCAAGGGGATGTGATAAAAAAAAAAACTGGCAACAGAATTCATGTCAGAGAGAGCTCCCGCTCCCCTTACTAGAGGACCCACATGAAGCCTGAGAATCTCATAGGCTACATCTCTGTAGGGGGCCTCGGTCCAGTCCATGCATGGTCCTTGAGTGATGCTTCAATCTCAATGAGCCCCTCTCCGCCCTGATTAGTTGGCTTGTGAGTGCTCCAGTGGTGCAATTGGTTAGCTTATAGAGTACTTGTCCTTGGCTGGCCACCTGGAGTTTTGGGCTCTTATTTCCCTGTGTTCTCTCAGCATGGCTAGCATGAGACTTTATGCATTGCTAGGCTGAATAATGGCTTCACTGTGGTTTTCAGAATGGAAAGACGAGTACGCTAACCACAGGACTCCAAGCGTGGTGACCATGTAACCAGAAAATGATTCTACTGCCTGGAAGCAAGGAGTAAGGCTCAGTTTACTGTCAGGCACATTCCCCCTCCATGGTACACACAAAGAAACACTTGTATAAGCTCCTGAGTTTTGGAGCCTAGAAATGTTTCCTCATAATTCAAAAGGAACTCAGTAGGTTAGATTGAGTAAACCATATGGAGATGGGAAAATTATCTGGGATTCTTTTAGTGGGCTTGATGACATCACGAGAGCATTTGTAAAAGAGAAGGAAATTAGAAGAGAGGGAGGCTGGCAGAGGATTCTGGCTTTAAAGCAGGGGTCACATTCCAGTGCCAAGGAATGGTGATCCGCACTGATAGGGGAGGAGGTCTCTCTGGAACACTCTTCTGAAGAAAATTGGTAGCAGCAATAACTTGGCTTCTGGTCAGTGATACCAATTTCAGACTTCTGAGCTCCAGAACTGTAAGGTAAATTTTTTTTTGTTATTTAAGATCAGCAGGGCTGTGATAGTTGATTATTGGTGTCATGAAGAAGTCATGTAGGGAAAAATAAGATGACAGACAGGGAAGAGGCAAGGAGAAGAGGCTGGAGGACTGAAGAGATTGGAGATCAGGTGCACAGCCAGAGGTGAGTAGTAGGAGACAGAAAGACAGATAGGGAATGGAGAGGAAAGCGAGGGGGAGAGTTGGACACACAGATAGGAGGCTAGGAGTTCACAGAGCAAACATGGGAAGAAAGATGAGTGGATAGAAAGCAAGATGGTGACAGAGACAGATGACAGGAAGACAAGGTGTCAGACAGAGTGCTCATAGAGTCTGTCCTTTTCCCTACCAGAATTAGTGGAGCTTCTTGAGACGCAGGTGGATCCCATTCTTGGATTTCAACACAAGTCTAGCGATGGGCATGGGGACCCTGGTGGGATCTGGCAGCAGCTCAAAGCGAAGCAGGGTCAGGGCCACAATCACCTTCAGCTCATTCATGGCAAACTGTTTCCCAATGCAGTTCCTGGGTCAGGAAAGGACGGTAAAACTCATTAGCCTCTGACCCATTTTAAGGATTGACCCCTGAAATAGCCCAGGATAGCATTCAGGCCCTCCTGTCACAGGTTCAGTCTAATCTCTGTCATTGTAGGTCGTGGCTATTTCTACCCCAGGCCTTGGCTCTCCTGACTTTTGATATAACTTCTACATGTTTCAAGGCTACTTTGACCCTAGTTCTTCTTTTAGAGATATGATCTGTTAGGCTAGTATTCAAAGGGTTAGACCTCAAACATGTGAATTATTTAATAAGTTAATCATTGCTTAGATTACTCTATTCAGGGAGATATAGGACATAGGTCCAAAGAGTGGAATCAGATGTCAGTAGGAAAGTTTTACAGGGGGACTGTGTTGGGGATCCTCTTACTTAGGGTGCCTCCACCTTCTTAATCCATGAGCATCTATAGCCTTCTAACTCTACTTCAGAAATGTCCATTGTTCCTTCTTCAGTTTCCTTTTCAGGACTTCTCTGGCCTCTCTGACCCTCCCTCCACATTGACCCTCTATACCTCCATCAGGCAGGCCTGTATTTAGATGCTTAGCTGCAGCTACCAGTAGCTGCCTTCACCTCTTTGCTGCCCATCCCACTTCCTACTTCAGATCAAGTTGTTGAGGTGTTTGAGAATTCCCTTCCCCACCAAGTTTCATGTTTCTAAAGCTCAGGCCAGTGAGCAGCTGGATCCCATTTTCCTGTGATTGTCCCTGTTCCTCCCGGGGAACCCAAGGCACCATCAGTGCTATATTCAAGAACATGCCACAGTCATTGTATGGGGGTGGTGCCAGGAACATGGAACATTCTGCAAACTGCTCAAGGAGTTACTCAAAGAATGGAGGAAGAATATTTAACCACAGATGTATTCATCTTTATAGAATAGAGTTTTGAACTCTTGGAGGCAGGGATAGGATAGCCTCATTCATTCCCGTGTTTTTATCTAACATAGCACCTGACATACATGGGAGTAGTTTAAAATTTTATTTTACATTTTAAATAATTATTCTTACTTGGTCTTAAAATTTAATTCATTTGAATTTAAGGAATAAGAGAAATAGAATGAAATATAATGAAGATTAAAAAACTTCTGACCAAAGCAAGGTGTGGCGGCCTGTGCCTGAATCCCAGCACTTGGGAAGTAGAGACAGAGGGATCATGAGCTCCAGGCAAGCCTGAGAGTCCATCTCAGAAAACACCAGAAGCAACATGGTTCACTCCAACTAAAGCTGAGTCATCAAGTACTCCCCTGTAGTGACGGTGACATGATTTGCAGTGAGTGGAGACGGGAGCATTCAATCCTGAGGCACACCAAATGATAGGCAGCCTGGGTCTGGAAGAACAACTTACTGAAAGCCTGTTCTGTGAAGGCTGACTTGCCACTTGAGGGATTCATGAAATACAGGCTCAGAAAAAACTGTGTCTATGCCGCCTTTTAAAGCTCACAGTAAGTTGGGTCCCACGGGAGCCTTTGAAGATTTTCCTAGGAACTGTTGGAAAGTCTTTATCTGGTTCAGTAGATATTTCAAGAGTGTCTTATATTTAACACACCAGAAGCATTTATAAAATGCTATCTGTTATCTATAAAACAGAGGGTTTACTTAAAAGCAGTTTACTCTTCTCCTTTTTAATGCTTGTGTCCCGTGAAGTTAAACCACACAGCCTCTAAGTGTAAATCCAAGGAATATACATTATAAGTTTTGGCCATTGGGCAATTGTAAGAGGGATGTTGATGTCAACACTGATTCAAAAACCTATGTTGGGAGAGACTGCAAAGATGGAATAGATGCACATTGTATATGTGAGCCTTCCCTCAAAAGACCCATTGTAACATTTCAAGTATCTGACTGGATAGTTGTGCACGGCAGACACCCAAGAAAGTTAATCACTCACAATTAGATTTTCAGAATTGGAGGATTACTCAGGAAAGGTGGTGGGTCAGGCTGAGGTTTGGAAAAAGAAATGCCTCTTAAGAGTCCTAAAATTTGAAAAATCTAGACACCTAAAGTTACATTCACATGAAAAAAAAATCAATTTAAACTCCTGTCCTTAAAGTGAGGGGAATATCAGAATACACACAAGTGTGCCACACCCACTGACATAGAAATTTGACTGGCAGATGGGAAGGTCACTGGGTTAACATCTTTGTAGTGTGTCCTGAAATGCTACCCTCCTTTTGTGGACGGACACATCCTCAAGAAGCTCCCCCCCCATAGCCACAAATGAGGATATACCTGGAGATGTCATATATGCAAGAAGGCAAAAGCAATGTATGCTGCAAATATTCTCCATAGTATACTTCACCATCACACGCAAGATGTCTCACCTTGCTCCTCCTGAGAAGGGCAGGAATGAATGGCTGTGCCGGGGAGAATCGGGTGCAAACCTGGAAGGGTCAAACACCTGCAGGGAGACATCATCTCAGTCAGGACAGGTAGAGGTCAAACTTCTGCTTTGAACCCACAAGGGTACAGGATGCCTTGAGATGAGAAGAGTAGGAGGCATTGGTCTTGAGACCAATTCCCCTGTCCTTCTCTTACCTCTGGGTTTGGCCACACCTTTGGGTTGTGGTGTAGAGCATAAATGGAGAGTGTGACTGAGACACCTGTGGGGCAGATAGGAATAGGAGAGAAGATGGGTTACCCCTAGGGGGTGAAGCCTCGGCACCTGAGACAGCAAGGGACATGCCTGCCCAAAAGGTCTGGGTACTATAGCGCATCACTTTTGGTAGAAGTGGGTGATTTGGAAATGAACATGAGGCACAGGTAAGGAACGTAGAAATGGAGTCAAAAGAAGAGGATGATAAAAAAAACATGACAATTGGGCATGGGGAGACAGATAAACTGGGAAAGTGCTTCTTATACAAGCATGAAGACCTAAGCTTGATCTGCAGAACCTATATAAAAAAAGCTGTGTGCGGTGGCCCATGTTTGTCATCCCACTGCTGTGAGGTGGAGGCAGGCAGGCCCCTGTGGCTCACTGGCCAGCCAGATTAGACTAATGGGTGAGTTACAGGTCAGCGAGAGACCTCCAGAACTAAAAATATATATCTATATCTATATCTATATATCTATATATCTATATATCTATATCTATCAATGGAGACAGTACCTGTGGAACAATAAGTAAGCCTGTGTTCCCGGCCTCAACATGAACACACACACACACACACACACACACACACACCACACACACACACACACCACACACACACACACACACACACACACACACACACGTGCGACCATGACGACATATGAAGAGTAAGTGTGGCTATGAATTATATAGTGGAGGTACATGGAATTGAGCCTGGGTTATGAAAATCAAAGACTGTCAGGAGCATCATGATAAAAACACAGATGGAAAGGAAGGAGGAATGTTAGCTGATAAATAAGAGATGCTTAAGACACTATTCATGCGTGCAGTGCAGCAGAAGTGGAGAACACTTAACGTTAGAGGAGGTCATTTAATCTTATTTCCCATACTAGAAAAAGTACCTTATGAGTAAAAAAAACAAAACAAAACAAAACAAAACAAAAAAAACCCACTTTTATTTACTGAAAAGGAAATGGACACCCAGAGGATTCAGAACTGCTGAAGCACACAAGCTTCTTGATCCTCCATTGTCTCTGGAATGAGTTGAGGTGAACAGGCCTGGGGAACTCATACCTTTGGGTAAAGAGCGTCCATCAGGGAAGGTGACAGGTGTGCTGAGCTCTCTGACAATGCCTGGGACAGGTGGGTAGAGCCTTAGGGCCTCCTTGATGCACATGGTGGTGTAGGGTATCTTGTCCAGGTGGTCCCTGAAATAATGTCTGTCCTGAAGGTCATGTAGACTAGAGACCAGAGGTACTCCAAGGGTACTTCTACCTCTTAAACTCTTACCAGGTGATGGAGGATCCGTCCCCCAGGAGGCTCTGAACTTCCTCTCTGCATCTCTGTTGATGTTCAGGGTGGGTGGCCAGAGCATAGAAGATCCAGCTGACTCCACTGGCTGTGGTGTCATGGCCCTCGAACATGAATGTGTCCACCTCAGCACGTAGGTCCTTGTCAGACAAGCTGTCCCCATTCTCCATCTGAAGGAGGCAACAGACGTCATCAGCACCATGCTTGTTCTTTGCTGTGTGTTCCCAGGCAGACTCTCAGACTGCTGCTATACACACTCACTCTGGCAAATAAGAGGATATCCAGAAAATCCAAACGTCTCTTCTTCTTGACTTTCTCCATCTCTCCCTCATCCTGCAGCTGGTCCTTTCTCAGCTTGATCACGCCATCTGTTTTAGAACATCAGTTATCACACAGACCTGAGAATGACTGCAATCCCATGTGTCTCCTTGCCTGAAGCTATGCGCTTTATACAGGTCAGCAATTAAGTAGTGGGCAGGGTTAGAAGACCAGTGCCGTCTGATGCAGGTCAAACCTCTTTTTAGGACCATGGGCAATGGAAGCTCTGTTTGAGCTGCTGGGTCAGGCTTCACTAAACATTACCAATATGATGACACACATACAGCACCTGGCATTCTGATGTCTCAACTTGCGACACTTATAGTACGAAAGTATCCAGAATGTGTATGACCCAGGTACGATAGGGCCATGATCTACCTCAGAAGTCATCAGCAACTCCTTTGAGTTGATTCTGGGAAAGAAGGGGAGACAGGAGGTACCAACAGAACCTGTGTGATCATGGGCCAGTTGACAAGCACGATTGGCCAAGCGCCCATTGGAGGACAGATTGTAGATGGTATCATTTTGATGGAAGAGATTCCTCACACGGGAATGAAATAGGTCGTTCAGGTCCCCAATGGCCTGGATGTAGGTCTTGTAATTTCTGAGGAAGAAGATACAGAATAGGTTAGACTGTGGAGAGATCAGATCCACAGATAGAATAGACTCTGGGGAGAATTCTTCTCTTTGGTAGAAACAGACAACATCGAGGCACACATTAATTCTGTCTTATAATCCTCGTAATTTTCAAACCTGTAAAATGTTGCATGAATATCTAGGCATCCACCCCAGCTAGGGATCAGTGGCCGTGGTTTGGGTAAGGTTAGATTGGGTCAGAAATTGGCCTGGGCCTGGGGTCTTGAGTATCCAAGACACCCCACCTGCATCTTAAGACTAAATGCCCTGAAGTTCAAAGGTTGTTACTTACCTGTCTACCTGGACACTGCCCTTGTGGCTGAAGGCACACTTCATGACAGTGTCTAGGGTCATCAAGGAGACATGTTGAAAGATCTCTATAGAGGAGTCTTGACCAGCCAGCTGTTCCCACTTGTCCTGCAGTGGAAGGGGAATATTAGCCTAATTTCCCCAGACCACTTGTGCTCAATAGACTGGATTCTTTCCTTATGTTTTCAGATACTGTGTCCTTCAATTTGGATAACAGATGTTCTATAGATTGCAAAAGAAGTCTTTGTGAAAAGACATCTATATTCTTATAAATTACTTCAAAATTAAACGTTGAAACCCATAAGATAGGAAACAAATTCCAAGTGTTTACAACTAGTTAAGATGTTTTATCTGACAAGCAATGCATTTTTAGGGGGTAAAGAAGATGATGGCATCAGTGTTTGGAGAGTTGAGTTCAACCTCAGATAATGGTAGCACTTCCATGTATTGGGCATAAGAAATAAAAACAAACAAACAAAAAACCCAAGTAGCTACTATGGGTATTTCTAATGGCAGTTACCAGTGGCTTCAGCTACTGTGTATTTATCAAAAGCTTGCTGAGAACAAGTGAGTGTGAGTGTGAGTGTGAGAACAAGTGTGAATGAATGAAAATTTGAATTGATTTGAGTGAAAATGGCTTCCATAGGCTTGTAGAGAGTGGCATTATTAGGAGGCGTAGCCATGTTGGAGTAGGTTCAGCTTTGTTGGAGGAAGTGGTCACTGGTAGCTGGCTTTGAGGTTTCAGATGCTCAAGGCACACTCTGCGTCTCACTCCATTCCTGCTGCCTTTGGATCAGGATGTAGAATTCTCAGCACCTCTCCAGCACCTCGTCTGCTGGTGTGCCACCATGCTTTCCACCATGGTGACGATGAACTAAACCTCTGAACTATAAGCCAACTCCAGTTAACCAAGACCGTCAGAAGCCAGGGTCCTGTTGGAAGGTGGTGGTATGGCAGGTTTGTCTATGACAATGTGAATGTGGAGTCCATTTCCTTGATGGTCACTCAAGTCCATGCAGAGGCACTGAGACCCAAGGGGAAAACCTGGCTAAGTATCATTCGGGGAAGTCCCTCTGAATTTGACGTTTTGAAGGGAGAATTGGAGTATCTATCTACTATGATGTTCTTTGCCTTGGACAATGAACAAGTTTGGCTGTATCCTGATACCTGGAATGTTTCTGTTTTACCTATATTTGAGTAACCTATGTTTATAGTAGAATACTATATGTGGAGCTTGTTGATATACACTCTGAGTAGGTGGAGAGAGGGAGGGAGGAAGGGAGGGAGGGAGGGAGGGATCGGGGAATATGAGGAGTAAGAAGAGAAGGGGAAGAAAGAAGGTGTTGCTGCTGAAGCTGTGGCAGTAGCATCAGTAGCAGAACCAGCAGATGATGTAGAAAAGATAGCAAAGCTGAGGTGGGTAGAGGAGAAGCAAGTCAAATGAACTCACTAGCATCAATCGGATGGAGTCGGCCATAGTCTTCACATAGGGTTTCAGAATGTCATAGTGGAAGGCTGGGGTCAGCATCCGCCGGTGCTGGAACCACGGCTGTCCATTCAGTAAGAGCAAACCATACCCTGGACCAAAGATGGGTGTGTGTATGTCTTGGATCAAATCAGAGAGACCATTAGATAAACTGGGTGGTGGTGGGGGGGGCGGTATGAAACGGAACTGAGGAAGACAACTCTGAAGAGTGGTACAGTTCAGGACATGGATTTCCTAGCTAGTGGGACAGACATACACTCTGTGACTATGACAGCTGTGAGGTAAAAATTACAAAAGATCCGGGAGGAGGTAGATCAAATTGATGATCAAATAGGAGTGTTGGAGGAGTGAAGGGTCAGAAGTCACAAGTAGAGCTTTGGAGGACGATCACGACAGTGGTAGCCTGTCACATTTCATTCTATGAGAACCAGAAACACAGCACTTGGAAAATCTAATTGGGAGTAGGTAACATTCCCAGTTTAGACATACATACCAATCCAAGGAGCCAGCAGTCTGTAGGCACCATTAGCCTTTGGATCTGAAAGGGAAAACAATGACCTCACATGAAATAGGATAAATAAGGCAACCTTGAGGTAGCTGTGGTTGAAGCCTTGGGCTTTTTGTGATCTTTTAAGTCACTGTCACTTGTAACTGATCTATGTCTCTGTCCGTTTCCCATATCCCCTTCAAGCTTTGTCCTAACAGTCAGGCTTAGGAAGGTAGGATTTATGTACTGGTAGCTGGACTCCACCAGGGCTGGGATGGCAAGTTGGTGAGAAACAGTCCATGTGCTCAAAGTCAAAGAATAAGACAAGTGTGACAAGTATGACAAGTGTGACAAATGTGTGTGTGTGTGTGTTTGTGTGTGTGTGTTTGTGTGTGTGTGTGTGTGTGTGTGTGTGTGTGTATTACAGTGGATGGTGGCTTAGTTATCCTATGATGCCAGGCAGGTACAAATTAGAGATTTCAAATTCAAAGCCAATATGGATTTGAATTTTGTTTTTTAGACCTGGAGCGATTTACATGATTTCCCATCTTAATTAGATTAAATAACAAAGACAGATAAAGTCACTGGGCTAAAGGGTTTGACTCTTCAGTACTGAGTGCTGTTGGCCATGTGCTGAGTTGAGGCCTGGGAGAATGGTAGATAGAGGTGTAGGGCTACACTCTTCTGGAATTTGTCAGCCTACAAGCACCAAAGAGGAAGGGGCTTCCCTCTCTCTCCACGATGAAGTGCCACTCTCACCTGATCGTCCCAGAATCACCTTCATATAGTCTGGGTCATAGACAGTAAAGTAAGCTTTGCTCCCCCAGAACCAGCGAGGAAAGGCACTTGGGAAGTCCTCCATGCACGCCACAAGGTTCTTTAGTTCCTGGTCGTTTAGGAACTGCTGTCATGGGAGAGATGAGGTAGTGGGTAGTGAGGCTTTTGCTCAGCTTTTGGACTGGAAACAAGAGCAGAACAAGCACAGAGGCATCATTCTAGGCTTTTCAGAAGCTTCCAGGAATGTGCAGCAGTTTGATGGACTGTCTGTGCTACCACCTATAGCTTTGCCCTACCAGGGGCCAGTCCTGAGCTGGACTTGAGAGTCCTGCTGGGTGAAGCTGTGTTTCTCAGAGGAGCCGCATGGTCAGGTCCCAAGCCCTGCACACAAGCGCCGCGTCCCCATATCTTTCTCAGAGCATCTATTGCACAATCATTTGTTGACTGCCTTTCCATGTATCCTCCTACTTGGCTCTGACCCTTATTTCCTGGGGTGACAGTACAAGGGGTCAGTTCTGTCTCTTCTCAGCCTTACAGGCTGCTACACCATCTCCCTTGCTGGGAGATTTCATAATCTGTGCCTGGCTCCTGAGCTGAGCACTATGGTATATGGAAACGATTGTGTGCTTGAATCCAAGTAGTTCACAGCGCAAGGTGTGTGGAAGAAGAATGGAGAGCTAAGTGGGCCCTGAGGAAGTTCTAACATCAGTGCCCTTACTCCTTTAATGTGCTATGACTTTAGGACTTCATCTTGTAATTCACCCATCCCAAAAATTGCCCTACTCTGGGCAGCCACCCACTTATCCCAGCTAGTGTGAACTCTTCCTGTGCCCGAGACCTTCTGAGATGTGTGCCATTGCCCCATCAAGAACCCCACCTGTGCCCCATCAAGATTTCCACCTCACTGATGTTTGCGTTCTCAGGCAAGCTCTGAGCTTGGGAGAGAATAGTCATGAGTGACTAGGCAAGGAGCCACCTAGAAGTTGAGAACCACAGAGGTTATTAAAGGTGCCCAGCCAGAAGAGGAGGAGTCTAGGTAGGACCAACCACAGCCTTCCAAATACAAGGCTAGCAGAACACAGTTGGACAGCAGCCAGACAGGTTGAGCAACCCTATTGTTATGTGTACGAGCCTGAGCTGGGAATTAGATGAAGTACTTGGATTTCTTTTACAGCAGGCATTGTCCTGTGAACTTGATGTTTCTGAGAAACCCATCCTCCCTGCTCTTTCACCCACTCACCCACCTAACCTTCCCTTCTCTTCCCTTCTCTTCCCTTCCCTTCCCTACCATTCCCTTCCCTACCCTTCCCTTTCCTTTCCTTCATACCTTGTGCCCAAAGAACCAGTGAAAGGGTGGGCATGGGAACTGCTGGAAAGCCTTGAGTAGCCATTGCCTGTGCAGGTAGAACTGGACAGCTTTGAACAGCAGCAGGAGCAGGCCAAGCACGGAGGCCACTTGGAGAAAGCCAGAGACGCTACCCAGGAACCTGGTGGGGCTCAGAGCAGAGACACTCATGGTGCGGCCAGTGTTGATTCACTGCCCTCGCTCTCACTAATCCTTTCTACCTCAGGCCTAAATCCTGTAAGGATTGCCCGCCTACATGTGGGAGGAAGAAGGGTGGGAAGAAAAAAGCTCAGGCAGACATTGAGCTCAAAGTCCAGTTGGTTAAATAATACGAGGGATTTACCTTTCAGCTGACAGTGGCTAATGACCAGACCTGCACCCACTTTCCTCTCTTTGTGTTAGTCAAACATGTTTATTTCTTTGCCTTTTCTTTTTCCTTTTCATTGTATTTTTTTTTGATATGCATTTATGGGATACAGTGTTATATTTCAACACATGGGTACTGCATATTTTAGCTAAGAAAAAAATTATAATTTCCTTAAATAGTCATCCATTTTTAAAAACCTTTTATTGCAAAATTTTACTTAATTAAAAAATCAAACAAGGTTGCTATATCTTGCTGAAGTAGTGTGTGATGTGGGGGTCCCTGGGGGTCCCCACACGGTGGCTCTTTCCCAAGCTCCATAGCTTAAGATTGTGGCTTTGTCTGTTGCTCCTGGGAGTTCCTTGGTTTACCCAGCAAACCCAGGACCTACAATGTTTCTTTCAAATTGTCTATGCCAAGTGGACTGTGAGTAGTTGCTAAGTCAGACTGGAGAGCATCCAGGCCTGCTGCCCTCTTCCTCTGGGTAGGCCAGTCTCGTGGGCAGTCCGTGCCTTATGATGCCAAGCGCTATGGTGAATGTCCTGCATTGTTCTTGAGGCATTCACCCACTTCCTGAAAGGGACTGAGCATCTAGCTGATGCTGAGTGCATCCTTCAGCTCCAGTTCTTTTGACAGGATAAATCTGAGCTTCAGCTCTTGGGACATTCCATGGAGCCCATCCTTTTCCCTGAACATATCGATGCATTTTCTTTTTTTCTTTTTTTTCTGTTAACCATTATGGCTACCAGAGTCATTGGGGATGTTTGAGATTCTATTATTTCTATTGCTTCAGCTCAGTCTGGGCTCTATTTCTTTGGATCAATAGATGATGTAGATATGGCTTTCCTTGACATTATGTTTTGTTTTGCTTTTTGCTTTTTGTTTGGATTGTGGACTCTTCGACAAAATGTTGGCTATTAATGACAGAGGGAGCCATGCTGGGCAGGGTCGTGGGTGCTGTTTTAGCCACATGGACTGCAGCTCTCCCTTCCTCACCCCACTTTCTCTTTACTTCTCTACAACCAGTGGCTTTCTTTCCGTTCTTCAGCACCTTTCTGTGAGGTTTTGTAGATAGCATACAGTTGCATTTTGTTAAAAAGAAATCTATTCAGCCAACCTAATTCATTTAATTAGAAAATTTAATCCAGTTTTGAAAAGTTTCTGTTGTAGACTCTAATGTTAGTCTACTAGGGCCCTGCTTATATGTGACTTGGCATATTTCTCTTGTTTTTCAGAATATCTTGTCTTGGGTTTTTTGAGAGCTTGAGTGTAGTTTGTTTTCAACATGACCATATAAATGGAGTCCTTTGAATTTACTGTACTTGGATGCTCAAGCCTTTCCCAATATCTGGAAGGCTTTCAACTAATATTTAAATAATTTTATTTGTTTATGTATTTATTTATGATTTATTTGCATGCATATGCCATGTGAATGCTATAATGTATGTGTGGAGGTCAAAGGAAAACTTACAGGAGTCAGTTTTCTCCTTCTATCATGTAGGTTCCAAACATGGAACGTGGTAGCAAGCACCTCTAACCACTAAGCCACCTCACCAGCCTTCACGAAACAGGTTTCTTTTCATTCTTCAACTCCTATAATGTGAATATTTTTCACTTATAGTATCTCGTTAGCCTTATGTACTTTATTCGTTGTCTTTTTCCTATTTCCTTTCCTTTTTTGCCCTGGTGGGTTATCTCAAGAGCCTGTCGTCAAGCTCAGAATTCTCACTTCTGCATAATATAATCTGCTATTGCGACACACAACTGTATTTTATATTATTTATTGAGTCTTTCATGGATTCTTTTTGTTTTGTTTTGTTTTGTTTAATGATTTACATTTTTTTTCTCATTCAAGTGATGAATTTTTGTTTGTTTTTTGTTTGCTTGGTTGGTTTTTTTTCCCAATGAACGTAAATTTTATTCCAAGTTTATTTGAAATTTCTGTTAAGATCTTCAAAAAAAAGTGCATATCATTACAAGTGAGCAGTATTTATTCTCTCTTTGTCTTTCTCTTCTTTCTTTCTCCTTCCTTCCTTCCTTTCTTTCTTTCTTTCTTTCTTTCTTTCTTTCTTTCTTTCTTTCTTTCTTTCTTTCTCTTTCTTTCACAGCCTGATCTTAGCCCTTTCCCTCCTCTCCTCTCAGTCCCACCTTCCCTCCCTCTCCTTCCCTTCCCCCTCCCCTACTCCTCAGAAAGGGAGAGCCCCCCTTCATCAGCCCCCCCAAGTTGCCTCAGAACTGAGTGCATCCTCTTCCCCTGAGGCCTGGTGAGGCAGCCCTGCCAGGGGAGTGGGGGGAAGTGGTAGAAAAGCAGGCAACAGACTCCACGTCAGAGACAGCCCCCACTTCCTTTACTAGGGGATCCACAAGCAGACCAAGCTGCCCGTAGGCTACATCTGTGCAGGGGTCCTAGGTTCAGTCCATGCATGCTCCTTGCTTGGCGCTTTTGTCTCTGCTAGCCCCCCTGGGCCCAGATTAGCTGAGTCTGTTGGGTTGTGGAGCTCCTGTCACCTCAGGGTTGTTTGTTTGGCTTTGGCTTTGGTTTTTCAAGACAGGGTTTCTCTGCAGCTCTTCCTATCCTGGAATCGCTTTTGTAGACCAGACTGGCCTTGAACTCACAGCAATCTGCCTGCCTCTGCCTCCTGAGTGCTGGGATTAAAGGTGTGTGCCATCATGTCTGGCTGTTTGGTTTTGTTTGTTTGTTTTGATTTTCTAGACAGGATTTCTCTGTGTAGCCTTGGCTGTCCTGGACTTACTTTGCAGATCAGGCTGGCCTCGAACTCATAGCAATCCACCTGCCTCTGCCTCCCAGTGCTGGCATTAAAGGCGTGTGCCACCATGCCTAGCTTGTTTGGTTGGTTTTAATAAAGTATGTATTCTTCCACACCTTGTCAAGTTTCCTTAAAATTATCATTGTGAGATTTGTTTTTTTTTTAAATGCTAATCCTTTGATTTCTTTTTCTTTTTCTTTCTTTCTTTCTTTCTTTCTTTCTTTCTTTCTTTCTTTTTTTTTGTGGCACTTACTGGAAAGGTATTTGCAGTATGTTTGTGGTGTCTTTATTCTGGTACTTGTGTGTGGTTAATCATGTGCCTCTGCCGCTTTTATAGGAGAGCTTCTTTCTTCTTCCAGAAATGCACTTTCTCATAGAAATGTGCCCAGGCTGTTCGCAGAGTGGTTACACTGGTTTTAGTTCCAGCATTGTGGTTTTCAGTCAGCTTTTTCAGGTACAATATTAACATTGACAATACCTGTGTGTGTGTGTGTGTGTGTGTGTGTGTGTGTGTGTGTGTTTCAGTGGCCTGGCACATAGGTGTTTGGGGCCTTTTCCTGATATGTCTTCTTTTGTAGCTGTGCGTACTGTTGTGGATGAAAGTGGGGGAGGTCACAGTTCAGTTTCTGTTGTTTACAGTAGGTAGGGCTCATCTTATGGACCCAGGAAAGCAAGGCTTGATTGGTACAGTACTGGAAGGGAGGGTACTAGTTAGTTTCTGAGGGCTTCCAGGGACAAGGCTGCCAAGTAAGGCCCACAAAGATACAATGGTGTGTGCAGAGGTATGTATCAGCGTCTGGGGACTGTGGGCCAGGCTCCTCTAGAGGTTTTGTTTGTTTGTTTTTTTATATTTTGAGACGGTGTTTCTCTGTGTAGCCCTAGGTGTCCTGGAACACACTCTGTAGGCCAGGGTGGTCTCAAACTCACATAGATCCACTTGCTTCTGCCTCTCAAAAGCTGGGACTAAAGGTGTGTGCTGCCACTGGCCGGCCTCTGGAAGTTTGATCAGGCAGAACAAAGCAAGCCTGGCAGCAGGAATGTGGTACTCTTCAGTTTCTGCTCTGACCTTGCATGTATCCAGGGACAGACCCTACTGGGGTGGTGAGGGAACAAAGAAATGACAAATACAGAAACATAGACAAGCAGAAAAAGCCGGGATTGAGTGGACTGGGGCCTCTGACAGAGAAGCTGACATTTCCCTCTCCAAGCTCAGTGTTTATTTATATGCTTGAACAGAGGAGCAAGGTTTTTGTACACAGCTGAATAAAATGGGCAGCTTCAGTTAATCGTGGTAGCTGCAGTCTCTGTGGGGGAGCATTCTTCAGGCTCTCCAGGGGGGGAGAAAGCTATGGTGGACACATTCTGCACACATTATCAATATCTGCACATGGCTTTGGCTATTCCCATAAGCCTCACCTGGGGGACGTAAAGCTTTGCCATTTTCCCATGGGTTTGAGGATCCTTGACATGTCCGTGCCCATGTCAACAGCACACATTTACTCAAGACTTCATTTATTCAGGATTTTCCCAGGTATTGTTTTAGGACCGTGCAGGGTCTGAGGTATAAATAGTTGGCTCAGGTAGGAGACCAGTTCACTGGCTGCACACTGTGTTTTCATGGGCACTTTACTCACTGAATTGATCAGAGTGGGCTGCCCAGCCACTCCTAGGGTTTCTTGTGGGAGGCAGGAGCCTTTCAGATCTTTTCCTTGGCCCTTGGTAAGCTGAGATGCTTAGGGCAGGCTACCTGTCTGCTTGTGGAAATTTAGGAAGTTGATTGGTGCTGACTGGATACATCCTGGGAATGTGGGGTAAAGGTAAAACTCAAGACAGCATGCCTGAGAAACGTCAGTTGTGGTTGAAGTCAACGTGCGGTGTAAGACTGACAGTGCTGCAGGCAAGCGCCTGTGGGTTGAGCAGACACACCTCCAACGTAAGCATTGTTTAGGTTTGATTTCACGTGGGGAACTATCATGGTAGAAGTTGTGTGTTCCATTTCCTAAAGACATTCTGTGTCTCTGGGCTCCATGTAATATTTGCCTTCAAGCGCCATTCCAATGGAATGAGACTTGCTTTTACTTGGTTTTGGCTCTTGTTCTGGAGGGAAACATGGCAGATATGTCTAGTCAGCTAATTTGCTGATGATGCTATTCCACTGAGCACTTGTGTGCCAGGAAAGATGTGGTCAGGGGTGTTCACAGCAGCAAAGAAAAACAGACACATGAACCTTGACTTACAAGAACGGGCTAGTTTACCAAATGTTCAGTAAGTATGGTTGGTTGGACCCTTGCCCCTATTATGTGATAAGAAACTGATAACAGAGAGGCCAAGCGATGTTTAAAGGAAAGCAATCATTGAGAGTCTGTGCCGGTACCTGGTACCCTTTCCTATTGGACTACAAGACTGCCTCCCCCAGAACCTGCTGACATGTTCACAAATTCCTTCTCGTCTGCCTTTTCTAATCACAAGGGATTCATTTCTCAACTCATAGGGCCAAAGGTCTTTTCTTTCTCCCCTAAATCCTGGGCTATGTCAAAAACTAGAGCAAAGGGGAATGTAACAACTTATACCCCATCTCACTGAACTTTCCCCCAGTTTCCTGCCTACCTTTTGTATCTACACTGTGCTCTTTCCTTCTGACCCTGGACTCTTGGACTGTGGCCCTGTCCCTATTTTGCCCAAGAACCCAGTTTTTTTCTCACCTCTAAAGTGAGGGACTAGATTGAAAAGAGCTTTGGAGTTTGAACATGACTGTCAGTTACAGTTTGGTGTCTTTTTTTTTTTCCTCTAAAAATTATTTATGAGTTCCTTGAGAGTTGTGTACAATGTATTTTGATTACATTCATCTCCTTTGCCAACTCCTTGCAGATCCACTTCCCATTTACCTACATTTCTCTGCTCTTCTTCCCCCAACCCCAAGCCCATCAAGTCCAATTCATGCTGCCCATGTACTCCTGGATGTGTGGCTGTCCTTTCACTGGAGCAGGGCCAACTCTTTCCCCTGCATTATCAATAGAATTTGTTGTCATTTGTCTTCTTGATCTCAGCTGTTCTGTCCAGTATAAGATGAGATCTCAAAATTAGCATTTCCCTAACTGCTACGAATGTTGAACACTCTTAAAGACATTTTCTAGCCATTTTTTATTTCTTCCTTTTGAGAAATCTCTGGTCATATTTATAACCTATTTTTGTTTGTTTGTTTTGAGACAGAGTTTCTCTGTGTAGCTTTGGCTCTCCTGGACTCGCTTCGTAGACCAGGCTGGCCTTGTACTCATAGAGATCCACCTGGTTTTGCCTCCCTGAATGCTGGGACTACAGGAATGTACCGCCATAAACTGCCCATAGCTTATTTTTATTTTTGAGGTTATAATATAATTATATCATTTCCTCTTTTCCTTTCCTCCTTTCCACAAATCCCCTTACTCTTATGTAAGAGGATCATGGCCTCTTTTTTATATAATTTGTGTGTGTATGAGTTTCTCAACACATAAGCACAACCTGATTAGTCCATATAAAGTTACTTGTATGTATCTTTTGGGGATTGACTATTTGTTACTGGATAATCAATTGATGTGCTCTTTCATGGGGAAGATCATTTCTCCTGCTCTCAGCATTCCTTAGCTGCCTGTACCTCTATTTATAGAGTTGAATCCTCATGCGCTTTCCCCCCTTCCATGTTAGCAAGTCTTTTGGTGTCATCTTTGGAGAACTTACTAGTTCCATTTTCCTAAACCCATATAATTTCTAACTGTGTTCTAAATACTTAGCCTTATACCCACAAAGTCCTTCATCAAAGAAACTTCTTCTCCTCCTCCTTCCTTCTCCTCCTCTTCTTCTTCCTCCTCCTTTATAATAGACAGATACTCTGGTCAAAATGCAGAGAAAAAGTGATTACGGGGTACTAGCTCCAGTTAGCACATCTATAACACGGCATGTCGACCTAAGGCATAGGGAATGCCACAGATGTGATGATGGTGAAGATCATAAGAGTCAGAAGACCAGGATGCCTGCTGCTAGAAAGTGTCTTCTAGACATGGCAGGGAAGTTGTATCCTTGAACTCTCAACAGAACAGTTACCTAAACAAGACTTGCATGATCACCACACCAGTTAACATGCTAACAAGGATAGAGAAAGCAGTACAAGAATTCATCCCTAGATGAATGGATTTAGGCAATAAATGCCTGCTGAGATGGGGAGAATTAGTTTAATCCAGGGTCGAGCCCTGATAGGTCAAGTTATCGGCCTTAAATGCTTCTATATATTCAATATATAATTAAAGAAAATTTTCAATTGGAAGGAGACTAGGAGTGGGGACATAGGAAGAGTTGGAGAGGAGGCAGGAGGTGTGGAAATGATATAATCTCTGTTGAGGCATGCCTCCTGGTGTAGGCTGTTACTGATAATAGCCAGCGATTAAAAAAAGGAAGGAAGGAGAAAAAGACCCCCCCCACACGCATGCATGCACATGTGCATGTGCACGTGCGCGCGCGCACACACACACACACACACACACACACACACACACACACACACGATGGATGAAGCAAGACAAGCTCCAATGAGCAAGTTCCAACAAGCTTCAGCCATTTATTGAGTGGATGGAGCAAACTTCAAAGAGTGAGCTCCAA